>OX439038.1:48088112-49309862 GCA_949317995.1 Acholoe squamosa
ATCGATGGCATCTTAATATACGAAGGCCATTCCGATATTTCCATGAACTGTGACTTCAAAATTGTTGCCATGTTTTGGGGGGGCTGATCTTTGATTGCCTGCTGAACGCTTAATTCGTGCGTGTCAAATCAGCCCCAGCTTTACAAACTGAGCGGGTTGTGGCCGCCGTTCAGACCGAAAAAAAACTCCACCCAATAGCCGTCGTCGGTTCGATCCCCGAGGGACAGCCGAGTAAACCCGAGCCGCGCTGAGACCAGGCGCCATGATTTTCAATTTCACCCGGCCTGCCCCCGACCCCCTTAATGGGAGTTGAAATGAACAATTTTCATCCCGAATCAGGCGCGGCCAGAACGCGGATCGGCGTCGGCGGGTGGCGACGCGCGCGCCGTTTCTGCCGATTTATAGACGCCATTACCGGAAGATAACGCCGACAGACGCCCGCGGAGGGAACGCTGGGAGTTGACCAGTGGCGAGAAGGAGGCTCGACTGCTTGGTGGGGCTGGGAGCGATGGTGGATGGGGGATGGATCAGGCACGGGTTGGGCACCAGGCCGAACAGACGATTGAAAATTGGGGATGTGTATGGGACCTTGGGGACGATATAGATTGTGTGAGGGAGAGAAGGGCCTTTGGGGTCATTGATTGGACAGACACACCAAGAACCAGTAAAGAGAAAGAGGTAGGACCCATACAACATGAACGAGATTATATAGGCATCCATATTTGTGAAAAGCTTCTAAAAAGTTATGGTGAACAATTTGATATCATTTATGATTTGATAAATGAATATACAGAGGGAATTGTTCAAAGACTACACACAACCAGTGAAGTTAGTCATAGGGGAGCACGTTGGCTGGCTACCTGCCTGCATATTGGGTCATGTATACAGACAGGCTATGCCTAAGAAATTGCCAGACATTCATCCCCTGCATTCACACTTACTCACAATGGGGCCCAAGAGTCCACATGTCTCTATACAGATGTTTGGAATATAGACTGTGATTGGATATCTAAAACTGCCATCTAGTGGAATTCCAGTGAACTACTCTCCGGAATCTGGGTAAAAAGCCATCAGCCATGGCCTGTGGGTATATTATGCCCACAATACATGCAGGGCACCAGCCTAGAGAGCAAGTAGATCATGTAGACTCAGTGCAAGGAAGCCAGTGAAGAAGCACATGGGAGAAGCAAATAAGGAGGCCAATGGAAGGAGCAAGTGAAGAAGCCATGGGGGGCAGTGAAGACATCCTGTACAGGGGTGGAAGGCAAAAAAGGGAAGAGGAAGGACAGGATGCCAAGGAATAGCAGGAAACCAGTGAAGAAGCCATGATGAGGAGGCCACTCTTCAGCCAAGGGTAGAAAGATAGTTAAAGGTAGAGAAAATGCCATTAGCTGAGGACATTAGAGAGGTGGTCACTAGATGGGAGGGAGGTAGTAAAAGGGCTACCTGTATATGAAGTATGAAGCCACTGAAAAAAATGCACGAAGTGAGAAACCCAAGATGAAAATGGATATAGAGCACACATATATACTTAAGTGATGAGAGAGAGGAGACATGGGGTGGGGGCGAGGTGAGGGCATGTTAACCTTTCATGTTTGCCGCTGGTGACCAGCAGCAGGAATTAGTTGGCACCTCTGGCCATGGTGATATTGAGGTCCGCCGGGAACCAGACGTCAGTAGAACCATAGTCACGTGACTCGGTAGATGATGCCATCAGGAAAAGGTTCACTCTGGGAATGCTTGGTTGGAGAGGGGAGGTCGCTGGATGCCTCTAGTCTGTATCAAATTTCTTAAATGACAGAAGTTTAAGAGGCAAAATCCTACCATATAATCATAGTGGTTCAGAAAACAAAGTGCCATTTTTGTTTGTACCTAGTCTTTTTGAATTGATAACACGGGGAATGACAATGATAAAGGAACTGGACTAAAGAAAAGTCCATGATGTTCGACACCTATAATAATGAAGTACACTAGTCGCAATGTAAGTGTAGATCTATGGTCTGTAACCTTTGTTTCTGTCCCAGTTCCCTTTGTTACCCGTGATGCATTGGCCACCACAGACCTTCCATCATCTTCCTCCTGCCCCTACCCTCCCTCCAGTGTCGGTCGGCGTCACGACGACCATTACGGGTCGCTTTTGGTCACGATTAGCCGTCCGTCAGGGGAGGAGTTGTCCACACCTTGTCAACCAGCGTTTTTACCGCCATCTCTCAAAAACAGCAGCTCAAAACCAAAAACAAAGCTGGCGACAGTTGTGAGTTTTCTATAACATTGCATCTGAGAATAAAATTAATGTGAATGTATTTGTAACAATAATTGTCAAGAGACACCTCAGGGCTAGGGAACATATACATACATTTAGAATACATACAAACTCAGGTACTGGACGCTGTATTATGATAGTATATAGCAGTAACCCAAATATCTGCCTTTTGACCTCACATTGCGGTGTACACAAAACCTACAGGCATCCTGTGCCGGATCGCGTGCTACAGTCTAGCACAGAGAAAGACGCCACCAAGACACTGCAAAGCACATCACAAACTTATAAGTCACTCAAAAAAAGAACTTGTTTCCCCTCACCAAACCAGAATAATAGGCCTACCGGCGATTCATGATTTAATTCAATTTTATTTTTATTTTCGCATAAGCATTTGCTCACACTCTCAGTCCCAATTGTAAATGGACTATACAGACAACTGAACTGGGTACGGGGCAAACTAATATAGGGTCATTAGATTTGTACTAACAGCAGCTCCTACTGTTTAAAAAAAAAAGCAATGTACTGTAAATAGCTTGGCGCAGTCTGACAGTACAGGGCCTAAAATACATGCAATTCGGTTTGAAAATATGCATTTCAATAGTAAATTAAGAATATGATTTTTTTTGTCAAATGCGACCTTACCAAACGGGACTACCTTTGACCACTTTATTATGTCCGGAAATTTCTTAGGAAAGAAATCTCTAGACGTTTCTTACGAGGGCGTTCAGGAGGAAAATCTTTTTTCTCTTTGTAGTGGCCTTAAATTTAGCTAGCTACCCCGCCCCTCCACACACACACACACACACACACACACACACACACACACCTACTACTAGCAGTGCCAACCACCCCGTGATGGACGACCGTCCGTGTGGACGCAGCACGGGCGCAGCAACAAAATGTCGTCTGCTTACAGGAAGCCATTGTTTGCTTCCCGCGCCGCCCGTCCCCCACCTTCCCGCCAAATTCCTTTCAGCGCATTGCAGCGGATGAAACATTCACCACGACCCCTTCCCCCTCCCCCAGCGCCGCCTTCCGCAACTGATACACCAGCGCCACCTTCAGGCCTGGAGAAGTTATTATGTTCGACCTCCGGTTCCGGAGAGTTGCAACAAAGATGGCGGAAAGTAAGACGTACGAGGTTGGTGTTTTGTGGTGACGGAGGTGGGTGACGGGTTGTTTGTCACCACCTGACGTCACTGACTGGCGGGTATAGTGGTGGCCGGAAACGACGCCATTATAGTTCAGTCTTACCCTTAGGCATATGACAGGAATTAACACCCATGCTAGATGTTACGATTCTCCATATAATAAAACAAAAAATAATGTGACATATTATTTGGATGACTGTCAACCCCACGTTTTTGTTAAGGTAGCATTATTATCTAGAAATGATAACAATATAACTTAATTCCACTTATTGAATAGCATTGAGAATTACAAAAGAAATCCACACAATAATAGACCTAAGCTTGCGATATCCGAATACAGAGATATCTGCAATGGATAATCAGCTACCAGAATGAATTATAAACCAGTGAACTACTTGATTCCTTCCATTCAGTGTTTATTAGGGGGCAACTGGTGGTACTCATCTGATAACTCTTTATATCAATGAGGAGATCTACTGGTTCCCAGCACAGGTACTGGCTGCGCCCACTGGACATCACATAACGGTAAATATATGATGATACTTTCCTGGATTCCAGCTCCGACCAGTTTGTGGGTCTGTGTGCCTCTATCTGACCAGTGGTCAGTCTGCGGCCACACTGCTACTTACAAAATGAACCTTTGCACCGGGACAGGGTCCAAATAGGCACCAGTGCGTCTGGATCAGTGTTCACGAAATATACAATATTTATCAAATGATTGATTAATGCGGCTATCTCCATCCACGGCCCAAAATCGTTAATCGAGAAGCTCCCTGATTCTAGAGGTCAGTGTATGTTATGCCCTATGGCTTGTATGTACACTAGGACCCCATTCAGTAGTACCAGTATAAGGGATGTGGGTGAGAGCTGCTGGACCACGGCTGGCATCCATCCCTCAGACCAACACGGGTTGATTTACGAACGCTGTCTGTGACCCTGCAAAATGCGCAAATTTACAGGGTCACAGCCCAGCCCTGGCAGTGATAAATCCACTAGCAGATGGGAGGAGGCAGCAATGTGAGGTGGGGGAGGGTGGCAGAGTAGAGAAAGGTTGGACTGTTTGAGGTGTGCGTGATGATGAGACAGAGGGTACAAAGGGTACAGAGATAGAGACGAATTCTCCATCGCTATTACTATGGGGACGACCTTATCAGCTTCGATGCTGAGAAGTACATTTAGCTTACATGAAACTACATGGACTGTATGTCTAAAGTAGAATATTGTAGGTGAATTATTTGGCCCACAGATCGGGCCACACATCCCCATTCCCTCATGGTTTTGTGAACGTTCCCCCAGGTCGTAGTGATGAAGGTGGGGGCAGGGTGGTGGCAGGGTAATGGTATGGGGCGAGGTGATGAGGGACATAAGTAGAAATGTAGAATGGGACCTTGAGACATGATAAGATAATGTATATAGGGCAGGAGGTTGTGGTGGTTGAGGCTAAGCAGGCATACTATAGAGAAATGGAGACTATGACTCTTTTGAATTCTATACCCCCCCCCTCTCTCTCTCTATGTATCTCTCTCTCTCTATCTCTCTCTCTATCTATCTATCTATCTATCTATCTATCTCACTCTCTCTCTCTCTCTCTCTCTCTCTCTCTCTCTCTCTCTCTCTCTCTCTCTTACGTTGATCGCCACAGTGAAAGGTTTGGATTAATTTCGGATGTGGTGACAGGTTAAAATGTCCATTGTAATATATCATATAGGCCTTCCATTCACTGTTTTTGTCAAAGCCCATTTCGTACTAGCTTGCCGCCAGTAAATATGATGCCAATAGTGTCTTGTCTCCAATTCCACATGTCTCATACAGGTCCCACCGTAATATCTCACGCATAAGGTGCACCCTGACTTGATGGAAATGCTGTTCTCTGCTACATTTGTATAATATCCCCACCTATAAGGCACAACCCGACTTTGGCCAATCATATATGGCGCACTATGGATTCGTCCTATCGTATGAGCCGCACCTTCTACGCGGGGTAGTGTGGTATATGCTGGGAAAAGGTGCATTGAAGTGAAATAGAGAGCATTGTAGTGAGCCTTTTACCTCTGCTGTACAATATATAATCCACTATATGATATATCGGAACGACACACTACACTTTCCTTACTCAGGGATGTTCTCTCCCTTTTCTCAGTCAACAGTGTGTATTGTACATGTATATAAATGTATGCCCTCTATGTCTATTAGACTACCATTAATATAAAAAAAAATTAAAAGAAATACCACAATTCATCATCCAGAATCATTATTTAGCCCCCCTCACCAACCACCCAGGTACCTATATCGTCTGGTATCCCTAGTTATATATGACAGGCATATGTAACTGGCTCCGCTCTGTAAACGAGGTTAAGACGGACGCCCATTCAGTGTCTGTATCAGGGTTTGTGACGTGTCTTGTCAAACTTGACGGCGCTACCCATCCCCGAGCGCGTTCCGCCAAGGCCACCGGATGCCCCTATATCACGACCGACAAGAACCATCCACACAACACCTCCCAGCAAATTGTCGTCATCTGTCGCCATGATTGGTCATCAATGGTGACTCCTTTTTGAGTGATAACTCATTCCGTCATCTTTCGCCACTGTGTGTTAGACTCATGTGGCATAGCAATTGCTATTCCTGGTGATCTTGCGCTATAACGGCGTCGTGTTCCATCTAGCGACATGTGTGAGCCACTTCACACAGGTTGACGAGGACTCACGACAATTTGCTGGGCTGTGTCAACAAGTTACCACGCAGCAACTCCGAAAGCTTCCGGGTGCTCCTAGTATAATCCCCAAAATTACTAAATGACAACGAGTAGTCCCGAGCAGCTCCGAATGCGACCGAGTCGTTCCGACCGAGGTAGAGGAATGAGTTGCGTTTCTCTCGGGTTAAAAATTAACATGTTTTTGGACGTTAGAAAATGTGCTGAGTTCTATCATAGTACCGACATAGATGACGACTACAGGTAAACAAAATGGCCGATGACTGGTCATGTCAAACAACAGTAGCATGTACGTCACGAAGTCGAGCTCGAAGTATGACATGACGTAGGACTCACGTCTTGGAGGCACATATGCTGCTATACATGTATAAACAAGGCTTGGAGATGGATGGGCCGTCCAGATGGGTAGATTTATTACTGCTGTTAATATTGTTGTAACTATTCTGACTTGCTATGTTGTATAGAAACAAAGAATAATGGATGATAAAAGCCAGAAGGAAAGGCTGTGCATACCGCGATAAAGCCTTTATCATTTTTCTCCTGGTTATGTTGAAGTGCAATCATTAGTTGGCATCCGCAGTTACCTTACCTGTAGCTCCAATTTCCCTTGTTGTCATTATTGTGATAATTGTCATGAATGTAAATATTTTTGAGTCATCTATACTTGGGTGAAAAGAGTTCATATAGGGTAAGTCGTCCCTGACTCGACCACAAGGCATGTTGGTACCTTAAGTCGGCCACCCAAGGTTAATTCTATTCAGACAGCATCTAACTCTCAATTAGTTGTGCATTATTCATTACTAAATGAATACCGTGGACATATACCAAACATTACTCATAATTTGTGAATGTAACCTATGATAGATGGGTGGTCGACTCAAGGTATACCAAAATGTCTATATGGTGGTCGAGCCAGGGGCGACTTACCCTAGACGTAACCAATAAATAAATAGCACATAATATATGCATTACTAAAGATATGGGAGATCCTTAAATATATCTAATTTATTGAAGACTCCATCTCAATGATATAGGCCTATCCTGATACATAGGCCTAAGTTATAATACAATTATTATCAGCCTATTCATATGTATAAGGGTCTATATACCATGGAGCTGCGCATCTGTGCACGTAACTCATATGGCAGACTTCTTTCCTCATAACATGTCATAATGATGAAGATGGCGACAATAACACTCGTCTTAACTCGACACTTTCCCTGTTACCGTCAATCATCAGTCAGTGCAACTTTGCCCAGCCTCCCATCTTCCCCTTCACTCAAACAAAAACACAAACACTCACCCTAAAGGAGAAGGTGAAGTCAGTTCTGCTTGTGTCTCCCTGGCACGGGAAAGAGGAAATTTGAGTAATGGTTCGGTGGGGATAGCGGCAGCGTTTACAAGGCTTCAAGCAGCATATTAAATAAATGAACAGCTTTCATTTTGTCGACCTTTGACCCCGTGTTGGGTGATAATCGGGTAATCCCATTGAGGTCCCGCTGTGCGCATCCCCTAGTGGCCGCCAGCCGCATCCCGACCTGCCCCTGGGTGGGGCTCACTACCAAGGCCCCGTGTTTTACGGGATTTTTTTTTTTTTTTTTTGCAAAAGACATCAAAATTGATATGAGAGAAAACATGCCACGTGCTGTGAAACTACCCGTAACCTAGATCATTTTTAAAGATTTTCATAACTCCAAGCCAAGGTCCTAAGCCCTTTTCTCTACATCGGAAGCTGGACATATTCTCCAGCCTTAATTGACTGAGTTCTTCTTACTCATCTGACTTCTTTGAACGACATCGGTTTGTATAAACCCCAAAATCTTAACACCCTATGGGCATTTAAATATCACTATCAGGTGCTCTTTCTGTATAGCGTCATTAGATAGTTAATAAGAAAACGGCTCGAGATCACCCCGAGGGTGCCCAATAGTGCCTGAGGCAAGGCTTAGTGGTAAAAGTAGTACATTTAATGTTCTCACTAGGCGGCGCACCAGTGCTATCAGCCAGTCACGTGACCCAACAAAGGCTGCACAGTGTGCTAACATGGGGGATGGTTATTGTGTTTCACTTCTGGTACCTATAACAAATAGCACAGAAAACTACCTCACACACTAATATATTGTACAATGTAGTATTATTTTTCTGACTTTTCCCCTGGAGACGACGAAAGTTCTCTAAAAGTCTTGGATTAAGAGTGCCTAAAATAATTCTAATATAACAGTTAACTTAAGTCACACAGAAATAAATATCTCAAATGGACAATCCCCTATATCCATAATGTTACGTTCTCAAATATGCAAAGTACTTGCCTGTATGTTTGTATTGAACGAAATAATATTATGATATTAGCCTAATGCTTAATTTCCGAAACAATATCCGCCTAGAGGTTACATTAAAGTGTGAGCGAGGTGTCGAATGGACTCTTAAAACATACACTATAATGTACTGAGATATATAAACGGCTACAAATTGGTAAGTTCCAATGTACCTCTATGAGGTATTAAAGAATAAAATCCTTGTCATTGCTGATTTCACTTACTACATCCACCTCGATCTATCACCGACGTTATGATCTTAATACATATATACATTTCAACCCCATTGCCACACATCATAGTCTGTGTATGGCGAATAAGACAAGACCGTTACCGTCAAATTGTATAGAAGGTACAATGGCCATGGGTTTCTCACAGGGTCCAGCTGAAATGTCAAAATGCTTGTTTGCATCCAGACTGGACATCCCATAATCTAAGTGTTCTTTACATTACTTGTAATAGATCCGGGTCTGGGGTCAACCAAGGTTAACCAGGGGTCAGCCAACCATAAGCCCCTTGGCAGCCAGCAGACAAACTAAGTTCTCCCTTTCCCTCCACACTTCCGGCCCTCAAGCAGCAGTGGCGCCCCCATAGACTCAGCGGTCATCGAGGAGGTTAGCGCCGTTAAAAAGATCGAATCATGCAGATTTGGCCCGAATTATGCCGACCTAATCAAATCACGCCGCCGATTCCCGCTCGTCCCGCCACCTATCGGCCGCTATCTTTGGACAAAGCGACGGCAGCGACGCAGTGTGGCAGGGGCAAATCTGATATTGATAATAGCGCCATGTTGGGTTATCGGCGAGGGTGACACGCGAGTCGTATTAACGTTATGAATGGCCCCCGACGGCTGAAGACCGAAATGACCGCTCCCTCACTGCCCGACCAGCATTTGTGGTCACTGCTGACACTACCGCCCCTTAACGGGCATGGGTTGTACTATTCACGGTAGTTTGAGTTAGTAGGCGTTGGCTACGAGCAAAATAAATGACAGTGAGAAATGATTACACACCGGTATATTTCTAAGGAATTCTCACTGATAGAACATACAGTCCAACACTGGACATTTTGATTACACCACGATACTACAGGCCAGCCCCTATTATTGTACCCTATTTCACGATGCTACACATGCTACCGATCAGCATGGACTAATTTCCCTATACCTGTGCTGCATATAATACAAGCTAGCACTGAACATTGTCCCTCATTTCACTCTACTATTATACAGGTCAGTATATTTGGATGGTGTTCTCCATTTCAATATACTACTGGGTGGGGCTCTAGAAAATGATCAAACTTTTTAGCGCCTCCCACACCGTGTAGTGGCGGTACCGCGAAGCGCTACGGGAGTGCGCTATGATGATTGCATTTGCCCCATGTGATGAGGTCTCACAATACAAAATTACTGAATAGAGAAATTAATAATTGTGAAATCTTCTTTATGTCTGCTTTTATGAGACATGTCATCAAACACTGGTATACCGACATTAACGGCGGGAGGCGTTTTTTTTACGCGGTCACAACGGCATTTCTTGTTGAACTACAATCAGACTTTTATAGTTTTGCATGTCTGAGGAGGTGATAAACCATGAGAATTATATACTAAATATTGTGAAGTTAGGATTTTTCCATAATTTTCTATTTTTGATATCAAAATGCATATAATAAAAGAGGGGTGTTACATTCATCAGATCTGATAAAATGAGATAAAATTGTGAAAAAAAAATGTTTTTCAAACTATGTACCAGAAAATGTTTTCACTGGATCCTGGTAGAGATGTGTCTCTTCCATGCACATAATATCATATCTGTATTTCCCCTTAGTTTCCACATCTCTTGTGTCATGGTTAAAATATCAGGTAAAGGGTGGGTTTGCTCTAACTAGATATAAAAATCATTGTAAACAACAAAAAGAATATAATTTTGGACAATGTTCCACCAACTGACAATAGGAAATGATTGTATTCACTTTTATTGGCTATGCCTAAAGATATTTCTTTGATCTGCTTATGCATTATAAAGGATTTTCTCTTCGATAAGTGCTTAGCCTGAATCCGATGAACGTAACATTTTTGGAAAAATGAGAAAATATCATGAAATATCTCCCAAAACAATATAACTATCCAGAACATTCATATCCCATAGTGATTACAATGATTTTCTCAGCCATGCTGGTTGTTCAGATTTGTCTTAATGGATAATTTATGCCATATATATGCTATCATCAGTTTATCCGATGAATGTAACAGGCTGATGAACGTAAAACAAGGGAAAAAAAGGAAAAAGGTATCAAATATCTGCCTGAAAGCAAGTTGATATAGTCAGAATGTCAAAGGTTTACCCTAGTGATATGTAATATTATCATACTTAGAGCCATTATTGAAGTTTTCCCATTTCAAAAATATCTGATAAATGTAACATCACTTGAAATAGGGTACATGTTGCTTTGGTCTTAATTGAAAATATAGAAATTATTCAAATATTCTTATGGACTTTGAGTAAAATTGTCATGTTGATGACACACATGTGACCTACTGAAGAGGGTTGCTCTAAAATATTATATACAGCATATTGTATCAAGGCCTAATGGAACTTCAAATGATCTGATGAACGTAACATAAATCTGATGAAAGTAACATAAATCTGATGAACGTAACACTTATGATTGTGTTCATGTTACAGTGGAACGATAATCTACATTGACAACACTCGCTGGTGCAGTGCAGTACTAGGGTACCCAATTGATATTTGTTTTCGTTATGGAAGAATTAGGCATATTACAGCTAAATCATCTATGTGAATCCGATGAACATAACATCAATCTGATGAACCATTTAGTGTCATTATTCATACTTTGAAGTGGAATTTCAGAAATCAAATGACAAAGTGCTGTAGAGCCCTCCACCACACACAATGTCAGCTGAATTTCTTCTTTATGTGCCTTATATTTATATGAAAAATAATCCCCTGAAAAAAATGGCCTTAAAAGGGTCACTTTCCTACCTCTCTTTGTGGCTCGTTTATAGAGAGAAAGTCACAAGAATACATGTTCTGGTTTTTGCATATTTGCTCCAATATGTGGGTGTCAGACTTCCCCTTACTGTCAACAGACTAACAGAAAATCATTTTATTTATTTAAATAATCACTTCTTTAAATAAAAATGTGATTTTGTGAAAAAAATCATATTTCTAAAGATTTTCACCAAAAAATGAAAAAATCTGAAAATTTTCTTGAAAATCAAGTGGTGTAGAGAAGTATCTTATTAATGCGTTTTGTGAATTGCAAAATGGCTAATACCATTGTAAATAGAGAAAATAGTTGAAGGAAAAGGTTTTTTCTCAGTTTTCCTAGTTATTACATAAGTACCCATTGAGATCTTCACAACCATGTTGTTTATATCACCTGAAACCATCTTATAACAATGTTATTAAAGAAAACATGACAAATTTGCTTCATGGACATTTTCTGGAGCCCCATCCTACTACAAATGTATATGTACTACAGGCCGAACATGCAGACAGTGGCAGAAGCGGCGGATCCATAATTGGGAAAAGGAGGGGGCGCGGCCCAAAAGAGAGGGAACCCTTTGCGAATTATTTAGGATCCAAAATGATCAAGTAAACCCTTAACTGTAGACAGAAAGCAGGAATTCCGCCACTGTCAGTCTTAGTCTACAGTGGACATTGTCCCACATTTCACTATGCTACTATTAAGCTACATCGGCTTCGCGGCTCAGGTATATACAGCATATACAGCCCTAGGGCCCCGACAGCCATCATCTAATAGGTTTATACCACGATTTCCTCCATTTTGTATTAATTTCTTACCTGAAATCCAAAGAATATAGCCAGGAGAATACATTTTGTAAGTGCAAGCGACACGGCCCGTGTCCGCTCTGCGCGAAGCCATTGTTTTTGTTCCTTGCCGAGAGATGAACCGCCGTGTTCACACTCACTTTTCGTATGGAATCCAACCATGACATGTTATAATATTGAAATCCCAAGAAGTTTTCGATCCATAGAAGAGGAATGCGTGCTAATTTTCTCCATTTTCTTCGATATAAATAAGAATCCATTGATTTTCCCAACGTACGCGAGTCGCGGTCTGGCCATTTCCACCCGCCTCCTTGTCCGGCGAAAGTGTGTCAGTGGCCCGGATGTAGATATAGGTCAACTGCTCATCGTACAAGAAAGACGCCGAAACAATGGCTTCGCGCAGAGCGGCCACGGGAAAATCAATGGATTCTTATTTATATCGAAGAAAATGGAGAAAATTAGCACGCATTCCTCGTCTATGGATCGAAAACTTCTTGGGATTTCAATATTATAACATGCTATGGTTGGATTCCATACGAAAACTGAGTGCAAACATAGGACTAGGACCTCAGGTTAGATCTTATTTATTTTCGCATTGGGTTTTCATCACCGTTCAGTGTGGCGCTATGGCTAACGTCCTCGCCAACCAGCACTGCGGCCGGGGTTCAATTCTCCTTCGAGTTGGGACGATTTTTCACATTGAAACAATGGCGAGACTAAATTTCTATGTCCAACTTGACCCCGAAAAAGTATATACCAAAAATTCTAAAAATGCACAAGGGTGGTATATGCAGAATATACCACGTATATATCGCATATAAAACCACCGGAAGTGCCAGAATAGTGGTATAAGAGGCAGTATACTGGGCATTGTCATTTCACTATACTACTAGAGGCCAGCGCTGGACACTGCCCCTCCATTTCACTATACTACTAGGCCTACATGCCCGCGCTGGACACATTTTTTTCCCATATCCATGTTCTATTAATTTTGGACTAGCACTGAATATTCTACCATACTACTAATATACTTGATTTAGGTGTTGTCTTCCCTCTTTAGCTAGGGTATTGCATCCTCATGTCTTATCACATATATGATAAGGCCGAAAAAAATGTATTGTACTAATGTATGATGAGTTAAATGGCTAAAAAATCAGAAAGAAATTGGTGTACATGATGCAGTTGCAGTTCTGTTGAAGGACAGTGAAGTTACCATAATATACAGACATGGGACACGTGACTTATTCAGGTCACGTCCTGGCCAATCAGAGAGGTAAGTGGACATCCCGGTTCTAGAATAATTGGTGACGTAAGCCTGACGTCACGACCCAGACGACACCTCAGGCGATATGAGATATGGAGGAAAATGGGATACTAATTAGGTATTTTCGAGAAACTGTGGATTAAAATGAGAGAACCTTGACTTAAGTTTGTCGAGGAATTATATTTGCTATGCGTTAAAACAAGTCCTATTTATAAGCAGTAAGCAGGATGAAATAGCAATCAATAAGATAATTCCCTCCATTTACTGTAGAATTTTCAAAATGTGTAATTCGTGCCCATTAAATACGAATGCTACCATATGTGCTTATTTCACCAGGTACCCGACCGGTCAATGGCAACTCACTAGGGCTCTCACTATAACACACCCACACTCTGTGGATATGCTAGACATATAAAACGATATAATCTCTGTACTATTAAAAGAATTTACTTAATTAAAAAACAACTACGGAGAGCTACGGAGAGCCCCAAACATGCACCACCTACTATAGTAAACTACTTTAGTATTTAAGGAAGGCCTCAGGGAGATTTTGGCCCCACTGATCGTCTCGGGCCGATCGTATAAGGCGCACCAGCTTTCCATCCTCGCTTAATCCGTGTCTTATACGCCGGGTATTATGGTAAATACATGGCCAGATAAGCGTGCACTGTTGATCTCCATCCTATTTTGCACTTACTACTTCCCCATACCCAGACACCCCAGTCTCCTTTATCCATCCCCATTACCCGACGTGCCTGTACATTGTTAAAGCTAGCAGAGGTGGGGGGGGGGTCTGCATAGCTCTCCTATTTAATAGAGATACAATCCTCTATCCTGTAATTCTCCATGATTGTAGATGTAACCGGTGCCTGGCTGATTTCCATTTTTGATTGGCTCAGATGCAGTCCCCTTCAGTATCTGATGTAAGCGTTGACATTGTCAGCCCGCGCGCCCTCTAGCGGACCTGAGTAGCAGTAATAAGGCACTTCCGGCGATCGTCCACATCATCATGGCACCGTTCACAGGACCATCATCATGATGTCGTTCACCTGCCATCGCGAACAATTTGACTTCTTGACACCAAAATTGACACCAGAATTGTCTGGGGCCGATGCCGGTGTGAGTGTAATACAGGGTAGCATCTTAAGGTGCCTGATAGGACACATTATAGTTATAGGATTTTTCGTTGCTCAAAGGGAGCCAATTATATCAACCATAGTCAACCCTCACTTCCTCGACCCTTTAATTCCCCAGATCCCTCATTGCCTCAGACAGAAGATTTGCAACTTCCTCTATGTTTTCTATATTATTTGGACTTAAATCCTCGAATATTTTGCTTCCTCAAACATCTTTCCTTGCATTTTTCCAAATTCGAGGAAGTAAGGGTGACTTCATATTATATTAGTCCATTACAAATATTGTATCCCTTCACGGCACACTCTGATAAGGATGAACTTATTTTTAGCTATAGAATGTCCCACGGCACCCATTACATAATTTCTTTTTAAATGTAAAAGATGTCCTAATTCCCCCATACTGTAAGGACATTCAAAGGAAGCATACCTTACAACAAGATGGAATCTCTGACATTGCTCCTCCATCCCATACCCCAGATACTAATAGGGATTTAATATGACATGATGGCCGTCTTCTTCACTGCCTCCCTGCCTCCCACCCCATATGGCATCTCCGGATGAAAACCTTTGCTCTTATTTTCCCTGGCTCCTCACCCGCCAAGGGTCCATGCACATTGAAGACGCTATTACCTTTTTCTGTCTGGATAATTAGAGCTGTCAACAGATTGTGACATTTTAGAAGCGAGGTTTTACGGGGGCCAGTAATTCCAGGATGGAAAAGCAGAAATAGTTTTGGTTTCTTTGCAAGGTATTACCATCCTTCTGTCTGGTCTGATTGGCATGGATGTTGTCATGACTCGTGCGCCTTCTAATTTCAATATAGATGCTACCTTCAATATAATACTTCTGCTCGAAAATAGAGTATATCATATGTGTGTACTGTCTAAAAGCAGGATACGACTTTATGAACAGGTTTGTCAATATGATCATTATTTATTCTATACCTAGCATACAACAGTGAAGCATAAGAGATAACATGTTTGTTTGCTCGGTAGGATAAACCCAAAACCCTCGATGTATGTATCCATGCCGACTAGGGTAGATTAACCTAAAGACGACCACATACCTAGAGTCGACCACCTGTCAGCTTGTTTTTCTCACTTTCAAATGTAGTACATTGGTCTCAAACCCTCATATTATTGAAATAGAGGTGTTATAGTACCCCATAGAATGATGTCCTGGAATAGATGAACTAACTGTCATTGCATGATAATACAATGTTTGAATTGTTTTTACGATGACCAGCTGGTCATTTCATCAGAATTTTCCAACTTTGGTTTGATGATCTGAAGATGACAAGTGCTCACATATACAACATTTTGACTCTAGGCATAGATAAATAAATGATAGCATAAGGAAAAGTACAGAAATGTTAAATACTTTCTGTATAGGACTTATTTCCTAGAACATACCAATTTCACCTTATGACCACCATTTCACCTTGAGCCAACCACTCCTTATACACCTATTTGTGCATTTAATTGAATAGAAACCATTGATTATGTAGGATTATATCACAAGATTCATGGCCAGAATATTTTGGGATACAAATCGTCACTGGATTATGCACTGATGCATACATTTCAATCTCTACTGTAATGCTACAGTTGTTACTATGTAGAGGAACTATTTGTTACTGAGAGTGTGATGATAAAGTTAAGTAATGGATTATTATAGTCCATATTGAAGGTCTATCAAAGTACAATATAAACAAAGCCTTTATAATGCAGGGTTGGAAATACCACTTCTATTTTGATGAGATTTACAATATCCATGGCCATAAAATTGCCTCCAATTTCCATTCTAATTGAGTCGCTATAAAAAACATACATTTTCTTATGATGCAATAGTTTTAATTACCCCATTTTACTGCATATCTAGAGAAGACACTAATTCTTTTTTTCAAATGATAGTTTAATGAACATAGTCCCATTAAAAGGGTAGTTATCAAGAGGTCAGCTCAAGGTGCAAGGTGGTCATCTCAAGGTGAAAATAGACTAACTGAGATGGTCTTGATGAAGTGATGAAAAACAATAGATAAACTTTACACATGGATTTGACAAAGGTAATTGGTCCTAAAGCCCAAATAATTGTCTTTCACTTAGTACCTTTGGGAACCCTAAGGACCTATTAGACTCAAAGATATTAGCTACTACATTTCTCTTATTGTAAACCTGCACAGGAACGGCCGTCTTTAGGTTAATCTACCCTAGTTCTTTTTGCAATA
This sequence comes from Acholoe squamosa, assembly GCA_949317995.1. Classification (NCBI taxonomy): domain Eukaryota; kingdom Metazoa; phylum Annelida; class Polychaeta; order Phyllodocida; family Polynoidae; genus Acholoe; species Acholoe squamosa. The sequence continues at coordinate 48,105,000 of OX439038.1, forward strand.
TCAACATGTCTTTGATGCTGGCTTAAGAAGTATATTTTCCATAATTGACAGCCATAGATAATACAGTCGTCCACCCTATTCATGTCACATCTTAGATTATTCCATAAGAGTGGTTCTGTCATCATGGTTAATTCTCCCCATCTTTTGAGCATCTTCTGGCACCCACAACATGATAAACCAAGCTTACATCTTAGCTTTCTTTATCTCAAGAGACTAATGCTCTCCAATGACCAGACCGTCAGTCCAGTGCCGCAGTTAGTCAGACTTGTCAGAGTCACCATAATACTCCATTTGTAATATTTTCATATCTGGGTCTTCCTTCCACATGGAAGAACATACAAGAGATGCTCGGAGCTGCTCCCTGATGCTATCTTGAATTGCTCCCGCCTCTCCATGGCAGCAGCTACAACTCATAACCTATTGTGAGTGAGGTCAGGTCCGTGCTCTATCAGAAATGTCATCTTCACATCGGTGAGATGATGTAAGATTGGTGGTCAGTGGCAAACTTTAACCCTTTAGGTGCCTCATGACACCAGGCACATTTTCTTCCTTGTACTGACAATTTAAAGGATGTATGTTGTTTCAATGCAGTATATGTCCTTTGGTCACATACACAGCTTTGATGCATGATGCTGATGTCCAGAGGAACATGAAGTCTTAAGAATTAATGCTATGCTTTGATGATTGGGTCTGCTATCTGAGTGAATACGTACAGTGGGCTCACATTGCTCAGGAGGCAGTATGTAACAGTAGATACCACATGTACTTAAATTCTTAAATCCCTAATGGATTAGGGGTTTAAGAATTTATTGTAGTGAAGTCAAATGACCATGAACGGCTGGCGATGTTTTCTGTCAGTGTGGTTCAAAATGTACACATTTATATTTGCAGGTCAGTAGTTTTTATACACATATCACAGTATTGTACATGCAGTACTGGACCTGTTGTATAATAGTGTTTGCCTCATTCACGTAAGTAAATGCTTTGGTGTCAAAACACGACCTTCATTCTAAACGTATGACATTCATTGAAGCCATATTGTTTGATTGTATTGTGTAGACCTACATTATCTTGCTGTGCAGAGAGTACAACGATTTGCAGTCGTTTAGACAAGGAGAAAACCAGCTATACCCTTGTAGTATACAACTGGAGCATTAGAGTATAACTTGTATAACATAAATAAAGTCTTATGGTATAATACTGAGCTTGCCTTTCTGGCTCTCTGACCATAGAAAGTGACATTTTTAATTGAAATACATCATATGCAAAAGTATCCTACAAACCTATAGCTTAGATAGCCTTGTAGGAATGGTTCAAATGTCAGTTGATTTCTTAGATTGCACTTCATAATACCAACAGGTCAACAGAGAGCCTCTCATTCGTTGATAACATCACGTGACTTGCCTCACCTCTCTGACCTATCTCCCTAGAGGTTCGGACAAGGCCGACAGAGAAATCAACAGAAACATCATCCTCGTACATTGTGTCTGCGGCTCGCATGACCACAGGAAATCAACAAACCTCACATTGCATCTTAGTGCACACACTCAAACCAAAAGTCACTTTACAACCAAGGTCAACCAAGGTTAAACTATACATCTGCTGATGACCAACGATGCTGCACCATGTTAAACTTTCATGAGTTGTTCTAGTTTAGGTTTGTGCAGGGTTTCGTGGGGTTTGTTTTCTAGTTGATGTCCACGTTAGATATTCAAGAAATTAGAGAGAACCATGTTGATGCCCTAAACTGATGCAGGGCTAAAACTCAATGAAGCCTACCAGCTAAAGGGGCTCAGTACTTGAATACACAATATCTTCTCCTGATACTTTATATTACAAATGAATACATCTAAAACCGCTAGCAATGATTTCTAACCAAAGATGATGTTTGCATGATCAAATGCCACGCCCTGTGTGCTCGACTTCTCTGTCAAATGTCAGCATGTTGGCAATATTTAGCATACCCCTTTAGGCATCACACTTTGCACAAACAGCTAAGCAGTGTGACAATGCCACTTGGTGGGTCGTCATAATGCTCTGGGATATTGGTAGGCAAAAAGTGAGTCTTAGCCAGAGCAGTTAGTAGAGGCAGATTGCATGATAGTATAACTTGTAGCCTCCACCACAGCCGTGTACACAGAATCCCTTACCTGTCATGAAGTGGTCTTTGTAGGCATTACAGCTGCCAACCCCCTTCAGGAGGGTATCTCAAAAAGATTGGGAAACCAGTTCTCACCGTAACTATTTGATCCTGCAGTTCTCCTACATTTCTCACCCTAAGAACAGACTTCCCTGCTTGACTTCTGCTACAAGTGAACTGCACGGAAATAGGTTGAGTTGCAAAATAAGAGACTGGACCCCTCCTATACCACTCCTATAACTGACTCCCTCTTTACAATACAAGAGGGAATCCACTCCAGAAGGTCAGTGAGTTCAATTTTGGAATTATCACCTTCGACAGGATCAATTCCAAATCTTTTTGAGATACCCTCCTGAGCTACACGCTACTGTAACAACCAACCGCTTCACCAATACATCCCGGTTGGGTTTGGGTAAATGCTTCATTGGGGCCTTAGTTTATCTTAAATCCTCACAGAAAGAAAGCCTATATGACCGGTACTCGCAGTGAGTTAATTCAAATTCCCTTCATTTAAAATCAATCAGGCACAAAAAGCTGTGTTTCATGTTACGCGACATAGCCTACCAAATCAGTGCCGAGAGTAGAACGTTTGACAATTCTGAAAAAAAAATACATGTATTTTTAGTGATTTTCTTTATCGTTTTAGTTGTCCGCGAGTAGCTCCCATGGCTGACAAGTCATTGGACTTTCAGGGACCATTGCTTTGGTCTCTGAGCAAATATTTCTATGCACCCAAGTGAACCGACTTAAATACTGCATACATGTATGATATAACTCAATGGAGCAGATACATTTGTAGAGGGTTTTCAATGTGAACCAAAGCAGCAAACAGCGAGTTACTCGCCGGGGTTGTCTTGGTAGAATTAATAAGAAGCCAAAATCAGTACACATAAACCATTCTTGAGGTAACTGGTGAAGCCCAAAACTCCAATAAGATTACTCCCTGTGTGTTAGTTTAGATCACAATGTTGCCAATTCATGGTGGCTCCTAATCATTATTAAATATCATACCCTATATAGAGAAAATAGGTGTTACTTGATCTTTTTGGCTAGCATTATACATAAAGCATTTGCATTCCACTATAAGCCCGCTATGCCCTTGAATGGTTAAGATAGAAGTATATGAGGAAGGTTCATTTGGCAGGGCAAGGTGAAGGGGCGGTGAAGGCCACAGAAGGCAAGGCAAGAAACAGCCACCAAATCCACCTCCAAATCTAATATAGTGAGCCTCATGGGGAGATGGGAGAGGAGTGGGCCAAAGGATGCCTCAGTCACACACTGGCCTCTGTGCCAACAGCAGGGCTCTAACAGGCGACTGCTACTGTCAATGATAGAGGCCAATTCCACCGCTCCCCTTATGAGACAATGTTTTATTATGAAAGTCTGGATGCAGAAGGAGGAGCCTATCATTCAAAGAGAAGTCCTACTGAAGTACCTCTAAACTGCTTTGAAGAAGTCTGGGTGTTTCGGATTCCCTTCAATTCACAGTGACAGATAGGGCAGGGGGTGTGGAAGTGTTTGGTGGCTCAAATACTGAATATGGTGAGAGAGAGAGAAAGAAAACAGTTCATGTTCTGGTTGACCCTTTAATGGCAGAACAGTGCACCAGTGTATCCTGTCCATTGCCTAGTATTCTATGTATTATGCCCACCCTATGGGGCTGATATACTCTCAAAAACTTGGCATGATGCTGTGATGCACTGCTGGTGGGGGGGGGGGGGGCTGGGTGGGCTCACCAGCACTGCATTAGTGCATCATGGATCTTGAAGTAGTATGTGGCCTCCAAAGGTGACCAGAAGCCATGGTACAGTCAGCCAAGCTGTTTGAGCATCCCTCATGGTGGTGGTCGGGTGGAAGGGGTTCATGGTAAAACACACATGTATGCACACCTAAGCTTATGGTGACACGCACAGCTCGGGGGTTAAAGGTTAGATTACTCTGAACACAGAAGTATCATAAAGCAACAATGGCTTGGCGTAAACAGTCTGCAATAGTAACTAATTCCATCTCTAACCATAGTTTGAGGAATCAAGCAAAGAAGCCTCATATAGATTTCTATGGCACAGACTAAGGTTCGCTTATGTTATGATCGCCGTTTCGCCACTAGGTTACAGCCATACTTTTTTGTCCATTGGGTTTACTGATGTTTGGGATGGCCTAGTAGCCGTAACCATTCCCTGAATTTGTCACTCATAACAGTTGTCAGGATGGGCATAAGGTGACCCCAAAGTATTCAGCAGTGAATGGAGGGAATTATCTCATTGGCTGATGTTTCATACCGCTAGCGGCCTATATTGTCTGCTGCCTGAGGAAAAGTCCCGTCTGCCAATGCAGTATACTACTAACGGCAGCTTCAGTCATGTACATGTATGTATAGATGAGCCATAGGCATACCCGTTACCTGTCTCGTGAATGCTGGCACCCTTTTGTGCTCTGCATATATCCCCATGTCTGTAGCTGCCACAAAATGATAAAATGAAATTCCCGTAATGCCCCACGTGCAAGGCGCAACTTATACGTGAAGATTGGCCCTATAGTGTGACTTATATAATCAGACAAAGTTTGAAATGAGTCTTGTTCGCGAGGATTGTGTACTACATTTATATCAGTACTGAACTGTATTAAAACATGGCTCAAGGTGCATGGGAACAGGGTGAGCCTTATACACGGGGTGCACCATGTATGCGAGGAATACCGTGTTACCAGGGGACCCCAATACATGTCGTACATATGTATCCTTGAGGCACTACCTGAAAGTACTCACACTCTATATAACCTGTCCCGTATTGTGGGGTGTGGCAAATGTCTTCAAAGTTTAGAGTGGGGTGGGCAATGTAGGTTTTCACTTAAATCCTTGTCTGACCCTTTTTTTCAGGGTTGATCAAAAGTAGTGACCTGTCAATGCCGCAACACTGTAAGTTATCCAAATCAATTAGCCATCCATCCGAAGGGAAAGATGCAGAATGCATGAAATTTCTATGTTGCTGTGTTTCCATACTAAACTTTAACACACTGATTATCATATTGTTCCATTCTACTCCAGACATACTTTACTACTAGTCTACATGCTTACATCGCTGCCCAGCACTCAGGAGGGAATTAGTAGAGGTCAGACAATCTACCACAAACTGTCAGCACACCTTGGCATGTTCACACTGCAAAAACAACCTCAGCCAACTTATGCAATGCTGGCGAGTCTCCAGCCAAATCTCAAACCTCCCCCTGGAGGCCATCCATAATGAATGCCATATCAATCGATACCTGGTGTATATTGCCATATTTTATTGGCTACCTTCGTGAGAGGTGCTGATTGGCTGGCCGGGCACCGGCAACTGTTGCCGACGTGCCGCTACATGAAAAGATATAATCCTGCTGGTACCCAACTTGCTGCGTGCAACGACTGACATATCAGCATGAAATATACAGGACCAGGCCGGAACCAGCGAACTGCGTTGAGTGGCGGGGATAAAGGATGCACTGAGTGCAGAATTAACCTTTTAATGGCCGCATTGTTCCATTCATTTCATATATCCCGTGGTCATCATGGGACATCAATGCAGTGCTTGCGACTTCACCACTGCATTGATACATCATTCCGATCCAGGACAGACCTTCGGTATAAACCCAATAAGGTCGACATGATGCATGTAAGTAGCTCAGGTGAGTGGAGTCGCTAGGGCAGCATTCATGTATCACGGCGGCAAATGGGCAATATAGTTTGCAGGCATTCAAGGGTTGATTGAGTGCTTGTGAGAGAAGGCAGCCATGAGTCCCAGACTGTATTAATTTGAGACGTGTGGGTAATTGGGAAAAGCCATTAATGGTTGCTATTTTCAAAAATAAACACCATGCATCGTATTGGTTTAGGAGGTATAATGCTTAGGTTTGACTGGACCACCACAGAAACCGTGGATATATATATAGACCCACCTGCTGCCACAAATTCCTTGCGGTCCCCAAAATGTTTCCCTTTAAAAAATGCCAATACTCCCAATGGTTGCCCCCCCCCCCCCGTTATAACTTCACATCAAATTCCCCGGTCTTTCCTTTAAAGACAAAACCCCCACGTCTTCACGCGTCTTTAACAATCTTCACACAAAACCTACCCCCACCTAACTCACCCCTTCCCAACTACCAGTGCGCCCCCAGCGGCATCAATTTGAACAAACATTCAGGTCTCAGACTAACATTTCTCCCCTGGGGTCCTTCTTGGAGAAGTTGATTTCATCTCCGTTTCAATTGCAAACCCTGCGCGCGGTCAGGTTCATCGCAATGCTTCGATCCTTTCTCCTACTCCATCCCCCCACCACCCTCCCCTTTTTTGCTAACATCGCCTGGAAAACCCTTCAACTCCGGTGGGACCTGATGAAAAACACCTCATTGCTTTTAGATTTCATGCGCGTGTCACTGCTGGCGATTCTCTCCTCTGGTTTTTCTCCCAAATCGGTATGTTTTATTTTTGAAAGGGACCACTTTGCCTACGATGGAGCAATTCTTTTTTCCTTGATTATTTTTTATTGGATTTATTTCTTGGCTCAGAAGGAGATGGCTTCATCTCAATAATGAAGGCGCACCATGCAGGCCCTGACCAATTGGCGGCCTTGTCTGACGCAGCCGCAATAATTGAAGGTCGGAGTGCCTGTGCCCTTGCCACCCGTCTCTCAGCCAGCCTGGCTACCCCACACTCCTTAGGGCCGTTTTCCACCACCCGATATGGCCCCTCTAGCGGCCGCTAGACCCATAGCAGATGCTATTTTCGGCAGACAGATACCATGCCCCACCATTGAACCCTATGGCAGCCCCCTCAGCCGAGGTGGTTGTGTGGGGCAGCTATCGGCCGATAGAGCACTCATATCGGGTGGTGGAAAATGGCCCTTACCTTAACACCTTTAGGGCAGATTTAAATAGTAACTTTATATACACTATGTGTCTTGATGGTGATGATATATGGATGCAGCTATGGCAGTTAACTCGCCATGCTGTTTTGATACACCCCCAATTGCAGCACCAGCGCGTTACTCGCCAAGGCTTCATTCAAGCATCACAGCAAATACGCATGAATCCAGAGACATTGTGTGGTCCTCGGAGAGATATTGATTCCATGCTACTTGATTTCTTTTCTTTTGCTGTCCCCACTTTCCTTTTTAGTAGGGCGAGCAAAATCTGTCAGATGAGGTGCCGACCACAGTCGACTTTAAAGTCCTTTGGTTTCTGTAGATGGTGGGTGGTGGGTGGAATGGCGCGATGGAGGAATGGCTAGTGTATACGCCACATAGGGAAGGACGACTGACAAGGGTGCTGGAATGTAGGCATAAATAAAACCATGGGTCAGGCTGACGGTCAGGCAACAGGAGGGATAGCGAAAAGGCGGTTGGAGAGAATGCCAGGATGAACCAAAGAGCTGGAGGGTGTTGCTCCTATAGTAAAAGGAAGAGCTGGCTAAAAATACCCTTGTTTCCAGTCCTTTCTTTTCATGTAGCTATGACTTGTCCCTTTTGTTGCTCACAAATGGTCATTCAAGTATGGTGCCAAAAAAGGGGGATTTGAGTAGGTACCTAGTTGGGAGAAGTCAGTCAGTATAATAAACTATAGAGCGTGTGACATCAGTAGGTACCTGGTAGTGCAGCTCTCTCTATTTTAAACAAGGCAGGTGACTTTTCAGACTAATATGGTGAGTGCAAGTACTTAGGTGAAGCAGTGCACGACTTGTTTAGAAAAGAGGGCACATACTCACAGCTCTTTTTAAAATTGGAGCAACACCCTCCAGGTTGAGAAGGGAAGAGGGGGTTAGAAAAGATGAAACTGGAGCAAAGGCAAAACTATACAGACATAGACATGCAGTAAAAGAAGGTGAAACTTGGGGAAGACTTAATAAGAAGATGAAAATCAAACAGTGTTGGGTGACAGATTACAGAGCCTTAAACAGAGAAAGATAATGTCTAGGCAGGCAGGCAGGGTACATGCACATGGGGGGTTAATGTACGGTACAGGGGTAGGGAGTGGGGGAAGGAGAAATGGCCAAGTCAGTTCTTAGTGACAGATACAGTTTTGGAGCTTTGTGTAGCTTGCTGTAGCATCCAGCTGCAGCCCTGTTCCTCCAGCTGAACACTGCAGCCTGCTGTACCGCCGTCACTCCTGCTGCTACTCTTACTTCTTCTCTGTCTCAAACTACTTTGTGTGCTCCCCTACAACTAGACTCACTTCATCACTGACACAGCTTTACTGACTTTTGTAACTTCTGCCCTTTACATAGTTGTCTCGATAAATGCCATGTCCCCGCCCCGTTTATAATCATCGTTCATCATGATCATCGTTGCTCAGTTCGCTTGTTGTTGTTGTTGTTGTTGTTGTTGCTGTTCCTGTCTTTGCCAGTGTTGCCTTACTCCTGATTCTAAAGGATCTGTGTTTGTAGCTGATCATATCGATGATCCTCTGTGTTGTATCATTGCTACTTTTTGATACCAACGATACGACCAGGAGCATATTTGAAAATGATAAATAACTTATTAGGTTATGTCATTTTCAAATAATCCCCAGATATTATGTTTATGCTTTGCTCACATTTATGTCCCCCTTTCATTGTTATTATTGCTATCAATATTACCTCAATCTGCTATATTGAGATCTGTGTTTATGGTTGCTCATATGTTCCCCTGATATCGTTATTGTTACACCATTACCACCAATGCTACCTCACCCCCTGACACTGACCAGATCTGTGTTTATGATTGCTCATATTCCCAGATCTGTGTTTATGATTGCTCATATTCATGTTCCCTTTGTATTATCATTGTTATACTGTTGCCATCAATGTTACCTCACCCCCTGACACTGCCCAGATCTGTGTTTATGATTGCTCATATATTGATGTTCCCTTTGTATTATCATTGTTATACTGTTGCCATCAATGTTACCTCACCCCCTGACACTGGCAAGAGCTGTGTTTATGGTTGCTCATATTCATGTTCCTTGTGTATTATCATTGTTAACTGTTGCCATCAATGTTACCTCATCCCCTGACACTGCCCAGATCTGTGTTTATGATTCCTCGTATTCATGTTCCCTTTGTATTATCATTGTTAACTGTTGCCATCAATGTTACCTCACCCCCTGACACTGCCCAGATCTGTGTTTATGGTTGCTCATATTCATGTTCCCTTTGTAATATCATTGTTATACTGTTGCCACCAATGCTACCTCACCCCCTGACACTGGCCAGATCTGTGTTTATGGTTGCTCATATTCATGTTCCCCTTGTATTATTATTGTTATACCGTTCCCACTAATGTTATCTTACCCCCTGACACTGGCCAGATCTTGTTTATGGTTGCTCATATTTCATGTTCCCCTGGTAATACAGTTCCCACCAATGTTACCTCACCCCCTGACACTGGCCAGATCTGTGTTTATAGTTTTTATTCATGTCCTCCTGGTATCATTATTACTAGGCATATCTGTGTTTCTGGTTGCTCATATTCATGTTCCCCTTGTATCATCATTGTTATACCGATGCCACCAATGTTGCCACACCCCCTTATACTGGCCAGATCTGTGTTTATGGTTGCTCATATTCATGTTTCACCTGTTATTGTTATTGTTACTGTTGCTATCAATGTAACCTAACCCCTGTGGGACTCATGCAATGGTCCTATCGGTGGCAAAAAGCTAGTGACGCAGCAATTTGCATGGCTCCCGCACCAGAAGCCACCATTGCCACTCCCCTCCCCAACCATGCCCTGCTAGACCAATTACACTTATCTGATCAACTTTTTTTCCTACTCTCTCATTCCGAACAGGCAGTAAATTCCACGTTCTGATTGGACCCATCTACCTCCCCCCCTTTCTGTCTTCATTATGCCACATAGCCCAATGAGTCTGTGGCCGCACCCCAGGGGCCGCATGTATTTCATCTGTCTGTGGCCAAGGAAGTGGGGCTAAACGTGCCGGGCTATAATAAGTCGGGCTTAAGTTTAATGAGTCGAACCACTGGAACCCCAGAACCGCTTCCACTTACCCACCAACAAATGGCCGACCGCACGATAGGCTTTGATTAGAGTTTTATTAAGAGTGTTGTTCTCATTTAAAACTTTATTTTCTCATGGCTAATTTCTTTTTCACTTCACAATGGGTGGAGTCGAGAGCAATGTTTCAAGAAAGCGCCAGATAATTGCAGTAATAGTTAATGAATACTAATGACACCACAGGGGTTGAGCTTTTGAAAATACAACATCTCGTTCTTTGTATAAAATGACATATATTTACATGATACTAAGGTGTATTTGGTTCGCTGGTTAATTAGGAAAGTTACCTGCCAGTGTCAAATAAATATTTTCAGGGTTAAGGATTCACGTATAGCCACCCGATTAGTGCAAAGAGATCGATAAGGAGAGGGTCAGTCAGGTCAAAGAAAATGCCATTACATTAGTTGTACATTGAGAATAAAGATTTAACTCCAATTGATTTTTCCTTGGCTATGGATAGGAAGACATTCTGCACTCTACTGATTCTGCTGATACAACTTGTGCACACAGCATTATGGATCCCATTGTGGATTATGTATCTTTAGGTTAAAGGAAGATAATCAAGAGATTTTGATAATGGAACTAGCTAACATGTACTGAAACGATGTGATAGATTTGTTGAATTAACCTCTGCCTTCTGTTGGTGTTTCCATCTAGTTGATGTTCGTAGTTCGAAGCTTACCTTATATTATTAATATCACAGCTTCATTCAAATCAGAAGTAAGTCATTGAGTATTATCCCTGTTTTGTTCTCCCCATCAGTCACAATCCTAAAGTAACCAACACCTTTCTTTGTTGATACCCCTCCCCTCCATGCCAGCCTATCCACCCAATGTACCCCACCTCTCATAGCTCCTGCAGTGATCACTGATTATGTCAGGGTTTGAAGATTACTCCATAATACTCTCTAGTTTCAACAGGATTATCTTCAGGGGCTAGAGATGGAGCATTAGGCTCTGCATTCTTACTGTTCACTCTGAATAGCTCCTCATGTATCACTATTCAATGAGCTGCTCATGTATTTGATTCTTACTGCTCCGCGTCAAATAAACCCTTCATCGTTTCAAAGCATAGTTCTAAATGGAAATTCTCCTTTACTGTTCTATATGTAATTTCATAGGAATTTCTGGGAAACACTTTGAGAGATATTGAAAAAGAACGTGGTAACCTCAAGGAGGAAAAAAAAAGGATAAAAATGCTAATGTCTGCTTCCAGTGACAAATGTATGAAGACAAACGATGCTAAAGTAGATACATTCTCGATGGCTCCTGGCATATAACACTTGTGAAAATGCCAAATACACATCCTTTCCCATGTATACCTACCAATATATCTGTGGCTGCTGAGTTGTTCCCTAATGCTTTTACCAGATGAGCTGCTCAGAGATGCTCATGTAATACATCCTCACTTCTACCTCTGGGGTTTGCCGGGCTGTACATGTATATTCAGGCTGCGACTGGTTGTGTCGGCGAGTTATATGTTGTTTGATGCAAACTGACAGGAGCTCGTTCGTCAGCCACTCACCCTCCCCAACCCACCGTTTTAGCCTCTACCCACTGCTCTGCCTCCTTAACCTTTCAAACTTCGTACTGACATAATACTTCAATGTTTCCTTTTTGATCCATTCCTATGATGCGCTAACTTCTCAACACCACACTGGATGTCGACTGTTGAGAGTATAATTATATTAACTCTGTAGGTCAACATAATGCATGACATCTTTACCAAAAATGAGCATAAACCTCGAGGGAACACATATGCTACTCGCAAACCTTTGCTCATTTTTCTGTATATGCCCCAGTATACCTGTAACCCATGTATGTGCATCCGGGCTAGGTGTGATTACAATTGCAGCTTTGTTAAAAACCCTGTCACATTACTGGTGTAAACCTAAGGCTCTGCAGCTTTCTTTGAGAGACATCAGCCAATGATGCCCTCTTTATTTAATCTATAAGCCCATATTCTGCAAGAAGCTCTCTGTAGGACATCTGCTTTCTATGAGCTGCTCTCTGGATGATGTAGATCTACTCTCTGTGAGCTGCTTTCTGTGAACTGCTCTCTGTATGACAGACGCTTATTGTAAGCTGTTCTCTGAATAAAAAGTGCGTCTTGTGAGCTGTTCTCTGTATAACAAGTGCCTCTTCTGAGCTGTTCTCTGTATAACAAGTATTTCTTGTGAGCTGCTCACTGTATGACATCTGTTTCTGGTGAGCCGTTCGCTGTATAATGAGCTGCTCTCTGTGTGGCAACTGTTTTCTCTGAACTTCTATCTGGAAAATATGTTCTCTTTGTCTCAAGTCTGGGTTTCTTCTCGAAAGAAAGGTATTTCTTCCAGGACAGTGGAAGAAACCTGGAAGAAACCTATTTTGTCAAGTTTCTTCCAGGTTTCTTCTGGAAGAAATGAAAGAAACTGGGAGAAACTCAGAACAACCTTCAATAAAAAGTGTGCAAGCTATGACCTTCGCTAAATTCCCCTGCTATGGTGAAGAGACACACCTATGGGGATCTATAAAAGCCGGACCTGACATGAGAATACTATTTTTCTTGCGACTGTAACTCAATTGCTTTCAAAACAACACCACTCCCATAGTCTTAAAATCAAATGTTCTGCTGGTTCAGTAGATAGCATGACAGTGTGCTCCTGTTTCTTACTGATTCTTACCCTTGCACCATATCGAGCCATAGCACAAATTCTAACACTCTAGAAATCAAGTGAGGATTTGGTATGCAATGCCAATGGCTTCTACTTTGTAGTTTGTTCAGGGTTCCATGGGAAAAACAATGTGGATACCAGGTGAAAAAAATGTCCTTTGACCCTTTAAGGGCAGAGCAAAAATGGTTGTCCTGGCAATGGAGACGGCCCCTGAAAAACCATGGTATCGACTATAGTCAATGCTAGGCCTACCTAGACCTCAATGGAAACCTGCCATACCATGAAAAATAATCACAATGTATTACTCGAGAATGTACTAATAGAATTGTTAGAATGCATATAACCTCCACTGCATGACATTACTGACACCATACACTTTAATTTGATACCAAATATGTTTTTGGCTTTGAGATGGATGAAACCCAATACTTAAACCTGTTCAAATGCCCTTTAAGTACCAGTAAATATTAAAGGGGTAAGAGCTACACATGTGCATGTATGTGATTGCTATAAGGAGGAGGGGCAAGGTGGTGATTAAGTAAAATGGTATTTATATGAAAGAACAAAAGAAAATAACAGTACAGGTAATTTATAAAAATAACCTAATTACTAACCTGTATATATACATCTGACCCACCCCTACCCACATATAGTTTTCAAATGTTTTTGGCCCTATTGAAACAAGGCTGTACTGCATCATAAAATTGGGGGGGGAAAATCGGAATATCGAGTCCAAAAATCATGATAATCAGAATCATCAAAAATGGGATGTCAATGACATCCCTAAGATTAAGTCTCATTCTATACAGGTTAATTGCCCAGGGTTAATTACCAGACTAAATATTCATTATCTGTTTGACTGTTCACTTTCACTTTCAGTATCTTAACATTTATGTGATGATTATCTGGCTTTTACTCAAAAAAAGGAATAAAAAGGACACAAGAGATTATGGTCAGTTTTAGACATATGTGTCTTATGTCCATGAAACCAAACAAGCAAATTTCAACCACTTCACCATCCAGACATCTTTCCTCAGAATTTAGTTTCTTACATCATATATTTTGTAAAACCTTCACAAGCTTATAAATACCTCACCACCAAAAAAAAAGTTATTTAATACAGTCCTTACTCATGACAGGTATAAAATAAGTTGAAGTCACTGTATCTTTACCAAAGCTATGTGCCTTGAATTTAAAAAAGAGGCATAGTCTCATTTTGAAAAAAAATCACAAAACAGACAATATCCACTCATGATTTAGTTTCCTCCATCATGATTTTGAAAAACCAATACCTCCCCCCAACTACAGAAATTGAAAAGATTCCTCTGGAATTATGTTTATTATAATTTAATTAATATTTGGTGACATTTTGGGTTATATCCTAAATGTTTAGGGACACCTTTCCAGTTTCTTCCATTTCGGACAAAACCTATTTCTTCCAGACGTTTTTTTTTCATGGTCTTTACCAGTTTTCTTTCACCCTCCGGAAGAAACCTCCCAACTCTGGAGCTTAATTCAAAACATCCTGGGATCGCAACCCCAGCAATCTTAGTGTAGGCACATAGCTTAAGACCTGGCCGGTCTACCCTATCTAATGCAGTGGTTGCAGGCCTCTCAGGAATAGCAAGTCCTGGGATCACTTCACTATTCCTTTTCCAGCACTAAGATCACTGTGATCTTAGTGAAAGAATTGCATAGTGGTTTCACCTGAGTACAAGAGCACTTACAGGGAACACTCCTGATCGAAAGAGTGAATAGCCTGCTGCATACATATATATAGAGGGGAGGGAGGACGTTTGCTGAGTGTCCTTGAGGACTCTTAGGGCTACTCATGCGTTAAGTGCACTGTAAGGTAATTCTTCCCTTCTCTCTCTTTGTCCTAGGGGGAGGGCACAATGCTTCTAATAGGCAAGCATAAATCATACATTCACGGGAACAACTCTTGAATACTGTACGAGGGTCAACTGCACCCTGTGCTCTTTTGTTACCCCATATGGGGACGGGGAACGATGGTGCAAGTACTCTTGTGAAGAAGAGTGACTCCACAGCTATTCCTTTATTTTGGGACTCTTACCCCTGTGCCTAGTCAGTACTTCTTGGAATAGTGTAGGAGGGCTGAGGCTAAGATCGATGCAATCTTAGTGCTGGCTAGGAAATGTGAACGCAGTCTGATCTTAAGATCGCTTAATAGGATAAGGTAGAATAATTCCTAAGATCACTGGGGTTGCGTTCCCAGGATGTTTTGAATTAACCTCCTGCTTTGTCTGTCTACACGATGAGATGTGATTAATTCATTCTTGTGATGAATTGAATCTCTGTTGATTAACTTACAGTTTAGGTGGCAACGCCTTTGATAAATGCTCGCTGTTAGTTACTGTGAGGTATTTTCTTGGAATATGATTCATGTGAACGGGTATAGGAGAAGCTCCACATCTCTAACTCGTAATTTTAAACAAGTTTTATTAGAATGTAATGGAACTGGCCGCTACATGTAGAACAGTTCTTTAATTGCTAGACATTGACTTGTTACTGTGGTATTTACCTGCACCCAGGTGATCGATGATCCCCCTACTCCCAATCGCCCCTCACCTTGCGTGTTCACCGCCAGAGGGCGGCAGGGACGCCTGTAAGGTGTATTTTTCCAGCAATGGGAGGGTGCAGGAGGAGCTGAAGATAAGATTACAATAAAGGAAGATCAGATATGAGGTTTTTTCTTCTCGCCATCCTGCCGAAGTTTGGCACTCCAAAAGGGGATTATCTGAGGCAGTTGGTTTTGATCGAGGAAGTGATTAAAGATTCAAAGGTAGGCGGGCTATCTGTAGGTGTAAACATGGGTGATTTGATGATTGGTATGGGAGAGATTATGGGGGAGATAGGGAAAGATAAGAGGGTCACAGGGGGTGATTACCAGTTGTCAGGTGTCTGAGTGTCTGCCCCAGGTAGTTAAAGGCCGTATATACCCGGTAGTACTTTATTGCTGATGGCATAATACATGGTGTATGAATGCACCTCTGGTAACCCTGCATTGCTGCATTCATGCATCATGCCTACCCTATTGGTCAAGGTTAGCATTATGTACCACTCTAGTGCATTGAATGACCTGTCAATCCGCACTGCGTAAGTGCATCATAATGAAGATTTAATGTGAAATCCTGCGGATTAAAGTCTTCCTCAAAGGGCCCAGGTAATAATTGGTCAATGATTAATTTTGATGGAAACTCTCAATTAAATTTGCAGAGTGATATCTGTTAATAGGTTGCAATAATGATTAATTGCATTGTTATGTATATCTTTGAAAGTATTTGCGGTAGAAGATTCAGATTTGTCCATGTGAGTAGTATATGAAAAGCTTTGTCATTCCTCAAACAACCATCCAATTAGTTTGCCACTACAATGGCCGTGTATGAAGTGTACTGGTCATGTTAGTCGATGCATTGAGGATGCAGTAGGTACTTTGGTCATTCCATCATTGTATTTCTCAATGCCCTCCTGGGCTGCAATTATGGATCATACCAAGTTAGGAGTTAAGAAGTCAATATAAGTCAATAATTAAAACTGGGAATGAAACCAAAAGAAAAAAACAAATATTGTTAGTTACTCGTCTACACAACAACTAAGTCCGAATAGACCTGTACCAATAGTTTACATAGTATTCTCAAGTGGACAGCTGCAATTCAAAAAGACAGGCGAGTAGGTTAAGTCCCAGAGGCGCATGAAGAACTCCGCTGCTGGTATTCGACAGATCTGGAGGGTATTTCAAAAGAGTGATATATCAACATTCAGCATTAGGTATTAGCCAATTTAAGTTGGATTTTTTTACACACATATGCCTTAACCCATTATTCTTATCTTATCAGCAAAAAGCCAACATAAGACTCAAGGCACCACTTGATCTTTAAGGGGTTAATAGTCCAGTGATTATCTAGTTGGCTAACCACCTACACCAGGTGAACCCACCCCCTCAGGTGCCTTTAACACCTGTACTCCCCATCCCCACCACCCCCTGCGGGGCATTGGATGTTTATGATTATCAATTATGTTTCTATAGCCCTGGATCAAGTACCTGGATCACATGTCAGTTAGTCATGACCAGGGTCCTCATATAGGGTAAGCAATACAGGTTACCACGATAACCTCCAATAGACCACCTACCCCATCCCCTCCCCCTCACATTCAGATTGGTTTATGTCCCGGGTCTATGCCCATACCATAAACCATTTAAGGTCAATTACCATGGTAAATTACCTAAAAAGCTGAGACTGAGGGAAGCGAAACACAGTAGTATGCATAGGTCTACGTATGGTGCTATGATTGATTGGTCACTATATAGATCAAACTCAACAGATTTAGTATGTAGTAGATAAATTGCAAGATATCTTATAGACCCCATAGGTTTTTCATTTGTTGCCACATTCAAATGGCACCATGCCACCACTTCTTCGCCACCAGTACAAGCCCCCCCCCCCCTTCCCTTCCCTTCAACCTCCCGTTTCACCCTCACCTGTAGTCTGATCACTTTCATGCCTGACTTTACCTAATATCAGGTACATATTTCATTATGACATTATGAAATTACCAAGCAACCCTCAACGTTAGAACCGCCCCTTGCTGCCTTTATTCAGCCATGGCAAGACCAATTGCCCCTCCTTCCCCACCCACATACCCGCCCACAATACCAGGGTCCAGGGTGTTTTTTTTTCTTTTTAAAAAGAATATATACTAAGTCTAATTATTTAAAAATCGTTTTCAAACCCATTTCTCTTCCTATTTTCTTTTCAAATTTTCATTCTTTACAAAACCATCCAAATTGGTCCAAATGAAATCATCTGAAGAAAGATTTGAAGTATTGCTCTTTGTAATTTTTACACAATCTTTTTATTTTCTTTTAGTGAAAAGAAAATATTTTAGTATTTTCTTTTGTCCAAAACCTGTTGCTCAGGGTCCAGTTAGGGCCACCTGTTGAGGTGGGGATAAGGAATTTGGAAACTTACAAAGGCTATAAACATAAAAGAATTCACAACAATGAATTTAGTAGTGTTTTGTTTTAGAAAGACTCAACTCATGTGTAAGATTTTCTTCATATTTTCTTTATATTTTTGTTCTTTATAGAATCTTTCCAAAATCTTTTTATGGATATTCAGATAGGGTCATGTGACCCTGTCCTATGGATGGTTGGTCTATGGATAATCTTTTTGAAATTGTTAAGCAAATTTTACCTCTATAATCTTTAAAGGTGAAAAAACGAAATTACATGTACAAAGAGAAATGTAGCCTTTCTCATTTGAAAAAGAAAATACAAAGAAAATCATTACATGAATATTTAATTTTTGTCACATGATCCCTGAGAGCCAATGATTGAAGGGATCCCCTCCTGACATTATGATGCCATAGGGTGTTTCCCAGTTCTGTTCATCAGAAAGTACATATCAGCAAAGAAACAACATAGAATTCATTATCTGAGAAACTAATAAAGATTATAGTATTCTAAAGAAAATCCAAAGAATGAAACAGTTTTTCTTTCTATATTCTTTACATGTTGATTTTCTTTGAAATATATTGAAATACATAGAAAAAGAATTTAAAGGGAGAAATGGGTTTTCCTTCCAAGTTGAATATTTTTTTTTATTAGACAGACAGACACACAGAGACAGACACACAGAGAGCCCTTTTTGCGCGGGGGGATGAAATCTTCAGGTTTATATGCAAAGTCTTTTCTATTATTGTTTTGAATTAAAATTTAATCTTCATCCAACTCTCTATAGAACTACTATGATGCAATATATGTTCGTCGTCAACTCCTCCATTTGTATTTATTGAATGAATATGCACAAAAGTGCATTCATAAAAATTGCCTTTCTGTAAATTAATTACCGGTAGTATGATTATGAAATATAAATGACCAGAACCAATAGAGGTTGTTGCTTTTTCCCCCCTCTTATTCAGCTACACCCCTCGTAAAATGCCCCCTCCCCAATGCGTTGTCATTACTTCGCTTTAGACACTCACATTAACTGCTATTGACGTCAACAGAAAGCAGTTAATTCACAATCACTAAGAGCTGCTTTTAAGAAATTAAAACAGCTGTTCTCGGCGCAGACAAATTTTTTTACCTTGATTTTGGCTCCAAAATGGAAGTGCTGGTGCCATGGTAGTTATATTGACTGTTCTGGGCGAGGCTGACTGTAGTTTAATAAGCATGGGTCTGGTGAACAGCCAAAATATGAGATGTTTGTTATGGCAGATAATTGCATAGATTTATCATTCCTCAAATGCAAATTTAATGACATGTAGTGTATGATCTTATGTTATGATCTAGGTAAATGGCTTAAACTTAACAATGTATCAAATGGTCCTTTTGGGTGGATATGTAGAAAAATTTATAAAGTTTGATTGATTCTATCAGTTACATGACACTCTCTATTCTGAGTACTACACACTGCAGAATCTACCACACACCGATATACTTGAGTCAAACCCCATCAAGTACTACACCTCTTTTAAGGTGCTATATTGACCATGGTGAGTGACTCAGTGTGCTACTAGTACCATGAGTTAATGAATGAACTTGGCGTCCACAGACCTAGGTGCTGACTTGGTGCCAGACCCAGTCGCCTCCAGTGTCGTAAACGCCCTCGTTAACCTTCTTCCAACGACCCACCCTAGACCCTCTCCAGTAGGGAGGGTCACTACCATAGTACTAAAGGTAATAAGGCTAATCAAATATATATAATGGTTAGTGGGAATCGCTTCAATTGTCTGGGTGTGTGGCTGCATGGTTGTTTTTGGGGTTGTTATAACTTTGACTGAAGGGTAAACAGATGTAACAATGAACTGGATCTTATTTCTTAAGTTACATGTACTACATTGGGAGTCTGTCATTGCTTTAAATATACTTTGCCATAGGTGTACCATCACCATTTTAACCCTGCATTTACCAGTGTGACCCATCAAGCGAGAACACCCTCCACGGGGGATTTTTAATCCCCGATTTGGCCACCAGGGGGTATTGGAGGGGCAAGATTACTCGAAAATCAATATAAAAATAATTTTTGATGCAGAATTCAATGATCTCATTTGATATGCACCGTTTTCAGTAGAAATGGCCCATATTTGGATGGTAAAGTGAACATTTCTTCATGAGAAATCAACCTATATGCCTGTTCCTGGTTGCCATGGCAACCATTCCAATAATCAGAATTTGCAGATTTTTATGCCAATTTTTAGGGATACTCACTAAAAACCCAAAACTGAAAACAGAAATGGAAAATTCTTTCTAGATCAAAATCTATGATAGAAATCACCATATTGTTATGTATTTTCTTTATGAAAAAGGCTGATTTATTGCATTTTTAGACATAATTATGGTTTATAATGTATTGTAGCATTTGCCTACTCCGCCCGTAAATAAAGGATGACACCACTCCGTCAACTTGAGTTCAACTGTTTGTACTTTATTACCTGGCAGTCTTCGCCACACCATCTAAGTTCCCTGGTTTCAGGTAAATACTGGAGGCAAGCCTGGATAACATCCCCGACCAGCTCGTGACTCGAACTGCCCAACGGAGGATCGCTTTCCAACTTATATACACTTGCGGGTCCTCCAACGCTGCCCTAGGAGACACCAAGCCAGCGTCGGGGGACCTACTCCGCCAACTTGTAAACACGTTGGCCGCTGGCGTGACTCCGAACTGAACAGTCTCGCCGCCCCCACGCTAGGGTGGTTTTGACTCCACTGTCCCGCTCTCGGTCTACGCCACAGTATTTAGAGCTTAATCATCGATTTCAGATATGACGAACGACCTATGTTCAAGGAGGGGTTCTGATATAACTACCAGGAATATTAAACCAATTATGTCTCATTTTAAAGATCTTGAGATGAACTTTGATAATGAATTTCCCTGCAGTAGGGTGTTTTTGCTTGCCTGGTCACAGTGGTGACATAACACATATAACTTTTCCGTGGCAGCAGTCTACCAATCTAACAGGAAGCTCATATTGCACAGTTGCCTCCTAGTGAGCATTCCCTGAACCCCACAGCTTGAATTTGAAGCATATACGCAAAAGTTGGAATTACCTCCATATGCCATTCGTACAATTCATAAGAATACTTTGGGGGTGACCTCCACCTGCATTCGAGCAAAAGTGTGGCCCTTTTTTCTAAACATTTTCATAGATGGTGGGATTCGAGCAAAAATTAAATGCTACCCTCCTGCCTTGTTAATAAATCGTCACTATCTGTGGAAGGCACATGTTATGACTGTGAAAACATTATTAGCTCCAAAGTGAATTTCTCTCTATAAATGTCCAAAGGTGGTCAGTTTGTATCAGTCTTTGGTCCATGTGTTCAGGTGGGACTCCTCTCACCAATCTGTACCCACATTCGTCATGCAGGGTTCATGGGCGGCAACCCCTTTCCTCATTCCACCCTTCATCTTGCTGCTCTTGTCTGCCCTGTCCCATTAATGGGTTAAATGCCGTATTAACCCCACCACGACCCCACCCTCCCCCAGCGTCTGACCCCCCTGGAGGAGGCTGGGGGGAGGAAGGACAAAGGAGGCAGCGACATGATGACAGCTGGACATTGGGACTGGACAGAAGATGGGGAGTGTGCTTCTTGATCTATAGAAAATGTCCCAAACCTGGTCCCCGGTATGGTCAAGGGAGGATGCATTGCATTGCAATCTGAGGACTTCGGGAAGAGGATCCATGATATCCTGTAATTATGTCTCTTTCTCATAAAAAAAACTGTTCGGTAGGGGAAACATTATTAAGGTAAAAGCGACCTCCAAGAGGGGCCTTGTGGATTCCCCTTTTACCTTGTTGAACCACAGTTATGCTAGATACATTTCGTATAAATGAAGAAAGCCATTTGTGTGAGGAATGTTTAAATAGTTAATGAGTATCGGTAAATTTACGTTGGATAAAGAAAGCAATTTGGAGGGGGTACATTTATGATGAGTGAATTTCATATAAATGAAGAAAGTATCGGGAGGAAGCATCTATAATAGGCAAATTTAAAAAAAAAATGAAAATGGAGAAATAAATTGGTGGAATAAGAGGCTTACGTTAGCGAGAGAAAGGATGGGTTAGAGCCAAAACCCATTACCCGATTTTGCAACAATCGGTACATTTATCAGCTGAATATTGCATAATACACATAGATATTGCTCAGTTTGAGATGATAGGGTGTTGAAATCTAACAATAAGTGCTGATTTTGTGGCCGATTTGGCACCATACTGCAGACTCATTATTTTTTTCATGATTTTAACATATCAAACATGTTAGAAAATCCTGGTAGGTAATGTATTGGACTGTGCCATCATCTTCAAGGTTGTACCCTTCTCTTTTGAGGGATTATTATGTACTAGCATTGATCACCACTCGATTTGTATCAGCTGACACATTGATTATCCTTCTACACCCCTACAATGCCCGATTTTGCAACCGATTTTGATGTTTACCCTGATAATCGGCCAGTTTAACAATCGTCTAATCGGTTTAGCCCCTTAATAGAGAAACGCAAATACACGTTGAAAAACAACTCACAGAAACAGGTACATGTATTTTGAATGCACACAGAGAAGTCAGACGACTTCTGCACAGGCCCTTCTTGTCATTGCTTCCTGCTTTTGCTGCTGCATGGCGCCACCTTCTTGTAGAGTGAGAGATTTATCAGCCTCTGCTATATGTTTGTTTAAAGGTTTTAACCCTTTATGCATGGTGTGAGACGTCAGGGCGATATGTTTGTTAGTCTCCATGATGTACCAATGGGCGCATGTGTTGGTGTATGATTTTAACCCGCTCGAAGTGGCTCAATCCTGCATCTTCATACATTAATGCATCTCTACCTACTACTTGTAGGAAGGGATAACAACTTGTGACGCATTATAGTGTGTGAGCCTACAAGGGTTAATCACATCATAATGGCGAGGTCAATGTCTCTTTTTTCACGGTCGGTCGTGAATATCATCTTATAAACATATTCTTTTCATGGGAGGCAGACAGGATAAATGACACCAATTAAAATTAGCCTGATTTTCATATCACAGTTTTGATCAATGAGATGACAACAGGCGCCTTTAGATGTATGATAATTGCAGAGTTATGAATCATAGACATGGTATATGAGCGATAATTGGCTAATTTGGACATACGATACAGGCTATGATTGGCCTTAGTTATGAGGTCAAAGCAATATTTCATATTTAATTAGCAGAGAGCTGGGTTGGTATACAGCTGGTATAGATAGAGTTCCACTATATTGTTAACCAATCTCATGTGAATTATGTATCTATAGGTTTGATGCATCATGTACAACTCAAACCATTTCCCTTTAAAGCGAAAAACAATTTTCTTGTTGAAATCGTGTCGGTTGCTTGATTTTTTTATGTAAAATTATATAACATTTAATTTTATACAAAAATAAAGCTTACATGATAGTCAGGTCCTCAACTAAAGACTGCTTTGTGAATGTGATTCACCCACGCTGGGTTTTCTTTAGTGTTACGGATAGCATTTATTGTAACAGATAGCAGTTCCATGTCCCTTAACAAGATGACCCGACTTTTGTTACAGATAGCAGCAATATTAGTGTTACAAATAGCAGTTGGATGCTTGCAACACATAGCAAGTGTTATTGTAACAGTTGGGCCAAATAAAAAAAAAAAGGTTTGTTTCCAGTCACCCGACCGACCCTAGCAAAATAGGACCATTTTTGTTTTTTTGATTTTGAAGAATTTTGTTTCCTTTTTTACATATTTTAAAGAAAATTTTCATCACTTTTTAGGGATTTTTCCTGTATCCTTTTCGTGTTCTTCCCCTTTCTCACAGTTTTGATTTTCCGGTCATTATTTTACAACGAAATCAAAGAATATGATACATCCATTGATATGTGCCCTAACATTTTCTATATAAATATAAAAAAAATTAAATATCCAACCTAACGACCCTACCCTTTCACGTCATGTTACTGGAAACACACCTTTATTTTTTTAGCCTTAGCAGTGTTGTAACACTTAGCAGTTCTACATTGTATCCATCCCTATACGGGACAGAGCCATTGCTAGTACCAAACAAATTACCTAGGTGGCTCATGTAGTCAGGGGCTAGATCAGCAGTTGGCCTCTTTGTACAGTTTATTTTGGTTGTCCCTTCCTAATAGTCTATATGAAGCTATATTCTAAATATCTATACCTTTGGAAAGCAAATACTTTGAACTTAAACAACATAAGCTTTATTATATAGACTTAGTCCTTCAAATACAAGGCAAATTAAAATTTAAAAGTTTTCCTAGAGAGCACATATAACCCAGGCTAAGTAAAAAGCCATTGTCTCCCTATCAGGCTAATCCCCTCCATTCACACCTAAAACAATGGACAGGTACTTAAGATGACTTAGATAGAGGCAGGGGCAGCTTATCAATTCCTATTGTTTTCTGTGGGTGGAAGGGAAGATAAGAAATTACCCACAATCCTCTGCCAGATCCAAAATGGCCATGGGGGCAGTTACATAAGTAAATTCAAGATTGCCACCTCCATACAGGAATGGCTCTGTTCCCTATTCCGACCTAGCGGGAGACAATATTGACCAATGAGAATATTCCTTTCATTCAGTGCAGACTTTACAGGGTGCATTACGTAATACCTGGTACCCATCAGCTCGCTCTTATCAGTCCTTATCTCGCAAGGTATCAGCTTCAGCAGGGGTCGGCCCACTAAGGAATCCGCTAACCGGGTATATGGCCTTAGCGTGTTCCTTAGTGGGCTGACCCCTGCTGAAGCTGATACCTTAATGTGAGATAAGGACTGATAACAGCGAGCTGATGGGTACCAGGTATTACGTAATGCACCCTAAAAGACGGCACTGAATGAAAGGAATCTTCTCATTGGTCAATAATGTATCCCGCCAAGTCGGAATAACCAGGGTCAGAATGATGCATCTACTCATGCAGTGTGAGTTGCTCACCAGTATCATTTTGGTAAAATGCATGCAGTTCTTAAATGGTTAGCGCCATACGGGTGACGTTGCCTCCATACGTCAAGGACGTAATCCAGCAATGACAAGAAGTGACGATAAACCCGTGTGCTGGCCCGGTCCGTCCACTTGTCTGCTACCTGGGATTACCCAGGCCTCTCCTTCTAATCCCTGCCTCCCTACCCAACCACAGCCCGCCCTACACAGCACCTGCTTTATGAGCCGACCTAATGCGCATGCATCCATCACCGGCACCGGACGCTGTCCACTTGGCCGCGCACTGGACGCTGTTCACGCACGCGTGCACTCCAAGATCCACAACTGTCCACTGCGGCAAGACTGCATTCACTGTCTTCTAGTTTTCAGACAAGCTGTTTTGAATTTCTCTCTAGTCTATAGTAAAAGTATTTTTATCCACTATAGAAAATTACTCTGGCACGTTTTACACTTTGTTCAATGGCTGATTAGATGTCCTTTTCAGATACCGATTCATATATGTGTAGAGGAAAGGAGAAAGGGGGCTCCATGCTGAAATCGATAACTAAGCACTAGATACATTATAAAACATAATAATGTCTAAAAACACAATAAATCAGCCTTTTTCATAAAAAATTCAAAATAATTGTGATTTTTTTCATAGATTTTGATCTAGAAGGAATTTTCCATTTTTGTTTTCAGTTTTGGATTTTTGGTGAGTATCCCCAAAAATTGGCATAAAAATCTGCAAATTTTAATGATTGGAATGGTTGCCAAGGCAACCAGGAACAGGCATATAGGTTGATTTCTCATAAAAAATGTTCATTTTACCGTCCAAATATGGGCCATTTCTACCAAAAATGGTACATTTTGAATGAGACCAATGAATTCTGCATCAAAAATTAGCCTAGTGTATTTTTGTAATGATTCTAGAGGAATTTTGCCCTCCAATGCCCCCCTGGTGGCCAAATGGGCAATTAAAAATCCCCGCGGATGCGTGTTCTTCCTTGATGGGTCACAAATTGTATCTGGATTTATTGAGTTTGATTCACAGGTCCATGAGCACAACAAAAATACGAAGGCTTATATTGGTCCCGGGAGGCGAATTATTTTTACCGGGATGTGTGGGACTCCAAAACCTAAGCCATAATGGCGCAGGCTTAATGTGCAAAAATATACCTTATCGTCATGTTTAAGCGCCGGTATTTGAATAATTTACTCCCCTAAACCCACGAGTGGGGTCTCATAACATGCATTAAGGCGTTTATCTAACATTTTTCTTCAGTTTGTATTAATTTCTTACCTTATAACCCCTTAATAAAAGCAGGAGAAGACATTTTGTTAGGCCAAGCAATAGAAAAAATAATCCTCGCCATGTTGATACCGAAAGTCATCCTGTGCTTTCTTGTCCATATTCCCGGGCCTCTTCGCCGCAGGGCCCTGGCATGTGGATAATCATGTTGAAATGTTATGATATTAAGCTTTTAGCCTATCTATCCTTTATTGTATGGAACCTGTGATTATTCCTACCATGTTTTATTTGCATTCTGGTCTATATAGAGGCCAAATATCAACAAAATCTTTATAAATCGAAGTGAAAAGCCAAGCCGGGCCTTGTTGACACTGTAAAAGTAGACCGGATGTCGGTGTCTGACCTAGTTACAGGTCAAAGGTCAGCAAGCCGCAATGGCAGGTGCTGAGACGTATCGCTATGGAAAATGATTGGATTCATATTTATTTTGAACAATATGGAGAATTTAGGTATGGCATGTTCATCTAGGATATCCCTTACGTGCCCAGATTAGCAAAAGTGCGCTCTTAAGCATGTATCTATGTTCTACATACCACCATGGGTTTAATATTAACCAGATTAAGATAATTCTGATATCAAAACTTTCATAATGTCAAGAGCTTTCCAACGATACCAAATATATTATGGTGCATTAGATATATAATTATTGATAAATGGTATTGCAGAAAATAATGGATTGAAGATAGGCTTAAAATACATGAAAAGTGCGCGCTCTGGCCATGAGAATATGGGGGAAATACAGAAAATTCACTAAATCCACAAAAATATTGATTAATATACCAAAAATATTGACAAAATAATTTCCATGTGATTTTCTCCAAGGAATCCCATTATGATATGTATTGTTGTTCAATTTCAATCAATATGGCATTCTTTGAAATGTTAAAATAATGCTTTATGAGTTGAATAGCCTATTCCCCACCAAAATATATAAAAAATAAAAAAAGTAAAAACTTCTGGGCATGTTCATCCAAATCAGCCAATTTCAACTTCAAGCACCATAATCATTCCCTAGTGACTCATATAAAACTCAAACATATGCTTCATATTACATTTTCTGAAAGCTATATAACTGCCCTCTTGGTTACCATATGAATAAATACTTAAATGTGGACATGATATAGATAAAAGCCGCTACTATGTCAAATGTGTTGAATAAATCAGCTTCCTCAAAATAATTCTGGGCACAAAAGGGATATCTTAGGATGTTTCCCTGTTAATAAATCCACCTGCCACCATTGGATTCTATGCTAACGAGGTGTGCAAACATCAGGTATGTCGGACTGATTTTTCAAATAGTTCATGTGCATTGATTTCTAGTACCGTTCGGCTTGGTGTAGTAGACAGCGAGTCCATCTATTGCCACAGCAGCCGGGGAAGGATTCCCATAGAGCCCTGAACGGTTTTAACTGGAAATGTATGGAGAGGTTGATGTTGTATACTTCTCTCATTTATTAACATGTCTAGGTTGAAACCAGTGCCTTCTTGAAGACGAACAAAAGGTGTTAGAGTAGGGTTATGGCGTGATAATGCACTGGGGTTATAACCAAAAAAGCACTGTCCAAGCCAAAATCGTTAGATAAACAGGATTAAGCCCCTTGCTTTTGATCTGGAGGCTATTTCTAAACACGTTACGACTGCATCCTCCTAGTCGTACCATAATTCCCATAGTTATAGCATTGGCATTTTACAGTCGTAGTGGTGTGTGCGATCGTAGTGCCTTAAGAAATGGCCTCCAGGCTTTTCACACACCAGTGCCACAGTAGCATCATGTATTGTTATAGTAAATGAGTTGGTTTTATGCATGGGGCATTGTCAGACAGGAGAATAAGTATGGGGGAGATGATAATTTTACAAACAGGAAGTCTGAAATAACCCCCTTATGGCGTGGTCCCTTGAGAAATTTACCCTTATGGTGTGCTCCCCTTCACGCCCTAGAGACTGAAAAAGCACCCATATCGCGCCAAATCATGACCACACCTCCCGGTATGGTTACAACTGAGTCGCCCCCCCCCGGGGATATTGGTACAATAAGCTAAATAATAACCAAGGTAATGTAATATCTTTTATTTATCTATCTGTAAATCTGTTCATTTACTTATATTATTCATTGTGCCTTTTTTGGGGCTGGGAGAGGAGCTGCCCTACAGTGTCATTCAGATCCGTTGTAGAGAAACGAGTGTCAAAAAGCTCCTAATTATCGTCTGATAATGACAGTTCAGAACGCTCAATGACAAACGATGAACCAACGCTGTCTATCGCCCTGAGGCCATCCCAACCCATCCCCATACGAGCAGCCCTGCAGTCACCTCTGCCGATCATGTATCATTTACAACATCCACGATGATATATTCTCTGCAAAGGGCGCTCCCAGAACAAAGGGCATCTCGCAGCTGACATTTTCACGGGTCACTTGTCAAGGCCAAGGTCAGGGCGACCTGGGATTCAACCTGAAGGATTTAAAGTGAACAAGCTCTGCTACATGTCACTTCCTGTAAGAAGATGCACCAAAGACATGATAAAAGCGGCAATTTCATTGGATAGCTTAGAGAGGTGACAATGATCAGATTCCTTTCTTGACGTAATCGTGGTTCATGTATCGTCGTCCCTATGAACAAGTTAACTGCATATAAAATGATGCTCAATCATACTCCATCATCACTACACAATAGGAGGTCTTTTCACAATGAAACTACTTAACATTATTGTGAAATATCCCCCAGTGCTTCGTGATCTATCACAGAAGCTACAAATGCCGTGAATGTTATTTTAGTTATACATATCAAGTCGTCCTATGTTTTTCCTCAACATTCCACACATAATGTAGATAATCGTACACCCTTGATCCAAGAAATCCTTGCTTTGGAGTAAACAAACGTAACAGAATAGTGAAGTGCATCATTTTGAACCAGGTCAATTTTCGGACATGCTACCAAACCTGTAGACTTCTAGATTTAACAATGCAGGATGAGTCATGCTGGCGATATGTGATGAGTTATGTGCAACAAAACACAAATTCCCCTGTGATATATAACCCTAAAACTGACACTTATATTGCAACCTTACCCCTTCTAGGCTGCCTCACATTTGACAGGACTATAATGGCTTTCGCCCACGCTCTGTACCCAGCCAGATTTATACTTAACCCTATGGGCTCTGGGCAGGGTCAGTGGCCTGAGATGGGGTGATTCCAGGGGAGGGATCGGAATTTTGTTATGTGATACGTGAATAGCAGTTCCCGCGCTTTGATTGAATGTCGGCTGCACCATTGTTACATATCATCACCGGTCACTATGTATAGTGATGGAGGATATAGGGTCCCTTAGGAGGTCAGAACTAACTCCTGGAAGAATAGGTCAATGCTGGAGTTATTTCAACTATTAAGCTATACTACAATCGGATGCAGCCCTATGACTGCAAATTCATGTACTATTCCTATGGAATCATGGTACGACCAGTAGGCCGCCAGTAGGGTCCAGTCATAGTATATTAAGGAGTAAAGGCTTTCCATCAAAGCATGCAAGTATACAGTTATTGTGGAATGACCCGCTCATAAAAGCTTTTAAGTACGCCATTTTGGACATTGCAATGAATTTTCAACTTGGCCAAATCAAATGGGACAGCTTTACTATAGTAACAGCCTACTTACAGGAATAAAGATCTCTTGGTTGGATAAGTACTTTCACTCACCCTCACAACTTCCCTATAATTTTGAAGTATTACTTTGCTGAACAAAAGTAAAAACTATTGGCCCTTGCACATATGATTTATGGACGCCATTAATGTTGCCCCCGTGAATCCTTTATTCTTGTTATATATGTTATGTCTGTCCTATTTTGTCCTTATCTTTGCTCTTTCCTTCCTCCATAACTGTCTTTCCTCTATTACATTCATTCTTTGTCCATCTTTTCTTTTTTTTCTTTTTTTTTTTTTTGCTTGGTGTTGAAGAAATGAGGTAACTGCTGAATAGCACACTACACCAGATGAGACCATTGTTAAGAATCATATATATATATATATATATATATATATATATATATATATATATATATATATATATATATATATATATATATACGTATTTTTAAGAGGGAAATATCTAATGCTGTGGAGTGGGTCTGGAGTACTCAAAACATGCGTCTACAAAATAGGGGTCTCCAAAACAGAGCACCATTTTGTGTTTTAAAGCCACATCTGAAAATATACAAGCTTATCTCAGTGAGAATTGTTAAACTTTAGGGGAAGTAGCCCTAAGGGCGAACTTTATGGAAAGTTAAGCCCTGGAGCTGTCAATCGGACACTGTCACAATTACATGTTGACAGCAGACATGTATACCACCGCAGAGCTCAAACCCCATGTAGGGCTAACTACATACATCCTCTACCTGTGACTTAAGCCCCTCACACACTCAGACATCCCTGTGATATATGGTGTACCTGGAGGGTTCTCCATATAAGGGTCCATCGGGTTGATTGCAGAACTAGGGAGGCAGATTCCTCATACAGTATCTGACCCTGTGTAGCAGAGCAGGGTACATTCAATATGAGGACTTGAAAGAATAGAATAGCTTCAAGAGGCTTAACTAATGGTAATGCATATAAATGGAATTGCAATGGAGAAAAAAAAATACTATCGATAAAGTATCTCAAAGTTTGGTGAAGTTGTTTTGTTGATGGGTGAATAAAGGTTTAACAGAAGGACATGATTTTTGTGATTTTCCAATTGACCCTCCCTTGGTGCACTACACATGAACTATCAAAAATTCTGGGTTAGATGGCAACCTAATCAGCGAAGGTTAGAATGTCAGCATGTTCAGTCGAATTTGGGAACATGATAGCATGTTAATTTTGCCATCACCTTGGGACAAGATGGTAGATAATTCGAGTAGTCTTTTTGTTGATGGTTTGTAGACAAACTGACAGCAACTTCAAAGGGGTTTGGGGACAAAATGGAAGTAAAATTTGATATAGAGGGTTATGCGTTATAGTAGTCTTTTCCATACGAATGATTAATTCCATACCCTAGCCGTCTGTTCCCTGATGGATGGATGACAACCACGGGAACCAGCAGTCACTACTCCTCACCAGGTGGCTCTGCACCTACGGACACTTCACATGTGACGCATGTGCAGACAGTGTCCATAAGGGATGCTGTGAGGGAAAGGTGTATAACCCATACTCAGTCACCATCCTCTATTGGGTGTTGGGTGGGGATGGGTGGGTAGGTGGATGGGGCGGGGCGCAGGTGAAGGGGTGATAACACCTTATCCCCTACTCCCCACAGGGCTGTCATTTTACAAACATATCACACTAAAAGCACTGTAAATCCCCAGTGGGGTGCACTAAACATCAAAACCACATTCTTCCAATCACCAACCCCAAAACCAGACTCAGGCTGACATCTATAGGGCCGATAAATGAATGTAAAGCTTGGGGGCTTTTCCAATATGGCTACATGGATGATGAATTGATCGTGGACTAAACGTTTACATTTATATAATCCATCATTATTATGTGTGTCTGTTTGTAGGGGAGTGTGGCTAGTAGGGTTTGGTTACTGCTGGAGGGTAGGGGAGGGGTCTTAGTCATATATCAATACAGCTAACTCCAGCTGAGATATAATCTCCTATACACTTCAAAACGCCTCTATTCTCCTGTCAGATATTTTCTACCAAGTCCGGCTTTTTTTGGGATACCTAAAGTATCTTGTGTATGGGATATTTATGAGGAACACGTGCACCTAAAAAGGGATAAACTCAGGACTATGAATTTACTTTTCATTGCGAAAGAAGTTTAGTAAATGGATATCCAACAGGCAGCGAAGTAGATTCTGAGGTTTTATGGAATCATGATAAGCTGTATTATGATAGTTGAATCGATGTGTTTCCTTTATTGATATTTTTATCCTAATGATTATATTCCAAGGAAGACAAAGAGAATCGCCATCTACACTCTACACTAACTTTCAGAATATGTACGTGCCAAGGATCCACATTGCCTACCTGCAAAAGTCTGCAGGGACGATGGGGAACATGTATATTGTTTATCCACCAACCCCTACGGGCTCCAAACAGATGAGATTTATTTCTCTGAACCTAGAGGGCATTTATACTCCACTATTTACGTTACTGGAATTTTTTTCTTTATATCCCAAGTATCCTTTCTCATTTTTGGCCCTACCCCTCAGCCCCTTGAGGGCCACATGATAACCCAACAGTGTTATGACCATTTTGTCATCGTTCTGCATGAATGAATATGGGGTTGATCCACCCCTGGAAAGCTGGTATGATGCACACATGCAGTCTTATCGAGTTACTCCCGGAGGTATTTTCATTCACAGTGACGACCAAAGATCATAATGTATTAAATCTTCATGCTTTCCTTAAAGGGTTAATGTATAACCTGCCCATGCCCCCCCCTCCTTCACAAACACCTGCAGCCCTCAGTGACAGGTCCCACTCAAGGTGCACAATATCTGCTTCTTGCAAAATGGAACTGGCCCCGACACACGGTGCCCGATAAAAGTGGTGAAAATAAAGGCTGGCTGATGAGCTTTATGGCCTTTTGATGGCTATTGGCGATGTCCAGTCAGGATCGGCCTGATTTATATCTTCTGTATAGAAAAATTAATCACGGCCAGAGGCTATAAACAGAGGCCGGTGTGATGTGGCGGGAAGGAGGTGGGATCAGGGTGTCCCCAGGACACCCTTAATACCAGCAACATGTATCATGCAGAAACGATGTTCCTTGGTTGAACTGTAATTTGATTATTTTTTATTTTCTGCGTTTTTAAAATAACAGGGCCCTTTTTTACATACAAAAGAAATTCTTTCGCATGCCGACTGACATTATAAGGAGTTACTTTGTCCTTCACTTTTTGTCATATAATGCGAAAAAAAAGTTTCTTTTGTGCAATACGTTCAGTTTAGGATAACAGATACAATGCAAGTATCTTTATTTTCTGTGTCCTGTATCGAGAACAGGGGAGATTGATGTGATCAAATTAA
This sequence comes from Acholoe squamosa, assembly GCA_949317995.1. Classification (NCBI taxonomy): domain Eukaryota; kingdom Metazoa; phylum Annelida; class Polychaeta; order Phyllodocida; family Polynoidae; genus Acholoe; species Acholoe squamosa. The sequence continues at coordinate 48,138,083 of OX439038.1, forward strand.
TAAACGGTATGTACTAGCCTATACCTGTAACTGTGATACGTAGTTGAGCCTCTGCCCTGGATGGCCTTAGTTGCATTAAAGATAATTGTATTTCAAACATAATATAACTGTTCCACTCAAAGAGGATATGATATAAATTGCGCAAATGTAAAACAACCTGTGTGGTATCCACACTTGTATAAAACAAATCTTAATTGTACATTTCCATTTCATCAAAGAATATCCTTGCTAATATTGTCCCTTAAACATTTCCTTATATAGGCAACACATCCCTTGCTAAAAAGAGGGCCTCACTACAGGTGCAGATAATCATTGGCCCATCATAGTCTATCAAATAACCATATATCATGCCAAAAGTACCTGAGTGTGTACTTTAAATTAACACACCCCCCCATCCATCGTCAAACCCTGGAGGACTGACTCAAACTACACTGCTGAACTTGGGGGTCAATTAACGAGGAGGCTGTTGCACCTAAGCTAAAGTCAGCACTAAGTAGGTACCCTCACATGTTTAAAGGTCACACTCTGCTTCACCATTCAACTTGTACTTACCACATTAGACTGAATAGCCACCTGCCTGGTTTAATAATAGTGTGTATGTGTATATTGCACAGGAAAGTACCTTTCTGAGTGACTCTCTGTTTGGTGCTCTTGTTTTGAATAGCTTCATTGACTGTGCCTAAGCATTTTTGTGCAATGCGAAAAAAAAAGTCATGACTGGTAAGAAAGTGACTGCTGCAGGTGAGACACTTCTTAGACAAAACTACCCTTTCCCCTTTTGGACCCACCCTCCTATTCAATGTAAAGTTTGATGTCCTGGATCACCCAAAGATGGTACTAAGGCAATGGCTGCACCGGCCTGCTGAGGAAGGCGTAAAGATTGGGTGTGAGTCAGTGAGCATCACTCATACAATGTACTACTGCTGACCACTGCCGGCCAACACCCCCCCCCCCCAGCCACACACATACTGACCAGCACACACAGACTCTTTGTTACCCTCCAGCACCAGCCCGGTCAGTACCGATATAACAAATACAAAATATCTCACAGTTGTTTATTAGGATGATAAAAATGCCAATAAGATGCTGGTCTTGTTAGGCTGAAAAGGGAGAAGGCTATGGGGCTCCTCGACAAGCATGGATGGTTTATCGTATAGTGAATTATTACTTCTGTATTTTGTGACAAAGATTAGTATGTATTGAACAAATATATGGGTGTGTCCTTTGTAAACACGTTTCCAGGTATACAAGTATTTCTTCTGTATGCGTGTATATATATGTGAACACGATTTTTAAAGTCCATTGCTTAATTAAATAATGGGGCCCATTGCAATATATATATATATATATATATATATATATATATATATATATATATGGTATGTATATATATATATATATATATATATATATATATATATATATATATGAATCAAAAGAATTTATGTGCATTTTTGACGTGTTTTTGTAGCAGATTACTACACCATGTTTCCTGTTTGAGAATGTGTAAATGCGATGGAGGATTCAGATTGGCAGTTGTTGTTTTTTTTTCATTTCTAGGATATGTAAATACATGTACGACTACCAGTGGTTTAGTTTCTTTAACAACCATGTGTATTGCATGTTTCTGCTTTTTTTTTTTTTTTTTTTGTGGGGATGGAGGTGGTGTACTCAGACCCTGTGGGGGGCTGGGACCCGATCCATACCCCATGTTCTCCTCCAGATTTTTAATATGACATGGCACATATAACAATTCTTGTTGATCTTTGAACGTTTCCCCCAAGTGTGGATACAAGTTAGCCTACTTTAATAAATGTTGAATATAATTGCGTTTATTTTGATAGAATGGTGATTATGTCCTGCATTTTTTTCTAACGCTTTCAAACTAAACAAAATCCGTTGTGTATCAGCACATAGGGTGCAACGACATTAAAATCAAATCCATCACATAAATGTACACCTATGTCCTGGAGAAATGTGTTTCATCGATAACTTTCTTGGAGGTGATTTATTATTTCTTAAAATAAATAGAGGACATTAAATGCTTCTGGTTGACAGAGTGACAAGACTGGGTTAGATAGGAGTAATTTATGATCACTCATTAAAGGTCTCACCTGGGACTTTCTTTGTTGTGAAAATATCCTCAGAGGTCAAATCATACATCAAAGAAGCCACAGAGGATCTGAAAGCAATCTGAAAGAGAATACGAAGGGTTGGATGCCGGGGTTGGATGGTATGGTTTAGTGATTGATGGCGGTATGATTTGGCAACCTCCCTGATTTTGCCTTGATTTTTCTTTTTTAAATTTTCAACTTATGTATTTTACTAAAATGCCAAATTGTTGAGAAAAATATGCTTTTATCAAAGTCGATCTTTAAGATTGAGCACCATATTTGTACATTTAGTAACCTGAAGGAATATAACTGCAAGTATTATATATTCTGTTTTCGTCGACGGGATTAAAGTTGAGTTACTGTTGACTTAATGGGATGAGTTAGAATTTATATGACATTGTAAGGGCAAGTGGGATTCATCTAAATCCTCCATCGATGGGGTCAAGAGGTCGAGAATAGGGTTAGGGTACTGGATTACACTTAGGTGGATGGGAGGTGAAGGGGTTATTAAACCCCTTTATGACGACATGATTCCCCAAAGTTCATATTCATTTGCCATCATGATTTCAGTCATTGGGGAGTATAATTAGGCCCTATATTTATCTCATCCGCATAATTAGGCCCTATATTTATCTCATCCAGTGAGGCTTAAATGTAGCCCTCAGGAGTTACTCACCAGGGCTACATACATTGACCATGTTCACTAAAAGCCGAAGCATATTAATGCACTTTGCAATCATTCAATGAATCTTAAACAAAATAATATACCTGTCATGACCACCCCAGTGGGGTGTTTCAGAAGCCAGACATGATAATGAACATTAAATATCTGTTTCTAAAACTGTTAGATTCTAAACTTACAACTGCAACCAATATCATCTCTCATCAGTCATATAGTTATAGACACAGTAAATGGTAATGCTTTAGAAACACATGCAGGTATAAGCCTACAATCACTATTAAAACTGTTATCATATCTCCTTATGACCGGTTGTAAACATTACCTGCTTCTGAAACACCACACAGGTATGTTAACCTCCAACGGTATTATCAAATTCTCCTCTCCTATTATAAATATCCCTGACACCGTTCCGCATCACAACACAGGGGCCTGACCACCCAGACGGACTGGGGGATATTCACACCCAAAATAACAAACAAAAAACAAACTTTATATGACATACTATCTTCCTCAGCCTTCCATGAATTCTATCATAGCATTCACTTTTTGTGATTTAGACATTCCTTCACCCGTGGATGGAAATATGAGTTGATTTAGCCAATTTATCGACGCCCCATTGGACAAAGGGAGATGAGGGACAAGGAAATATAAAACTCCTTCTGAGGGTGAAGTTTTAACTCGTCAGTGCACCCTCATAGCGGCCTGATCATAATGATAGAGTGCACACTGACACTGAGAAATCAACCCCTCAGAGAATAGCAATCTAACCACAGTCTATTAATGGCTAGCCATTGTATGTTGTGAAAAACGACATTTATTCTGCCACCAGAGGACGTTGTATAGTCTGTTTCTGGAGCATATGAATCGTAGTCCCTTTAGCAATTCAAGGTCTTCTCGGTGTTTTGCCAGATGCCCCTACACATTCCATGTAAGAAAAAAAGATTTTAGAATTTCCCTTTATTCCCCATTATTTAAGAATATTATCAATGGTTTGATTCAAAAATGTTTGCACAAACCCATTATATCAACCTTCAGAAACATCTATGACAATAACCATTCTATAGTACCTCCAGTAGTATGGTTTAGCTGTCACAGTGTCAGTGAGTGGGAATAGCATGGACCGCACGCCATATCCCAAGAGATACAATATGGAACCTATTGAGATGATGGAGTGAGGCCCAATGAGGTGTATTAAGAATATAGATTGTATCTGCAAACTTCATGATAATTATAGGGTATGAATGAAAGGTCACTCAATGTGCGACAGTTTCTTGTTTTTTGGGTGTTTAGACGAGACGGCCTGATTGATATCATTGTATTTCAGGCACAACTGAAATAAGAATGTATGTGCAACTTTGATTTAATCTGTAATCGAATATGGCATACTCCAACACGCGCACATACGCATCTCCAATTGCATTTTGTTAGTATAAAATGTACAGCCAATAAATTATTACCCCCCTGTGTATAGAAGAAAAATAATGGCCATAACCGTCAAGACAGGGAATCAGATTATCTATAGATTTTATACGGGTTTAGCACATTGCTAGTGTTAAGAAAATCAGCCAGCCAGGTGGCTCAAGTAGTCGGGGCTAACCCTACATTAAACCTCTTTGTAGAGTTTACTTTGATGGTCTCATAGTCATGTACTATCTGTAGATATTCTGTAAAATTTATATCTATGGATAGCAAAAACCTTCAACTTCTACTATAGATAAGCATATTATGAATCTAATACTTCAACTACAAGAGAAGTACAACTTTAAGATTTAAATAGGACACAACATGTCACCCACATGGATGAGGGTGAAGATAAGAGATTACCCAGAATTCCCTGACAGAATCCAAGATGGCGTCGGGGACAAATATGGCGACCTCCATAGAGGGATAGCTATGTGCCCTATAGAAAATGGACTTGTATAGAATGATGATCCTTACCTGGAATAATGTATTGTACTTGTACTGGCAACTTATATGAACATATATATGGAAAGATAAATGTGTGATTAGATGTTACCTAATTTTTCAAAAGTTGAACAACAAAAGAGTTAATTCAGATATAACTATATATCATGTATGCGTATATAGCCAAACTGCAATCTGCAAAGGGCTTCCCTAGCCCACTTAAAAGGGTCTGTATCTCCTCTTTCCTATCCCCTCAGTGTGTCTGGTGCACATAGGCGCATCTGTGGCATTGTGTAATATAATATTCTCGCAATGAATATGGCCTTACCTGTCGAAATGTGTTTAACATCCATTACTCACTCATTCACTCCAATCTTGAAAATCCCGGACCGGAGTATTAAACAATGTCCCTCTCATGGCATTGTGAAAGCACAGTGCTGCCCCCTTTGATGATTCCGTGTAACTACAGGTATAGTGGAGGATCCTGTCACCAGGTGATCTTTTATGATATTATCATTTACCCGTAGTTGTTATCATTAACTTGTGGTGACAGTTTAGGATAAGGGTTATATGATGCATAATGAGCATTGTGATGTAGATGTCTAGTAATGCCGGATATCTGCCAAGGCAGATGATTATCGTTACTAGAGCCTAGTTAAATAGATATCGGTCGCTGGAAGGATTTGCCAAGGGCATAAAAATTATGAACCACCATTAGTTATTTTTTTAATGCAATAGGAATTTGTGTTCGTTTTTAAAGAAAAATCCAAAGACCAAGAGAAAAAGACAGAGACAGAGAGATAGGGACAGATAGAGAGACAGAGACAGGAAGAGGCAGAGAGGGGCATACAGACAGAGACAGAGGCAGAGAGACAGGGACAAGCAGAGGCAGAGAGGAATACTAGAGAGAGAGAGAGAGAAAAGAGAGAGAGGGAGAGAGAGGGGGGGGGGGGGTAGAGAGAGAGAGAGAGAGAGAGAGAGAGAGAGAGAGAGAGATGCTGAAAAATACACCTTTTTTCCAAACATAACAAAAACGATGTCTTAAGGAATGTTTGTTCAAAATAAATGTTTGCGAGAAAAGAACGTTCAATATCTGCGAATCGCACAAAGAAATATTATAAGAAATTGATTACAAAAGAGTTTTTTTTTCAGTTCCACAGCCCCTCCCCCATCCCTAGGTACCAACCATATACAAAATGCTCTTAATTATGCATTAATTGCACAATCACTCTGCAGTCGCAAAGAGCGCAAGAAAAGGACACTTTACCTCAATCTCCACAGCAGTAGGGTAAGGGTAGAGGTGGGACCAGCTTGGGAATTCGTTCCAACGACTTTGCATAATTCTTTCAATCAAGAAGGATAGGAGAGGAGATTGAGAACAGATAACTTTGAAATTTCTAAACATTCTCCTGTTAATATTCATCACAACCATATCACTAGAAGTGTTCTTGTTGATTTCAGTGAGATATCCCTTGGATGAAACTCAATTAGAGTTAAAGGTATATTCCACCATCTATGCCATCGCCCCCTGGTGGCCAAAATCTGAAACTACCTAAACTTATTATTTACGCTCATTTCCCTTTTGTATATGCCATAACCCATCACTATCAACTGTTGAACAATAGCATTTTGCATTCTTCCTACCACAGCACTAAAATTCTCTACTGGTCAACTTAACCTTTTTGTGCCCAGAATTACTTGAAGATTTTACATTATTTTACATTATTTCATGATTGTATCATTTTGTTGATAATACCATGTGTTATTTCGATCTTCTTCTTTGATATGGGGATGGCATTACATTTTCTTAATACTCATAACTCAGTGAAGGCTTTCAGTTAAGGACATGGCATTCTGGGGCATGTCTGGTAACCATAGTTACCAAAAAATTCCATTTGTTGTAATTTAGTGGTATTTGGTCTCTCTTGTGCTATATATATCCATAATCCCTGCAATCCTGAGACATTACAGAATTTTCAAAGGGGGTTCTGCCTGCATCTGTACTGTCAGACAGGAAACATAATATGTTATGATAGTAACAAGGTATGGCTTATCTTTATGGATATGAACAGTTGTTGTAAGATATGAATGGAGTATGAGAAACTGTGTGTATGATTCATCATCATTTTGGTACCATGTCAGATTTTAGCTCCTTGGAGGGTTGCCCTTTAATGAATCACATAAAATGACAGCTGATTTTTAAGTTTTGACTCACTGTGTCTCATATGATCGAGATGAAGCCAAATGGATGGTTGTATCGTAATTAGGAGGTAATAAGCATTCTAAAGAGGGTCTAACCTTGCAGATTGGACCAGTAGAGGTATCTGGATGAAAATTTCTTTCAATATATATGCATTTAAGCCCAAAACCGCGCTTAAATGCGCGCTTGGGCACCTAAGGGTTAATAGATTTCAGTTGTAGAGGAAAAAGAAAATATTTTCATAAATCTGTCACTTCTATATTCTGCAAGTAACCTTTCAATTCTTTGCTCTTAAAATGTTCATGATGATTGTATCTCAATCCCTGCAAAGTCTGGTGAACGAATTCCGGGCAGTTTCTTTCCTGTAGTGTGAAACGTAAGAAATTAAAATACTTAATAATTGCACTTTTTTGTTAAATTATTCATGGCTCATTTGTTTGTCCAATGACTACCTGTTTGTATTGGGTGATCATGGTACAAATGATGTCTGCTAGATATATGAGAAGTTTAGTTAAGATATTAGAGAAAATGTTGAAAAATGGGGTTTTCTCCCATTAGCAGTAATAGTTAAGGATTCACCATCTTCAGATGTCAATAAATCTGAAACTAGTACAATGAACCATGGGTTTTATTGCTTTGGCTATCTCATGATATATAAAACTGATATAATTCCAAGTCATTAGGTAGTTTTTGATTTATCAAATAGTGGAATATACCTTTAAAAAGGGGGCAGGAAAGTGAAACTGCCTTGGAGATCAATATCATTTTTTATTGCAACATTCCAAAGGAATGCATTGTCACCTGTGTATCCGTGTACATGTTTATCCTTCATATCTCAAGGGGATCAATTTGTAGGTGTGTTTTTGGAGAACACCTACAGGCCCCTCGTTTGTTTTTGGCCATGAAAACCCTGGGTGGCGCCGATACCTCTTTTGAAATTAATAACGTTATTTCATAGTCAGAAAAACTTGTTTTATGATCGTACAACAGTGAAATATAATTTTTTAGAACACTTGAAAAGAAAATTGTTGAATCTGCCAGGTCCCCTCGTAAATTTGAACAATGAACCACCATAAATATATTGCAGCGAAGTGTAGTTTACGACGGATCAATCTCTGGCAATTTTACTGTTATTCCAATAACATTTTTACAGTGAAGTTCTAATTTTTGCCTGCAGTCGATCCCCTGGATACCTTCATCCAACGTTACTAGAAAAAAAACGTCGCTTACATACCAGCCTTTAAGCTGATCGAGATAACACCATGAACCCAGTCAACATAAAGGATAAAATACAGACCTCCACAATATGTCATAAATCTAAAACTCGTCTGCTGTTTCGCGCCAAAGTGGACTCCTGTACAAAAAGATTGAGATCTAGTTCTGTCGGAGGTGCTATTCCCTAAACGGAACTGACTGACCTCAGGGAATCAATCTCTGTTGTGTTGCCAAAAGGTAAGTGGTCATAGATGTGGTTTAGTAGTGGTCAGAAATTGATGAATGCTTCCCAATCGAGAACCAATTCCCAGCTAGTTCCCTCCTCTAATTCCCTGGCCTACCTACTATGGGAACCAATCATTGAACCAGTTCTCCTGACTTTTTGCAATGCAGTCTAATTCAGAGCAAGTCTAGATCTATTCCATTAGTGTATAAGGTGGGCATCGGTCTCTCAGAATGGAGAATTCCCAATCTTTTTGCAACGGCCTCCTGGTTATTGGCGAGTACCTTTTGGTAATAATAGTCTACTAAACTAATTAAAGGTTGCGACGGAAATAAATGGCCTAGGTGTCTCACTTTTCAGTGGGCAAGATTGGAAGTGGAGCAAAATCGAAGAGACCGTCATAGATTACTTTCTTATATCTGATTGTGTTTGGTGATTGGTTAAAACACGCATCATATACACATAAATAAATCACCGAAAAATCTTATCTTGGATCTAGATCTTTTTAACTCCGTGGCATGCCTGTTCGATGAATACACACCTTCCCCAGAAAGACTGATGCGTTAAGTCGATATAAATCCTATCTTCATATACAAAGTTAACAAAAGCTCTTAATTCATGACTGCTTTCCACTATTTATTAAGCATCCAATACAATCGTCATTCTTTTATTGTTTCTTTTCTTGTAATATAAGGGTCGACACTCCGTCCTTCCTCCTCTATAGTGGAACCTTTGAGTGGGGGGGGGGTGGTTAGCGCAAAGTTTTTGCAGGGCCCAGCCAAAAAGATGGTACTCATTATGAGAAACAAGAATTACACCTATAGGGTCTAAATCATATGTAACACATATAAAAACGCCCAGGGCTGGCATACAAAATTACTCCCTACCAAAATGAGCTATTTTGAGTGCTCTGAAAAATCCAAGATGGCCATCATAGGCCGAAAATAGCTCTTTTATGCTTATTACATGGAATGACACAGAATTTCCAATTGAATACAAACAGGGAACACATTGGTACCAAGAGTTGGTAAGCACCTAGGAAAGGTATTTATAGTACTCTTGATAAATCCAAGATGACTGCCATAGGCCTAAAATCACATTTCTAGGCATATTACTTAGCATAAAGCCTTATTCCCACTTAGATACACACTTGATAGACTTTGGAGGGGTGTATGAAGTTAGTCTTTAGAAGGCAATGCCCTATTCAGTGTTTTTTTAAAATCCAGGATGGCCACGATCAGCAAAAAATAATCCAAGATGGATGCCACAGGCCATCATCATATATGATATTATAACCAATTGAAGAAATCCACTTTTTCTCTTTTTTTTTGAACAATTTAAACTTTTATTTGACCAAACATTAATTTGACATTTGACAATCACAAAATAACACTCCCATTCTTGGGGATATGTAAGGTTATACTGGTCAATAAAGTTAATGATAGCATCGTCAGTAAACTTTTTTATGAATGCTATCATGAAATAATATAATCATAATCTCGATGAAACAAGTAGGATAAGAATAACATGGTAACGTTGAGAGAAGGCAAAGGCAACCATCATTTTACAATTATTATCAGTATGACTCCCTTTAAAAAGAAAAATATTAATAAAACTAATAGTAGTAAGATAATACAGCAGGTCCTTTAAGAAACTAAATTAGGTAGGAATCGATGCTATCATATCCAATTTAGCCCTGTTTTTAAACATATCATAATTGTCTATGTTTCTTACCTCAATACTAAGACTATTCCAAATGGAAGCAGTGAATACCATAGGAGATTTTTCAAATGCTGTACACTTAGGGGTAGGATAACTCAATAAAGGTGCTTGATTCAACCTGGTTGGTCTTACCACTGGTTTAACATATTGTCTTAGTTTAGATCTTTTATGGGCAAATGTTTTAATGTGAAATAACCTCCTGTTTTCTAGTGTTGGTAGACAGGCCTCTCTATGTATCTGTATAGTTGGAGTCAAGATATGAAGAGACAAACAGGTCTTAATACACTTATTCTGCATTCTTTGCAACTCCTCTAGGTTCATAACACTGGCTCCTATATAAAGAATGTCACAGTAATCGATAATAGGTAACATATAACTCTTGTAAATTTTTAACCTGACTCCTGCAGACATATATTTTCTTGTTTTATATAAAAGAAATGACTTATGGTGCAGCCTGCTTATAATATTTCTAACATACATGTTGAAATTTAGCTCCTGGTCTAAGAGCACACCCAAGTATTTATAAGAGACCACATATTTTAGAACCTTGCCATTTAATTTGATTTTGGGCTTCCTCAAATTTCTCAATTTATTTTTACTGGCAAAAAACATTACTTTGGTTTTTGATTCATTAATAGTGAGCTTGTTTTTTGAGGACCAGGGGTAAAAACCTTCTAAAGCAGTTGTTAACGCAGCTGAAATGATTTCTATTGACTTTCCAGACACATAGAGAACAGAGTCATCTGCATAGAGCATAGTAGAATGGGCATCATCATGATTTATACAATCATTTATATACAATAAGAAAAAAAGAGGTCCCAGTTTTGACCCTTGGGGTACTCCACAAACCAATGGCAAGTTAGCAGACTTATTGTGGTTGGCAATGGAGCATTGCTGGCGATGAGACAGGTAATTTTCAATCAGAGTCAAGTTTCTATTCCTAATCCCATATTGCTCAATTTTGTCCAGAAGTATATTATGATTTACAGAGTCAAAGGCCTTTTTAATATCAATAAAAGCCGCTATGGTGATATTACCCCTATTTCTATTTTCTAGAATATCGTCAACAAGTTTAGAGATTGAGTCTAAAGTAGATTTTTTCTTCTGATAACCCCCTTGATTTTTTGATAAAATTGAATGTAATGTTAAGTGTTTTGAGATGGCTGTATGTATTAATCTTTCAAGAATTTTTCCAGGAACAGGTAGAATACTAATGGGCCTATAGTTTGAGACGTTGATGGGGTCACCTCCCTTGGGTAGTGGTGTAACGGTTGCAACTTTCCATGTATCTGGGATGTCTCCATTATCAACACAAAGCCTAATAATCTTCACAAATTTGGTAGGCATATGTAGAGCTGCAGCTTTAAAAATATGTGTAGGCAAGTATTGGAGAGCAGAGGACTTAGACGTATCGATGTCCTTGACATATTTCAAAATTTCATCATCCGAAAAATCAAAATCAGGCATATCCTCTATGCATCTTTCACCTTGAAATACATATGGTAAATGATGAGCTGAAGCCAGTCCAGGGCCTATCTCGGCATAAAAAGTATTAATAAAATCAGAGGTATTTTCTATAGAGATACAATCTCCGTCATCGTTAACCAAATTTATACTGTTAGATTTAGCACTACTAGAAGGTAAGATATCTCTGATAGTAGTCCAGAACTGTCTAGAATCCTTTACATTGGCATCAGCTAGGTCCTTGTAATATGTTTGCTTGGCAATATTTACTTCCATATTAACAGCATTTTTAATTTCTCTAGCATCATGCCACTTAATAATAGACAATGAACGTCTGGCCTCCTTCAGCGCCAAATTCTTATCATTAATTCTTTCTAACAAATAATTTGTCATCCAAGGGGATGGTTTGTCTTGAACCTTAAAACACTTAACAGGACATTGTATATCAAGCATTCGCTTAAGCAAGTTTTCAAACGTATCCCAACACTCTTGGGAGTCCTGACAATTATCAAAATATGTCCAATCACAATTTTCCAAGTCTAACAGTAACCTGTTCATATCAAAATCTCGATAAGACCTGCCAAAGAATTTTCTGTATGTTTTTTTCGTTTTAGGGCACCTCTTTAAAATATGTACTGGAAGATGGTCACTCAAATTTATGTTCATGGGACCAGCAGATACAATGTTATCGCAATTTGTAAAGATCAAGTCAATGCAAGTATTTGCTCCCAAAGTTGTGGTGACACCTTTAACTATCTGCTTGAGATGATATTGGTCCATAGTTTCATACAACAGGTTTTTTTCATGGGAGTTTTGCAAAGTATTAACATTAAAATCACCCAAAATGAACAAATCATAATCATCAATGTTGTCTATTTGAAGGAATAAGGCTTTAAAAGTGTCACAAAAATCCTGTATGGAGCCATTTGGCAGTCTATATACATTACAAACTATGGAGCATTTTACAGTATCCTTCACAGAAAACAACCATTGAACCTCTATATTAGCATTACACCTATTAAGACCTTCAAATTTGGCAATTGAGCAAGTAATCCCCTCGTCAACGTATGCACATAAACCCCCTCCCCTAAATATACTTATTCTATCATGGTGAAATAAATTATATCTGGGAAAGGTGTATAATGAACTATCATCTGTATCATTTAACCAAGTTTCAGAGAGCAATACAATGTCTATATCTATAGCGCTTAACTCCGTTTTAATATTAACTATTTTATTTCATTTAACCAAGTTTCAGAGAGCAATACAATGTCTATATCTATAGCGCTTAACTCCGTTTTAATATTAACTATTTTATTTCTTATACTTCTGGCATTAAGATGTACCACAGAAAACCCCTTTTTAAAGTTAGGCAAATTAACTATGATACAGATCCTTGAGAGCACTTGCAGAACATGTCAATTGGATTAAACGGAATAAGCTGATCAGTTATATGAGATATGTCTAAACAGGTGATGGCAATACATGAATAATATGATACAATAAATAACCAAAAAAAATTTGAGATAGAAAAAATACAAAGAGAAAGCCTGTGACCTAACCTTCATCATCATGAAACTTAGACACCTCAATTGACTGAACTTTCTGGCAAATCCAGTGAATGTTTATAATGTGAATGCAGTCAGAAATGTTCAAGATCTATCAGATTGGTATTGAAAAGGATTCTATCATAGCTGGACAATTATAAATCATATTGAAACTGACTTTGAAATAGGGGATAGCAATTTCATAAGCCGATGATATCGGTCTCAGATGTAGAGGACTTGGGTTAAACATCTGGGACTGGCATACTCATTATGAAATACACAGGCTTTCTTAAGACTTACACCTCACAATTAGTGGTGGAATGTGTCAATTGAATTAGAAGCAGGGACATAGAGCTCAAAATAAATCATAGCACTGCTTAATGCAAATGATTCAAGTTGAGCCCTGTTGTATCAAATGATTATTTGCACTAATCCAAGTTTCAGTTAATACTATAGACTAATTGGGCTGTCCTACAAATACTGGAATGCAAAAAGGGGTGAAATATGAATCCAACGCGGTAAGATCTTCACAGACTCATTGCTTCTGCTGCAGATAAATACTAGGATGCAATTATTGTTGTGGGTTTATAAGGGCAAGGATTTAGATTTTAAGGAAAGTCTACACCACAGGTGTAAGCCCTAGCTTTTGTAAATGTTCTATTGTAAACTAGGATGTTTTCAACTAGGAGTAATTAATGGTGAGTAATAGATAGGTAGGGCATGTGATAGTGTGTACCTTTGCTGGCACTGCATTGTTCCATCATGATGACATGAAGAACAGACCTGGAAGCATTATGTGGCACTTGAAGGGTTCAGTTTGAAGTTTTGTACCGTGCCAATGATGCAGCAATCATGATGACCTTTCAAACCACTTCTACAATATGTAGAGAGTACAGACATCAAAAAGCAGTGGGACCAGATGTTTGTGTGTGGTGGGGGGGGGCAGTGTGCAGTATTTTCTGGTTATTTGTCTGACTGTCAGACAGAAGCTCTGATTGTGGTAGAGACATGCGGAAGTGGTGGGGAGGGGTGGTGGATTAGTGGTGGTGCCCTGACAGTTAGCTGAGTACATCTTTGCCATCATTATAGACAAGAAGTCATCTACTTTTCTAACATCTTTGAGCCTTCAATTTCTAGGATCCCTATGTTATCTATTGAATATGGACTCCACTCTTTGGATACTTTGCCTACTCACACAATTTCCTTGTGCTTTCCAAAGATTTTTTGGAGATGCTAGCCTTCTCTAGGCACCTCTCCACTGTGTGAGGTGGTTATCAAGGGTGGGCCAGTGGCCCCTGATCCATTGTCTTCTATTCTCATAATACTAACTTACTAGCATGCACATCTGCCTAAGGAATGAATAAACCTGCAAAATAACCAATGGCAGACATCTTGAAGTTTTTGCTCAGTTTGCAGAATAACTTTGAATTCCACCAAAACATTTACCATGTTTACTTAACTTGTAAGGGTGATTTATTTGAGGTACTGAGCTAAAACAAGGTTATATTCCTTTAATGTAGGCCAACTGGGATTATGGAAGAAGTATTTACGATACATTTTCTTCATACAAATTAATTTAGCATACAACTCTAATCTGTCCCCTGTTTGGATCTAATTGGGAAAGAACTTTTTCTTATTCTAAGTAATAGGCCCATAGCAGCCATCTTGGATTTTTCAAGCATACTCAAAGTACCATTTCTTAGTGCTTATCAACTCTAGTTGCCCCTAAAAAGTGTTCCCTGTGTGTATTTAATTGGTGATTATGTTTCATTCTATGTAATAGGCCTATGGTTGCTATTGTTGACCTATGGCAGCCATCTTGGATTTTTCAGGAGTACCCAAAATACCTTCTCTTAGATCTTACCAAATCTAGTTGCCCCTACAAAGTGTTCCCTGTGTGTGTTTAATTGGTGATTATGTTACATTCTATGTAACAGACCTAAAAGTGCTATTTTTGGCCTATGGCGGCCATCTCACATTTTTTTGAACACTCAAAATAGCTCATTTTGGTCGAGGGTAACTTTTTACACCAGCCCTGGGTGTTTTTATATGTGTTTCATGTGATTTATACCCATATATAAAGGATTAAAATGTGTAATTAAAATTGAATTTTTTAATATTTTCCAACTTTTTATCTTCGGAGGGGGCATATGGTGGGGGGTTAGAACTTTCAAAATCAAAAATGTTGGTCATATTCTTGTTTCTAATGATGAGTACCAACTTTTTTGGCTGGACCCCGCAT
Organism: Acholoe squamosa; assembly: GCA_949317995.1. Taxonomy (NCBI): domain Eukaryota; kingdom Metazoa; phylum Annelida; class Polychaeta; order Phyllodocida; family Polynoidae; genus Acholoe; species Acholoe squamosa. The sequence goes on from OX439038.1 coordinate 48,153,397, forward strand.
TCCTAAGTTCATTTTGACAAAATAACCATCCCCCCCCCCCTACTTTGAGATTCGAACAATAATCAGGAAGGTGGTAGCCTAAAACAATTCTGAATATTTTCCAATTGAAAGTAATAGTAGACAAGTTACCCCCATTAAGCATAAAAGAACATCACTCACATACAGGTATATAATGTTTTAGAGTGACAGGTACATCAATGTCTATTCATATAAATAGCAGATTTGATATTAAGATTGAGAAAAGTTGGGAAGTTGGTGATTGAAAATTGTCATATCAAATGCGAGATTTTTTTCTTAATCTATTTGTCAGTTCATGGCCATTTATACTTGCTATGTAGCCATCAAAACGTTAAAAATGACCAATAACACACACATTGTAAGAACAAATCATAATGAATGAATGCAATTCATGTAATTAACATTGACCTTGATTGGTCTAGTTAGGCCATTCAATTAGCCACCTCTCATCAACAAACAAGCCACACAAAAACAAAAGCTATTCGTCACCAATTGCCAGAAGCGTCTCTAGCATAGCACTTATATTGCCCCTGGAGGGTATCTCAAAAAGATTTGGAATTGATCCTGTCGGAGGTGATAATTCCAAAATTTAACTCACTGACCTTCTGGAGTGGATTCCCTCTTGTATTGTAAAGAGGGAGTCAGTTATAGGAGTGGTATAGGAGGGGTCCAGTATCTTATTTTGCAACTCGACCTATTTCCTTGCAGTTCACTTGTAGCAGAAGTCAAGCAGGGAAGTCTGTTCTTAGGGTGAGAAATGTAGGAGAACTGCAGGATCAATTAGTTACGGTGAGAACTGGTTTCCCAATCTTTTTGAGATACCCTCCTGGATACTGATCATTTTTCGATGTCTAGAATGCACTCTTCTCTCCCAGGTGTGCATAGAAATTTAATGATCGTTGATAACTACTATAGTTAGTTGACTTTGATTGACCAGTCTATATTGATTCAACGTTTTCTAGCCATTGGATCATTCTATATATACGTGTACAACCACTATCTTTGTAAACGACCGCCATCTGTAGTACTACGTATAGAGACTGACCATCCAACCACTACATGTATCCGTGTAAAAGTGAACACTGTATTCTGTAGTACCCATCTAACCGCGATCTGTGTAAATTCACACTATCTGTAGGAACTTCTGTCAACATGTCAAGGCAGAAACATTATGTTGATATCCTCAATGTAAGGGGGTATCTAATGTGTCTCTATTATTCGTAAAATATTTCTGACACATAGAATTTAATACAGATAGTGTTGTCTTACACAGATAGCGGTTGGATGGTCAGTCCTTTACTGTAGTACTTCAGATAGTGGCCCTTCACACAGATAGTGGTTGTACACCCCGCCAGCTATGCCTCTCTTTGATATGAGGATCCCTGATGCTGACGATGTGTATCATCTCTCTGTAATTACTGTGTGTGTACACTAGTTGCTAAGGTGATATGGGAATAGCAGGAATCTGCAGCTCTCTCCGTCAATAAACACCAATTAATTATATGATTAATGGCCTTATTTACACTGATAACACAATCACCTGCCAAGACTAAATTACAAGGACTCTGATTGGACTATGACTGTGAATAATTCATCCCTAAAACGAGCTGATGTTTCAGCACTTAATATAATTATAGCAAAAAATATAAGCCCACAGGTGTAACTAATTAAGGAGGTCGAGTGTTTCATCAAAACTGACTGTTCTATAGGTCTCGAGGCAACAAAAGGGAGTAAACAGTAAGCTTTAATTAAATGAAATGTTATAATGGGGTTATAATGCACTGGGATCGAAATGGATTTTTTAAAAATAGTCATTGAGTGGGAGGAAAGCATGGGGCTGCTGTGTAACTAGTGGCCGTGGCAAAAACATATATTGATGTACGACAACTACACATTTACTTCATTTCTATTCAACTGCTTCTATACTTCACGAAATGCCGACCCTGTAATAACCACTGTAATAGGTAGAAGAACACTTTGTACAAATGTGTGCCCCCCAAAAGGTGATAATTTAACCTTTATGTTATAATTTCACATTGCCCCTTCAATATAATATCACATTACCCCTTCAATATAATGCCATCCAAACAGGATTCATCTGATATAGTATACAATCTATTCAAGTGTTATGAAGCACTCCCACTCAACATCACATAACTGGTCTTTAGGCTACTCCAAAAAGAAAACTTGTTTCTCATCACCGTCATCGTTAGAAAAATCGTCGCAAGATTTCTTTTTATCTTTGTTTTTAGAATTCCTGTTTCAGCGTATGGTCTCAGGCATGGCATGCAGCAAGCTACCCTGCATGGCCGTTTTCACACTTTTAAAATGTTTATGATAGATAACTGCTGGTATGCTTTCAAGATGCTTTTTTTTCTTCCCCGCAGTCACAATGCTTAAATTTCGGATCATTGGTAATTGCTAATGCATTTTTTTTTAAATTAATATTAAAAACCCTTCCTCGCCATTTTTTTCGTGGCTCGGTGATGAGAAACATGTTTGCTTACTTTTTGGAGTGGCCTTACCTTAAACCTCCTCTGAAGTCTGGACCCTGTGTGACAAAGCTCTTTCTAACCACAAAACCATTTCCCGCGCTTCTCTTTATAAATGTCGTCTGCTATGACCAATGGCGCACATTCTGTCGCGACTCGTCTTGATTATCCAATAGAGGACAATGTTGGTCGTCACGTGACCTGTCATTTGGCGCCATCCAGTGGGAAGTGGGCAAAGCAGAAGTCATCATGGAGCTCTATATCAGTGCCATTGGTCACAGTGGGTGCTGCATTGTCAGAGCCGGTTGTCAGCCAAATTCATCGCTGCCAAATAAAGCGACCGCAAATGAAATCCTTTTTCATATGTTCTCATTTGGGGGGCGCGATCTGCCCTACAACATAAGCGTATCATGGCGCGAGCACAATGGCGTTGGCGGCAGATACGCGTGGGCTGTCAAGGATAGGTCGGCCAGCAATTTGTAATGGTATAAATGTGGCCGGAATCACCTCTACACTGCCTCATCCCATCTCACCTTTCATGCACACTACCAGTGTATGAGACCAAGCATCCCCTTAGCAAGGAGAAAACGAAAGAAAAGGTTTCCAGCGTTTGCATAGGCATTAGACTGCTTGAATTGGGTATCAGCACAAAATGGTAATCAACGTCCAGAAACTTCGTAATGCAAATGTTTCCAACCCTTATTTTTCACGTATTCATTGGTCCGTCCGTATTAAAAGCGTGGGGTAATTTGACTGAGGGAATCAGATATAGATATATACCATACGAAACACTCAAGGCTGTAGATCCGGGGCTGTAGATTACCCTTGTATTGAGACAGCTACTATTTTATCTTTTATTTTACAATTATAACATACCTATCGCTTTTGCTTTGATTTAGCTGAAAAATTGAGGCTCAATCACAGGTCGCGCCCCCTCCTTTTCAAAATTCCACCATAGGACTATCTTTCTCGAAACGGAATCGATGAGAAGAGGGGTTCTGACCATTGTAAATTGATAGTCCCAGCTATTTATGTGAAAACACCATTATTTAAAAAGAATACACCCCTAACCCCTGTCACTAATCTTTGAAAATCCACCTTTTTTACTGCTTGTACCAAAAATCCTCGCGTATAAAACAATCCTCGTATCTAACCGCACACTTCCTGGAAATACACAGCTGGAGTCATCCTTTTGGGTTTGTATAAATGTAGTATTATTCTGTAGTATATAGTGTAAACATCTCGTGTGTGAGTTGCACTACGGCTTCAGCAACATTTAATCATGCGCAGCTAGAGTTATCTTTGCGTCTAAGCCGCGACTTGGCTACACTCGTGCAGCAGTCGTGGCCGAGTGGTTAAGGCGATGGACTAGAAATCCATTGGGCTCTGCCCGCGCAGGTTCGAATCCTGCCGACTGCGGGATGTTTTGGACATCACAATGCATGGGCTGTGGCGACACCGTACACGTCAGAGAAATGGTGTACCCTGAAATTAATGAGTACTGAAGGCATTCTAAGATGTTACGACTATACACCCCTTTGAATTGTTGTAGGAAGCCTGATTCTAATGACATTTCAGCCCTGCATCTAATGGTCACTAACGTAGTAATGATTGCTCTAGTCCGACTGCCCTACCAAATCCTAGGTGTAATTAGGCCTACTATGTCACCCACTCTTATTTTCAGGGTTTTAAATCGTAGTGGATGTGTCTAGTCGTACGTGTTGAGAGATGCCCTCCAGGAGTGCCATATCCATATAGTTCCCAGGCATCGTCTAAGTCCTATGGGCCACTAGCTGATTTGGAGCTGGTTCCGGCAACACACACCGATAAGAACTGTCCCTGGAAGTGGGTGTTAACCAGGGACAAGATACCCATATAGTTGGTTTTACCTCAACCAGCGAAGTTCAAAATGGCGGCTCCACAAGCCTCCATACTGAGTCCTATAGGGCTCTGTATCAAGTATGGAGGCCTAGTGGAACGGCCATTGCTTGATCCGGCACCTGTTGATAGGTACTTGGATGAATGAGCGTCGCTCTCTCGCGTAGGTCGCGGTTTTGTTATGCACTTTCTCAGGGCCTCTAGGGATCCTGTCTCACTCTTGGGACCCTCCTGTCCTTATCATTTGGACTAGCGGGGTGGTTAGGGTATCTTTTTCATCACAAGAGAATGGTGGTCAATCTGAATATAATTACACTTAAGGAGAGATAGGAACTATCCACTTGTTGATGGTATAAGCACTCAAGTAATAGGACACATGGTGAAAGAATGTGAGTTGGAGAAAGTTGGACACCTCTGGGTATTAGATATTATGTTCTTGATTAACCATTTGAAGTGTCATATACCTATTTCTCATTATCTTTTATAATTGTTAAGATTGTAATAAGTCCTATGTTTACCAACATTGTACTATTCTACAATAGTGTAGGGGTTCGTTCCCCCATCGGGTGCGCAGAGCCTTCAGAGGGACTGTTCACTTGGTTGTGTCACTCCCCCTATGTATACCATACCGATCCAGGGTAGTTGGAAGGTGGAAATGTCAGTAGGGCCGTGTTGGTGACAGGGTATGTCAGGCCAGGGGATGTAGCTCAGTGGTAGAGCACTCGACTTGCAAGCGAGAGACACGGGTTCAAATCCCGGTGTCTCCAGAGATGTTTTCACTGACCACTACAGTGGTGGAGACACCGAGTGGTCCTGCCTCGTATGGGGGACTTTTAGAGAGCTCGGTACCTGGGCCGGTATGGTATAGACAAGCGCTTCAACTTGCTAGTGCTCAGGGACTTGGAAACAGATTGGCTGTGTGTGACTCAGTACTGGTACCGTTCAGACTGGACTGGAGGACCGGTTCTGGCGGGATATGGTTGAAGCTGGTTGGGAGGAGTGTAGGGGTTCGTTCCCCCATCGGGTGCGCAGAGCCTTCAGAGGGACTGTTCACTTGGTTGTGTCACTCCCCCTATGTATACCATACCGATCCAGGGTAGTTGGAAGGTGGAAATGTCAGTGGGGCCGTGTTGGTGACAGGGTATGTCAGGCCAGGGGATGTAGCTCAGTGGTAGAGCACTCGACTTGCAAGTGAGAGACCCGGGTTCGAATCCCGGTGTCTCCAGAGATGTTTTCACTGACCACTACAATAGTAATAGCTTTGCACTGAAGTTCCTGTATTGGTAACATTTCCCATCAATTGTATTAATGGATGGTGATACCCTCAGAGTGTCTCCCACCTATGTCATTGGATGGGGACACTGGGGGGGGGGGTCACGGGGAACCCTCCTATGTGTACCTTCCTAAAATAGTAACAGGCCCATTAAGGGGAAACCCTAGGCATACGCACTAACGGTATAGTTATGCTGGAGGAGCTGCCCTCCTCCAGCAGAGCTGTTCAGAACAAGACACCAACAACACTGTACCTCTCGGTGATACCTCTACAATAAAGCCAGCTGAAGACACAACTAAGGGCTTAACTCTCTATCATCTAACATAAGAAAGAGGCACAACATTAGCTTCTTTCAGAAGGTCTAAACTGTAGGTCAAGCAGGAATATTCCCCATAGAGACCTGAAATACTCATGTATTCTGCTGCTGAATGCACATGAGTGGGCCTCTGGGAGGGTAATCATTGACTGCACTGCCTGCCTGCCTGTGCAGTAGGCTGTGATCACAGTGGCTGATCCAGTTCAACTGTGGACAGCTGTGGATTTCTCTGGATCTTTATAAATTAGGAAGATGATTCAAACGGATATGAAAAATTGTCAAATAAGTATGTATGGTGACATTGGTCCTATAGATTTTTAACCATTTTATGCGAGTGGCTACTGTTGAGATAAGCACTGATAAGAACCAGCATGATGGGTACCCGGGTACCAGGTGTTACATAATTAACCCAAAAGATTCTGCTGTGAATACTGGGAATTATTTGATTGATTGATAATGCATCCTGGGTCAAATTTACAGGGTATTAAGTTATAAACCAGAAGCGTCTTATTAAATTTCAGATGTTTTGAGGTCGTTTTTGAGATGTTTGAAAAGTAGTCTTTACACACATATCACAATCGTTTTGTTGGATTTCTTATATATAATTCGAAATTGAAATTTTGCCCCCATCTCTCCCAAGTGAACACCGCAACCCGGCGGCTACATGACCCGGGGAGACCCTGAGCCAATAACTCATAATGATTCCAAATGATAAGTGGGAAAAATGGCATTTTGACACTGTATTAGGTAGCCGACACTTCACACTGGACATCATTATCAGTTATGTTCGTTTTCGGATAAAAGAACCGAATCATTTGTCCCAGAAACCTATTTGAATCAATCTCTTCCCAACTTTACCACCTCAACAAAAATGTGGTTTTGAGACGCGGCATTAACCTGTCACCTAGAGACGCTCCCTCTCAAAAGAGATGACGTGATAATGATAAAATATAGCCTGGAGGTTGGCTGAGCGGGGAATAATGTGTATCAATGGAGGGTGCTCTTCACAACTTGATCATCATCAAAGCCCAGGGGGACAACTCACAAAAGTGGCCCTCCCTTCAAATAGATGATATGACTGGGAGACTGGAGGCGGCACTGAGTCCCAAATTGAGATGGAGAGAGAAATATTAACATGTCGCACATGATGGAGCAGGGTGGGCTTGCTTCATCATATATGATTACAATCCATCCATCGCCATTAGACTTCACAAAGAGCAGGGTCATCAATAACGTTAGATAGGGCGGTGGTGTCGGTGGTGGATTGTGCACCGTGGTTATGGTGAAAGAGGAAAGTCGAAGTGGTAGAGATAATCCAAGGAAGTGTGATTAGAGATAGACCCACAGCATTGCTAACCACTGGTATACTGGGTCTGGGAACTACTGACAGATGGAAGACTGATGGTTTTAGAGGGGGCGGGGCCAGCTATGGCGCGGGATCCATGTCGACTCATTCGGGGCAAATCGCGTCGGACTAGCATAGCTTATTATAATGGTCTGCGAAAAGGGACCTTAACCCTGAGGGCAACGGGTCCCTTACCCAAGTACATGTTATGTTAAATTGCAGTGATTGCATGTTGGTGTGGGGCTTGAGGTAGCACAAACATTAGCCTTGTCTACATATTTTTTTACAATGGGGAGATTTCAGTGCCATTTTTGTTCAAATATAGACGCTTGTCCAGGTAGATGATTTTTGTGCCATTTTTTTTTCAAACCACAATGGACCCTTGCTGAAGAATATTGCATCAATGGTGGAAAAAATATTGAAAAATAGCACCTTTTTAGGGATGAGTCATTTACTGCTAGGTGGGGGGGGGGCTAGATGGATTTTGATGGATTGGCAGAATTTTTTTCCGACCCCCCACCCCTATGCAAAAATGATCGCGACCCCCCCCCCCCACTAAGAGCTAATTTTGCAAAATGACCCCCCCCCCCAAAAAAAAAAAAAATCGTATACATGCATGGAATGACACGTCATGATGGGTATTTGAATTGGCAATATTTAGTTTTGATCCCCCAGTGTGAAAGTTTATTGGGTTTTGCGCCCCCCCCCCACCAAGGGGCTCTTTATCAAAATGACCCCCCCCCCCCCCATATCTAACAAGCCCCCCCCCCAACCTGGCAATAAATAACGCTTGTCTCGGGAGGTCTACCTGCAATTAGACTCTAGCCCGTGCTCTAGCCTAGAGTCATTTTGGCTAAAGGTAGACCTTTGTTGAAAAAGGACCCTTTCCAGCCACACACGTGACATGTGGACATACGTATGCCAATGTATGAAAGGCTCCTCTTCCACCCCGTCCCCGGGCTCTATAAACATTAGTTGCTGTATGCCTATGATGAGCAGCTCTCTCTCTCTCTGCTGGTTGTGTGGATCAGAGCAGCTCAATATCGATGTGGAGTATCACAAAGACAAACTCAGGGGGAGGGAGTGAGAATGGAGAGATGGGGAGGGGTCATCACCATTATTTTCCTGTATAAATCACCTGCAATTATCACCGCCGCCGCGTGGCGCAGTGGGCGTCCCCCGTCGACCGATGACGAATGGAACCGAAATCCTCCGATTGCGGCAAAACATGCGGTGTAATAATATCGGTCGGTGTCAGGTGATTCATCCAGCCATGATCATCACAAATAAAAGAGCACCCTCATCCCTCCTCCCTCCTGCTGCCCGCATGGAGGTGATCGTAAATCAGACGCAGCGGCTAATAGTCATGTGTTTTGAGACGCGCCCGCGTGGCGTCTCCGCAGTGGCGGACACTGGTGTCCGTTGGTGCGATATTAGTTTGCGTTTGGCGCGCCTTGACACAAGTCCACGATTTGTTGACATTCCATTGGGGCGGCACGCGACAAGACATGGTAACTGTGGGGGGGAGGGGGGCGGTCAGTATCTACGGTAGTTGATAGAGGGTGTAGGGCCGTAACAGCCGGGGTGAGAGGTGAAATATGGGCCGTGTTATTGGACACTGAGGGCGCGGTCCTACGGCGGCCATAACTGAGGTAGGGTAAAATTGGGTAGTAGCGCGCAGGCACACACGATACAACCCAAAGAAATGGCCCTGTGTGTGCCACAGTTCGCCGAGCCTGACGACGATGTGATCTCCTGATAGGGCCCGACCTCACGCAGCTAGAGCCGTGTATGAAACTCCTATCTAACTGGCCCCTGTTGACTTATGGGAGGACTAAATTGGGGCTTTTACTTTGGGTTATATCGTGCACCTTTGAGTTATATCGCGCAATTCACGATACAACCCAAATGCAATGTGTATATTCCCATATCTAGACCTTAAATCGCGCACATTCATTCACAGCTTATCAAGCCTTATGCTGGGATTTAGGTGTGAAACAACAAGCCTTACAAGGGTCAGGGTGATTGTGTCACACCTATAAGGTGAATACTAGGCCCCTGATTTTTATACCAGCTTGGCACCATATAAATCACTACAACATGACGCATTTTCCTCAGCTTAATTAGCTGTCAACTTTTTTTTTTATGTCCTATAACATGTGCGCGATATAATAACAATATCGCGCACAGTTTGTGTAATCTAGTTTTTGCCGTGAATATGACCTTAGCTGTCGAAATGGCGTTAAACATCTATTACTCGCTTACTCACTCCATGTTACTATTGTTTTTAATGGGAATTTATTACTTAAAAGAGAAGTAGAAATGCCGAGTTAGACAACCTTTAGTTCATACCATTCCTGAGTAGTACTTATAAGGCTAAGTTGACGAAACTACATTAGAATGTGGGTGCATCTAACGGGAGAAGACACTGCAAAAAGAATTTTTGAGAAAGCTCCAATATTATGAAGATTAGACCTCTTTAACTGCAGGTGCGTGATACAACAAGATGCGCTAAGTTTAAGGCTAGCTGCCCCCTACATAATGGGACTCATGCATTGACCAGTGGTGGATTTGGAGGGGGGCGCCCCCCCCTTTTTTTTCCAGTACTTAAGAGTTTAACTACATATTTTGGACCCTAAAATTTCCCCCAAAAATAGGGGGTGCGCCCCCTCCTTTTCCAAATCCTGGATCCGCCACTGAATTTGACATCTTCCATTATCATCCTCAAAAGATGTGTAGGTTCTCAAACTTTCACATGATGAATTGATATAAATGTTATAAATAACGATCACAAGTCGCGGGTCATAATTCTCAAAGAGGGCTATCCAAGCACATCCTTATCTTTGCTTTAACCCCTGCCCCCACCGCCCGCCCCCTTCTCCCACCTCCAATCAGCCATCCTTTGCTGGCAGTGCCTCATCAGCCCTTGTATATTATGATTACCGCTGACGGCTTGTGTCCCCCGCCGCCCAACGCCTAAATCCACCCCGCTCACAGGAGGCAATAATCATGTCATACACCATCATGCCGCTAATACGTATAAACGCACGTAAATCACTGCGTCGCCGCAGCACAGCCCATGGCTCTATTACCCCCGGCTGCAAAATGGACCTGAGGGACTTACTCCTACCTCCAGCCACATTAACCCTTTAAGGGCCACATGATTTAATGCACCAAGGTCCTCACTGAAGATGCATGGGTGCATCCTGGTAAGTGACTCGTCCCCAAGGATCTCGTCCCAGTTGCGCATTTATGCACCATGCCTATCCAATCACATTCCTGACTCCCAATCGTCGGCATGACGCATTGAAGCAGAATTGGCGAGTTACTCGCCAGCACCGTCTTGATGCATGACGATGAATTAATATGTGCCTCGAGGCGCAATGACATGCAAAAAGGGTTAACCCGGCACAGCCTCCAATCATCCGACCGCCCTCTCGACTTCACTTGTCATTTGGGTTATGATTTGCTCAACAAGGAAATGAAGCCTGCCTGGGTTATTTACACGGCAGCAGTACTATAGTAAGCAGCAGTCCTCTCAGCCCCACCCCACTTCACAAAGAAACTTCTTTTTTTTTTCTTGTTTACATTGAAAAAAAAAAGACCAAACATGTTTCATTGCCAAGTGGGACTCATCCTTTCGGTTCTTCATGCGTGTCCGGGACATTTATCAAATCATTATCTTCCATTGATAACTTCAAGCTGACCCCCGGAGTTGACCCCATAGGGGTTGATACACTCCCAAAGGGTCGAATTGATGGCATCGGGAATAAGTTACTCACGAGGCAGTGGTGGACCCAGGATTTTACATTGGCGGATCCAGGATCTGCAAAAGGAGGGGCGCGGCCCAAAAGGAGGGGGTGCACACCCTATTTTTGAACAAATTTTGGTTTTAGAATATGTAATTAAACTCTTGAGTACTGGGGAAAAGGGGTGCGCGCGCCCCCGCCCCCTCTAAATCCACCACTGAATTTTGAAAAGGAGTGAGCGTGCCTTTCGTCCCTGCATTCTTATAGGCTTTATATAAGAACTAATTGAAATCAGAAAGGTAATTAAGTCTTTATATATGCTGTATTCAATACTTTATTGGACGGCTGTCTTTTGACATTCACGGAATGATTTTAGCTTTAGATAACACGAACTTTGGACAAAACGAAACACGTGTAATATAGATTAGAACAATAACGTATGAACTGTTTAGAATGCCTTATTTTACCTGACAACTGTATATCATTTAGACCTGCTGGACTATGATAGCTGGAATCTTACCACTTTGGTCGAAATACGTGAGATATTAATTGCTTACTCGTCAACTGATGAGAACTGGCCAATAGCATGGGATTTCTACATGTACAGCGGTGTGATCATTAACCCTTTCGGGATGACATTTTGTCATCATTTGTTGCTATGGTGCACCAATGAAATGCAGGGTCCCCATCGAAATTTTCATTTCAAATTCACTGTATTTTCCCAGTGCCAAAGTGGATTCTCCCTTTTGGATCGCAACAGAAGCAGTAGTATACATGTAGACAGTAAAGTAGTTGTCACAATATAATTGATAGTGATCATTTGATCCTAGATCCTGTGAAATTGGAGAGAAGGGCTTTAAATAAAGGGAATGGTGACACTGTAATAACATATGCAAATAGAAACTAAGCAACAAACAGAAATAACTTAATTCAAAGCTTATGTACAAAAACGTATACCAAAGTATGCAACATACAAACATGTTTATAAAGTCATATGGAATGTTACAGGTTGGTGTGCCATAAGATAGAAAGCAGCAGTCACTGAAATGCCAAAAAAAAACACAGAATACAATATCCCATGTTCTTTACAGCTTATATAAACCTAAACATAAACAGACAATACCTCGCATCAATCATGATTATAGTTTTGTACCTTCTCGAGTTTATTCTGAAATGGGAACCAGAGGCACCAATAACCAAGAACTGTGATAGATATACCCCCCTCCCTCTATCCTCCCCACTCCCTACGTTCAGTCTCCATTCCTCCAGGCGGGCCCGGCTGTAGACCCTGCGAGTGGTGCCGAGGTCGGCAGTGTTCATTTTGCGGTCGTCAATTGATTTAACACTGTCCTTCTGTGCGCCCAATAATCCATTCATTCCACACCCCGCCCGATGCCAATCACTCATGTCGGAACAGATTAAGTTATTCCTGGCCAAAAAAGCCGATCCCATATGTAACTGACGGTGGGCACAGAAGGGTGGGTAATTTGTGGGTCCGATTACATTAGGGAGGCTATATGTTTGTATTGAGGGCTGATTTAACAGGACAGGAGGCCAGGCACCACCAGGAGGAGACAGATGGACCAGGGTGAACACTGCAGACACCAGCCTCGGCCAGCGTCTATTGATACTCAGTTCAATAGCCTGGGGTCAGCTCTATTTTCCACTGGATGTGTATTCTAGTTTATTACTTAATTAGCCTCTTTGATATAGATAAGAATCTGATTGATCTGGGATGTGTATTCACTCCCTAAGCTGATGTTGGGTCACTCCTTAAGTCAAGCATCTGCTTGGGGAGTGAGCTTCGCCGCCTGGGCGACGATCTACCCAGATGAAGGTCTGAAGCCAGCCCGTACTCTGTCGGGCTGGAGGGGGCGAGCCTGTGCAGACACCGGCTTCACCATCTCTACCGTGGAGCGAGGGGTGGGTTTGGGGGAGGGGTGTGCAAGAAGGGACATGGAAGGCTTTAAGTGGGGAAGAAGGTACTCTTGGGAGTCTATAGAGAGAAAATGTAGAAAGGAAGGGGGGAATATTAAAGTGTTACAATTAAGAAGTCAAGAAACAGGTACCGAAGAGGTCAATTGAAATTGGGATATGAAAGTAATTTGAGTCGACATGTTGCGGGCAGCCCCAGGAATTTGAAAGGATGGGTACAAACACTCAAGTAGGCTATACTAGTATGTACTAAAAGTATCAAATCACTAGAAGTATCCTTTTACCCTGGTCTTTCCCTGTATGATGTACTGAACAAATGACAAACGGTCACCAATGTCCGTGTATTCCGTTATGGAGAAAAATGTGGAGTTAACCCTTTAAGGGTCTAATAGTTTCTCTACTCAAGGGGTTGCTGTTTATGACTGGGACATGAAGAAACAAAGTAGCACTGTCTTGGTATATGTATATAACATACCACTGGCCAGTTACTTGCCGATGCTGCACGCATAAATAATGACATGATTCATTAAAACACTATGAAATGTATGTACATTACAATATATACATGCATGTGGTCGTGGGTGAGATTCCTGTTTCTCCCTTGAAGTCTTCAGGCTGATGTGGCTGGCAAACGACCATCTGGAATACACAAAATAACTCATGGGTCTGACTATGCTATCTATATTGGTATGTCTTATTGTAAAAGTATGGGGACAAACACAACTCATAATTCTTGCTTATAAAGAAACCCACATAAAAAAAAACAGCTTCCCTCAGTGAAAGGGGTGGGGGGGGGGGGGTGCTTGCTTTACTAAGGTTGACCATTTGTGACATGACCCTGACCCAGGGGCCTTGGCCTTGGGATTACAAGAGGTCACAAAACGGACCTAAATGTCGAATGTGAGTGACCTTAGGAGGGGGCAGGGTTAACAGTACTTTTCTGGATTATCCTGGTGTCCTAATGAAGTCGACCAGGGAGTAAGGCCAGGGGTGAGTCCCTGAACATCCACAAGGTCATACACATAACGCATGCATCCAACACGGACAGGGATGTTCTCTCTCTAATGGGACCCATGTCCCCTGTCAATTCTAAAAGTATAGGCTATATGTCGCCCTGGCAGTTTTAGATTCGTACGGTTAAAGAGTCAGTGACATCCACAAGTGGCAACTGTACATATTAGATGTTAAATATTCTGGCATAACACATCTTTTCTACCAATATGCACTGCAATGCTCCAAAAGTGCATTGTCTTAGCTGACATGACCCCCAAGGGCGTTAGGGGTGACGGGTCACGTGATCTCTACGGCCTAATCATCATCTCCCAGCCAGATATAATAACCAAGAGGGTTGCGGGTAACCCCTGGCAGCTTATTGCCCATTTGGATGATCATTTGGATGATCCCATAATCCAAGAAGAGACTAATGGGGAAGGGGTGCAAAGGAGCGGAGGGGATGGAAGCAGCGGACGGGGTGGAGAGGAGTGGGGGCATTTCCTACTAATATCATGCCCCCACTATGTCCATAAAGTCAGCAATAAGGACGGCTATTTGTCACCATGTGGTATGGTCAGGAATGTGCTGCTTCCTCCACATATTGGCTGCTGTCTATTGTCCTATAACGGTACCAGTCTTCAAAATGTAAAATGTTAGGTTTCTGCTACGATAGCATTTTCTGTCAAAAGAAAAGTACTGGATACTTTCTGTATAAGAAACAATATTAATGTATTGCGTCAACTTAGCAACTGTTATGGTGATGGCAAGTTTGTGGCTATTGCAGAGTTACATGATGTTTCATCTAGCTATTGCATAGTTACATGATGCTTCCTGAAGGTGATATCAGAGCTAATCACAGGGAAAGCAGAATGTTATACTAACTGGCATGCGCACTTTGGAACAATGCTTATAACAGGATAGTGGGATGCTGGTGTGCACAAAGAAGCAGTAGTTGCATGTTGTCCTTGTCATCAAAGGGACAGATCAGGGACGAGTCATATATTGCTAGGCGGGGGCGGGGGGGGGCGCTAGATGGATTTTGGCAGATCAGTAGATTTTTTCCGACCCCCCCCCCCCACTAACTAAGACAAAAATGATCGCAAACCCCCCACTAAGAGCTGATTTTGCAAAATGACCCCCCCCCAAAAAAAAAAAAAAAAAAATCAGATACGCATATGGAATGATGCAACGCGTTGGGTATTTGAATTGCCCATACATTGTATTTAGTTTTAACCCCCCCCCCCCCAGTGTGAAGGTTTATTGGGATTTGGGCCCCCCCACCAAGGGGCTCTTTTTCAAAATGACCCCCCCCCCCCATATATCTAACAAGCCCCCCCCCCACCTAGCAATAAATGACTCGTCCCTTAACCCTTTAAGTGCCAATAATACACTAATGCACTATATATGGCCATCTGTCATCAGATTGCAGGATTGCAGCACTGGAAACTAACTCTCCATTCCTGCATTGATGCATCCCACCGCCCCTCCAGGGTCGATACGCTCGCTCCCAGTGGGTCGGCTTGACACACAAATATGTGCCAGCACCCAATACTGGTTCAAAATAACAACTATCAAATTAATATCAACCTGGAGTTACCATTTAGAGGGTTAAATTCCACCTTCCCATTATCAGTCCCTGCTGACCACACAAACATGCAGCGCCATCTTGTCTCATCTGCACAATGACTCAGCAGATTATTACATGGTGCCATCTAGTCTCACCTGATGACCAAATGCACCGTGTGACCTATGGCAGGTAAAAAGGCGTCATATGGCATAGAAGGATAGAAAAGGGTGGGGTGGCGTCGGTCATGGGCAAAGAGGAAATAATCATTTTGTAAAGGCAGGGTATGATCAGAGCCATTCCCTCGAGGTCAGATCCAACACCCCTATCAATTCAAGGACTACAGCTTCCTAACTATATACTTTATGACCATCCCATACAAAACATTCACCTCAAGATCTTCATTGTTTGGTAATTATTATTAACAGCCTCATTGTACAAATCTAAATTGATAAAGTTATTGTCAAATTACAATGGAGCTATACGTATAAAGTCCAATTTCACCAATGAAACACTTATTATAGGGTGGTGCAGAGACCAGCCGCGCCCTTGATCATGATTCCATCTAGTGTGATATAAAGAGGAAAGGATTAACTCTTTAAGGAGCAAAGGTACCGTCCTGATGTACTCATTTCGAGTAGGTGAGTAACTCAACATGCATTAAATTATTATATCAATCTAACAATTTCAGAGTACCAGAGTATGGGTCCCTTAAGGTCGCCATGATGCATGAACGCATAACTGCTACAAAATGACAGAATGTCAACAATTTTTTGGTTCTTAAAGAGTTAAGGCAATGCATTTGGCCACAGGTGGGTATATCAAACATAGCTTCCCATTCCCCACCATCCTATAATCATATGAGTCAGTTGCCGCGCCCAATTGACCTCCACATTCTATATGACAAAAGGAAGCTAGGTTTCTTCATTTCCAGCTTTGTACCACCATTATCTTGTAATCATTAAAATATCTGATACTTTTTCCTTACTCTAAGTCTTCTCTACTTTCAGATAAAACAGTAAAATGAAGCAATATCCTAGCTATAAATACCAAAAGTTCCTAGATATCATTACCTCTGTTAAAAGGTTAAAAGGATCAACATGAATTATCTACATTGTGAAACCAAACTATTACTTACTAGGAAATGTAAAGGCTGCCCCAGCTAATCATGCGTTTTTTTTTTGTTTTTTTTTTTGTTTTCCGATTATATAATGTGACGCCAACAAGGTCAAATCTTTGCTGATGTAGGGTTTTGGTTGCCCAATTACCTTTAGCTCATCTTTCATGATAATTACGGTACATCTATGCATTTCAAACATGTGGGTTTCATATAATGGCTTTAGAAGGAACTTTCATGGTCAAATAAAGACAAGGAGACTGGACAAAAAAATATCTCCACTTTTAAGATTATATTGTGGCCATGAGGTACAAGATGAATACCTACCCAAAGACTACACTTATTTCTTGTGGCTTTAAACATTGTTTGTCTGGTGCTGTATCTGGGCCTGTAGCTGCACCTGTTGTTGTTGCTGCTGCTGTAACACCTGTTGTTGCTGTTGTACCTGCTGTAATTCCACAGGCTGTTGATGCTGTTGCTGTACAGAGCCTGGCTGGAGAGTGATGACTTGGGGCTGAGTCAGCTGTTGCTGTGGCTGTTGTTGTTGTTGTTGTTGTTGTTGTTGTTGGGATGGTGCTTGCTGGAAGGGTTGTATAATTTGTGACTGTTGGTGTGGCAGGAGACGAAGGGGAACCGGGATTTGAAATTGTCCCGAGGAGTCCAGAAGGCCTTCTGCTCCATTTGGAACCTGAAAAAAAGATGAGGCTATCATAACTGATTTCTACAAACTATACTTGGTTACAATCAAGTGGAAGAAAAGACCTTCCCCCAATATAACAATAATTTTGCACTATAGCCTACGTAAGAATACCCTGCTGCGATTTCCGAGCAATGTTTGGAACGGGCACTTAAAGTGAACATCAGTAATCAATATTCTGCATTGGAGGCAAAATGGCTTCCCTACTCACCTGTAAGATGACTTGTTGCTGATACTGACCAGGTTGGGCTACCTGTACCCCTGCCGTGGAGGAATGTGTGAAGGCTGAGGCTGGTAGCAACACCTGTACCTGTTGGGGTAGTAGTGAACTGCCAGCTGACACATTCTGAAAGTAGAAGGGAGAATTGCCCAGTCAGTCATTACCCTTTCAGGTAACATTCCTTTCAAATGACACCCCGCCTAAGCGCTAGCTAGCCAGCAACCTTGCCAGCATTATATTGGTTTGCCTATATGAGTATTTAACCAAGAATATAGAGCAGTCCAATTCTATAGCAGTCCATGGTACTACATTGTATATATGTGTATATATCAAAACTGGGAGTGCGTATGTCCATTATTATAAGCTACAGTTTTATTAGCAGAAAGTGATTTAATAACCACATGAATGTCCCTTTCCACCTGCCTGCTCACACATTTAGAACTATGAAACTATAGAACTATAGAACAACAGAGCTATAATATAGAAAAATAGAACTACTCTGAGAAAATAATGACAAATATTGACTAATTGCTGACAAATAATGAGTAAGTACTGACACATATTGACTAATTGCTGACAAAATAGTGAGTAAATACTGACATATGTTGACTAATTGCTGACAAATAGTGAATAAATATAATGCAGCAATGTAAATTGCTGATAACTCGAAAAGTGAAAAGCCTGTGATTGGCTGCCAGGTGCCATCCATAAATGACATCATACAAAATTTGACCTTTTTAGACCCCCCCTCCCCCCTCATCATGTTTTTTGCCAATTTTGCAATGCTGAAGGTATATGGAAAATTTAATTCGTCATGCCGGACCTGACCCCCATCCCCCCTTCATTTGTGGATGGCCCCCCATGAATTGTGAACTCATCCTGTTGCATCAGTACTCCCTCACCCAGGTTATTCGCACCACCAAGCCACTATTCGCATAACTGCCGGCAAAACTGCGCTATTCACACCACATTGCCAAAAAAGGCGGGAAAGTTGAAACATGGATCAACATCATATACCTTCACCATTGGAGGCAAAAAGCGTCTTATGTCTGCTAACCAACTGAGTCTGTACAATATTGACAATTTCTCAAAATTTACAAAACTTGGTAATGAAATACCTTTTTCCTGCACGACCCCTACATCTCCTCCTTTAATGGCACTACAAATTCATAAGTAATTCCGCCTATAAAATTTCCATCTTTTTTTTTTTAACTTATTCGCACCACCAAAATGAGTGAAAGTGTAGTGCCCCAGGGGGTCTCCTTATAACTCGCTTTTCGAGTTAATTACTGACATATTGACTAATTGCTGACAAATTATGCATTATTACTGACACATTTTGACTAATTACTGACACATAGTGAGTAATTACTAACATATATTAACTAATTCCTGACAAATAGTCAATTATTACTGACCTATAGCGAAATAATATTTCTACTTGAACCTATTGCCCCTACTTACAGTAATATGAGCTGCCACTCTGTCTGGGACTTTTGGATTGTGTTTGCCCATTTGAATTACCTGTAGGGGCTCTGTCTCCAAATTGATGATCAACAAGGCAAAAGGGACATTAGTGAGGCGGCATACAGGATCCTTTTGCCTTGATGATCCACATACATTTTTAGGGAAAAGGATACA
Organism: Acholoe squamosa; assembly: GCA_949317995.1. Lineage (NCBI taxonomy): Eukaryota > Metazoa > Annelida > Polychaeta > Phyllodocida > Polynoidae > Acholoe > Acholoe squamosa. The sequence continues at coordinate 48,172,635 of OX439038.1, forward strand.
CCATTGCAAAACCAAAATCTCGATGATGTCCATATTAACAGCCTTCAAAAGCACATTTCAACTGAAAATTTAAGTTAACCTATAACTGTCCCTTACAGAACCATTCAATAACATCACATATATCAAGATAAATTAGACATAAAAGAAGAATTCAGAGCTCTAGAGCAGAAAGAAAAAGCGGACATGATTTAACTATAGAAATAAATGGCAAAAGTATGGCGCTAATGGGTGCAAGGAAAAAATTCTGAACAAATTTACCCAAAAAACCATGAGAATATTCGTCTATAATTGTAAATCTTTGCATCCACTTAGATATACCACCATAGGACACTATGGTAAAAGAATTGAACCGAAATGTTACACAATGACTTAGATAGAGGAGGAAAACAAAAGTCGAGGACCTGTAATAACTAAACTGCTCATGCTACAATACTACAGCTCCATAGCAAAATAACACAATGCACTCACAGAATTATTCTATAGAACAACATTTTTTTATTTGATGAAACTGTCATTTAGACTTCAGGAATACTGATAAACAAAGATTACCTGTACAAACTGAAAGCTGACTGGAGCTCCTGCACCCTGCACTTTCTGTTGCTGTGGTTGCTGTTGCTGTTGCTGCTCCTGTTGCTGAATACTGACCAAAGATGGTGCATTTAGGACCTGCTGGGGCCGTACCTGAGGTGCCATCACCTGCATTGTACTGTTACCACTGGATGAGGTAAGAGGTGACACTATCTGAGCCAGACTCTGAGGTACCTGAAAGGTAACCTGCACAGGCTTTGGCTCCTCTGTACTTCTAGTAACCTGATGCTGTACAACCTGCTGAGAGTTTGCTGTTGCAAGTTGCTGTTGCAGTAATGGATGACTAGTGGTGACCGTGTTGTGTTGCTGAGAGAGAGATGATTGTTGGTGTGTTGCTGCTGCAATTGTAAGCTGCTGTTGATGATCTTGTTTGTGTTTCGCTGTCTGAACAAGCTGAGTAGCCTGAGGGCGAACAGTCCTTGCTACAATCGGTCGGTTTGAAGTGGGTAATACACGGGACGGTTTAGAGACAGTTTGATAAACAACTGGGGTAAGCTTTTGTTGACCTGGCCCAACAACTCGCACAAGTCTAGCCTGACTAACAGGGACAGGGACCTTACCATTGTTAGTTATCACATTGGTTGTTGCTACTGCTGCTGACTGCTTTATGTGAGCTGATTGTGATGGAGAAGTTTTTGTTGAGGTAGTGGTTACTGAAGGTTTATTAGCAGGAGACGCAGCGGCTGACGCTGAAGCGGCTGCCATCCTTCGACTGTTGATAATATTATTTTGAAAGTTTTCTTCAATTGCTAAGTTCTGATTGTTCTGTGCAAAGGCCAGCCTATTGCTAACAACTTGATTGTAGCTGTGAGAGGGTGGGCGGGTAGCTGGAAGTCTACGAACTGGTGCTTGAGTTGTGGAGGCTGTTGTTGGTGGTGGTGGTGTTACTCTTGGAGTATTGTTTTGTTTTGATGTCTCTTCAGTTGTCACAGTCACAACTGGTGCAGCTATCACCTCCTCCACAACTAAATCTTCAATAGATCCTCCCGCATGTACCTCTGGGAAATGGTGTTGTTCTGTCGATGATGGCTGTTCTTCTGGTCGTGCCCGCTTTGGATCAAGATTAACAGGCGTTGACAGCTGTAAAACTGCCTGTACAGTATTCTCCAGCTTCTGAGCCAGATCGCGTTCTACCTCTTTGTGATGCCTCACATGACTGCGAAGGGAGTCTTGTCTTACAAATGATGCATCACATTTACTACATTTGAATGGCTTCTTAACAACTGGTCGCAATCGATGTGCATTTTTCTTGTCTTTGACATTCCCTTTATCACTTTCGCGCTTCGCAATCTTACCAGCTGAACTCCAAAGCATGTCCATGTGTTTTCTCCGCATGTGGGTGCCAACATTTCCACTCTGCTTAGATGAGAAGGAGCAAAAGCGACATTTGTATGGTCGGTCGTTGCTATGCACACGAAGGTGCACTTTTAATGTAGTACGGCTGGCACATGTATACTTGCATATCGGACAACGGTAGGTTAACTCATATGTATCATGTGACTTTGTATGTTCCCTTAGAGCCCGTGGGGAGGATGTTGAAAAATCACACTGGTCACACACAAGTACACGGTCAGAAGAGTGGTTGATCTTGTAGTGAGTCCTCAAGTTACCTGTATGATGAACAAATAGATTTAAGTAAACCTTCAAATCATAATGATGAGAAACTCGATGTTCTGGTAATGCCATATCATTAGACTTCTCTCAGGGATAATTATCCAACGCTTACAGAAGATTTGTGGGCATGTAGACTTCTAGGAATAAGGGCCCCTATGTCTCATAGAGAAAAAACATTGTGTTTAACAATTAATTCCTTATCTAACACGGGCTTCCCTAGCCCACTTAAAAGGGTCTATATCTCCTCTTTACTATCCCCTCAGGATGTGTGTGGAGCACATATGCGCGGGCACTGACACATTCCTCTGAAATTGTGTAATGTAGTTCTCACCATGAATATGACCTTAGCTGTCGAAATGGCGTTAAACATCTATTACTCACTCCTTATCTAACAGCGTAATGTGATGTATTCTGAACATAAACATAAACTGGAGCACTATTAGCCATATATAAGAGCATAATATACCAAGCACTTTATTTTATGATAGTCCAGACATTAAACAAAACGTCTTTAAACATCTACCTTTGATAGCACAGCGGTAGTCACAATGTTCACATCGGTAGGGCTTTTCTCCTGTATGTAGCCTGACATGGCGTTTAAGGTCAGAGTTGATCTTAAATTTGGCAGAACACAGTTGGCACTGGAAGGGGGAGTCCCCTGTATGTGTCCTAAGATGGACGATCAATTGACTTGAATTCCTACTGGCATATTGGCAGATCTGACATCTGTGGAACAAATATATTATTACACGCTTTGTTTTGACACAATGAACATAAAATCTTAAACTAGTGTCAAGTAAGCACCATGGTGATGATAGATTTGTAGACCAGTACTTTAAAAAGAATCACATTTTACAGCACATTGCAATTTTTCTTTAATAAACAGACCTTATACATACTAGTATAGTGATACTGTAAAGCCAGGATCTAATCCAGTTACCGTTTCCATGAATATGATCTGATTTTCATTTTGTTAACACATGGCACTTGGGAGGGAAATTAAGTGCCTCTTAACATTCATTCTATACTCACATATGTTTCTACTGTCAGGTTTAGACACTTAGTGTATTTTTCAAATAATTACCAAAGGGAAAGGATACATATTTTGAGTAACTTACTTAAAGGGACGTTCATCAGAGTGAATTCGAAGGTGTTTCTTGAGACTACTACTGTCAGATGTGGCATAATTACCTGTAAAAGTAATCAATTCTTCCTTAATTACCACTGCATCATCATCAAAGCACAATTAGCAATGTTCTACCCCATCTACCATTCCTCAGCTGTAATGTGATGCCTATGCAGCCTTCAGGCAGTTGCAACTATAATAGCTTCAGATCTGTTCAATCTCCAAAAGTAAGGCAATAACATGCAAAACATATAAATAAATAGAGCTAAGCTATTTATCCCCAGTTGTATGTAGTGAAATGCGTAAGTTATATTTCTAAATAAGCTGAAATGATAGACAGATTGGTCTAAAATGATGCTGTAGTCAGTTTTGTTCTTGTAGATATTTCCTTGGGGGCACCGATAAAAATACAGCAGTTCAATGCTACATCATAGTTAAGAGTAACAACTGTTTTACTGGGAAGATGTGCCTTTTGCGTATTAGCCCTGCTATTCTAGGGAAGATTGGCAGTGACTATCTTTTGCAGGAGGGGAGAACAAACAGTTGACAGCATATTCTTAAAATGTCTCCCATTGTGGCTGAATGATTTCAAGCTATTACCCTCTACAGCCACTCAACCTTACCCCTTATCCCCTAAAAGGCATGAAGCATTAATAAATCAAATGTTATTCATCTTTTTTATATCAAGGACAAGGATTGACAGTCGGCATATGGAACCTCATTCAAAAGCCCCATAGGTGTCAGGGAAATGGTTCTTAACCCATTAAGGGTGAGCTATGAGGGTACTTTTTGAGGCTGGGGGACTGGATTTTGAGCAGTACATGTTCCAGGGGGTGGGAGGTTGCAAGGTATAATACACTGTTGATGTTTTTGATATCATTTCTAACCATTTTTCATTATCCCTATAACTCTAAATTTTCTAGATTTGAATTCCTCAGCCCCTAATTAGGTAAATAATATCCTCAGGCCAAAAATAGCAGTCTATCTCAAATTTCAAAACATGGCTGCCATATCATGGTGCCCTACATGGTGTTGAGAATACTCAACATCCGTCCCTACATGGAAGTATTCTTAACATCAGCTCTTAATGTGTTAATTGTCTAATTTGGATGCTACAAATTTTTTTGCCTGTGCCAACCAGTGTATTTAACGGAATTTGTTTATAACGATTTTTTTTGCCTGTGCCAACCAGTGTGTTATAATGGAATTTTACTGCATAGTGGTACACACACTGTAGCATGTCCTAGGTTTGATTGGGGGGGGGGGCTTCAAGTAAGGTATGTGGCAGTGGGGACTAGGATTTCCGCCTTATATCAAATGATCAATAGTATCAAATGAACATCTTCCCTCTTTTTTTATACATACGTAGGGGCTCCATACAGCAAAATTTTATATGTCGCATGTCAGAGAAACATATATAACATGAACGAGTTCCAAGGATGTAGAGCAATTTGTAAAACTCGCACAAGTCTAGCCTGTACATCCAAAACGCTTTCTCCCACCACAACTTCATCAGTGTCCCAGCATTGCTGCATCAATGTCCCACCATTGCTGCATCCGTGTCCCAGCACCACTGCATCCATGTCCCACCATTGCTGCATCCATGTCCTACCATTGAGCATCCATGTCTCACCATCCAAGCAACCGTGTCCCACTACTGCTGCATCTGTGTCCCACAATCGCTGCATCTGTAAATCACCACTGCTGCATCCGTGTCCAACCACTGCTGCATCTTTGTCAAACCATTGATGTATCAATAGTCCACCTTTACTGCATCCATGTCCCACCACTGCTGCATCCGTGTCCCACCATTGCTAATGTCCCACCATTTCTGCATCAATGTCCCACCATTTCTGCATCCATGTTCAACCATTGCTGCATTCATGTCCCACCATTGCTGCATCTGTGTCCAACCATCACTGCATCCACGTCCCACCACTGCTGCATCTGTGTCTAACCATCATTGCATCTGTGTTCTACCATTGCTGCATCTGTGTCCCACCATTGCTGCATCAGTGTTCCACCATTGCTGCATCAGTGTCTCATCATCACTGCATCCATGTCCCAACAATGCTGCATCCATGTCCCACCAATGCTGCATCCATGTCTTGTCATTGCTGCATCCATGTCCCACCAGTGCTGCATCCATGTCCCACCATTGAGCATCCATGTCTCACCATCCAAGCAACCGTGTCCAACCATTGCTGCATCTGTGTCCCACCACTGCTGCATCTGTGTCCCACAATTGCTGCATCTGTAGATCACCACTGCTGCATCCGTGTCCATCAATAGTCCACCTTTACTGCATCCATGTCCCACCACTGCTGCATCCGTGTCCCACCATTGCTGCATCAATGTCCCACCATTTCTGCATCCATGTTCAACCATTGCTGCATTCATGTCCCACCATTGCTGCATCTGTGTCCAACCATCACTGCATCCATGTCCCACCACTGCTGCATCTGTGTCTAACCATCATTGCATCTTTATTCAACCATTGCTGCATCCATGTCCCACCATTGCTGCATCAGTGTTCCACCATTGCTGCATCAGTGTCTCACCATCGCTGCATCCATGTCCCAACAACGCTGCATCCATGTCCCACCAATGCTGCATCCATGTCTTGCCATTGCTGCATCCATGTCCCACCAGCGCTGCATCCATGTTGCTGCACTATTGTTGAACCATTGCTGCACCATTGATTCAACCATGTTGCACCATAGCTGCATCCATGTTGCACCACTGCTGCATTCATGGTGTACCATTGCTGCATCCATGCTGCCCCATTGCTGCATCCATGCCACATCATTGCTGCATCACTACAGGGGCACACATGCCCATATGCCCCAGGGCATTGACTGACGTAACAAGATGTATCCTCTTTAGAGCCTACCGTATTTCCTCAATTAGAAGCCTGGTCTTATAATAATTTCAAGTGACAAATTGACCAGGCTTATATTCGGGGCAGGCTTATATTTGAGGCAGGCTTATATCTATTTCAAAAGAAGATTTACTCTTTTCCTTTGCCATATTCATAATATTTATTCCAAGGTTTAAAAAGATTTGCAGACATTTGCTGATACTGAAACTCATAGTATAACATAACAGCTATTTAGGTATGTCTACAGGGTCGTTTGATGATTAATTTGTACTGGGAATTCATACATATCTAACTTTGATTCAAATTATGATGAAATAAGTGATCTCATTTGGATTTCTGACCATCACCCAGGCTTATATTCGGGGCCCGGCTTGTATTAAACCCAGTACCCCTTTTGACCAGGCTTATAAATGGGGCAGGCTTATATTTGGGGCCAGGCTTGTATTTTAGGGAAATACGGTAGATGTCCCACAGACATTGACCAACATAACAAGTTGTATCCTACATAGGTTGCCATATTGGCAGTTTTAGTGCACCACGAAAAGAACCACCTTCTTAGTACACACTGGGACTACCTCTCTCAGCCCCAAAAGCATACAGGGGATAGATTGAGATGGTGAGGCATGAAGAATGTATACATGTATTTGAGTACTTTTCTTTTGAGAATTTCAATGAGGAAAACAGAGTATAGTCTATAAGGTAGCCCCCCCCCCAGAAAATCATAATGAAACATAATATTATTATGCTCCTATAAAACAACCCCACAAATGGCTGTAAATAACCCTAAATTTGACCTCTAAAGTACCCCCTGCGTACATAATGCATATGCCAAAACGGCCCGAGACTCCCCATCTCCCCCTGTACGTGCCTGGGTGGTGATGGGGAGTGGGGTGGACATGATAGGGAAGTTAGGCACAAATTGAATTATGAAAATAGACCTAATCCAAGGGGTCAGGTACAAAGGGGAGAGTCTGAGAAGTCTATTGCAACAATCTGCATAATGATGTTATCTCTGTCATATCAAATGCTAGTGCCTAGAACGCCTTCACATTCATCTCCAAACTTATCAATTTGAGATCCATAACTCCTCAAAAGTTTCTATGGTAAAATGGTGCAGAAAACATTTACATGTTCTGTTTGTCTGTTTTACTCATTTGCATCATTTTATTTATGAAATACCCCCTATAGGTGACAAAGTCAAATTGTGGTTGTTATGAACCACCATACAGTAGAGTAAAATGAAATATTTTGATTCCCAGAGCAAACCAAGGGATATTTCCATTATCATGTATGATTGACCCAATGACTTAAAGATAGGTAGATAAGCCTTTAGTTCTTCTGGAAATGACTTTAAAATAACCCTCCCAGTGTACATGCACTCCCAATGTGGTGGCCACAGGCAGTCTACTTGTTATGTTTGAGTACTTGGGACCAGGCAGGCAGTGTGCTGGACCCCCCTAGTCATGGTGGTGGAGCCAGGCTGTCTGCTGTTGATATGATATAATTAGCGAGATGTGGCTGATGGGAGGGGGAGGGGTGGGGTGAGGGTAAAAATTCTGGTCTACAAGGGAAGAGTGTGTACTTTGCTATACATAGGTCTACCAAACACCCAGGGGGGGGGCACTCATGGAATTATGGATACCATATACGTACACAAACTAGAGGGGAAGGGGGTACCTTTTGGGACCCATGAGCACACCCACCCAGACCCGTTAAAAGGGGTCCTTTTGGGCAAAATTTAAGCTAAAAGGGGTACCCTTTTAAAGGGCTTTCAAATGGCGAAAGAATCTTTCAAATATTCCAACTAGAAGGATTATGGTGTACCTATCTATCTCTAACTAAAAATAACCATGGTAGGTTCATGCCTAACATCTTCCCATCATATTCATCAATGTTTCATGGTCGGATGGATACTATATACATTTATTTCCAAGCGATTGTGAAAACATACCTCCTGAAACCTATACTGTCTCAGAACAAGGAATTTTGGGTGATACCAGTAATGCGCGGCTCTGTGTTAACAAGGGCTGTGTACACACATGGCTACTATAGCGAGTGCCCCCCGGGCCACACTCTGAGGGTGAGTTAGGGGAGGCTCTGGGTGAGCTTCAGTAAATAGGTCTTGTGTTATGTATGTTTGATTTGACCCTCCTGAAAACACCTTTTCCATACAAGTTTTGAAAAATATGAAAACGAAATAGGAAGGACATCTATATCAAGAATCAGGTGACAGAAAGAATGGAAAGATAATTTAGCTTGACATACCTTTTTTCTGAGCAGAAGTGATCTTCCAATTTCAGACACTGCTACCCACCCCAACCACCAACACCAAGAAGGATGTGCCTTCTATTTATAGATATATCTCTTAATAGAAAAGGCACATGAGACCAGAACCATATTTACAGTCCTGTGATTCGCCGAGAAGAGACCATTGAGCAGCAATAAGTGTTTCTGTATGATTTGTCTGCTATGTCAGTGTTATGTTAAGGGGTCAGCATTGTGAGATTCAACCATATGCTGCCCCGTCAGTTGGCTGTTGCAATGGGATGAGGGGTCAGTGCTGGGGGCTTCCAGTTATTTGCTGGCTAGTGAGCTGACTTGATCCTCAGTCTCAACCAGCAATCATCACCCTCACAAGGTGACACTAATATCCCACAGGGAGACTACCCTGCTGGTCACTAAGGGAGTGGTCATTTATTATCAACAGGGGGGGGGGTGGTGGGTTTGAAGGGGGGGCATAAAAAATTCTGACCCCTCTGGAGGGGGGGGCTAAAAAAATTTTGACCCCTCTTGAGGGGGGGGCTAAAAAAATTTACCCTCTTTTTAGCAAAAAAGCCTGCGCGCTACTATAGATCAAAGAGGGGGCGCGAAAACTCTCCGCGCCTCCGGCGCGGGGGGGGCGCAAATTTTTTTTACTGCCGTCGAGGGGGGGGCGTAAAAAATTTTCGCGCGTCCGCGCGAAAACCCACCACCCCCCCCCTGTGGATAAATAATGACCACTCCCTAAACCTAACCTGGTCATGTCAAGGTCACACTAAGGTCATGCAAAGGTCAGGTCAAGGTCATAACCCAAGGTTAGCTAGCTAATTCAGAATGACAGAATGGAAGGGTATCACCATGGAGATTTCACAATGTGGTTAAATCATGCCGGATGCTGTGGATATGTCATAATGGTTGGACGGGGGTTAACGACTGCCTGAATCAGTAGCCCGCTTTCCCCTCCCAGCTGCCCCATCAAGCCTATTGGTCAGTGGCTCTGCCCGTTGTCGGTGGGCCATGACTAAGCGGTCGGTGGGCAGACTAAGCCCTTGCTCTCCCTGTGAGCATGTTATGAAATGTCAGGCAGTGATTTAAGGTGCAGCCCTCCTCCTCCCACAAAACACCCGTCCATCACCTGTACTCAATCATTTATAGGTTGTTTCCAAGTGGGTGTGGGGTGGCGGCTGTGTCCGGCGGGTGGTCATTCGTCTTGTATTAGCCAGGATCATGTCAACATTTCTCTGATCACAGCCTCTCCAGCTGAATGCCTAAACAGCTGCTGGTGCTGCCCTGAGGCCGTGATGGATATAATCTCTGACTGTATTATGGCTGCCCACTCCTCCCCACCCACAAGGCATGGGGAGGAGGGGGGGGACCTGCTCATGGTACCAAATGGAACTCTGACTGTTTAAGTGGTGCCCACTCCTCAATGCTCACCAGACACAGGTACCCCCGGTCCCTGCACTCAGTATCCAAAGGAGACGTCACCTGTGTTCTCCATTTTGGAAAACAGCCCCTAATCCACTGATTTTCAGGCCTGAAAACCCCCCTTTTTGGTGAAAACAGTGGATTTTTGTGGTTTCAAAAAACAATCCTATATCCTCTACTTTCTCCACCAGAACAGACATCCTTGTTAACTTTCTGAATTTGCAGTTGACACATTTTATATGTCCATATTATTATGGTTCATGCTCAAGGGAGTAAAGAGAACTAAATTTATTCATTGTATCAGAATATCTAATTAGATAGTGAAGGTGTCTCCAAGGTCATGCACCCATTAAACAAGCCCCATTTTCTTGAAATGCATGGACTCTTCTTTGCCAAAATACCCCTTTTCTTGAATTCCACAGAGTTAATTGAAGAAAAAGACCCCTTTTCCTGAAATCAGAGGACATAGGATGTGTGAGAAAAAGCACTCTTTTTCCACGTTTTTAGAACGCAGGTGACGTACCCTCTGTGATGTAAGTGCGGGGCCAGGCAGGTACCACATAGGTGGTTGCTGCTGGTACATGGCAAAGACAGGTGCTGGTACCAGACACAAGCAGGTGGCTACTTCTAGTATCAAGCACAGGTTTGCTGCTGTGGGTACCAGGCCAGGTGGATGGCTGCTGCTGGTACCAGGAACGGGTAGGTGGCTATTGCTGGTACCTGGCATGGGTGGCTAGCAGCTGCTGATACAATGCATGGGAACGTGGCTACTGCTGGTACCAGGCATGGCTGGCTAGCTACTGCTGGTACCATGGGGACATGGCTGCTGCTGTTACTAGGCATGGATGGGTGGCTGTTCCTTATACCATGTATGGGTAGGTGACTGCTGCTCTTACCAATAACATATTAAAGGGTTCAGCGGTGTATATGACCCTCACTTTCAAACAAACTTGTCAACCTGACATGTCAGCACTTCCTACTGTCAGTTAGACCCCACCATACCCTGCTGTGTAAGGTCTCCACGGAGGCTGGTAATGGCTTAATTCTCGAGCTGCCAGTCAGAATTAACCCTTTACAGACGGAGTGATACCACAAGGCTAATGTTATAAGGCACCTGCACCAGGCTTACTGGAGTATCCTGCCAGCATCACATCGATGTATCATGCCAGCATTTTCAGGGAACTGGGATAGGCCAAGTTCGTGCTGCATTCATGCAACATAAAAGGATTATGCAATGTAGTGCATGCATGCCATATGTTATCACTAAAGGCTCTTTGGATCTAGTAGGATTCATAACCATGACATGGCGGTTGGGGGGTAAGCTGCTAACACAGAACATGTACCTATTATGACGGGCTATATCCATGATGGAAACAATAAAGAAAGGATATAAATATGGACATCCATGTAAGGTCTAAAAAAAGTGTTCAGGTAACGCTACCTACCCTAATTTTTTGGTCCTACCCTAACTTTTTTTTTTGGCATTTTGGAGGAAAATCTGATATTTTGGCACTTATCGAGACATAATTTCTTTTTCACGATCGCGCTTCAAATTCACGTGCAGGCACGAAAATTTACAGCCGACCTAAAAAAAAATTCTCAAAAAAAAAAAAATTCCCAGCTACCTACCCTAATTTTTTCGGCTCCATTACCTGAACACAGCAAAATTTTTTAGGACTAATGCCTATCGCAATTTCTTTGAACTTGTTCCGATCTAGCCATCTCAAGATAACCATGGCCCCTTTAAGGATCCTACAAGGTGTTAAACCATGGTCAATTGTAGTCTCAGTACACCATTGTAATCATGGTTCCTCACCAGGGTTGCCTCTAAAGTTTTAAAATCATGGGTAGTGGCTGACATTCGTACATAGCCTTATAAGTCCTGTGAGGTCTGAATAGTTAATGTTGAGATATGCCCCTAAGCTGTCCTGTACAAGGGGTAAATCCTTGCGCCAACCAACCAGTCAAGTCTAATTTGTCAACACCGATTTCACTGGATCTCCCCAGAGAATACTCTCTGATCTCCCTAGTAATTCTTTGGTGCTGGCCACATTTTGATTGCAAGCATTCTGTGTCCATGGCCTATCCAATGAACGAGCTTTGATGCTGGTGCTGGCTGCTATATTACCGATCTAGAGATTATAGATTTACCGCAGTGACACCTGTTTGATATTACTAACTTCATAAACTATCAACTAAATTTAGTCTAACAAATTGGGTATAATTCTACCTGTCTGATCACGATTCCTACTACAGGTTACTGACAAATGGGTTCTGCCTGTTTGATATTATTAATTCTATATACTGTCAGTAGACCGTTATAGGTATTGTACTTATCATATTTATTTTTCATCTTTGACTCTACCATGTAACCCAGTGTCCGAGTCTACCCACAAGCCAAGCCATACCCATAGACCAAAGGCTGGCGGTGTCAACTGCACTCAGTGACCCCGCCTCCTCCCACTGGAGGATACGCCGTCAATCACAAGCAGCCCACTGCATGCTGGAAATTCCTAGCAGACAATGTTTAGAAACAACTCCCCATGCTGGATGACATGCCCATTGATCATAAGCAGCTCACAGCATACCGGGAGTTCCCAGCAGCTATATTTAGAACCACACTGAACTCTGTGAACCCCAGTGCTATGTTTGGGATCTCCCCTACATACCTGCACTGGAGTTCCCCAGTTACTATATTTAGCTCACCTGATACTATTTTTAGGATGAGCTGGGTGAGCAGCTCCTACTACAAATACCTGTGGAGGGAGCAGCTCACTCATCTTTCCACCTTCATACTTCATACCTCACACACTCACGTGAGATCGAGCCCTTGGCTCAAGGGCTAGGCCTGGACACTGTTGGGCACCTTTATACTGTATCACCATCTATACCGCGTGGACTTCTATGAATAAAGTGGATATCAAACTGGATTCCTGATTCGTCTGTATTCATCCTTATTCAACATTTACGGACTCGTTGACAATGGTGGAGAACCCGGGTATCATCCCACAGTTACCACCTCTCATGAGCCATGGACAACAGTGAGACCCTACCAAAGGAGCCAGCCCCACAACGTATCCCTACATCTCAAGACAGAGACCAGCAAGAAGCCACCAGTACACAGTACGCCGCCCCGATAGACTCCTCGCCAGACGCGCTCCAGCTGGACCCAGTGCTACCAGCCCATAGACGCACACATAAACAGACACCTGTGAGTTCAAACACCTTGCATTTCTCATCTACCATAGTGGACACCAACACAGGTGCACCTACAAGTACACCAGCAGGAGCCCCACCACCAGGTTTAAACCTCACCCTACCTGGCTATTCACCCTCAGAATCACCACCCCTAAGATTAGGTGGTCTTCAAAGTACCACATACAGCACGCCTGAAAATCAATCACCTGGTTACCTCCACCTAGATAGCCATCTAGAGGAAAGATCCAATAGCCTGCAGGAAGCCCTGGAAGCTGCCGGACGGTCACCCTCATCCAGCAGTGATTCTGACCCACAGTGTACACCTGACCTAAGTTGGGACAACCTTACTGTACCGGACATCCAAGCCCACCCATCAGTAGCAGACAATTACTGGAGGAGCAGGCTAGACTCAGCAATCCACAGGTGGAGAGAAAACAGACTCAACACAGGACGTGTACAACTGATACCAACCGGAGCTACACCAAGCTACCAGTGTGGTGAGAGTCCCTCTGTTTTTCTAGACAGGATAAACCGTATTCTAGAAGAGCAGTGGCAAGACAACTCCAATCCCACCAATTTGCTAAGGCCGCACCAAAACCCACAGCCTGACAGCAATCCACCTGGAGGAAACCCTAGGCCTTACTACCCCTACTCTACCTCTGAGGAAGACAGGGCGACACCTCCAGCACCAAATTCATCCCTGAGCACGCCTCCAAGAGCCAGATCCTTTGAAAGGCCATACCCCACCCATAGGCCCAGGAGAAGAGTGCAATCATCCTCCCCTCAAAGGCCAAATACACCTGTATTTTACAGACTTCAAAGAAGCTTAGACTCTGCAGCTAGAAGAGGCGACCTTGTGGCCACTACTCCCATACTACACAGAAACAGTCACTTCCCCGCCCATTTACAGACAGAATCCACCTCTGAAGAAGACACAGAAGTAACCTTCCCCCACCTGCACAGAGCACCTGCCTACCCAAACATGGCCACTGCAGCTCCACCTCCAGAGTACAACCAGGATGACATGACGAGGAACATAGTCAGAGAGTGCACCCAGGCAGTCAATGACTCCCTCTCCAACCTATTAACAGGACAAATGAACTTATTGTCCGCTGAAATAAAAAGGATTGGAGACGACTCCTCCTGCCAACTGTCAAGAATAAATGACAGGTTAAATGACATGGACACTTGGAAGTCGCACCTGGAGAATGACATTGGCCAAATACAAAGAAAAGCAGCTCAGGACAACGCTGATGTACTGAGAAGGTCTGAAATAGCGTCAGCCAATCTGTCTGACAGAATCAACAGAAATATTGATGGAATGAGATCTGAAATATTCAGGGCCATTGATAGAACAAGAACACCTACCAGCCAAGGCCAAAACAGCCTTTTCTCACCCACCAACACTAGGCTACCCCCTTCAGGCCAACCTTCACATGTTATGGGCACCTCTACCAGAATGCCGACATCTGTACCGGTAGGATACAGGCTCAGCCCACCAAGCCTTTTTCAAAATACAACCCGAATGATAGCGACAGGTGCCACGCCCACCCAACAAGGCGCGACACATGCAGGTCTTGGTAATTCAGCCACAACCCACCAGATGGCGCCCTCTACCACTCGTCCATCACCGGTAGCCGCCACATCACTTTCAGGCAGTGTTTACAACCATGTATACATGCCCCACCAGGCGCACACGCCCTACAACAACCCTATACCAATGTATAGCTTGTTTACAAACACTCCACCTGCCCAAGCAGCTGCCCACCAGCCTGCAGCGCAGTCCACACCAATGATACCAAATCTAGGACAATCCAATTTTTCCGCTCCTACTGGATATAGGAGTTTTGAACCTGAGCGACTCACATCTGCTCAATTAAGCTGTTTTAACAAGCCAGAACCCTTTGACAAACCCTCGCCCTACAGATCTGCAGCCAGATTCCTGGCAGAATTCAAATTCTATATAAGAAATGCATACCCCCGCAGCCCAACAATGCATGCATCCTGTATGTATACCTTTTTAAAGGGCAGAGCAGCACAATGGTTTTTTACAAACATTTTTGACAAACCAATCATGTATGACACTGAGGCAGTCTATGCCGCCTTCCTCAGCAGATTCAACCAGCCTGACCCTGCCACAATAATCAAAGGATATAGAAACAGAAAGCAGCAACCCAAGGAGACTGTGGAAGAATACATAGCAGATATGACCTTATTGCTATCCAACAGCAACCTGGATGAATCTGTACAAGTGGACTATCTCATAAATGGCCTCAAAGATGAAATAAAAAATGTTGTACTCTCAGACAGCCCCAAAAGCATTAGAGAAGCCGAGACTGCAGCATTAAAACAAGAATTGGTCATGGAAGCAGCCAAAGCAGCCCATGCCTCAAACCAAACTTCAGACTTGTGCGCCATGAACTATAATAACTACAATGGGCAAAGGAACAATAACAACAACAACAATAACAGATCCAGGAAGGACCAGTACAACAACAACAATTATAACAACAAGCCCCCTGGAAATGGCAATATTAAGCAGTATGACGATAAACCTAAATCAGGATACAACCAAAATCAACAAGGTTATAACAACCCCAGACCCGGCTCAAACAGCAGATCAGGCTCCAAGAACAGGTATCAATCGCCAGGCAGAAGCAAATCTCAGGAGGGAAACAGAAGCAGGTCCAAATCCAGCGACACAAGAAACAACTTTGTTTTCATCCCTGTTGCCTCCACCCCCACCAACACCCGCCAGGTGTCCTTCCAGAAACTACTGGTCCCAGCAGATTTCCCAATCCCTGATGATTGGACCCAGCAACAAAAGAAATCCAGGGACCCAACACCAGGCAGAAATGACAACAAAAAGACAGGAGACAACCATCCTGACAACCAACCTCCTGATTCTGGACAAGGAGAACACTACAATGACAATATTGAATAGGACACAGGGGAGGGCCACCATGCATCTTACAGCCCCGCCCCCACCTTGGACAACAAAATTGGAACGTCCCCCACATGCCATATTTCACACACAAATGATGGAGCAGAACTAAATTCGGCAGAACAACAGAGCCACGACCCCCAGCCTGTGAATTGTGACGAAGACTCCTCATCAGACAGTGAGGACCTCTATGAGAACCAGAACAAGAGAATTTCCACCCTCCAATTAAAAGTCGAGACCAGTAGGTATGGGCAGCAAGGTAAGACCTCTTACATTAATACTGAATTGACTAAAGGCGCAGTTAATGTTGATATCAATGGCAGTTCTTACAGAGCCCTTGTAGACTCTGGAGCCTCCCTTTCCTTTATCAGCCAGAAAATGGCAGACAAAATCATATCAACCCCCAATTTCAGACATGGTAGGAGATCTCGCATGGTTATCCTACTAGCTGATAAATCCTCAGTTCAGGTCAACAATTCCATCACTATAACTTTCCTAATCAATAACACAGAGTTTAAAACAAGACTACATGTTGTTCCAAAACTAAATCACCCCATAATTCTTGGCGTAAATTTTATGACCAAATATAGGGCCAAAATTTCCTTTGGGGCCAAGTCCCCTTCACCACACTTCATAAGAGCAGCCAAAGGCCTAACCATGCCACCAAATTCTGAATCCACATTCAATGCAATCGTCATAGGACCTGATTCCTTAATAGGTAAAACAGGCATCACAGAAAATGTTGACACAACATTACCGGTACTAATCAAACACGCCCTTGTTGAACCAAGGTCAACAAGAAAGATCATACCGGTAACAGTGGCCAACCCAAACGATTTTTCCATCAATATCAAAAAGCACATGAACCTAGGCATCTTTGCACTTAACAATCTAGACAAAGCCATTCCCATTGGAAAACTGAACAGCCAACACTCCCTCAACAGCATAATCTCTGACAAAGAAATGCTCCCCATCAATTGTGGAGATGATCCCCTAGATCAGCTACCCAAAGGGGACGACCCTCTAAAATATACAATATGTGACAAGCTCTCTGAGGACCAAAAACAACAAATCAAAAACATTGTTGAATCAAATAGAGAGGCCTTTGTGTTAAATGAAAGTGCTATAGGATTAAATGTTGAGAATGAGGTCAAATTAGAATTAATCCCTGACTTCAAACCCTGCAACAGACCATCCTATAGAATGTCACCCAAAAAAGAGATTTTCCAAAGAGAGCTGTTAGATAAACATTTACAGCAAGGTGTCATTGAAGAATGCACCAAACCCTGTGAGTGGAACTCCCCAGCTTTCTTAGTACCCAAACCCCAGGGAGACAGGTCTGTAGCCTCAGGATGGAGAACAGTCGTGGATTATAGATGGGTTAACCAAAACCTAAAATCTTTTTCCTACTCCTTCCCCAGAGCAGACGACCTCATGCAACAAGTTGGCAGAACAGGTGCTAAATATTTTTCCAAATTGGATGTATACAGCGCCTACCATCAGATTCCTCTAGCTAAAGAATCAAGGCCTTTAACAACTTTCTCTGCCAATGGCACAAGGTATATGGCCAAAGTATTACCCATGGGTTTAAAAACCTCTGGTTTGTCGTTCATGAATGTAATGGAACAATTGCTCATGAAATGCAAATACAGAAATGCAGTAGCCTATGTGGATGATGTGGCCATATACAGCCCCACATGGGAAAGACACCTGCAAGACCTAGATGAAGTGCTAAAACTTTTCATCAAAGGAAACATCAAATTAAAGTCAGAAAAATGTGAATTTGGCACCACCAAAATGGAATTCTTAGGTTTCACCCTAGATCAACACGGCATCTCACCTTCCCCAGACAAAATCTCACCAGTCAAAACCTTCCCAGCACCTAAAAACATCCACGACCTTAGGTGTTTCAATGGAATGGCACAATTTTATAAGAGATTCATTAGAGGCTTCGCCCATATAATGAAACCCCTATATGAAGCCACAAAGGGTACTTTCAAATGGACCACTCAGTGTCAAACAGCCTTTGAGAAAATCAAAGCATCAATTTGCACTGAGGCAATCCTAAAATTCCCAGACTATAACAAACCCTTCATCATCTTCACAGACTCCAGCAATTTCAGCTTAGGAGCAGTTATCACACAGGTAGATGAACATGGTTTTTATAGGCCCATTGAATTCTCTGGGAGAGGTCTAACACCTCAAGAGACCAGATATGGAATAACTGACAAAGAGTTACTTGGGATAATCTTCGCTGTCAAAAAGTTCCACCATTATGTAGACGGCACTCACTTCAAGGTATATTCAGATCATACAGCCCTAGTCTCCCTCTTCAACAAGAAGGAAAATATCACCAATGGCAGATTGGCAAGATGGGTAGATACTGTTATGTCTTATGATTTTGAAGTGAAATACCTACAAGGCAGAGCTAATCTAGTGGCAGATTGCCTGTCCAGAAGAAAATATCCCCCTGGCTCTGATGATCCAATACCAATTAGATCACAAGGAAAAATTATCCTCCCACCAAAAAGGGTACAATTTTCAGATATATCCATGACAAAGGTTTTCAAATCAGACGACCCAATTCCCAATAATCCCATCTGTTTGGGACCTCCTAGATCAATATTAAAAGGAGGCAAAATTTGGGGAAGCACAAATAAACCACCAAAAGGCGTCATAGCAAGGAAAAGCACCCCAGAGAGGCAGCAAAGTGTGAACCCTGACCTGTGTGTACTCACTCGAGCACAGTCCCAGTCTCAGGACGACACACCTCCAGCAGCCAGCCAAGCAGCACCCAGTAAAAAGACCCGCCCACTCAAGCCTAAGTGCAGCAGTCCTCGCCCCAGAGGCAGGCCCGCCAAATCTAGGTCACCTAGGGTCTCCATCAAAGCTGCAAACGCCAAGAGAGCTAAGCTCTCCCGCCGTGTGCTACCTCTAACTGAAAGGGCAATTCAGGAAATCTGTAAACACCAATCCCTGACACCTTCTAGAGAAACACTGATTAAAAGCCAAAAAGAAGACCTTTTTGCATCCTCCATGGCAAACTACATCGAAAAAGGTAGCCTGCCACACGACTCAGGATTAATGAATCAAATACTACGTAACCACGACCAATTCATCTTACTGGATGAAGTCCTCTTCAGAATTACTGATACCAATTTGGGTAAGACTTTAGAGCCCACACTGCAAATTGTAATTCCAGAAAAGTGGACAGAATCTTTAGTGGAAGCAACCCATTGCTCTCCCCTAGGTGGACACCTAGGTCCAGTCAAAACCTATACAGCCATAAGGGCTAGGTATTACTGGAGATCAATGTTTAAAGAAGTTTTTGACTTCTGCGGTACTTGCCACATATGCCTGACCACCAAAAAGAGACCCAAAAACCTGAAAACTCCAATGAAACTACGTGACCCAGTACTCACAGCATACTCTCATGTCACCATGGACACAATAGGCCCTTTTTCCAAGGCCGCTGATGGCTCCCACTACATACATGTGGTGACCGACCATGCCACCAGGCATGTGACTGCCTGGACAAGTGAAGAAAATACTGCTGCAGTTGTAGCACTTGGTTTCTTCCAAAAAGTCATATGTATCCATGGCACTCCCTCAGTACTAAACACAGATAATGCCCAACAATACGTCTCAAAACTATTCAAATATTTTTGTGAAAAGTTCGGCATTAAACATGTGACAGGAAGTGCACATTGGTCTAGGTCTCAAGGTCTCTGTGAGCGCCAACATCAAACCATTGAATCATCCCTCAGGGCTTTTGTATCAAAATCACAAAAGCATTGGTCAACCTTCCTACAGGCTGTAGTCTTCAGTATTAATAATACTATAAGCAGCGCCTTAGGCTACTCACCAAATTTGTTAGTCTTTGGCAAGCAGACACACCTACCAACTGAAGCAGCTTTGTCCTTGATTAAAGCTGAAAAAGACTCAAGCACCAGGGAGAAAATTATGACCAGCCTACTACAGTTTAGGGATGATATTCAGATGAGAGCTGCAGAAAACATGATCTCTGCTCACAAAAAGATGAAAGCCAGACATGACACTTCAGCAGAACTGAGCTCATATAACACAGGCCAATTGGTATATTTACATATACCCACCCTGCTGGTCAAATGCACATCAAAAAAGCTGCAACCCACATACTCAGGCCCCTACATCATAATGAGGATGACTTCACCAGTCACAGCTATTCTAAAAAGGCTACAAGATGGAAAAATACTGAAGAAATCAGTACATGTATCAAGGCTAAGGAGACCAATCACAAGAGCTAGCGCCAAAGCCATTATAAAAAGGCTGCAATCAGGGCCCACAAGCTCACTTCACGACCCCGACCAGGACGACCCCTCCAATGTGAGTCTTACCACTCCCAAAACAAAGAAAAAGAGAGGAAGGCCAGCCAAAAAGGGAACAATCTCCTTCAGCCCCATGCCCTCCAGAAAATCAAGAAAAATTTCTAAGCGTCCATTATAGGCCACAAGTCGTCGTGTCAAACACCAAAACATCCATATAAACAACCCTCCTTCATTCCCCACAGGCGCCACGCGCCCCAACCAAATTAATCAACCATTAATACACCAACCACTTAAACACACTGACAGCAACAGTCACAGACCAACGCCCAACCTATTTATACTAACAGCCATAAAAATTCCTATGCATCCAAAATCAACACCGCCTTGATTAACTGTATATACACACACCTACCCCTTCTAAGTGGAACGCCAAACACTGGCAAATGGATTATCAAATAATTAGGTTAGGTTACACACGCCACATACCGACCGCCCAAGGCAGCGCTGTATCCTCGGTTTGTGTATAAACTTCAATACACACATGCGACGGCTTGTTACCATTTCAAGACCACTATTTCCAATGATAAACCTATTGTAGGAAGATGGACCTCTGACACCCACACCCCATGTTTACACCGCTGTCTCCGCCAACCCTTAAGTGCTGTGGTGGCACATATACAAATCAATAACACACTGCCCTCAAGGTCTTTAAAAGCTACAGGGACGCCATAGCAACCATATCACCTTGGCCAGGGATAAAACACCCCCCGCCAAGCTTCCCAATATGCTATCTTTAGACAATATCTCACCACCAACCAATCCAGGCCAGGATAACCCTAATTTGCATATGGGACCGTCAACCCCACTTGCATCCACCAATAATATTTGGCCTACGCCTCTTTCAGGGCAAGACATACCACCTATGGGAGATCTCAGACTGAGAAATAGCCAAACTCAATCTCAGGTTTATAAGCGCTTGCCCACCCACATCTGATCACAACACAACCCACAACCAATACCACCACACCTTAAGCACGGCAACAAGTGTCTGGGAAGGGACCATGGCAGACCCATCATGCAACCAGCCCAGGTAGGATTATCTTATGGGTCTATTTTAGCATTTAGGATTTTTAACAGTCGTTCTAGCATTGTACATGATAGCACCTTATTATCATGGTGCCCAGGTACCCCTATTAACCAATGGCGGTGTGAGCCTTAAGTGTGTGTAAAATGTGGAAGAACTTCTCCACTACCCTATAATTTTTAACATTGATAATCCAATTTACTAAACCTCTTCAGCCAAGCAAATTCCCCACCTTTACCTCTCCCCCCATTCACAGCCCACTTAGACCCCCTTTTTCCTTTTATGACTTACAGCCTGGACCCACCGGCAAATAAGCACGGCCCAAATGCTACATGGACCATACACAGCCTCCTTGGACCACATGGGATCAGGAGTGATCTCATGGATCCTTTTGAAATTAGGAGCATAATCATGGAACAGCAACACCTCATCACCTTCCTCGCCCAGGAAGACATTAAACATTACCTCAGCAGCCCTGTGCTAAGACAGGAGCTGGACTTGAGCAATCACTCCACAGCAGCAACCATCAAAGCCTTTATGGTCGCTGTAGCTGGGGATAATCCCCGCCGGCCTCCATGGGGCAGGTTTAATCATAGATCTGCATCATACATAGCACTTTTATGTGCTCGCACGCTTATAGCGTCGGAACAGCCCCTCAGGGACTTACCCCGCCAATACTCCAGAATTGGACGTGAACTGGCCATAAGAAATACGGCCAGCATAGTATTCCAGTTTGCTGTCTTCGAGATAAACAGATTCCATGCTCAAGCTCGTGTGCCGCCCCTGACGGTGACAACAGGCACCAGTCCATCTGCATAAAACCTTTCATGTGACAACAACCCTACCACCCACAGATTCCCCGACCTTTGTAAATACTTGACCATACTAACATCCCATTTGTGACTGAGCAAATGTTATTTTTAAAGTGAACCCCACCATCAAAATTTTCAAAATCCTCAAAATTTTCAATTTTTTCTCATTTTCTAGAGCAGCAGCCATCCTAGCAGTCTGTATATTCCTACATCTGCTCCTCGGCTGCACCTCAACATCAGACAACAATCTGAACACCATCTTCAGACCCAACTATGGCGCACTGTTTACCAAGTTACCCCAAACATTACTAGCCAATTACATGGACTATCCATTGACCTTCAGCCTTAACTTGACCTTTGATCAGAACCTAAGTCAGCCAAAACTACTCAGCCCTCTCATCAGCACTGATGCACCCCAATACATCAAGCACACAGCCCATGCCCTAGATAACATGATACAGAGCCTATTCTCCAAGTCAAAAACAACACTAAAAACTTTGTCAAAATTGATTTCACCTCCAAACGTCAGAAAAGCCAGAAATGCCCCCGGCCAAGTCATTGGTGACATTTTAAGAGCTTCAATAGGCCTCGGGACTCAACCAGAAATTGATATTTTGAATTCTGAGATGTCTGACCTGGATAAAAAGTTAGCCACCAAAATGCACGTGGTAGAATTAGCCACACATTTCTTGTTAAATATTTCGGAATTTAATTACAATTCTGTCAACATCTTCTCAAAATTCCAAAACGACACTGATGATGCTCTATCTTTTATTTCCGGAAAATTAGAGCATTTAAATTCTAACATCTCATCAATATTATTAAAATTAGAACTCCAATCCAGACAGGACACCTTCTATTCAATGTTATTCACAGCAGCAAATTCTCAAATAGAGTCTTTAATTGACCTCCAAAGCGACTTGGAAAATCTGCTCTTAACCATTAATAATCTACTTGAGGGCACCCTACCCCAATCCATCATCACACAAGACGACCTCAGTTTAGGTTTAAACAATTTATCCAGCCTCCTGCACGAGGCACACCACGGCATTATTTTAGAAGGCCTACCCATAAGTTATTATTATCAGCGCCGAGTACATGTGCACTGGAGCCATAACTCGAGCCTGTTAATAACCATACCAGTACCCATAACCAGAGGGGGAAGCACCTTTTCTATATTTAGAATAGAAACCTTCCCCGTGCCTTTCGACACCTCCGACACTAAGTCAGTAGGTCACACCCAGGTGGAGCCACTTCCCGGCTACTTGGCTATGTCCAAGACCCACTCACACTATATACAGTTTACACAAGCTGACCTGGATATGTGTGACCTCGGCCACCTTATCAGCTGTAACCTACCCCTACCTCTGTTGTCGGCCACACACCCCACATGCACTCTATCCCTATTTTTAGACCTACCAGAGGCGGTGCACCATACCTGCAGTTTTAAAGCACACATGGCAGCACCCATACCAAATCTTATCCAACCCCTATCTCACAGCACTTTCCTATTAATAACCGACCATCCCACTTCCATGCTCCAATGCACAAATTCAGGCCAAGTCGAAATTAAGAATAGAGCATACTCAGTCATCTCAGTCCCATGTCTGTGCTCCATTAAAAATGCCGGCATGATTTTAACCAATTCTGATTTATCTTGCACCCAAAATTTCACCTTAGAACCCATATCAAAGGCCTACTTCAATTTACCACTGTGGCGACATTTCGGTCAACCTCCAACCAATGTTTCCGGCATCACCATGGCAACCACTACCCAGACCCTTCACCTGCCCAATTTTGAAAAATTAAAACACCTACACAATCAAAAAATAGCACCCCTCTTCCAAGACACCCTAACCCTTAAAAGAGCCGCACACGGACTTAGGGACCAGTCAGCCCTCCTATCCACTAACTCCCTGACGCATCTAGGATACCACCTCCAGTTCTCACCCTGGATACATTTGGTATCACCCCTCCTGGCACTACTTTGCTGCGCATTAACCCTTAAGAACCATCTTCGTGTCAATCAATTGGCGCGCTTTATCACACTAGTCTCAGCAACCCGAACACCCAAGATGGCTAATGCGGAGAGTTGGGATCGTTTTAAAGATCTGATACGCCAGGCTAACAAAAACTGGCCAGCTCCACAAACGACCCCAAACACAGATCTGGATTTTGTACAATCGCCTGACCGCTACCAGGACATGTTCACCTGGATCTTAATAGCAACCCTCCTGTACATCACATGGAGTACCGCCAAGAGGTGCCTGCGACACTGGCCCTACTGCAAACAGGACAGCCACAGGACACCTTCGATTGTGGCCAAGATCCATGCCAATGGTCAAACCTTTGATTTCACCGTTGGCAAAATGATCTATGGACAGAATCTCTGGGCCCCCACCATCACAGCCCCTAAGGTCTCCCCAGCTCGCCTTACGGCACCCCTGGGCAGACACCTGGATCTCCATTGGAAGTCTGACATCAGGACAATAATCGGGGGACAAGTCCGACAGATCCCGCTGCAGCGCTATCCTCCGGTACCACTTCTATGGAGAATACCGCTGTACAGGGTCTTAAAAGGAGCTCACCACATGACAGTGGTCATCTCCTCAGAAGGACAACCCGATTTTCAACTTGCCTCTAGTGACACTGACCCCGCCATACAACTACCTTGTGAGTCCTGGCCGGCTGATCGCCATGACTCCCCGGCTGAGCTCACAAAGTACACCCCACTCCGGCATCAGCCAAAGAAAGACAAATACATGTACAAGCAACCGGAGATGATGCTCACACCACCCTCAACATCAACCAGCGGTAAGTTTTCATCAAAAACCTACTTTGATCCTCATGTGGGGATCAATTAACCGCCGGCCACCCCCCATATAACCTGGTAATGGACTCTCCCGGTCGCCCAATCCACCGGATAGCCCAATCTAACACCTTCATGTGGGGATCATCCCCATCCTTAATAGCTCTAAATCCGACCCCACCCACAATTAAAACCATCTTAACAACATCTCCATACCACAACACAGTTTCGACCCACAATAACACAGTTATTTCGACTCACTGTGAGGGCCCACTGCACGATGAGACGTCGCCATCTTGTTTCTGACGTCGCGTCTGGCTCCCCGCCAAACGCTGCGTCAGAACGCCGGCGCTGCGTCTCACCACTGCCGTCGGCCTCCCCAACGTCAGATCTCTTTCATTTTTCCCACGCTGGCATGACAACTTAACGTCAGTCAGGACACCTGCACTCAATATCTGCGTCAAAACAATAACATAAGCACGTGTTAACAATATCACTAGACTTGTTTTCGACCCAAGCTAACAATACCACCCCGCATGAAATTTGAAAGCCCGCCCATGCCAATTTAGAAGCCCAGAACAAACAACATAACTTCTGACTGGTGGTGGACTTCTCAAATATATTATTGGATAAAATCACAGGCAAATCAGGCTCATGGCACTTGTTATAATCATCACAGTCATTTATCACAATCAATTTTCGAATCACATCCTCGCATTTGGCCGGCCACCTTCTGGATCTAGCCTTTTCCTCTTCATAGCCTTCTCGGCCGCACCACGTGCATCTTGAGGAGTTCCTCGCCTCAGCCCACCTTCTGAAAAACATGACCAATACCCCAGCTAAATACCCACAACTCACAAATACCACCTCTACAAACAAATTTCAAGACTCAGAAGGATAATCAATCCAGTTCCATAGACAATTCCAATTCCCCATACTAGCGTTATACCTTTTTGTTTGTTTATTCTACCCCTCAAACAAAGACTGTACATACCATCCTCGCCTAACAGCGGACCAAGCAGGGCCCACTGGCCCCTCCCTCCGGGCCATCATAGGGTCCACGCACGAGCCCACACACCGCCGGCACCGTGCCCAAAAAGACCCACAAAAGGACGACTCTGAAATCACACAAACACACAGGTGTCAAACCACCGGCGACACGCCCGACTGTACATAGCCCCAAAATTCCCCAAAAAATCATCCACCTGTACTCACCCAAACATGCCCACAGCCACGATGAGCAGAAAGACCGTCCCAGACGGCATGGAGATCAATCTTGACAGCACAATCATGTCTCCTTTTTCTCCTTTTTCGACCTTTTCGACAATATTTCAGGCCTCCGTTTTATCAGTCTTAGCCGCCGCTTTCTGATCCCAAAATAGCCTCCGCCCTCTTTTATATCAGGATCCAAAACGGGAGCATAAAGTTAATTTTTGGACCTATTTTTCCGAAAAAGCGCATCATCAAAATTCAAAATTCCAGCCAACCAAACCCACCTTTGGGACCCAGAATCGCCTAACCCAGAGTTGAGACAACCCTTACACATGAACCCAATGAGTCCATGGCAAGTCTACACCATTGACCATGCCATTTGACCATGTCCTTACACGAACGCTGAACAAACGCCAGCTCAGTGGCGCCAGCCAATGTTTTTCGCATGAACTAAATAAGAACAGGTCCCCATGCAGTGGCGCTACCCGTGCCGCGCAGCAGAACTAACCTGGACCCTGGATATTCCAGTTTCCCGCTCACATTTGGCCATGAGTCTACACCGGCCCGGTGACACTGCACATCAATATGCACTGCCTAATTCACTGCCTTACCTGTCAATTTGGTATTTTTGTTGGTCGCCTTGTAATCCATGCACTATGATCGACCCTAAAACTAAAAATCCCCCTTCTCTTGTTCTGTTTTTTCAATACAGAGGCCAACGACCTAATCGAGGAGGCGGAGACCGCACTGACAGGCCAACAGGAGATAGTGGCAGACCAGGCACGCCCATACCAACCGGCCTGCCCCATTGGAGCACACGAGTCTGCTCTCCAATAGGGCCACCTACTAGATTTGCCACCCTGGGAAGAAATTGTCCCCACCTAATGTATAGCTACAGCTGCCCATGCAGCATGAACAAAGACAATAGACCAGAAACTTTCAAAACAATTGGCTCGACCCAGGTCTGGAGACCCCTACCCAAAACATACCAAGCTTCATCTGAGGAGGACAGTGACTCTGACACCTCCCTCTCAGCAGAACAAATAGACATGGACCCTGCATACAGTTCCGATCTGAATTTGCAGCCCGACTCAGGCAAGCCTAGCAGAATGCATTTCAGCAAAATTGTAAACTTTGTCCCCAACACCAAAAAATCCAGATCCAGGAGAAGACCCTCACTAGGTCGCTCCCTCAACCCACATGTCTTTAACCACCAAGACCCACCACCAAAGGGTCTTGCAAACCAAAGTCGCCATAGAAGGAGAAAATAATTTCATTAACCATCCTCTATTTATTTTATTTATTTTTAAAAAAAAAAAAACTGTATTTAATATTATGGACTAAAAGTGTAGAGACACACTTCACTCACCGACCGCCCATGGACACTATGAACACTGACTCAGTCAGCCTAGTCAACTGATTTTTAAAGCCAGTTTTTCTTGTTTGCATAAGGCTATGATACATAACCATGAAAACACGCTGCATTTTTACATTTATTTTCCTTTATAAGAACATTATGAAGAACACAAGCCAGGCAGCAGGTTTTGTGATCTTAAGATGCCATAAGGTTCTTTTCTTTTCACACTGTACCTTTTTCAAACCCAACCATGTCAAATATTTATGGGTTTTAGCTAGTTTATATTTTTCTAAAAATTTTACAAGGAAGCCCTGGCAACCAGTATCTTTGCAGGATCAATTGAGATCCAAACTAAATATCAGCCAGAGCCTCCATTTACTTTTGTATTAACCTCGTCCTTTTTCAGCAAATTATAACCCCAGGTAGACTGAAGGCTAAACATGCTAAATTTTCCATTGACTAAGACAAACCTTCTACAAAATTAACAGAAACTTCTACAGATAAATAAAAGACCAAAAATCCAAAATTTTTTTTTAGAAAATTCCTTAAACATATCACCTAAAAGCCTTCAGACTCCCTAAGCCTTACCAATATTATAAGGAATGATTGATCGACTTGCCAGTCATCAATTACCTAACCTCTGTTTTTATTTATTATATTGTATTGTATATTGGCTCAAGACCTAAATAATAAGTGCCTACCGGTACTGAAACAAACTTCAGTATTAACGTGTCTACCTCAAGGTCTGCCTTAAAGCCAATAACTGCATGTTTTAGGATAGTTTTTATTCCTCTATCCTTGTGTGAACTTTAGTACTAGATAAATAATCCAGCCCTTGTATCCTACCACGACCTGAATTTTTCATATTCTTCTTGCCAAAATTACAAACAACACCTCTTTGGCATAGCTTCGTTTTGTACTGTTTATAAATTATTCATGCTCAACCAAAAACCAATATTAAATATCTCCTTAATACTGTATACTTTCAACTTAAATGATAAGATGTAATACCTATTATTAGACATCAAACATATTGTCAGTAGACCTTTTCTCACGATCTTCCTCCTTAAAACCTCGCGTGGAATCGAGTAGGAATGTGGGGATTTGTCAGTAGACCGTTATAGGTATTGTACTTATCATATTTATTTTTCATCTTTGACTCTACCATGTAACCCAGTGTCCGAGTCTACCCACAAGCCAAGCCATACCCATAGACCAAAGGCTGGCGGTGTCAACTGCACTCAGTGACCCCGCCTCCTCCCACTGGAGGATACGCCGTCAATCACAAGCAGCCCACTGCATGCTGGAAATTCCTAGCAGACAATGTTTAGAAACAACTCCCCATGCTGGATGACATGCCCATTGATCATAAGCAGCTCACAGCATACCGGGAGTTCCCAGCAGCTATATTTAGAACCACACTGAACTCTGTGAACCCCAGTGCTATGTTTGGGATCTCCCCTACATACCTGCACTGGAGTTCCCCAGTTACTATATTTAGCTCACCTGATACTATTTTTAGGATGAGCTGGGTGAGCAGCTCCTACTACAAATACCTGTGGAGGGAGCAGCTCACTCATCTTTCCACCTTCATACTTCATACCTCACACACTCACGTGAGATCGAGCCCTTGGCTCAAGGGCTAGGCCTGGACACTGTTGGGCACCTTTATACTGTATCACCATCTATACCGCGTGGACTTCTATGAATAAAGTGGATATCAAACTGGATTCCTGATTCGTCTGTATTCATCCTTATTCAACATTTACGGACTCGTTGACAATACTACTAACACATTTCTCCATGTCATTTTCTAATAAGGAGCACACGAGCAAACAAACAGAAAAGTTTTGGGAGTATTTACCAACCTGTTCAATATATACTACTAACTACCTTAAACTTCCGCTTATTTTTTTTTTTTTTTCCGCTTATATAAAAGAGCTTTCATTTGATGCCAACCTTATATGCGGTTATTTAACACTATTATAGTGCAGAATAAAACCTCAGGCCTCAGATGCAGCTTATACTTTGTTCCAAAGTTCGGGGTGCGGCTTATAGGCATGGTTCTACCTGTGCAATGCATATTCTATATACTGACTGCTAAATTCGCCACAAAGCTGTCTGTCCAATATAACCAAGTCTATATACTGGCCATGCTTCTACTTGTCTCATATGTTTGGGTTATGTAAACTCATAACAGTCTCATATCAATTCTATGTTTGATATTATCGACTCAATATACTACTTAGAAATTGGCTATGGATCTATCTGTCTGATACTAATTCCATATACTACTGACTGCCACATTGGCAACGGCACTGCCTGTTTGATATTACCGATTATATGTACTATTATAACACGATTTCTGTAATTTTGGGTGCTTTTTCTGGATATTCCTGTTCTGATACCTGTCGATATTGCATGCCATGATGCATGCATCATGACTTTGTATGGCGTGCCTGATATCCATGGATATCAGGCACCCAGTGTCTGTTATCCATGGATATAAGGCACACCTTACAAATTTGAGACATGTCATGTGTCACATGTTTAAACCTATGAGAATTCCATTGCCAAGGGCAGGGGTCGAACCCATACACTACTGATCTGAAGATCAGCTCCCTATGCATTGCGCCACAAGGTCTGACGAGAAATGGTTGGTTAGAACCAGGTCTGTATAAGTCATTGATATGATACAAAGCCTGGAGAGGTCACTCACATACAAGTAGTATACATTCAATGTGTGAAAATATCCTGCAGTCTTGGTTGTGACCCCCATCCCCCCTTGACAGCTTGCAGTACTGTGTGTGGCTGGACTGGTTATGCGTCAAGGTGGGAATGGACTACCATAGCTCTAGTAGCAGTGGCCACATAGTTACGACTTCGCACTCAGCTATCACAAGTTGATGGGACGAGTCCTGCTGACGACGTATGATTTTCTCTCTTCAATGAAGGCATGATGCATTTTGATGCATTCTGATGTATCCTGATGCATTGATCGTGTAATAAAATAAGTAGTCAATGAATAACAGTCCTCCTTTTTGCCTCTGTAGAACATATAGCTTTAGTACTGAGTGCCACTCGTAGTGTACATTCTCTTTACTTTTTAATGATTGCATCATGCATTTTGACGCATTCTAATGCATTAATCGTGTAATGAAATAAGTAGTCAATGCCTGTTAGGCATCTTTTTGCACATTAATAAATGCCCAGGCTGTCCGATTTTAATTTACATACAGCACATGTACTACCTCGGTTTTCACTTGGCCAGTTTTCTGCCCTTTTTTATACATTGGATATGAGTGTTCAAACTGAAGCTGCTATAGATCCCTGACCATCCTCCACCCTACTTCCAGCAGGTCGCTGGTCAGTGCGCCCCGATCCCCTACCTCTCTATGCATGTCAGAGCAACGGAAATGGCCAGTCTGCACCGACAGTTGACTTAATGTAAAGTTAATGCCAGTAGTGACAAAGAAAAATGTGCGACCAAGATTAATAACCTTGGCAGGGCATTTAGTCAAGGCTGGACAGGGAGTCGGGCAGTGTTTACATGGTGGCAGTGGTGGGGAGAGGGGGGTGGGTGGTAGGGGGCAGAGAAGCTTAAACATTCCCCCCCCCACCCACCCCACCTGCCAATGCACAACCATCACTGTGGCAAGCCGACAGAGCCAAAGAATACATACCACTGATACCAACAAGACCGATTTGCCCTTGTAAACCCTCTACCCAAGCCCACTCTTCTGATCCCTCTGAGTTGGGTGAACTTGTGCAAGTCACCATCTTGTCCCATCTAGCCTACAATACAAGTACATTGCACCTCCTGCTGTTTCTGCTATTTTGTAGCCTATCTACTTTTGAGCAGACTTACAGAATAGTCTCCTCCCCCTCACAAACCCACCATCCTCAGTTGGACTTGACATAATATCATAGGGGAATAGTGGGATAACAAGCGCAGCACTCTTCTTGACTCTTGGACATGACATGAAATAATAACAACAAAATGCTGAATGTTTGAATGGGCGCCAAGCAAGGATGCCCTACTTGCACATGCTTCGTGGTCTGTTTTCTCATATATGTCCTGTAGCGAGAGTCCAGCAACAGGCTTAGGTAGTCCCTGTACCAAGTATCAAGTAACGAAAATATTTAGCACAAAGCAATGGAAAGACTTAGCATAAAGAAGCTAGTAGCATTGGAGGACAACATGGCGACCACTATGGGTAGGTAAGCTGCTACAGTTCTGTACATGCAGACTATGTGTGTTTTCTGGCGGTGGACAGGGTGGGTGGGTGCAGGGTTCAGTGTTAGGCGAAGAGATGGGGTGGGACAGGAAGGAAGCACCATTATGTGGGAGCCTGGGACACACGTCCAGAGCCCTTACAGGAAATGACCTGCAGCTAATACTATAGGGTGCGTGCGGCATATGTTAACTATATGGGCAACGTCAGCAGGGTGGTTAGAATAGACGTGGAAAGGCAAAGTCAGTGAAGCCACTCTTTGGTCAATGTTCATTTTTGAAGGACCTGGCGTCCCCCTCCCCGACTGTGAGGTAATTAGCATAGATACTAATACTTACAGAAGGAGTTGAACCTCATCCCTTTGAAAATATCATTAAGGGCCAGGAGGTAGTGATTTCATTAAACTTTCAATCAATGACCCTGGAGAAAGGGTTTATAGGGTGAGGTGTATGGCTTAAATGTTCCCTTGGTGTGTATCCAAAGACCACAGCTATAAGGCTCACACAGAATACTCATTAGACAAGCCCCTTGTCGGCCTCGCCAGGTTCTGGTGGACATGGTATAGTAGACCCGATCATTGGAAGTCCAGGAACCATTGAAGTAAACCAGTAAATATTATGAGTGACGCTCAGAAAAAAATATGGGATGAAGGAGGAAAGCAGTCTAACATAGGACAATGTAGATACAGTAAATAAAATCAATCAACAACAACCAATAAGTTCCTCTTGCAGTTACACCGAAATCAGATATTTGAAAACCATGTCATATATTAAAATGCCAACATATTCTTCTACTTTTGATATTCAGTTCCCTTTTCTCTTATTTTATCAAATTACGCATTAGAAACAGTAAGTTAAGGCACTGTCCAACAATCAGTCATCTCCCTCAGGGTTCTCCGAATCTGAGGTTGTCCTATTTGTGAAGGCCCTTCCCGGAGCTTTCATTATCTCACCCCCCCCCCCCGCTCCTCTACCTACTATTGCCATCCTATCACAACAGTTGTCGCCACTGGTGCATATCTTAACTGTGCTGCCACCTTGTGGTCAAAGTGGAAAGCGGTCTACTGGCCTCATGTACCTCTTGGATTTCCCTCTATATTTCAATTCCGACCTAGCGGGACAGGGGTGGCGCCGTAATGTCTAGCTGAAGCTGGCCACCAGCATGCACCTTACACTGGTTGTAGGGGTCAGTTATGTAATAGCTGGTGGGAATCCACTCTGTCCCACCCTACACACAGAAGTAATATTACCATAATCTCCCGCGTATAAGGCGCGTCTTATACAGGGGGGTTTTAGTTCCCATTGGATCCACAAGAGGGACACCAAGACCTTTCTTTTGATATCTTACATGCCCCCTTGGTCAAAATAGGACAAAAGGGAGCCCAGTAGGGTTCAGGGTGGCCCAAGCTACACATAGGTCTTTTGAATTTTGAAAATTCATCCAGTAGAACCAAAGTTATGAATTTTTCATTTTTTTGAGAATTTTCCCAAACTCTAGGTGCGCCTTATACGCGGGCTGCGCCTTATACGCGGGAGATTACGGTAATACTCATTAATTTACACAGAGTGGCTTAATAATATAATTACAACTTCAAAGGTATGGTTAGTGGGGGTCATCACTCATCACACTTCCAGGTGTGGAGTCTTCACACCTCCAAGTGTGGAGACTAAACCATGTATAGAGTGGCTTCTTGACCCCTGAATCTGCAAATCTCACGAGAATGCATGTTAATTAGGCCTGAGCTGGTAGCTGCAGTGTAGTCACACCTGAATGCACTACCAGCATGGTACCAGCACCCACTGGTACACTTGCAAAGTCGGTATAGAGCACAATCAAACACTCAAAACTGTCATTCAATACATTTGAGACCCAATCTTTCTTATTCCCATACTATGTAAAGATAGCTGGGTGAAACCTGAAAATCTTTTCAGTTTGACAGAAATACCTGCTGATTTTCTGAATTGTGTAGTGTCCTCCAGCACATAGTCATAGAGATTCACTTACTAACAACACAAAGATGCCATTACATTTGCCAAGGGAAAGTATGTATGATACCTTGAATATGGTGCATAGATTTTCCGTGTCTATAGAATAAAATTTGTAAAAGCACCACAAATTCCCACCACCCCTCAAAAAGAGAAAAAAAAAAGGGGGGGGGGGGTTGACAGAGGGAAAATTGAATTGCATTGTATACTCACAGTGGCAGCAGCTGTATGGCTTGTTCCCCGCATGTCCACGTATGTGTGCCTTGAGTTTGTCCCCACGGTTAAAGGACTTGTCACAAAGGTGGCAGGTAAATGGGCGCTCCCCGGTATGGATTCTACGGTGTCGTTCCAGGTCTTTCTGATAGGCTGTGGTATATCCACAGTCCTCCTGCTCACACCGGAACTTCTTATTAAGAGTCACCTTCTTAAGTCCCTTAGATATCACTGCAACCAAAAGGGTATTGTGTTACATTTGTGCGTATTTTCCCCCTATTGACTTAAGTCATCATTCACTTCTCAAAAATGAGCTCGAAAGCCATTTTTAGAGAGTAATACATGTGTTAGAAATCAGGCAAAACCTGCTTTATACACAAGTTTAATACATACCATCAGTATGAGAGCCATCCAGTTGGAGTTCTTGTTGGTTTGCTGAGCTGACCTCTGTGCCCTGGAGGACCTGGAGGAGGCTAGGTGAGGTGGTGTACTCCTCCAGGTTGCTCTGTGATGTCACAGGAGGGGACCTGAGCAGCTGCTGCACCACCTGCTGTAAACATGCCAAACGGGTTACAATCAATTTCTGTTTTATGGATTACAGTCAAATATGAATTCCTCATATCAGAGATGATCTCATAATATACACATGTAATAGAAAAAGTCTATGTCGATATTTCTAATATCCATTTTAAAGTTATCTTGACCCGATCTTTTGTCGCCATGTTAGATGACTTATTTTGCGTTCTTGACACTAGAAACTACTGGCTGTGGAGTCACTCCCAAACGCCATATGGAAGGGGGTGACTAACTTTATTTTTCCAAGGTGGCCTGTTTTAGTGCATCTTAAGCTCTTAATAATTGGCCTAGATCCACCAGGTAAATAGATTTTCCACAGAAATAGAGAATACATGTAACGAACCACTGAATAACGTGTATGGATCTATTCTAGTTATCCTTTTGGCTTTGACGTGAGTACCATATACTACTCAAACACTTCAATATTGTAGGTGTGACCTACCACTGCAGAATCTGTTCCCTCCAGTCCACCTGTTTGGTTGATGATAGTCACCTCGCCTGATGGGTTGGACATGAGGGCATTTTGGAGTGAGACGATGCCACTGCTGCCATCCACTCCATGCTGGGATATCTGGCCAGCACCGTCCTGTGGCACCTCAATAAAGACAACCTCTTCTGTAGATGTTGGACATGCCCCACTTGTCGTTAGCGACACCTCCGCGCCATGGTCCGGTACGTCATCATCTTCCATCTGCGCCTCAACTGGACCACCCTGGTCCATCATTGCCTGGTCCTCATTATTGTTGTTATTTGTGTACAGGTTGTTGTTGTGTTTTTGATGGTGAGACTGTGTTTGTGAGTTGCTATGGTTATGTCCATAGTTTCCACTAGGCCCCTGGTTGTGGTTGTTATGGTTACCAATGCAGGTGTGACGTTTGTGTAGAATGAAGATGTCGATGTCATGAAACTGGGCTTTGCAGGCACCACAGATGTGAAGGTCACCTATGGGCTGGCTCACCTCTGAAAATAAGAAAAGTAACCCTCTTAGACTCACAATCGCTAACCTTTGTCTATCTATATTCTTGGAGAACTTCGTGATATCATCCTGAATACTTTTATATGTGTTCAATCACAATGGGTACAACTTGCAATAGACTCTTCACCGGTGGGCCGATTCTGTATTATCGCCCACCGGTGGGAGTCAGTTTCCGGTCTGGCATAGTTTAATTTTCAAACACTAGGTGTCCCTGACCTCCCTCTCCCTCTATGCGTGCTACAGGTGCCCTCTAGCATGAGGTCTGCACTCTAGGCAGACCGGAAACTGACTGTGCAAGGCATTATGGGATATTGGAGGTCCGACTATGATGAAAAGCCTGACCAGGGGAACTCAGAGTGATTCGTGTGGTAACCTCTGTGCGTAGCAACTCTCCAAGGTAACATGTCACATGCGCACAGATTACACCATATTGCCCGGGGGGTAAGTTTGTATGTGTATACTTTAGTACTGCACCATTCAAAGGCCAAATTCACAAATATGCAGCACTCATGGTGTTGTCATTAAGACAGTTCGATCTAATGAGAGAGAAAATGATACAGTAGAAATGAATGAGCGATTGGACCAGTATGGTGGCCGTGATCTGCATTTATGATATGCGCAGGGCCCCAGTGTAGGTTTCCCACCATCAGACATGTCAGTTGGGTATGGGCTCAACCCCTGAGAATCTTTGGGTGTAAGCAAAGCACCCATTCCCCCCAATGGATTATGCTAAAAAAAGCACCCATATGTCTTCATTTGAGCCTGTTCCCCTCACTCAAAACCATTAAAACCAAGTCCAGAATGGATGGTCATAGAAAGACCATTAAAAACACTGCATCAGAATTTCAGCCAATCAGCAGCCAGCTTGGATTCATGTCCTCTGAAATGAGATTTC
Source organism: Acholoe squamosa (assembly GCA_949317995.1). Classification (NCBI taxonomy): domain Eukaryota; kingdom Metazoa; phylum Annelida; class Polychaeta; order Phyllodocida; family Polynoidae; genus Acholoe; species Acholoe squamosa. The sequence continues at coordinate 48,209,134 of OX439038.1, forward strand.
AGAGAAAGGCACCATGCATCAAAGCAGGGAGCATGTAGAACAGGTGGCCAGATTGTCCCTGGCAGCCTTGGCGCGTACTTCGGGGCGTCACCTCGGTTATGTTAATTTTTAGCTTAAAGCATTATTAATATTATTCAACCAAGTCAAATATCAAAGGGAGTTGGACCTAGTGAGAAACCTGCCATAAACTAGGTTAGTCAAATTGACAACTAACTAGGCACAACAGGGTTGGAAACTTGGCCTAGCCTAGCAATAGCATGAAAGGTGAGGACTAAATCTCAAAAGTTTTAAGTAGAAAATGGTTACTCGATTTCCCCAAGTATTGTTTAGGTTTGTGGTACTCCTAGTACCTTAGGAGGCCTACTACTATAGGTCCAAATCATGCCACAGCCCCCCCCCCCTAGAAGAGACCAAGACACATCATCAGCTGCATACCCAGCACCTCACATATTTAAGAAATGACAGGGTTGGAAACTGGGCCTACCCACTAACTCAGGGCTAGACTGAGTATCGTCTCTCCATGGTGGGCATTCCGAGACTGACGTGATCCCATTGACACTTTTGGAGTAGAGGGGTATCTTTTCCATAGAAACACTATATGTCACAACTCACATACACGTCAAAATGGCCGTCTGTGCCCTTTCGCAGACGTTTCGGTTGGGAAATGTAATAATTGCACATCAAATATGATGTGATCACATCTAAAATGATGTGATCGGCCAAGATGAAGGTCTATTTCATAATTCTGGATAAAAGATTTCAAGAATAACACATGATTTCAATGTGATCGGAAGTGTTGAAGTTTTCACTCCACTTTTGAATGGGGTTCCCCAGCAGCTCTGTTCCGTGACAGAGCTGCTTATACTAAGTTATAGTGGCTAACTGAGGGCAGGCTACTATATACCGGGTATAGTACTACTACTACGACTACCGCACCTCCGTACTAGGTCTAGGTTAGATCTGAAACCTTAATGAAAGGGGAGGACTGAATCTCAAATCTGTAAGTGCAAAAGGGTTGCTAGATTTCCCAACTATTGTTCCGGTTAATACCCTAAAGGTCCTAATGCCACGCCCCCTGCCCCAGAAGACCCCAATAGTTGGCAATACACAGCTGCATACCCAACGCCACACATGGCTATGTTTGTCAACACTCACGTAAGTATTACTAAAGCTCGTTAAGGGCCTCCATCTGTGAACATGGATAATGGCGGCCCCAGTGCCCGTACCCAGCAAAACAATTCTTATCCATCTTTGACAGTTCTGAAACAGTGGTGATTCGAAGTGATTCCACGCATAAACCTCATTTCCACATACCTTGAACAACATTCCTATCAACCTGGTCATTCATTTTGTTCTCATTATTCGACATCAAGTTGAAAATAAGACGAATTCGTCCAACTTCCTGAAAAATACCGAGTCGCCAAAAACATGGAGGACAAAGTCTGGTCAATACGCATGCGTATTAGTAATAAACCACGGATAACGCCAGGGGGCGCGACGAATTTGTAGTTTTTCTTTTTCCCGCCTGATGGGAGCACTGGATTACACTTCCGGCATTTTGTGTATTTGTTGCTTGTGTCTAACACCGGCAGGTCTTGTGCTTTGCAGATCTACTGCTAGATAGGTAAGATTATGACTATTGTTCTTTAAACTCTATACGAAGACTTTTATTACTATCTTCAATGGTTGAGTGTACTGGATCTGAAGGGCAGTTGTAATAGCATCAGTCAATAACCTCTATCATCTATTCCATGTCAGGTGTGAGTGTGCCCAGGGCCTGCCCAGGGCCATGCTACTATTGCTAGGGCCTAGGCACTTACCTAATTATAGGCTAATAGGCTAATAATATTTCAAGACTTTATCCCATTAAACCCATCTAAGTAATGATCAATGGATGGATCTTGAGAAAAGAAGTGGATTTGCTTTTTCAGGGGTGTGAAATTTCCGCGGAAACGCGGAAATCCGCATTTTTGATGCTCAGAAAGACCATTCTTGAGATCTGTGCAAATCCACTGAGAAAAGAATTTACCATTTGTAGGGGGGGGGGGGTATCTGACTTTGAATATGCCAATATCATTCCAGATTGAAAAATGTTAGCATCCCAAATGTAATTCCAAACATCCCTGTAAACAGAGTGTGTTATTTTCTGCTCAAAGAACATTTAGACCACTTTTATCCTAAGTAAAACATTAATTAGCAAGCCGTATATTACTCTTCAGAGGAAACGGGTTTCAGCATTTCACACCCCTGTTTTTAAATGAAGTCTCTATGTCAATTTTAAGTGGAATTACGACCAGTCAGAGGTACCAAATCAGACCCAGAATTCTGCCATAGCAGATACGCCATGGCCATAGACGTAGTTAAGAGTTAAATTTTGTGATCAAGCAAGATGAATCCAAGATAGACTAGATCACTTATATGATTATTTTGGGCAATTTTCTTTTCAGATAAGCAAGATATGCCCTCAAGAACATAAATAACGATACATTTTATCATAATCAAAAAGCAAATTTTTGATGTCATCTTTTCCCTTGAACTGCGTGCTCTGACAGAACCACGGCAGAATATCGTCTTTGACTGAGGATGTTTGAATGATCATAACTTCCATTTAAATTGACATAAAAACTTCAATTAAAAAGCAAAACCACTTATTTTTATCATAGCTATCAATTTCTCACCATATAAAATGCATGTAATTAAAGGTCTTAATTGATAGGTAAGTGCCCAACATTGGCCTTGGGGAGGTCGGGACAAGTGTCCAGAGATAATCTTGCCCGAAAAGTTTGCAAGGTCTGTCAAACATACTGCAGCCCCTTAGAAAAAGAAAAGGAAGACATTTTCTAGATCATTTTTAACCATAGAACAGGTGGGAACCATTTATTTTTAGGTGATCAGTGATCGCGTCATCATAAAATGGTTCTAAACTTTTGGTTGAACTTCAATGGGGTCAAAGGCAAAATTCCCTGCATTCAACCTTGTACAAAATATATTCATTTTAAAGGTCTAGCTAAGCAGGTTAATATGAGCCCTTGCTTGTAGAGATCCTCCAGTAAATAGCTTCAGAATAAGCTTGCAAAGAAAGGAGAGTTTAACACTACCCCGTTTCAGCTTTATCACAGTTTCACACCTCCAGTGCAGCAGACTCAGGCAGTGGAGGTATTTCAGTGCCTAACCATGCCATGGTGTGACCCAGGGAGTGCGACCACACTAAATAATAATTATAATTGCTGTCAGTTATTTTGCCCATCCCCCTCGCGCTCGCCCACGAATCTGAAGATCGTGGGTTCGAGCCATGCCCAGAGTTGACTCAGCTCTCCATTCAACCTTGGTAGGTAAAGGCTAAAGTGAGGCGCACTAGAGACTTGTCTCACTGTGCGCAGCTAAGCAGCAGGCAGTGACAAAACAGGGGTTGGGTAAAAACTATAACCTGTAGCGACCACAAGTGACTCCCGTAGGCACTGTGTATGTATCCTGTAGAATCAGTATAGCCCCATGGTACTGATCTCTCATGAGGTAACCTCCTAAAGCTAGGGGTGGGTCAAGGGGGAGATTAGCACCCAGCTCCATGTTAAAAAAGAACGGCCCAGAAAAGACAAAATACCGACTTAGTGTCTAACAATAAGGCACGAGTAACAGCTTAGCTTCAGGCTCATGGGCCTCAGATGGGTCTAAAAAAATTGTCTAGCCCCAGTCAAGGGGTCAAAAATATCACCCCTCTCTCAAACCCACCATTTCCCCCTGTTGTTAAAAAATAATCACTCCCTAGTAATACAGGTTTACATGCAATGAGCGAAAACAAATTTCCCACTCCCTCTCAAAGCCCCCCTCCTCCCGGAGAGACCGAAAAAACTGTTCGTGAATGCACCCTTCTAAACCTAGGCTATAGTGACACATAGGCTTTTTTTTCACTGAAAACAGTTAAAATTATTTTGACCACTCCTCTCAAAGGGGTCTAAAAACTGTTGCCCCCGTAGGCCCTGGTCAACACTGACAAAAGTTAAGAAAAATTGCCCCACCCGTATTAAAATAATTCTCACCCCCTAAGTCTCTAGGCCTAGTCTAAGATTTAAAGTTTAGGGGAGATTTTTTGTGGCCTATTCCAGATAGGGCTCGGAAAATCCCGGGGTCCAATGCACGTAGACTTGCCTACCGGTCCCTAGTCATATGATGTAGACGGGAGGTGGGCTCCACCAAATGCACGGGACACAAATGAATTTCTCTTGGTATTCTCATTCTTTTTTAGACCGGGTAAGTTGTTGTGGCCAGTGCATGGACAAAAGTGCATGCATGTACCAGTAGCTGTACCGGTAGATATTGTGTTTAACTTTTAAGCTGGGTATTTGTAGACCTGCCAATCGGCCCCTAGCATATGATGTTAGGGACCGGCCTCTCTCTACTAAAAGACCTGTCAGCTACTGGTTCTGCCTCCTGCTGCAACCGGAAGTTGCAAGTAGTTTGTTTACAAGTGTCTCACCGATATATTTAGAGTTAAAATTGGGTGGTGTAGAAGAGATGAGTGATAGATTATGGTTAGATCTTCAACATATCTTGAGTGATTTTGGAATGGCAGACGGGTGTGGATTCCCCACACTAGGTATTTGATAATCATAAAAGGGTTGGGCACACAGATACTAGAAAAGGTGCCGTAGAAAATTAGGGAAGGGCTTCTCCTCTTTAGGCCACAGATTATACCCAGGGTTTGTAATTGCATCTGTTTGAAATTTAGTGAGTTCTCTACAGTTTACAGGGGCATGCTTTTTCTTTGAGCCCCGACCCCCACCTCTGTATTAAAGACCGCTCCGAGTCCGAGTCTCAACTTATACCGTACCATAAGACAGTAAGTGCTTTATCCTTGGTTAATTGAAATTGTAATGTTGTGACAACAAATATACATGTACAGGGAAAATACAGGTGTGGTATTCCTTCTAATACCGGTACCGATTCTTTCCACAGAAAGATGGGGCTGCTGACGAATGTGAAGACAAGGCGTAAGCTGGTGACCCTCATCTCTCGTCACAACAATAAGCTCTGCTTCCTCGCATATGTTGCTGGTGTAGTTTGGTTCTTGGCACTTGCCTACCGCCCCTTCAATGCTGGAACCTACTTTTCAGAAAATGCCCTCCTACCAGGTTTGAAAAACGATTTTGTTCTAGGACTATTATTAGTGCAATTTATTACAATAATTTGTTATTCCATGTGCCATAGATAGGTCACGTAACCATAATTCTCTTATATCTCTACATGGGTTAGCAGGTTTAGGGTTCCATTCCATTACGTATATTTCTATGAATTGAGGGGATTCGCCTGCGTTCTATAATATCATAACTTGAATAAAACATGCCTCTCCAAAACCTAAGCACATCCTATTGGTTGGACTGGTATTTTATCACTATGTGAAACTGTTGTAAGATGATGAGTTGTCTGATTGTGTAGGTCTAGTGGAAGCCAATTTCCACCACGATCATGGAGCACCAGCGATATTACAGAGTCTAAAAGACGAACTAAAGGCCATCAAGAACATGAAGGAAGATAAAGAGAAAATGTGAGTATGTCAATAGATAGATATGACAATGTAATTAGTCTTGAGACTTAGTTAACACCTTCAGTGATGTTGTCTTAAATTTATGTAGATTGTAATATCTACCACTTGATATGAAATATGGCAGTGGAAGAGACCGAAGGCTTCTGAATTGTGTTAATAATGTTGGCTATTCCTATAATACGGACTCCTTAATTCCACATACTATTTGCTTAAAAGTTATAATGCCAATCACAGCTGTAGTAAGATTCAAAACTTGGCAGTTTGAGGTATAATTGTGCCTTACAAATTCCATGGTCTATTTTTTTCATCCAGATACCGCATTCCTACCACGTGGTTTGAGGACCAGTTTAGAAATCTTGGCCTAGACACCTACATACAAAATTACACCTTTACATACCCAGCAGGAATATTAGGGAATCACGTGAGTTTTTTTTTGTTTTGTTTTTTACTAATGTCACCTATTTAATTGGATCCTAGTATGTAATATATTAACCTAGGTTCACTTTGCGATGTATGTAATACACCACTATCTGAAAAAAAGGAAGCTAATTGATGAATGTTGGAAGTAAAACAAAAACAAAGAACAATCAGCAAATTTATCCTTTAAAGCTCATAAATGGTGTGTACTTTCAGAAATTTAGTGGACAGAATGTATATGGTATTCTTCGGGCACCTCGAGCAGCAAGCACCGAGGCGGTAGTACTGAGCGTGCCTTATCGTCCCCCAGAGTCTGACTATGACAGGTCTAATCATGGCATAGCGCTGATGTTAGCTCTTGCAAGGTCATTTAGACGTAAGTTCTCTAATGAAGGTACAATGTATATTTATCTGTATATGCAAATACGAAACATCTTGGCATATTCAAGATATTCTCTTTAATATTCCTGTGGGGTATCAGGGAGGAAGTGAGGGTGTTAACAGATATTTTCTGCTTCCCTTTATCGTATTAGATTTCTGTTCATATCTGACTTATTTTTTTGCAGAGCACACCTACTGGGCCAAGGACATAATTTTTTTAGTCACAGAGCACGATATGGTCGGCATGCAGGCTTGGTTAAGTGCATACCACAATGACCACAACGAATGTAAGCCTGTGTACCTTGTTTAAATTTTTAAATATAGGTATGCCCCGGAGGTATGCATTAATACATAACATTGACTACAAGAAAAAAGAATATATAAAAGTTAAAAATTGAAAATAACAATTGTGAGTTACTATATCTTTAAATTCGCATTTTACCCATACACAGTGGAACTGTGTTTACCAACAACAATATGCCACATACAATTGCTCCCCATGGTCGATATACGGGAGATGATCGAAATGGTGAATCCGTCTTCATTCCCGACAATAACAATTTTGAAACTTGAATTTGGCTGAATTACAAGTAGTCAGTGCGATGTGCCTATACTTACTTGCACATCTAAAGATATGAGCTACATTTATAAAGTCATCTCTCTCCATTCTTCAGATATCACACCCAGTGAATTGCATGGTCGCAGCGGTTCCATCCAGGCAGCTCTCAACCTTGAGATTGGCTCAGAGATTGTCCATCGGTTCAACATCAAACTGGAGGGTCTTAACGGTCAGCTCCCTAACCTAGATCTCATTAACACAGTGGTGCGCCTTTGTCGACGAGAGAATATTAACCCTACCCTCCAGAAACAGGCAAGTCCATTTCATAGAGGCTGAAGATATCTGAAGTGGTTAGAATACTTTTGTTAAAATTGAGTCAAGTTGAGCCACATGTGTGTTCAGATTAATGTGAACTTGGCTAGTTTCCTGACTTTTAGGGGTATTTTTTTATGTTTATAATCTTTGATCCACTGAAATGTACTGGTAATTTTCCTATTATAATTTTTACCAATTAACTTGATTTTCATTTCTTCACTCATTGTACGATCAGATTGACACATACGATACTGAGTCATGGAAGGGCTTTGAACACAGCCTACGTACCATGGTGTCGATGATGCTGAAGCAGGCTCCGGGTTCACCCACAGGTAATCATGGGCTCTTCCACCGTTACCACATTGAGGCAATCACCCTGCAGGGAGTCCGCCTGAAGTCATCGCGCGCTGGTGCCAGCTTCCGCGAAATGGGAAGGTAAATTTGATTCCAGACATATAAGCTGTAAATGTCACCTCCTGGTTCCGACCTCCAGACCCAATGTGAACAATTTTTTAGATTCAGTCCACCAATAAGGCAACGTTAGAAACTAGATTGAAGAAGTCAAATTTTTGGCTCCTCCCCTGTAAGAAATGTGACCACTGTCTTAAGAAAAGGGAGTATTACTCATCTTCTGATTTTGTGTTGTAGGGTGGTTGAGGGTGTATGTCGCAGTCTGAACAACCTCTTGGAGAGGTTCCACCAGTCCTTCTTCTTCTATCTACTGCCGGCCACTGACCGCTACGTATCCATCGGACTCTACATGCCGCCATTTGGTCTACTCGCTCTCCCTATCATCATCAAGGTAGTCTTATGTACTTTTGACAATGCTGATGATTAACTTTATGATAATATTATAAGCACTATGTACCGTAGTCGGTTAATGTGTGAAGCATCATCTCAGTGTATTGTAAAACTATTTCATTTAGCCGTAAAGGATATAAATTTAAAAGTAAAATAAATCATTGAAGAAAGAAAAAAGGTTGATTTGACTGCCTCATTTGCAGGATCCTTTGTACCTGATTGTGCATGTTCCGTTGTATTGCTGCAGGCTCTCGCGTTGTGGATAAGTGTGTCATTTAGTGAAGATGATACTGTCGGCACAGAAAACACAAAGGATAAAAGTGAACCTGAAATTGACAAAACCGAGGACAAAAACACAGAGAAAGAGAAGAAAGAAGATGCAGGTGCCGAGAGCAAGCAGGTAATAAATCTTCACTTCACTTAAGCATCATCAAGTATTTTGAGTACTTCAAGTATCAAAGTACAAAAATACTATAGACTTATATCACATTTGCTATTTTCAAACAGAACCCAGGCATACTGTCTACCATACCCATTTGCATTATGGCCATGTTATTTGGCTTTGGCGCTCTGAATGGTCCGACCTACTTCATGGATGCCGGTAAACCATTCAAGATGAGACCTGCTGAGGCGCTTTTGTGGGGAGCCATGGCCCTCCAAGTGTCCTCCATGCTCTTCCCAAAGATACTAAAAAGGTAGGATGATAATTAGATGTACACCAACATTCACGCTCATGTATAGGTATTTTAAATCGTGCGCTCTGTCTATAAGGACATATCATTCACACAAGGTGATTATGGAAAGCCTGTAAAAAATTCCATAGTGTATTAGGCGCATCTTACATGTAAGACGCACCCTGACTTTTGGGGAATCCTATGAGACACATATGATGTCTTGCCTTTTGAAGTTTCAGGACTGTTCTGTATAAAATTCAGAATATATCAATAAGTATCCATACATGCTCCAACGTCCTATATGTTCCTATATGTGATAATATGCACCTCCCCATTACAGGAAAGCTGACCAGAAGGGAGATATTGCAGGGCCTGACCCTTCCCTATTGAAGTGCCTGGGACTACTCTGTGTAGGAGTGGTGGTGGCTGCGACCGCTCTCATAAACATCTCCTTGGCCGTATTCATCACCGCTGCATGGACGCCTGTCATACTTCTTGTCAACCCATCTAAACACAGGTATGCTCTATATTCATTAGATCTTGAGTCACTAACCCTTCTATTGTACAGGGATGAAAGTCTTCAGGGAATTCCCTGATTTCAGGGATTTTGAAGTTCCAGGGCCCTACACAATCATATAGAAACCCATGTTTTTTTGGGCGAATATTGGACCATTTCAGGGATTTTCGTGCTTCGTGATTGGTCATTGTAATGTGATAATATATTCACTATTTAAAACTTTGTTTTTTGTTAATATGCAATAACAAGTAGAAGGTATGATCATATTTCAATTTAGGTATGCAGGCACTGCCTTCTATGTAATGTACCATGTTAATAGCAAGTAAACTTGTCTCTTTCTCTAGGCTGGTAAACCTGCTCCAGTACCTACTACTGCTAGCAATCTCCCCATTAGGTATGCTCTACCTCTCCTGTGTGGGTGTCGGTGTCGCGGAGGGACTCACCGACCCCGCTGCACTACACTTACGTGGCTGGGACCTGGCACAAACCGGACTCATGACATCCATAATAGAGAGCGGCCTGCTTGGTAGTTTAACTTATAACCTTGTATCTCTCGCATACTTCCCTGCATGGCTTATATTCTGGGCTCTCCTATGGGCAGAGGCACGGTGAAAAATTGTGTGATGGCTTCAGACACAGCCGCAATGTGATTTTTATAAATCTTAAATGTTAGATGTGAAGGCTGACCACAGAGTATGGATGGCTCTTGCAAAATATTTGTAAATGTTGAAAATGTTGGTTTATGTGTGTGAGGCACTCTAATGTGCAATCATCAGCTGATGTGTAATTGGTAGAGTTGAGAAAACACATACTTCTGGCTAGATCTGAGAGTGAACGGGGTTTAAATAGCAAATGATATGTCTGAGAAGCTATAAACAAGCTCCATGTATCTAAATCTTACGTGAATTATTAGACCCAAGAAAGGCTGTACAAGTAGGCAATGATAAACGGTTTAGGACCTGTTACAATTCGTTTTTGTCAGCACTATGTCTGAGAAACAAAAGCTAAATGAACCCACAGTATGCTAAAAGCCATTTCAAATTCTCAAATTATGTAAATACTGCGGTAGTCTCTATATGGTCAGTACTATTCATTTGATCCCATGATTACCACTGCGTGGTATACACAATTACACTGTGTGCTTGCAATTTTTCGCATAAATTATGATTTACCTACAATCACTTCTTGACCTCATGCACAAGTGTAATCACTTTATAGATTTTATCATTAAAAAGGAGGGCCAAAAGGAGCGATAATCAGCTACTGTGCTTCATTGAAGTAAAATGATAATAGATAAATGTACAGTAATCCGCCGATTCGTAACTAACGTTATTGAACCCAGATACAACATTACAGGATGTTTAAGAGAGTATGGTTAATGCATTACTAATTCTGTGATAACATTTAGATAATGTTGTGCACGGCATCACCCATATATCATGGTACAAAACTCACTATCCACCATGTGAGAAATCTTAATTTGTATCTAAAGACAATGAAAGTACTACGGGGTTTGCCCTTGATATATTTATATATCGTCGCCTTAGTGCAATGGGGTTGTAATTGCATCTCACAGAGGTACATTTTACTCTATTGACCCAGATGCAGTTACAGCCTTCTTTCACTGAGTCGATGATACATACATTCTGTAAAGCATGTACTCATCTTATACAGGTACTAGGGAATCGCCCTCTAAAACTGTTCCAGTAAACCTGCCTTAAAGGTGTGAGTGCAGAGATATCTGATCGTGAAGTATTTATCTTTTTCATTGCATAAGGTCAATCTGAGTATATCAGATTTTGCTGATAAATACGTCCAGTAATTGAGATGCCTCATCTTAATCATCGATAGTTTTTGCCATAATCATAATTTCATGTCTCATTACGTTATTCTAAGTGTCGATCATTTTTTTCATGTGTGAATAAATTCCATATAACATGAAAGATTGTTAGATTATCTATGTGAGCAATTTCATAGGAGTACTTTCAAGAGAATGTTGGTTGCAAGACAACATAGGAAGTTTTGTCCATAATTTTATTTACAAGCAAACAGAACAATGAGGTTTTCAATTTTACCATGCCTCTGGTATTCCTCTTCCACTTCAACGTGAGGGAAGTTTCCCAAACCTCTACAGCACTATCATTCGTTCCAGTTAAAATCTATTTACACGTTAACCTTTCACACTAAACAACTTTCACCCTTCACTCGCAGTTATTTGTTCTAGAAAAAAAGGGGGGGGGGCTATTTTGACTGCAGTAATGAACCTATTAACAGATATATTTTTCTTTTCCAAAATAATTAATCGTTCTTTGAAAGTCTTCTCATGATCTCTTTAACATGAGTTCACAACTTCTAGCCCTGAATGGTGATACTACTGAAATGTAGGAGTCATAGCCAGTCAAGTTGCCAATTAGGCCGAAACCTGTGATTCTACGAAGTTATGCAATTTAAATTAAATTCCTACTGTCATTGTATTTTACTTAGATTTGGCTTGTAGAGCTCGTTTAGATTTAGTTGGGTCATATTTGTAGGTTTTTTGTATTGGCCCCTCGGCTGATTCCTTCCACCGGACAGCATCCATCCGTTGTCTATCTTCAAGCTCTGCCAGCACCTTGGAGTTGTTCCAGGCTGAAAACAGGGAAATCACTTTTGTTAGAGTGTGACTTTCTTACAACTAAAATATATGGGTAATAATACAGAAAATACGATAGATTCTATTAAAAAGAAGATATTTCAAGGCCCACTCTCAGTTTAAAGGTTACTTTAAAAAATCAAAAGAATGTCATGATAAATTTGGTCACCAAAAATTTTCACATACTTTCTTTGAATCCTTTAACAAAGCCCTTCTTGGCAGGCTTCGCCGACTCGGGATGCGCCACAAGTGTGGGGATCTTGAAGAATTCACGGACCTGTGGGATTTTTAGTATCATGACCTGCACTAATGAGAAGGCGTTTGTCGACACCCAGTAACACAACAAAGCCTGAAAGAAGATAATACATATTGTATTGATAAACCAGTTATTATACACATCCAGCGTAGTGAAACTAAGATACCGTAATCTCCCGCGTAGAAGGCGCGTCTTCTACGCCAAACAAAATGCTGCTGGGTCTTATACGCGGGAGGGTAATTGCCTTGAGTTGGGGGTGCGCCTTATACGCGGGTTTTTCCAACATCTCAATTGGGAATACAACCCAAAAATAGGGCAAAAAAAAAAAAAAATTAAGTTTTTATTGCTTGAACTCATAGCGCCAGCACCGTGGCAGACCAGGAGGTGTCGACGGGCGCACGGCGGGTTTGACGCCGACCGTGTGCCGATGACAGCTTGAACTCATAGCGCCAAGCGCGGCAGCCCGGTCACTGTACATTTGCTCGGCGGGGTTGACGCCGACCATGTGCCAGTGACAGCTTGAACTCATAGCGCCAGCACCGTGGCAGACCGGGAGGTGTCGACGGGCGCTCGGCGTGGTTGACGCCGACCATGTGCCGGTGACAGCTTGAACTCATAGCGCCAGCACTGCGGCAGACCGGGAGGTGTCGACGGGCGCTCGGCGGGTTCAAGCCAACCGTGGGCCGATGACAGCTTGAACTCATAGAGCCAGCATCGCGGCAGACCGGGAGGTGTACAATAGTGAGGGTGGGGGGGGGGGGTGGGAAGGGGGGCGCCTTCTACGCGAAACAGCCCCCCTGTGAGTTGGGGGGGCGCCTTATACGCGGGTTTTTCCAGGAGTCGATCCAGAAGAGGTACGTGCGCCTTCTACATGAAAAGGCCTTCTCTGAGTTGGGGGTGCGCCTTCTACGCGAGCTGCGCCTTCTACGCGGGAGATTACGGTACTTTCTTTACTTGCTTGGCAAACTCTTGAAAGTATTTAACCATTCATAAACGAGATAATTGCACTGTTGTTTTTCATCTGTTCTATTTCTTTAAGTGGGTTCTAAGCAAGTTGGTTGATAACTGCTCTTCACCAATAATGATATATGGTTTACATATTTCAAGTTGTTCAGAGAAAAGAAATTTCTGTTAGAAAGCAACTTACAGAAGGGAAGTTGAGGACCAAAGGAAACAGCACAATGGGCATACCACGCATAACCCATTTAATTGTATGACTCATAGACTGTGCACGCACACCATCCACGCCCAACTGCAAGAGATTAAATGTCACATCAGTTAATAATTGTCAGATATTGTAACATGGATTTGGCTTAAAAATGCATTAAACCAATCTCCCAGCGAAAATGCCTCTTCTGACCATTTTTTCCAAACAATAACTGTACCCTTGGTTTGCAGCTTTACCTAATATTTGAGATGAAATAAGAGCACACAGTTTGCAGTGCCTACCTCCAGTGTGACTAGCAGGGTTGACATTGTGATGAAGGGGAGGGCAAAGTAAGGGTCTGGTATCGTCAGGTCGGTGAACCAGAGCATGCCGCCCGTCTTCATACTCTCCACCGGCAGGTTTGCCATCGCACGTACACCAAGGAACACAGAGATAAATATTGGAGCCTGTTTGAAATAAGAATATGAAAAACAAACTATCAGACATATGCGGATCAGTATTTGTATTTCAATTTCATTCTAGTACAGGTCCCAGTATATATTAAGCTACGACTTCAAAACACAATCACGTTCATCTTTTTAAAAATAATAGATAAAATTTAAAAGAAGAAAAGCTCTATTCGGTTACTTCTTTTAGGCAGATGTAAAGTTGCACGAACCTATACTTCAAGAGATGGGGGTATCAGTATGCTAATTTAGAGCACAGTTAGACAGCTCATGTTTCATTAAAGATATTGAACATGATTTTATCAAGATTTATAGTGTACCTGTGCCAGAGGAACCATCATGCTTCGTCCAGGCCGCACCTGATTCCTCTTCATGTATTCTTGTAATTCATTTGCCACCCGAGCCGCTGAAATAAAAATTTACACTTTTACACATCCATAATTTATCATAACGGTATTTGGCATTTATATCATTTATATACAACACACTGGATTTCTTAACACAATCTTAGTTGAATCAAAGAAATTTGGTACAGGTGACATATTTTGGAATACTCTCGGTAATAAGCCGGTCGCCAAGTGACATATTTTGGAATACTCTCGGTAATAAGCCAGGTGACATATTTAGAACTTACCCCGCTAGTAATCACAACCAGAGCGTGCTGAGTTTCTAATGCTACAATTAACACTTCTAGTAACCATACTCACCTTCCATGACATTACCACTGGTTCGCGTCTTGGTAAACTTCTCCTGTAGCCGCTGAATGGTCGGCATGTGGTTGTGCATCTGGGCAGCATTACGCTGCGCCATGATGACCAAGGGGAAGACACACGTCCGCAGGACAATTGTACCTGGTAATGTAATTATTCTATTAAAGTTCCAATTGTATGTTTCTTTTGTGCAAAAATAAGTTTCAGTACATTTATTGCATGTCAGCAAATGCCTATGCCGTAAATGTCATTCATCTTTTTCACACTTATTGAATGACAATGAGTGTCGTTCATGACACAGAGAGGATCGGTCTTCTTGTTGTACAATATGTATAATCAAACTTCAGCCCTTCCATTACAAAAATTGAACAATTGACATGCAGGTGTAGACATCAGGGGTAGACACACACTATTTTGGGACTCTGACCTCACAGTTCTGATTACACCATAATTTGCCATGTATTGTTATGAACCAAATGGCCAACAGGGTAAAATTATTGTTGAAACTTCCTCTTGGTAATGAGTTTAAATATATAGCACTCACCTGCGACGATGGCACCCCACCAGGGAAGATCCAGACTGACATGCAAGAACTCGAGGGCTGTCTGGATGAAGCCTGGCGGTGTAAAGTTAGCAAGTCCAAGTGCCTGGAGTGTAGGTTCCCCGAGCGTATTCAGAGGCAGGTCTACAGGCATCTCAGGGACGGGTATTGGTGGGGGCTCTGGGATGTATCCCTCGGGAAATGTCTAAAATGTGGAAGTTTTGTGGCGTTTAAATTCACAAAGAATCGCATTATATAATTAATCCAAGTATCCATGTACACTGCTCTAGAAACTATTAGTCACTGCAATTTCAGGGGAGGGAATAAATTGTCAACGAGTCTGTAAATGATGAATAAGGATGAATACAGACGAATCAGGAATCCAGTTTGATATCCACTTTATTCATAGAAGTCCACGAGGTATAGATGGTGATACAGTATAAAGGTGCCCAACAGTGTCCAAGCCTAGCCCTTGAGCCAAGGGCCTTGGTCTCACGTGAGTGTGTGAGGTATGAGGTATGAAGGTGGAAAGATGAGTGAGCTGCTCCCTCCACAGGTATTTGTAGTAGGAGCTGCTCACCCAGCTCATCCTAAAAATAGTATCAGGTGAGCTAAATATAGTAACTGGGGAACTCCAGTGCAGGTATGTAGGGGGGATCCCAATCATACCACTGGGGTTCACAGAGTTCAGTATGGTTCTAAATATAGCTGCTGGGAATTCCCGGTATGCTGCGAGCTGCTCATGATCAATGGGCATGTCCTCCAGCAGGAGGAGTTGGTCTAAACATTGTCTGCTAGGAATTTCCAGCATGCAGCGAGCTGCTTGTGATTGATGGCGTATCCTCCAGTGGGAAGAGGAGGGGTCACTGAGTGCAGTTGACACCGCCAGCCTTTGGTCTTTGGTGTGGTTTGGCTTGTGGGTAGACTCGGACACTGGGTTACATGGTAGAGTCAAGGTGAAAAATAAATATGATAAGTACAATACCTATAACGGTCTACTGACAAAATGATGAATTAAAAGTTTGTTCAGTAAATGTGCTTACTGTTGTTGCAGTGGGTGGTGTAGCGGCTGCATTTTCGGTGCTGTTCCATCTCATTGGTAGAACACCACACACAACTGTATGTTGTAGGAGGCGGCGAGTCGCACCATGTCGCTCAATGTGGAAGGGGCTCTGTCCAATAATGGATGATATTTTGTTCTTTGGCAGACCGCAGCATGAGTGAAGTCCATTCCCTTTCAGCAATACCTGGGAACAGAGAAAAAAATCTGCCTCATTAAAGGACAGCTTTGAAACTGAACTGAATGGCATCACATAGAGGAATTACATATGACATTGACAAAGTTATGATGGACAGCCTCCCCATCTCCAAATCTGTCCTGGCCGCAGGAAAATGCTTACTTGTACATTGTATGTGAAAAACTGCTAAACACTTCACCATTCATCATGGTTACTATGAAAATTATAATACCAGAGCGGTTGTATGGGTAGGGCGGATCTGTGAGATGTCAGGTTGGTTGGCTGGTTGATTTACCGTAATCTCCCGCGTAGAAGGCGCAGCTCGCGTAGAAGGCGCACCCCCAACTCAGAGAAGGCCTTTTCACGTAGAAGGCGCACGTACCTCCTCTGGATCGATTTCTGGAAAAACCCGCGTATAAGGCGCCCCCCCCCAACTCACAGGGGGGCTGTTTCGCGTAGAAGGCGCCCCCCCCTCCCCACCCCCCTATATGAGTTCAAGCTTTCATCGGCACACGGTCGGCGTGAAAAAACGGCGAGCAAATCTACAGCGACCGGTCTGCCGCGGTGCTGGCTATATGAGTTCAAGCTGTCATCGGCACAAGGTCGGTGTCAAACCCGCCGAGCGCCCGTCGACACCTCCCGGTCTGCCGCGCTGCTCGTGTTATGAGTTCAAGCTGTCATCGGTGGGCGTACGGCGACCGGTCTGCCGCGGTGCTGGCTATATGAGTTCAAGCTGTCATCGGCACACGGTCGGTGTCAAACCCGCCGAGCGCCCATCGACACCTCCCGGTCTGTCGCGCTGCTCGTGTTATGAGTTCAAGCTGTCATCGGTGGGCGTACAGCGACCGGGCTGCCGCGGTGAGGGCTTTATGAGTCGATGCTGTCATCGGCGCACGGTCGACTTGAACCCGCCAAGCGCGTCGACACCTCCCGGTCTGCCACGCTGCTGGCTATATGAGTTCAAGCTGTCATCGGCGTATGGTGGGCCTTATCCCCGGCGAGCGCGTCGACACCTCCCGGTCTGCCGCGGCGCTAGCGCTATGAGTCGATGCTGTCATCGGCCCACGTGTTCCCTACACCCCGGCAAGCCACACCGCATTGTCAACCTGTTGAGTCTATGCTGTCATCGGCACACGGTCGGCTTGAACCCGCCAAGCGCGTTGACACCTCCCGGTCTGCCGCGGTGCTGGCGCTATGAGTTCAAGCTGTCATCGGCACATTTTCCCAAATGAGATGTTGGAAAAACCCGCGTATAAGGCGCACCCCAAACTCAAGGCAATTTACCTCCCGCGTATAAGACCCAGCAGCATTTTGTTTGGCGTAGAAGACGCGCCTTCTACGCGGGAGATTACGGTATTAGTTTTGGTTTTGGTAATGGTATTTCACGAGACTTCTATGAGGAGGGACTGAGGGAGAAAATTGCTAATGGAGCTGGTCCCCTACTCTTTTCTACGGAAAGCATGCATGTGTTCTTTTATTTACCTGGTCATATAGAGCCTGATAGACAGGACAGATAAACCACAGCTGTGACCACTCAGACATCAGTCACTGAGGGGGGCATCCCACAGCTAAAGACAAGCATGTAGATCTGGGGCCACAAATAGGGACACCAGCTGCCAACATGCTCACATCATGTGACAAGAAACCTTGAGTTTGTCACCTTTTACAAATCCGGTATAGTATGGAAGGGGACTGCTCCTTTATGGACTCCCTATGAAGTTAAGCTAGGGGGCATCCATTAATTATGTATGCATCTAGGGGGGTGGGGGGGTCAGGCCAAATGCATACAGATGCGTACAGGGTGGGGGAGGGGGGTCAGAGGCTATGAGTATGTACGCATAGGGTGTAATGAATTAGGAGAAATTGAGGCATTTTTGGGGGGGGTAGAGGGAGGTTGATGGTAGGTCTCTTGGTACAAAATATGGTGACTGTAGGAGAACAACCCCTTATTCAAGTAGTCATAAAGGCTACAAAAATTAGGGGAGTTCTTACAAAGTATGCATACCATTTTACATTTATCAGAGGGTAACGGAAATTTTCCTGCACACAGGAAAGGGGGGGGGGGCTCCAGGTGGCTTGAGTATGTACGCATAGGGGGAGGGGGTAGGCCAAATGCGTACAGGGTGCAACATGGGGGGTGGGGGGGGGTCAATTTTCGGCAAATTTGTGCGTACATAATTAATGGAAGCCCCCCTAGGGATCCACTGCCGCAAGTTACTTGCGAATTGTACTCATGCGTGTGTCCTCGCAGAAAATATTCCAGCAGTGGATCTGCTCCTGGGACTATGCTCATGCGACGTCTGAGCAGCATGCAAGAACACTCGCAGAAATCTAAATAATTTGATTTTTGCGAGTGCTCTGCGAGAAGACATGCACGGGTGCAACTCGCAAGAAATTAATTTGCGGCAGTGGATCCCTAGCTTTATTCTGCTCCTTCATACCCTCATCATTAATGTCCCCACACCACAGGGGGATGCCAGGTGTTAGGGGGTGCGGTAGGGCATCTAAACCCGCCCTTAATGGTACCCAGAGCATCTGTATAGATAGCCTGGCCATAGGTAGGAGAGTGGTTGATTCCACTTTTCATGTGATCTCCCCAATAGATATTTCCAAATATTAGCGTGTAAGTCTAGTCCAGCCCTGACTTCTGGAACATCCTATAAGCTACAGAAGGGATAAGGTTCACTTATATACGTCATTTTTTAATATACAGAGGATTTTACGCTATATAAACTCTTAGAACAGGTACATGTGTGACAACCCAGTCACCTTGATTTGCTGCACCATGCATTCAATGTAGGATCTAAAGGTGTGGTCATTATTTAGCAACAGGGGAGGGGGTGGTTGCACTGCTACTAGGCACTTACACAAACTGAGCGCCGCTCTCTCGCGTAGGTCTCGGTTTTGTTATGCACTCTCTCTGAGCATCCAGGGACCTCATCTTACTCTGAGGGCCCTCCTGTCCTTAATATTCGGTCTAGAGGAGTGGTTGGGGTCTTGCTCTCACCATGAGAAAATGGTGCCCGATATGATTATATAATCATACTTGAGGAGAGATAGGAATTATCCATTTGTTGATGGAAAGATCACTCATGTTACAGGACATATTATGAAATAATGTGATTTGGAGAAATTTGGAACCTGTGGGTACAGGATATTATGTTGTAAACTGACCCTTCAAAGGGCTAAAGTTTAGGCCAATGAGGAGCATTACCCAAAGAGACGTATTTTTCTGCCCCATGCACATGAGTGGGCCTTTGGTAGGGTAAACAAGGACTGCACTGCCTGCCTGTGCAGTAGGCTGTGATAACAATGTCCGATCCAGCTCAACCAGTGTCAACTGTGGATTTCTCTGGATCTATGTAAGACAGGAAGACAATTCAAACAGCTCTGAAAAGTCATCAAATAAATCTTCATGGCCAAGTTATCCTATAGATTTTAAACCATTTTCAAAATCTTATGTAAGTGCCCATTGCTACAGATAAAAGGGGGATAGAAAACTCTCCATGCCTCCAGCCAGGGGGGACAAGAAGTTTTGAACACCATTGGGGGGGTGTAAGAGTTTTCATGCGTCAGCGCAACAACCCACCACCCCTCCCCTTCCATTGTCATGGAAAATCATGACCACCCCCTAATTCCGTTGTTGAGGAAACCGATCTGTCGATCAGAGTCGCACGGTTCATGTGATAAGTGTCACTATGCGCACTCTACGGTAAAACAGTGAAGCCATTGTAACTGTCGGCTAGACTAGAGCTGATTTCTTCTATTATTTCCTTTCCTATCTCTGATCATGATGAGGATGTGAACGAGTATTTAAGTGATTTATATCGCAGGTAACTCGGAAAGGGGGAGGTTATATTCCTAGAGATGATTCCAGGCCAGTCTCTCTTTATGTATACACACACTAAGAATCTGGTAGAGAGCAAAAGAAGAAATCTAGTCCATATGTATGGTCACCCGATTGACACCCAACCTGGCCCGACCGGACACCCGAAAACGACACCCCCATAGAAAACCATTGAGTGCACAAAGCGTCTAAGTTGAACTTAGTTGACCTACTTTTTTCAAACCTCAAAATCACAAAAATAAGAGACATATAACATGTAACAATTACACCTCCATGATCTTGAACATGTATACTATTTGATGATATGGTTTCATTTTCTGTCATATTTCACCATTTTCATGTAATATTACTGGGTAAAGTGAACACTACTACCTCAGAAATGCTGATTTTGAGATCTTAAAATTGTGGCTGCCCCTACCTGTCTCCTATAACTCGGCTTTCTGAGTTAACAAACTAAATTGTAAATTGACAGGTGATCGCCCAAGACTTGGCAAGGGGTCTTAGACACTATAGTTGGATCAGCGCCCAACTCACTCAATAACGGAGTGGATTGTGTGAGGTTGACATCGGTAACAATTAGCCTATTAGGAAACTTGCCTGAGCAACTACGGTACTTGAACTACTAAGACTAAGTATGCCCTAGCCCTAGGTTAAGAGATACCGGTTAGGACTGGAGCCCGGGACTGGTAGTCATAGTTTTAAGAAATGGAAAAGCTAGACATTTTCTAGATCATTTTTAACCATAGAACAGGTGGGAACCATTTATTTAAATTTAGGTGCTCAGTGATCTCATCATGAAACGGTTCTAAACTTTTGGTTGAACTTTGATGGTTTGTTTGTTTGTTTGTTTAGTTTTACGTCCGGGGGCCATCGAGGAACTCAGACATTCAAGAATTTTAAACTATTCAATAGTAATGGTAGGCTGCGGGCCTACCTCGGGTTTGCGCATATGAGTGGGTGGGTGTGTGTGCGCGCGTGCATATATTTATGAGTCTGCTTGTAGCAGTGGGACACGGCTCGTAGCGGTGAAATACCACTCGTGGCTCAAGGCCCCTCTTTATCGTGCTGCCTCATGCAGGTAACATGTCGCAAACTGTAGACACATCACCCGGTCGGTCACATTATCCTGACACCGACGGACCAGCCATGCTTAACTGTCAGTTCAGTCTTGCATTGTTGGCAAATTGGTTGGGCTTCACGTTTCAGATGGTGTTCGTGTGTAAGCCTTGTGTGGCGAACTTTGATGGGGTCGAAGGCAAAATTCCCTGCATTCAACCTTGTACAAGAAATATTCATTTTAAAGGTCTAGCCAAGCCTGTTAAAATGAGCCCTTGTTTGTAAAGATCATCCAATAAATAGCTTCAGAATAAGCTTGCAAAGGAAGGAGAGTTTAACACTACCCAGTTTCACCTTTATCTGTTTCACACCTCTACAGTCTACTGCAGCAGACTCACGCACTGGAGGTATTTCAGTGCCTAACTAAGGCCCATGTCACATGTCGATTTTAAGAAATTGCCATGTCACCATGTCGAATTTAGTGGCCCACACCCATTTTCTGTCTAGGGACTGGAGCCTGGCCCTGGGCAAACGACGGTGTGGCATGCAAAATGTCGCTCTGTGAGAAATGTTTCCACGGAAATTCAAGTAACACCTTGCATTAATCATAGTTCTACGGCGTAGGGGCAGTATCATTAGGGTTGTTGTTTCTTCAATTTCTATAAGAGGAGAGGGATGTTATCATGGTTTCTTCCTTTCAAAGAAATAACTATTTGTTTCGAGAGTAAGTAAAGTTTATCACTCTTCTAGCAGATGTTTTGATCTTGCATGAAATGATTTAGAGGCTGCAAAGTCTGTTGGAAGAATGCTGGAAACATTTTGCATGGTAGCGACATTCTGCATACGACAACGGTCGTTGTTATATGCAAAATGTCGCTCCATGAGAAATGTTTCCGCAGAAATTCAAGTTAAACTTTGCATTATTCATAGTTCTACGGCGTAGGGGCAGTATCATTAGGGTTGTTGTTTCTTCAATTTCCATAAGAGGAGAGGGATATTATCATGGTTTCTTCCTTTCAGAGAAAAAAATATTTGTTTCGAGAGTAGGCAAAGTTTATCACTCTCCTAGCATATCTTTCAATCCCAGCGCCATATGATTTAGAGGCTGCAAAGTCTGTTAGGAGAACGCTGGAAACATTTTGCTACTCCGTAGACGCTCTGAGGGAACCTCAGAGACCAAGTGTGTCTGTTGTAGTCTGTTTGGTCAGCAAAATTGGCTGAGTGCCCAGTTCTCACAGAAGTACTTACTGTCAGGTCCAATGCTTCCACCAACACTTCCCTCAATGTATATCCAAAGATTCACAATACACAAAGCACTTGAAATACTTGTAATAATTAATAATCCAGGTGATTTTCAAATCTCCCTCCCTAACTCCAAATCATTGTCGGCCATCTTGAAGCCAGGTGTAGCCACCTAGTGCCAAAAAGACTACACTATTCTTGGTTGGTTAGCCCTATGTTTCAAGAGCAGTCTAACACCAGGTAGCACCACAGCATGTTGACAATGGAGGCCATTGAGGTAGTGATATCTAAGCTCAAGATATAGGTATGTCAGCATTGGGGCTGATATCAGCCTGGACTGTGTCATGGAAAACTGTGCCAGGCTTGGAAGGTGTGTGCAGGGACAGGTCTCAGTGATCAGCTTATAACCATGGGAAATATTGGAGGGTTTAACTGCCTGAGAATTTGTACCCCAAGTACACAAAATTTCCTTCAATTTAGCGTTTGATTTTTTTCACAACTCTAATTAGTTAATTAATTGTCACCTTAATTAGGTAAATGTAATCAATACCCCCTGATCAAATACATGAAGGAATATAGGAAGTCATTCAAAAACATATAGAAGAGGTAGTATATGGTCTTAGCATCATCTCTGCCAAATATGAAGAAAATCTATCGTTGAGCACATAGTTTTCTAGGATCAGCAGAAATTTGTAATTGATAATTTCTGCCCAAATTTAGGGATTTTACTAACTTTTTATCTTTAAAAATTGATATTTCCACTTCTTTTGGTCAGAATGACCTGAGATGAACTGCATTGTGATGGCAAAGTTCCAGGCTTTCAGGGGATGTAAGCTTTTCCATGATACAGCAAGTTTAAAAATCAGACTAAAATCATGGAAAGGTCACACTTGTTCCTTCTTTGTACAGTTTAAAATGATGAAAAAATGCCCACTTTTGATCATGAAAACCACCATAACTTCATAAATTTTCACTTTAAATGAAAAATTCCAAAAGCATATTATTACTAACATGTGGCTCTAAAGACTGTGCTAAAAGCTAAGCGATCAGACAGCTTTTCAATTTTTAGTGACATACCTACAAGATAAACATGTCAGATTTATTGGATATATCTCATGTTTCAGTCAATATAAGTAGGTACGTGAATGAAAGGGCTGCTATGAGCGCGGACCATGTCCTAGAAATCTGTGACAGGTTTGGGAGGTGTGTGCAGGGATAGGTCCCAGTGATTAGCTTTAAAATTATAGAAATAGTTGATGAATAAGGTTCCTGATATTTTATCTGCCAAGAAGAAAAGATTTCCTTTGATTTAGTGTTTCAATTTTGTATGAACTCTAATTAGTTAATTAATTACCACCTTAATTAGGTCAATGTTTTAGTAATCTCTCATTCATTATATGATAGAACTTAGGAAGTTGAACAAAAACATATAGAACAGCAAGTACATAGTCTTAACCTCATTTCCACCAAATATGAAGGAATTCTATCGACTAGCACATAGGTTTCTAGGATCAGCCAACTTAAATTTCAGCTAATTTTGATGGTTTTTCTCAACTTTTTATATTCATAAATTCATATCTCGGACCCTAGTGGTCATATCAGCTTCATTTAAACTGCATTGTATCCGTAAAGTTATTGGCTTTCAGGAAATATATGGTTTGTTATGATATATTTCTTTTCAAATTATGGCAATAATGTAGCTAAAGGTCACAGACAATTCCTCTTTGTAGAGTTTAATTTCATGACAAAAATTTGGCCAACCTTGTCTCAGAAAAACCTCAATAACTCACCCAAAAATGACCTTAAAATTACAATTCAAAAAGCATGTTGCTTCTCACATATGTGCGGAAAAGACTGTGCCAAAAACCAAGAGCTCTCATGTGTTTAAAATTTTTAGTCACATACCTAATATAAGCTGATGTACATGAAAACTACATGTTTGTGAATAGGAGGGACAATTCCCAGGAACTGAAAGTGAGTACTTAGTTCAGACTAGCCATGTGTTTGTGCCACTATAGACTTGTATACATCTTGGATCCTGCCTGTGAGCAGGCAGGTATTTCGGCCTACATTTTGCATGGTGGCGACATTCTGCATGCGACATCGTAACGAATGACAAATACCGCAGGCAGCACGTACCAAAGAAAACGACTGGTACTAATTACAATGCACACAATGATTGATTAATTCAACGAAAGTGAACTGAATGGGCCTTGAACCAAATGTTTACGGACACCAATAACCTAAGACGTACCTTAACTTGGCTAGAGCGTTGAAATAAGTACCCTGAAAGTCGAACATGCCGCATGTAAGCCGCCATGTTTACCTGACCTTTCAAGGCCATACTACAGAATTTAGTTTAGCATCAAATGTTTTATGAAAACGGAATTAGGAGGTCCTTTTGTACCATAAATTCACTTTTGTATGTTATTAACTATCTGTAAAGCATCAAAATTAGGTATTTTCTTCAGACATTGACCGAACCATAGTTACTAAATTAATGATAAAACTCCATGCTAAATGCTTCTTTGGACTTCAAGCAGAGTTTATCTAGAACAGTAATGGTATTCTATGAATGTAAGATCTGCTAGAAGATTGAGGAGCATTTAAAAGCAAAACAGTGGCACGTCATGAGTCCCCGGCCTGTTCGTGTTGGCGAAATTACAGGAATATGGTCTTTTCTGACAACGGTAAGAGTGTTTAGTGAGATAACATTGTTCTTGGTTGCGAGATGTATTATCATTATGGCGAAGACGTGAGTCGGCTGCAAAGCCTAGGCAAAGTCCAAAATCTACGCAGGCTACGGTCAGGTGCCCGGTCCAAGAACCAGGCTGCCAATTTAGGGAGTGGTCATTATTTATCAACCGGGGGGGGGGGGAGGGTGGGTTTGAGGGGGGGGGGCGTAAATTTTCAGACCCCTCCCGAGGGGGGGCTAAAAAAATTTTGACCCCTCTTGAGGGGGGGCTAAAAAAATTCACCCTCTTTTTAGCAAAAAAGCCCGCGTGCTACTATAGATCAAAGAGGGGCGCGAAAACTCTCCGCGCCTCTGGCGCGGGGGGGGCGCAAAAGATTTTGACTGCCGTCGAGGGTGGGGCGTAAAAAATTTCCGCGCGTCCGCGCGAAAACCCACCACCCCCCCCTGTTGATAAATAATGACCACTCCCTTACCAGGTCAGGTGGGCCCGGTCGGGCACCTGCTGGGCTCCATGCCTGTGGAGCTCGCCTGTGCTGGGCCATGGCTTGGGTAGCGAAGTCGGCCGAATCTGTCCACCCTCTCCCCGTATCTGTCACTATGATAAACTGCTGTTGGTAAAACAGTAATTCTGAGGGTTCTACTGGTCAGAATTACTCCAAAATAGTATCAAATGAAAGGTGAAATATATATAGGTCTA
The DNA here is from genome assembly GCA_949317995.1 of Acholoe squamosa. Taxonomy (NCBI): domain Eukaryota; kingdom Metazoa; phylum Annelida; class Polychaeta; order Phyllodocida; family Polynoidae; genus Acholoe; species Acholoe squamosa. Next base: position 48,234,868 of record OX439038.1, read on the forward strand.
TCTCACAGTCACAGGCACAATATTGTATCCTATTGTGCCCAATTTTCTATTTTGTCCACTGCTTCAGAGAGTGAACATTTGGGTTAATTTGGTTATTCTGTCAGACCACCCTGTTTGACACACTCGAGAGACAATGCACTTAATACAGAAATATATAGATATTGCCCTTTATAGTAAAAGTTACATGAGATACAATATCATATACTTGTACCCTACATATTGACCTACATTTTGATAGGATTTTGAACGATTTTCAGTAATTATTGATCGCAGGGCGGTCTCACAAACTTGTACAACTTTCAGCCATTTTTCCTATTTTTCAGCAAAATATTCCTATTTTTTTCTATTTTTATCCTATTTCTCAGCAAAATATTCCTATTTTTCCTATTTTCCAGAGAGATAGGATATTTTTTCTCATTTTGAGTTGCCTGTGCGTGGAAACTCAATAATTTCCATGGAATTTTTCATGTCATTGTATGACGATTATGTCAGTGAACCTGTCAATCATAATGACGGTTAAAGGAACTCTGAATCGGGGAAGTCATCTGTGTGCAATAGTCAGCAGAGTAAGGTCCTCAATCCAGGGCTCCTTTAAAGCAACAAAAAGCACAGGCATGGATTGGGGAGGGGGTCACTGCACTCTGGAGACGTCTCCAGAGATGCCACCTTTCCTAACTTTTCATGAATTCTGAAATTTTGTTTCTTGTTCCTGTAGGCATTTGGTATTGGAAATTTAGAAAAAATTATGAGGATTCCTGATTTTTTGGTTGATCAGGGAGTGGCATCCCTGGGTCTCTTTACCACAATTTTTTTTTTCATTTTTCTGAATATTCCAAATAGAACAAAGTTATGAAGTGTTTCCCAGAAGTTAAAAGAATGCGCTGCACCAAAAAAACTGCTTACAAAAAAGTCAGAATGCCTGTTTTGATAGTGGTATTTTCTAAGTTTGCTTTGGAAAATGGCCCCAACTCATCCCCTGTATTCCCACAAACTAGTAAAGTGCTGAGAGTATTCAGTTTTTTAAGGGGGGGGGGGGGTTCTGTAGCATCTTTGTGTGTATGCCTTTACTTCTCCTTCACATCCTTCCCTGACATTCCCTTACCTCCCACCCCTCTCTCCCTTTCCTTCTCTCTGTTTTTTGCCTCTCCTGTCATTCACTGATTACCTTCCCTCTTGAACAATTAATATTAGGGGCAGATTCAGAAGGCGTGATTGGCACAGCAAGGAAATTTGGGGACACCAGAGATGGTCCCAGGCTACTTTTCCTGAAGAGTCATACTAAGGCCGATATTCAAGGGGTCCATGGATCAACATCCCATAGGCTTAGCTTTGGGCCCAAAAGTGTCTTAACTCTACTCATTTGAAAATGTGACTGACCACTTTGTTTTTTCCAATCAATATCTCCAAATCCATAAAACAGAAAAACTTAAATCTTTCAATACCTTAAAGAAAATATTCTAACCTCAAATACCATGTACATTTTTTGCAATTTTTTACCTATTTTCATGCTTTATTTCAGATATTTATTTCCACTTCCTGTCCCCTATCTGCCTCCAACCAGAGGCACTGAAAATCAGTTTTTTTTACCTGGCTCTTATAACTCGCTTTTCGAGTTAAATATATGTTAAGGAAGCTAACTTAACCAACAGGGTTATTCTACAACATCTCTTTACTTAAGGGGAATTCAGTGTTTACAGCTATTGTGCTGCCATTTTTCTGCGATTTTTAATCTAGTGAATGCATAATTACATTTCTTTTTTAAAAAAAATCCTTCAAATTCATATTTCAACTTGATATTTGAAATACTTTAAACTGTAGCAATTAAATGACATTTGGCTATGTTAATCTCCATTTTCTCAGCTTTATTGTGGTGTAATGCTTTATTTATGTGCAATGAAGTCAAAATCCCCTACGCGTGGTACATGTTTAAAGGTCAGTCTTATCTAAACATTTGAGGAAATACACAAGGTGGGAAATGGCAGAAAGTTTTTCACATCTCCAAATTATAAATTGATATAAAATTGCTTCTAGTGGGTATATCAACTTGATTAAAAAAGCAATGAATTCCAATTTTCAAGCTCTTTCATTTGATATGTGACTTGCGTTTTTTTGCTCAAGTCGAAATTTAAACCTGACTTCGCTAGCTTGGAGCCCGACTAGGCCCAACAGGATAGATCCATCAAACCGAGATACTACAGGTTGGGCCTAGACCTTTTCTATCACTTTATATTCGATATTTGCACCATGCAGGTGGCACAATTTTGTGTACCAATATTATTTATATATATAATAAGTAGGGGCCATCCATAAATGACATTATGCTAAATTTGACCATTTTTGACCCCGCCCCCTTGTCATATTTTTCGCCAATTTTGCAGTGCCGAGGGTATAGGGAAAATTGATCCTGTCATGCCGGGCCTGACCCCCCCCCCCCCCCCAGCATAACGTCATTTGTGGATGGCCCCTATTCTTGGGCGCAGCAGTGACGTCATAGCAACCAGCGCGGGCCTTATCAGTCTTATCTACCTACTGATAAGAATCCTCATGAAGGGTTAAATTAAATAGGAAAAGGTGTTAACACCCTTATCAGAAAAGATCTAGACATCCCACAGCAAAACGAGTTGCAGAATCTGAAAGATATTAAAAGTTTGCATCACATACCTGATGCACTATTTTCTAATCCTAATATCAAGAGAGAAAATGCCAAAAGGTTACTTTTTCTAGTACATTGCCTATATAAATTGACCATTTGCCAGCTCCCTAGCAACCAGTGTTCTGCTCCCGAGAATATAAAATATCGGTACACGAAATTGTGCCACCTACACGGTGCAAAAATCGAATATAAGGCCACACCAAAAAATTGGTCTATGGATCGCCCTCTTCATATTTTCGGAAATACAAATTTTTTTTTCTTTGAAAAAAATCTTGTCTATTGAATTTCACTCGCTTCAGTTTGTACAAGTTTTCTCTTTGTGATGTTTGGCAAAATTTAGAAAAAAAAATTGTTCGTTTGCCTCACTTTCCCACCAAGGAATCCATTGAAATTCTTTAAAAAAAAATTAAAAAAATAAAAATCACTCGCTCGCACCATTTTTTCAAAACCAAATTCCGTAGACCAACTTAATTTTTTGGTGTGGCCTAAAGGGATAAAAAAGGTCTGGGCCCATCCTGCATTGTCTCAGTCTGATGGATCTATCCTGTCAGCAAATAACATGACAAGGGGGGCGGGGGGACGAAGTGTCTTGGTCTCAGGCCTTCTCTACGGGAGCCATATGGTTAAACGCATAGACACAGATTTTTAAATGAGGCCACAAAAAAGTTGCCCTTCTATTTTGAATATCATGCTATGGTCTCAGGTACTAATATTTGAAAAACCCGCGTATAAGGCGCACCCCTAACTCAAGGAGCATGGTCCATCCAAAGGACCCAACCCTAAGGGACATTTCAAATATTGTCTGCACCTATCAATCCCCCAACTGGTCATGTATTTTCTTTAACCAAAGAAAAGGTGTAGTTTATACCATGGTGCTCTATAAACTCTTAAACTGCTGAATGAAACATGCTATTCTGCTTACCATAAATGTGTTTGGAAATGTGTGTACACTCCACTCACTGAGAGCTTTGTTAATTACACTATTGACCTTTTAATCAAGAGAATTCATGCAACATTATAATCAATAATCCTGTCATAGTGTGTGCTGCCACCTGGTGTTATTCTAGGAATCATTTAACTCATTAACTACTATTGATGCCAATTGTCTTCATATGGCCCACAACTGATGTTATTTGGCATCATTTTGAAAGGTACAATTCTGTTCATTTTTTGATAATCCTCTGATTTGCATTATTTGTTAACAAGTTATAGATAAGACAGGTTCAAACCAAATTTGTTATTTGTTCATATCATACCCTCCCATTGATTATCTAGGCCCACACTGTTATAACAGGGAAATATGCCTGTCTTCTAGAGACATGGCATGCAGGGATACCAGTAGTTTGTAATGTAGAGAATAGAGAATGACATACAGCTCATACAACACCAGGTGGCAGCACACACTATGGCAGGATTATTGATTATAATGCTGCATGAATTCTCTTGATTAAAAGGTCAATAGTGTAATTAACAAAGCTATCAGTGAGTGGGGTGTACACATATTTCCAAACACTTTTATGGTGAGCAGAATGGCATGTTTCATTCAGCAGTTTAAGGGAATTTAGAGCACCATGGGTTAGACTACACCTTTTCTTTGGTTAAAGAAAATATATGACTCTGTGTACATCTTTCTGGTTTGGAAAGTGGAGGTACCCCACGTATAAGGCGCACCCCCAACTCAAGGCAATTACCCTCCCGCGTATAAGACCCAGTAACGATTTGATTCGCGTATAAGACGCGCCTTATACGCGGGAGATTACGGTAGTAACATGATTATGTTGAGAAAAATAAGACGTGTACTGAGGGGGCTTGAATCCCCCTGCTCCCGTTCCTATTTAAATAACACTCCCTAAGAGAGTGAGGATTGTTTTTTATTGCAAAATAGACCAAGCTAAATGCAAACATATTGAAAATAAACATCGCAAAGAGAGAATCTGCCTGAGGTCTTCACATTTCAGCTCTCAAACTATGAGATTTGCTCCAAGAAACAAACGCAACCTCAATGGCCTGAATAGCAGGATTAAATTGACCAGAACCAAGATCCCTGAATGATAATTCTAACACATAAACCTGATCACCTGTTGCAGATTGACTGGGAGGAACGATGGCTATGGGCCCTGGGCATCTTCCACCTGATATGTTTTCTTCTGATCATCATAACCAGGCGGTATCAAACTCTACAGGCAGCCATGTTTGTAGGATTCTGTAAGTGTTAACCATTCAAGCACCACTTACTGCATCTCTGATTATTTTTTCCTTTCAAGTTTTCTCATTCCTTTGATATTGATTTACCCTGATCATCTGTTAAACCATGGCGGATTCTACACTGGTTATATATGTAACCCTAATTTTGTCTATATTTGCAGTAGCCATCGTCTTTTTCTCCGAGCATATTAATGAAATAGCAGCCAAGAATTGGAGGTGAGTAAGTTACGATAGCTACGGGCTCTAAGACTACTTTATCATAAACCATACACCGGGTATGTATTCACTGATTTCCTAAGTATGTAAATAGACGTTGTCCTTGGTTTCAAAGAGTCATATTGATATATACCTACATGTCTAACATAGAAACTATTTTTTTACAGATCATTTGCTCAACAACAGTACTTTGACAGCCAGGGACTGTTCATATCTATTCTGCTGTCTGCTCCAGTCCTATTGAATTGTGCTTTGATTGTGGTAAGTAGATGTGTAGTCTCAACTCTGCTATTGTTTCATGAAAATATTGGACTGACTGTCTGTTGTATTCTTTTGGCATGATCTTAAATGGGGTAATATTGTATCCAAGTAGCGTTGTAGCAGAAATAATTACAGGAATTGACCTATTCTTTTGCAACTGAAACAAACCATTTTGAATTAAAGTGAATTTGAATTGGTTTTAAACGGAGGAAAAGGCTTAAATTGTGATGAGTTTCTTTTTATTGCTTGACATGAAATAGATATTTCTTATTGTCAGTATGTAATTTTCTTCTTTTTTTTTAGCTATTAGTACCGTTAGGGAAAAAATGTCTATTTTTTTATTGATCATATGATCGTATATTTCAGGTGATGTGGATGATGTCTGCATGGGATCTGATGGTAACCGTGAAACGGAAACAACTAAAACACCAAGCAGCAACGACAAAAGAAAATACAGATTCGAGTAAGAAGGACAAATAGAGTCTGAATACTGCCATGGAGGAAATGGACTCAATGATTGTTTGAAATTGTTGCTACCGTGCGGGATCAAAGACAATTCTTCGTGCAATTTACAGATACATACATGTATTGTGAGATTTATGTGGATGTACAAATCTTTTACATTGGAATCCTCGTTGAAATGAATTTATTGAATAAAGGTCTGATATACAATATGTACGCTAAGTATCCACTGTTTTCTTCTGTCATTGGTCGCCTGCCTGCCTACAAGTAGGCACCATACTTTGATGAACTGGGTCCAGCCCTCACATAGGTCCCATTTTTAGCGTGGCGACTAGTGAGTACTACTCGTGAGATGAGTAGACTAGTGTATGGTTCACAGTCGCCACAGTGTAAGGGATAGGGAGGCCTTGCAATCTATTTTTGTTTGTGGCTCCTCTGCTATGGACTATTCCTGCTCACTATTCTAATGTAATAACAACAGTGTGTGTACTTTACTTATCAGTGAAGGAATTTTCAGAATATATCTCATACTTTTGATTTTATTCGCAGATAAGACATTTCATCATTTGGAGCCCTATGGCAGATTAGCATTAGAGCATTTTAAGATTCAGAAATGCATCCCTGTAGCCTTTGTTTTAGAATTGTTCATTTTGAAACTACTATATATATGTAGTACAGGTTTTATCTCAGTGGGTTATGGTACAATTGGATCATATTTTCTGTATTTGAACAGTTGTCAAAGATCTCTATGGAGAAATCAGTGCTAAAGTGTGTGTTGCCATATGTGCATTTTTGTAAATCAGAGCAGGTTGAAGTGTAAGGCCACCTTGTGGAACTGTTACATTCTTTTCTGTGTAAAATTTTTAGTTTACATTGAAAAAATGCTTTCTCAGAATATGTATCTACTATTGGTGATGAAAGATTAATTTGATTACTCCTTTCATTATATAAACGATTTCGTGGAACACTGAAAAGATGTATGTACACCGAGGTACTTACACTGTGCTCCCCCTCTACAGAAAGGTGGAGTGATCTGGCCAGTTTTCTGACCACTGGCCCGTGACGAGGTACAGACTATTACAAGTAATTGGCAGTTGGGTGTGTGTGTGTGGGGGGGGGGGGGGGGGCTGGGAGGCAGAGCAGGCTGCTGGCAATCTGAGACAGTGTACACTTATACTGACACACTGTTGACTATGGCATTGAACATTGAATAAGACAGGTCCCTGTGGCAGCTGAGTGAGGTGCATGCAGAATGGACAGTCTACAGACTATTAGTACTTAGCTGCAGTGGGTAGTTCAGGTTGAATTTGTGCTATATACTACCAAAAGCCCAGATGATAGTATGCCCTATCTGTCTCACCAACTGAAACTAGACACAAGATTACAAGTCGCCGCACCATGTCTCACAGGACTATTCTCTACTCTTGTATTAAAATCTACAACACTATGGTTTTATTGTTCTAATCCTTTCGTCAAAATTTGTACAAGTACCTATTACTATTAGTTGTATCTACACTTTGGAACGTTCTATTCACAAGGGAAGCTAAAGATGAGCCTCATATACAAGGGACTTTTACATATATACATTTCTAGTGGTTAACTTCAAAACCAAGCCCAACCTGCACCTTAAAGGATCCTCTAAAACCCTGTGCATGCACCTTGTACGCGAGGTGCGCCTTATTGGCAAGTTAAGTAACGGGGTAGTTAATCAGACTGGACATTGTATTTGGCATGCACCTTGTACGCGAGGTGCGCCTTATTGGCAAGTTAAGTAACGGGGTAGTTAATCAGACTGGACGTTGTATTTGGCAAAAATGTATTTGGCAGATCAGCCTCAGAATATCAAAGCCCCTCTCATAAATGCTCCAAAATTTCGAGGGTTAACTTTCTGGACCAAAGTTTACCAACAACCTTCCCTTCTTTACTTCCTGTCTCTCCCTTCTGCCCCTCCCCACCCTCTAGAATTCACAATAGACGCGTTTTAAATATTTACTATACGGCAGTGGCCTTTATTTAGGATACATTAATAGTTATATAGAGGAATAGTCAAGTTGTAGAGTAAATGATTTAATATATGTGCCGTTTTTTCTTGTTCAAAGGCAAACGGTATGGGTGTTAATTTAAATATTACCTATCAGCAATTAAGCTGAACGTAGAAAGTTTTTTGTCGTATTGTACAGGTGCAAACGGTATCTTTATATCCACCTGCTTTTATCATGTATTCTTTGTCGGCATGATTGTTCCCGTGACTTCTCTTGATAAGGCATTGATATTTTAAAGGCTGAGGCCACCACCTGACCACTCCAAACGCTGCAAAGAAAACAAAATATACAATCGTTTTAACATGACTATATGAGACAAGATCTTGAACCAAAGATAAGGACGCAATTATGCCAGTACTACTGGGAACATTATTTTTCGTCACATTTTTATGATATATTAATACCCATCGTTATTAACTTAATTAGCTTTAATAGAAATAACTTATGTCTCCCATACTTCTATACCCTTAAAATTTAGCTCATTTGCATATGTTAATTTATTTCCGCACAGAATGCTGGCTAGGCTGTCATTGGTTGATAAAGAATTTCTCTGTCTGAAGCAATATGGAGAGGTTAGTTTATCGTTTTTGCAATAGGTAGCGCGTCGGTATAACACCATTTTTAGTAATTACATGCACAGGATTCTGAAGTTGCGCAGATTTGCGCGTAATCGTCTTATTGCGCAGGTGTGCATACATCGCTTCATCATTTCTCACGCCGCTCCGATATTAAAGTGGCAGCAGCATTGGTATATCCTGCCAAACGCAGACGATATTTGGTAATTACGGGCAGGGGATTCTGGAGTTGCGCAGATTTGCACGTAATCATCTCATTGTGCAGGTGCGCGTAGCAGTCAAAATTATCACTCTGTAACATCTCCCCTCTATTGCTTGCAAAAATCCAGAATATTTTACTTCCACATACATGCGCTAGCCAGTGATTCATACTAAGCTCTTTAGATTAATCCGAAATTAAATGAAACTTGTACAGTTTACTTACCCTTTGCGGTTCTACAAAGGCCAACCAATCTGAAGGATGTGTCGGTAAAAGTCCCATTACTTGACATTTATATATTGCCAAAGCCAATCCTGCTAAATTACCAATGAAGTAGACGACTCGCTGTAAGTATGCATAGTCCCCATCAATCATCTTAAAGGCTGAAAATATACAGAGATAACAGTCACAGCCATGGGTGTCCACGACAGCGATCCATAATGAATCCCAACCAGATTCCACTATGAAGGAATATGAAATCAATAATTTGCCCAAAACTCTTGTTTGAGTCAGGAGTATACTACACACCGTCTTGATTTCATATTGCGTGTTGCGTTGCACAATCAAAATTTTTGTTCCACAGATTTCAAATCACTCAAGTTTTTTTTTTTTCTAACTATAAAAAAAGGGGTAAAAGCAAGAAACGAATAGAGTACCGAACACTCACTTTGCTGCACAGATAACAAGGCCTGGATGGGTCTGATAAACATCATTCCCACCATCATGATAGGGAATATAGAGATAGAGTTGCCGGCCATCCACATTATGAACAGATTCATAGGGATCTGTTTGATCGGTCCCAGCGCAATGTCCCATGATTTCTGTGAGGTAGAAAACAATGTATTACGAAAACATGATATCGTAATCACGTTTTCTGCTTTGATGTGGTCTGAGCATGTACTTATGATGAAAAGAAATGTAAACATAGGGTTTCTGGAACCATTATTTTAAAACGACAGACCCACTGCCGTAAATTTCTTGCGGATTGCACTAATTGGTGAGAGAACGTCTGAGAGGAGTGGCAAAAGTCAAAACATCTTGATTTCTGCAAATGTTCTCACATGCCACTCAGACGTCGCATGAACATTGCCGCAGCAGGAGAACCACTGTTAAAATGTTTACTGCGACAAGACACACATGCATGTAATCTGCAAGAAATTTGCGGCAGTGGATTCAGTGCTTAACTCTACATGTTTACAGTATAAAAAAAACAACAACAAAAACAGAAATATGGATGCACCTCTATCCTGTAATAAACATTTATTTTACATCCTTCATGTTCTCAAGATATATAATGTATACATGATGGAACTATGAAATGGGTATTATCTCAAGTTGAATATGGCAGCCCCATAGGTTTAACCAAGAACCTCTGTATCACACCCCCCAGTGTGATAACCCTTCCCCATATCACACTGCCAAGTAGATCATTGCAAATGGTTATATACTAATGATGAAATGATTACTAATGCCAAATAAATGAATTTTTGAACATTTCTGACAAACATAACTTCAGATGAATACAAAGGAGCACTCGAATTGGTCCCCACTGAGGGTTATCACACAAGGCGAAGCAGGCAGTGGGGACCAATTCTCGTACACCTTTGTCTATATATCAACAAACCTTTGCAATGATATCAGCATTCGTCTCCCTGGAGCCAGCCTCCAGCGGCTGTGTTCGGTCACTGTATCCTTGTGGTGTGGCTAGGTCAGTTGGCTGACTCTGCCTTTCTGTTCTAGATCTATCAAAGAAGAAATCTGATGAGTACCAATGAATATAGCCTTAGACTACCGTACAGTTGAATGGAGATTACTGGTAGTTCTGTGGAGGACGTTCAATCTGATCTGGTTATATCAGAGTAGTTGATCTTCCAGATCAGATTGGTTGGGGACCTTACTAGAAAACAATTGAGTCGGATCCACCTGAATCCAGGACATTAGACTTAATACACCCAAGACATGGTGAATCCCGGGATAGCCTGAGGGATTCCACTAGTTGTGTATCATATTCCAGTGAATGGTTCAATTTCTCTTTGCCCTTTTTGATATGGATAACAAGATGTTTGTACTAGGATGTGCATAGGGTTTCCAAGCTATCATAATCCGGTCTCACTCTAACCTGATTCCTGGGCAGTAATCTTAGTATGATACGAGTACTCAGCCATGTCAGGCAGGCAGTGTGAGGCTCCAATACGCATCTAGATTTTTCAATGTTAGCTGAAATACCGTACCTACCAACCTGTCCAATTCAGAATACACAAAAGGTTCCTCTTAGACTTAGCTGAATTAACCTAAATGTTAGACCGAAAATATGGGTTCGGGGGAAGAGCTCCTGATTATATTGACAAACCAAAATAATCTTAGCCGGGGATGACAGTGAGGTCTAGAAATAGAGCCTGAACTTTGGGAGGCCTTGTGGGCGTCGCCACATGTCGCAAGTGAAGCGCAGCGACCCCTGTACGAAAATCTTGTAATTATAGACAGGAATTGGTGAGTTTTAGATCAATTTGATACACAATTTTGAGGTTAGATAAGATATAGTCATTGGGGATTTGTAGCCATACCCAAAGATAACTTTGTAATTAGAGATAGATATTGGTATTTCAAGTCATTTTGGGATATAATTTTCAAATTTTTGGTGAGTGAATGGGTGTATGAGTGAAGGTTAGGGTTAACCCTAACCCTGGTAGTCTACCCCACCCTGTTTGTGTATGTGTGTGTGGGAGAGGTAGGGGGTAATGAGGGTGGTTGATGACAGCTGTGGTCTGGTGTGTGAGTGGGGGGGTGTGGTGGAGATATCAGATGGCAGGGATGGGGATGTGGTGTGTCTTAAGGCTAAGGGAAATCATGGTATAGTTTGGCTGTATACTGAAAGTTGGAGCCATAAGTTGAAGCTACAGCTTGCCTATCCAGTAATACAATCTTGAACTAGGCATTCAACTGCAATCTTAAAGAGTTGATTTGACCAAATACTTTTTTTTTTCATTTTTAATTTTTCTTCTTCAAAATCTCAGAGAATGGATCAAAATGTTGGTTTTATAACACATGAATATTATTGCTGTTTGTAAAGCTCTGAATATAAGCAAACTCTAAGGTCTACATCAATTCTGTTTTACTACAAAGATTGATGTTAGGTGAAACAAAACTAAATCTTTTCCAAGCTTTCCTAGACTTGCTGGGTCTGAACACCCCTGACTACCCTTATAGGGCACATGGCTATCCCTGTCTGGAGGTCGCCATCTTTGTTCTTAGCCCCCGACTCCATCTTGGATTTTGTCAGTGAATTCTGGGTAATCTCTTATCTCCACTCTCATCTACCACAGAACAATGGTCACTGATAAGCTGCACCCTGCCCTTTATCTCAATCACCCTAACTACCTCCCCATTGTTTTTGCTGGGTCTGAACACCCCTGACTACCCTTATAGGGCACATGGCTATCCCTGTCTGGAGGTCGCCATCTTTGTTCTTAGCCCCCGACTCCATCTTGGATTTTGTCAGTGAATTCTGGGTAATCTCTTATCTCCACTCTCATCTACCACAGAACAATGGTCACTGATAAGCTGCACCCTGCCCTTTATCTCAATCACCCTAACTACCTCCCCATTGTTTTAGGTGTGAGGAGAGTGGAATAGCTTGGTAGGGAGACAATGGCCTGGGTGTACTCAGTGTGGGCAGAGAGATTAGAATAATCTGGAGTGCGTGGTCCCGAATCTGGGTCATTATGTTCGTTATGTAGGTCAACCCAGCTCCAAACTGCTACTTCACTTCCGGTTTTGCCATAGCCAGTAGATATCTTATGAGACCAATTGGCAGGGTACAATAAAATGTAGATTTTCATTTGGAAATATTTAGCCAAAAGATTTCAAACTTATAGTGTGTCTTCTAAAGGTATGAAAGAATACTCTATGTGAATATCAATCTAATTTTCCCGGTACTTTCCAAGAAATGAATTTTCAAGTAGGAGACCCTGCCAGTGACCCTGCCACAATTATGGAAATTCTGAACCCACAGCCTAGTGATTCTTCATAGTATCAATTTCTTTTAAATGTGTGAGCTTGTAGAATATGAATCTATTGCAAAATAAATGATATAGGGTAAAATAGCAAAATCAGATATTTTGTTTGGCTTAGGCCATATAATCATAATTAATTGGATTAAAGATCCACTTCTGGGATTTTTAGCCATATGCACTCATTACATAGGCCTAGACCCATCTCCACTCATCTGCCATAGTAAAATACATGTACTTATTATTGACCACCCCTCCCCCGACAATTACTTCACAGAGCCTCAGAGGTGGGACTTTGATGTGAACTTCAAAGGTGCTGATTAGCATGGGCTATCACTCATCACACCTCAAGGTGTGGAGTATTCACACTTACAGGTGTGGAGGCTGAGTTACAAGTACATACATGTACATGTATTTATCTATGTACTGTTACTCATTGGACCTCAGTGTATATTTGTACATGCACTAGTTATAAGCTGGAGAGAGAGAGTCCAATGAATGGTACTTTTTAATATTGTACATGGATTACAGGATAAATCATAAAGGAGGTTTTTGCCAAGACAATGTATATGGACCAGAAGAGACTATTTACCTGTGCCAGTGGTAGGCCTAATATCATTCACATGATCACAGAATAGTGCCATATTTACATACATTTATGTAGTTATTCACACAGGTTTCTCCAGGTAAGCCTGTAATTGTAAGTAAGGACTAAGGTAAGTCACATGCATGACATCTCTAGAAAAAATGCTCTGAATCTTCTGGACAAAATGCTTCCATATTAAAGTGCAGTTTATCTAGATACCTATAGAACACATACTGAAAGTTTACCATTGTGTGATTAAGTATTTCCAGGCAAAAATGTTATTCTATTTGCCCTCACAATCAGCCTTATGAGGACTCTACCAGTAATGTCAAAACCGGAAGTTAGGTAGCAGTTTGGGGGGAGGTTGACCCAGATAACGAAGATAAAACAGACCCATAGTGGGCAGCGCCCAGAGCTACCCTTCCAGTCTCTCTCTATATTCTATGGTGTGGGTAACATGTGACCTCTTATTGAAATTTTAAAGTTACATTTCTCTTTAATTTAAAAGTATTAGATTTATACCAAACCTATCTGGTTAAAGTTTACAGTATTTGCTATCCATAGATATAAATTTTACAGAATAGCTGTACATAGTAAATGAGGAAGAGGCCATCAAAGTAAACTATACAAAGAGGGTAACTAGGTTTAGCCTCCGACTACATGAGCCACCTGGCTGATTTTCTTATCACTAGCAATGTGCTAGTCCCGTATAGAGAAGGTAGGGTAGCAGACTCCTGGACCTAATAGGTCTGAAGTTTGGAAGGGCTGTGGGAGTCTGTGAGGATACACTTAGTTACTGTGGGTTATTTTCTGTTGAAGGGCAATCAATATTGCAGTCATGTTTGTATCAGGTATTCCTAATAATGAGTTACACTAGCCTACTGTGCACAGGGCTGGTTTTTTATAGCAAAATTAAAAATTGATTATTTTTTTTTTTGCTTTTTTTTGGGGGGAGGAGGGGGTACATTTTTGACATCTAAAAGAAAAACCCTGAAAGCCTGAGATAGCCTGAAAGTTTCATCCCTGCTTAGCTGAATAAGGGAGAGGGGGTTAGGGGGCACAGCCCCCTATGAATGACTTGTGCAGTTTTGCCATTCTGCACGTAATTGTAATATAGTGTGTGGGACTCATGCTAGAAGGATCCTTCTGGGGAGCTTGATGCCTGGATTTGGCAATCGTTTTCGCACAAGACGCTGAATACACATCCAAATTCAAATAGTCTTTACATTAGGGAGTGATCATTTTTTAACAACAGGGGGGGGGGGGCCGGTGGGTTTGAGGGGGGGGTCAGAATTTTGTCAACCCCTTGACCGGGGGGGGGGGGGTCAGAAGTTTTTCAATACCTCTGATGGGGGGGTCAAAATAATTTCACCTGTTTTCAGTGGAAAACCCTGCGCGTTACTATAGGCTAAAAGGGGACGTTCACACGCGATTCTTGTCCCTTATGGGGGGGGTCGAAAAAATTTTACCCCCTCGAGAGGGGGGGGTCGAAATTTTTTTCGCACGTCCGCGCGCAAACCCACCAGCCCCCCCGTTGTTAAAAAAATGATCACTCCCTTAGCAGACGCTTATCTACATCGATGACAATGGGGGCAATAAAACAATAAACTGGAATACACATCTAGTGAAATGTGCAGGTGATCCCAGCTGCTATTGAACTGGTATCAATAGCCGCTGGTCGAGGTTGTTGAGTCCTACTAGTGTCTAGACTGTAGTGTATTGCCTAGTCAGGCTAGTGTACTAGTAGGGGGTCGTCCATAAATTATGTCACACAGGAGGGGGTGGGGGTATTTTCTGATTGTGACCAAGTGTGATAGCGGGGTAGGGGGTCTCAAGGATTGTGACGTAACATTTTCAAATATCAATTTTAAGACCTATATTAGAGACATCATATGAAACAAGCTTAATATGTTAGCTAGAAGGGAACTACAGAAGGTCAGCACTGTAATGGTAGTGGTGAAATTTGGGGGCTCTGCCGCCCAACCCCCGCCAATAGTCAGGTAAGATTCTATTTTACCCCCAAATCCCTGTTATTCAGGTAAAATCAGTTAAGGTAATATTATTGGAAGCTGAGCTAATTTGATACTATGGCTGAAGGGGGTGGGGGTCTCACCAAGTGTGACATACTTTTCAAGGGGGGGGGGGTGGCTGATGGGAGTGATGCGTGACTAAGTGTGACAGGGGGTGGGGGCTGTTGAAAATGGCCAAAAAGGTGTGACGTTATTTATGGACGGCCCCTTTACTTTAACAAATGCTTATCTACACCAATGGGGACAATAAAACAAACTGGAATACACACAACCAGTAAAATGTAGAGGTGATCCCAGGCTATTGAACTGGTATCACTAGCCGCTTCTAGAACTAGAAGGATTGATTACGGATTGAATGCATGAGAGTTGCGCGGAGAGTGCTCCCGCAGGACTGAAACACTTGCCAATATAAGTATCCCACACCGTACAGAGCTCCCTGAGCGGCAGACGGCGTGGAGCCCCCCCCCCCCCCCCACTAGGCTAGTGTAGCAGTGAAGTAGTACCGGTAGCAGTACTATTATAGCACTGCCACTGTACTTAGTCTGTAGTGTAGTGGCACTGGCAGGGTCAGTGGCAGGTTAGGCCCACAGGCTACACAAAGCCGGTGTATTTGTGCTCCAGTTGACTAAATTTTGTGGTATTCGTTTAATGTATAGTGTATTTAACGATATGAAAATAAAATATACGTACTTTTCGAATTCGATCGCCCATTTATGGGTCTTTCTAGGCCCGGCCCTTGCAACACTCATTTTTTTTCTTTGCGGCCAGAATGGCGGAAGTAATGCCCATCCCCATCATAAAAACGGTAGAGATTGACACCAGTTATAAGGGTCTGAGGGCAATTCATATTTGAGAAAGGACAAAAAGTATACATTTTATTGTATCACAGACAAGCACATTGTGATGTTAATATTTAAGTATTTTAAATAAGATTGTTGGCGGTATATACGATTTTCAGTCACAAACTGTTGCAACGGGTATCTAAAATGGTGCTCCATCTGAAGTGAGAATGGTGAACCACAGCTGTGGAGCCCACATGTTCACTTAAGCAGCATACATTTTGGCCTGATTATTTGTGGGATCTCAACTAAGATGGATAACAAGGTTTGTACAAGTCAAGCAGTGTGCTGTCTAATTTTGTGTTGTGTTATTTTCTCCTCGGGACAAGTTGTGTGCTTGTAGTCAGAAAATAACAGTGTAGGGCACGAGCGATAATAGGGGAAAACTAGAGTTACACTTTAGTTTAAGTTTAGGGAGTGGTTATTTATCATTATTATTATCAACGGGGGGGGGTGGTGGGTTTGAGGGGGGCAAAAATTTCAGACCCCTCTCGTGGGTGGGGCTAAAAAAAATTTGACCCATCTTGAGGGGGGGCTAAAAAAATTTACCCTCTTTTTAGCAAAAAAGCCCGCGCGCTACTATAGATCAAAGAGGGGGCGCGAAAACTCTCCGCGCCTCCGGCAGGGGGGGGGCCAGAAAAATTTTGACTACCATCGAGGGGGGGGGGCGTAAAAAATTTTCACGCCTCCGCGCGAAAACCCACCACCCCCCCTGTTGATAAATAATGACCACTCCCTAATATACTCGGGGAGGTATAGGGCACTAGCATATCAGGTCATGGAGGTCACCATCTTGCTTTGCATCATGGGTAGGCCTCCGACTCCACAGCAGTGAATTCTGGGTAAATTTCTTATCAGCCACTCTTCACACCTCTTAACAATGGTGATTGATAACACTGATTGGGGTGGCACACTGGACCCTGTCCCTTATACCCTAAGTACCTCCCTATTGTTTCAGGTGTGAGGGGAGTGGATTAGCTTGATAAGGAAACAATTGCCTGGGTGTACTCAATCTGGGTGATATGTGACCTCTTATTGAAATCTTAAAGCTTTATTTCTAATGTATTTGAACTACTATGTTTAATTTATCTAGTTAAAGTTGAAAGTATGTGCCATGCATAGATATAAATTTCAGAAAATAGCTACTAGTAGTTAATGAGGAAGGGAGCATCAAAGTAAACTATACAAAGAGGCCAATCGTTGATCTAGCCCCTGACTACATGAGCCACCTAGCTGATTCTCTCAGTATTACCAATATGCTAGTGCCGTATACAAGGGAGGATATACGTCTACGGTTTACTGTTTAGGCCAACTCAACTGGCTACTGACCGAGATGAGTAGCCTTCTGTAGACTAGGCTAGTAACGATGACAGCTGAACACTCCCTGTATCTCACACAGTGCTTAACACCTGGAACTGCAAATTTGATTCTGATGGTTCTATTAAATGGACAGAATTGCATCAAACTTGACACCAAAACGAAGGGAAAATACCAGGGAAAATATTATTCTATCCCACTACGGCACTAGCCTAGTCGTGGGTTTACGACCTCCTTTAGGCCAAGTTCCCCATAAAAATAATGTTTTTTTGCCAAGAAGGATGAACATACTGCCATTAGGCCTACTTGGCTCCATAGATTTTTGAGTCAGAATCATTTGGTTTTATGTATGAATATAGCAGTGATTATTAATCTCCTGAAGGTTTCACATTTAATATCACTTTCTACATGGTAGGTTACAGCAGATGACATGACCAAGGCTTTAGAGGTATTAAAGGATATAAAGACTCGATGTTCGGAAGTGAATAACCATGTATCCAAGATCCTACATAGTGTTGAAGAAGGAGATGTACAGACTGCCAAGGTAAGTACACGATTAAACAATTCATAAATGTTACAATTACATCTATTATGATCAATATAACTTCACGTGAGCTCATCAAACAATGACAAATAAAGGTCAACATAGTGGTTGAATACAACATACATGTTCAGGGATATTGCATGGGCACTCAAAATCCATGTGGGTCCAGGGATATTTCAGATGTGGAATGTCATAATATTGCTGGAAAGCTAGAACCATTAGGAAAGTATTCAACTGCATGCCGTTAACCGTTAAGTGAAGCTGAGAATTAGAATTCTTGTCTTCTCTCTTTCATGAAAATGGTGGCCCCATTAGCACATTCAGAAAAATCCATACAATACCCCTACATTATGTATGTCGTCAATGTTGCATTGGACAACACCTCAGTTTGTGTATTAATTTAGAGTGCGCAATTCTATACAGCTATCTAACTTATTTCAGGGAATTAGTTTCTTGGAGGTAAAGAATCAATTACTGCTAGGATATTTGACCAATTTGAGCCATTTGATGTGCGATAAGCTCAATGGAAATACCATCAAAGACCATCCTTCAACAGACCGCCTTATAGAGACCAGAACGGTAAGTACCGGATGTACCATCATTGTAGCTAAACTTGTTACATTATGTCGTTGGTATCTAGCAATTATCAGCCATAGAACAGAAGTAATACAAGAGAACTTGTACACTCGAATGAACCTCGTGTAGCTCATGTACAATAATGTGAATTCTGGCAGTAATTGACTTTTTGTAATCCACATCAGGCCTAAAAAAAAAAAGTTGTGTTCAGGTATCCCGACCGACCCTAATTATTTAGCCCAACCCTAATATTTTTTAATTTTTTTTTTAAATTTTTTGATAAAAATGACCCAAAAATCAAGAAAAATGTAAAAAAAAATCTCAATATATAGGCATGTTTGGTATCAAATTAAAGCCCACAGTCTTACGAATGCTACTAGCTTGAAATAATCAACATTTTTTATATTTTTAATTTGTTTGATATGTTGAGCCATTTTTTTATATCATTTTTGGCAGTTTTTGGCATCGAGGAACTTAAAAAAAATTCGACCTACCTACCCTAATTTTTTCAGCTATGTTACCTGAACACAAAAATTATTTTTAGGCCTCATGAATGTCTGCGATTAAGATGATATACCGGCATTATTACAGGTATTAAATTGCCAGAGACTTGATCAAGGATATGATAATTGTAGATATGGAAGCGGTATTATTTTGGTAATGATACTCAACGTTTATGTCAAAAGCTTCTTGGTAGTCCACTTTAGCTGAACTTTTATTTTAAATTCTCCAGGTTCTAGAAAAAATGAGACCGATCGATCAAAAACTTAAGTATCAAATCGATAAACTTGTGAAGACAGCAACAACTGGAATAGGTAAGCAGAAGGGTAATATTTACGAGTAAGAAATGTTAAGTCTGGAAAAAATAAACTTTGTAAAACCTAGGACCTACAAAATATAATTCTTCGATTCCGTGATAACACATGTAATATGCAAAAAGGTTCTGTATCTTATGTTTTGTACTTCCAATCCCAATGGTTACAAAGGGGAAGTCAGATATATACCCCTATAAAACTCACTGTTAAATGACACTGGTGTGTTTTGCAGGTGAAGATGATCCTCTCAAGTTTAAACCAAATGTCGATGGTCTGGTATCTAAGGTAAGTTGCATGCAGAAAAGAAGCTACAGAATATTATCGCTACATTATTTCTTTTCTTTCTCTGTACTCAATTGAAAGCCTCTTCTATTTGAGTACCTACAAGTGCCGTTCCAAGAATTTCTTGACCATTTTTAAGAATAAGGCCTTGTTTGTAACTCTCAGTGCACGAAGGTTAAAGTGTTTCCTTTACCCAACGTATATTTAATTCCCTAGTGAACCATCCACTTTTCCAACTTTATTTAAACACAATTTGTCATGCCAGTTGGATGAAGGTGACGATGATAGCGAGGAGGAGCAGGAAGATGCCGGTGCAGGTGGTCAAGCAAAGTACAGGCCTCCTAAGTTGGCAGCAGTCCATTATGGTAAGTTGATATCAAATTGTTCAAGTAAAATATGTATATATCTAGATAGAATTTCTTTATTTGGCAAGTTTCATTGAAATCAAGAATACCCCATAAAGTTTTTATTTAGATCAATATTCAAATAAATGTAGAACCCTTTAATTCAAAAAAAAATGTAAACCCTTCAATTCTTAGATGAGGACTTGTCTGCCAAAGGACAACAAACTAAAATGTTGGAGCGGGCAAAGAAGCGTGCGCTTAGCTCCAGCATCATGAGAGATTTACGGGATCAGTACTCAGAAGCACCCGAGGAAATTAAGGTATAATGTGAACTTCCATAATTCGTGATAAAGACTCATTTTGAATTGTCCATTTTGAACCAAAGATAAATGATTGGCTTAAAAAAATCCGCCTCTTATATTCTTTTAAGTTACACAAAGGTAAATTGGTCAGTGAGACTATCTGCGTTGCTAAAGAAAATCAGATGAAAAAAAGATTAATTCGTGGTGTGCACAATTTTTACTGATATTGACTGCCCTGATGTGGTCTATTTGCAGGATGATTATAATTACCACAGAGTCAAGGTGGACAAAGCGAGCAAAGAACGACAGGAGTAAGCAACTTTGTTGTTAGCCATTTTTAAGTTGATCATGTTTTACCGCATGCAGTGTGTCCCTAGACATTGTGGTGCTTGGATCTATCTCTAGAGATTATCACCCATTATCATAATCATACATTACATAATATATATTAACAGCCACGCTTCATTAATGAATCCATTACTTGTAAATCACAATTTCTGTCATATTTGTAGGTATGAAGAGAAGTACTTTTTGCGTATGCAAGTTTCCAAAAAGGAATTGGTAAGTTATAATTCTTCAACCAATGGTTGTATAAAACTACCCAAGGTGTAATAAAGTCTTCTTTTTTTCAAATAGAAAAATTATTGTACTGTGGTCGTAGATATTTTCACTGGTATAAATTTTCATGGAAAGAGTAAAAAAAACGCACTTTGGCTGGTATCTAAATTCACCGATTTTTAACATCAAAAGTTGAAATTCTAACTAAGAATTAATCAGTAGTAGGCCAGTAGTAGCAAGGTAGTGTCGAGGTGTGGACGGTCTTAATTTTCGTCCTTTGAGACTAAGAATTAATCAGTGTTATTTGCACCATTATTATATCTCAATGTTTTCTTGTCCTGTATATAACTATTAGATGTCTCCTATGCAACTTATATGTTTTGTAGACCCCCCCCCCCCACAAACACATACACTACCACCAGCATCATGTTCCCAGCAGAAATATTCACTTAAGACATGAATTCGCGGACTTTTAATTTCCGTTAAATACGCGAAAATACATACAACGCAAAATAAAATACCACCACAGTATACTAAAGCAATCAATATTGAAAGGTGCGATCTTTTCTTGCAAGGCTGGTCATTTCAGAAATAAGATAAAGGTAGTCAATTCAGATAAGAATGATGTGACCAGTATAACTCATATTTTAGTAAGGCCATGACTAAGTATAATGTTATGAGTATAAATAAGATTGAAAGGTGATTACTTCTGTTAAATGTGTGTTTCGAACTTTGTTTTCAGCACGCCTCTCGTAAGCTACGGACCATGTCTGGATTAAATGAGATAACGCACTTTGGAGATATCAGTTCATTAACATCAAAAAGAGACGTAAGTTATCTGAAAGCTGTTAAGCAACCAGAACATTCCCTTAAGTCTAAGTGAATTAAGTACTTCAGATATCCCTTATAAAAGATATCAAGTTTAAGTATGGGCAATTAATATATAATTGAAAAAGATATAATGCAATGTCGAGCTCTCATGTTGTTCAATCAATAAACCCTTATAGATCAATTTGGTTTGTAGTCAGAAGTTAACCCGTCCTATTTTTGTTTGCAGGGAGATGGTGTTCCTATGAAGAAGCGTAAAACATCATCGAAGGTAAGGACAAATATTATTTCACTACATTGAAGCAGCTTACATAGATAATAGTTAACTAGGAAAAAATATTTATAGCATTAAAGCAGTTCAGTTGATTTCCAAATTTTGAAATAGAGTTTCCGGAAAGAGCTATATTATTTTGAAACAATGTACATAAGCATGACATTCACGTATCTTTCTCATTGTTTCAGGGTAAAGGTGGAAAGAAAGGTAAGTTTTTTATAGTAAGACTTTTTGTTGGCTCAGGGTCAACTGAGCCTATAGAACCGGGTGCAGGGGCCATTTTAAGACAAGGAGTCACGCGCAAACGTGCCCTTTTAGCCTATAGTAAGGCATAGGATTTTCCACTGAAAACAGGTGAAATTATTTTGACCCTCCCCATCAGAGGGGTTGAAAAAATTCTGATCCCCCCTCAAACCCACCAGCACCCCCACCCCTCCCGTTGTTAAACAATGATCACTCTTTTGGCAGATTCCTTAGTGGGCTGACCCCTGCTTAAGCTTGTACCTTGCTAGATACCATAGTGGCCCATTTAAGCACTGGGGTCTCAAATAAGCGGCGGTCTCGAATGAGCGCCAGGGGTACTGAAATCATCCTCAAGCACGAAAAACAGTATTCAAATAAGTGCCGGTCTCAAATAAGGGCTGGGGGTACAAGGGTAATGAAATCATTGAGCGCCGGGGCGCTTAACTTTTCCTTTACCAATCGAGCATTCACAAAAAATGCAAAATAATTTCATTTTTTTGGTGAAAACCTAATTGGGAGAGTTTTTCATCACGAAAAATATGGTATTTTGGTGTGTTTTAGACAAAAATATCAGTTTCCATGGCAACAGCCACCCTATAAACAGTGATTTTGCATTATTCTGGTGGCCATGGTAACCGAATGGAAGATGTACCATGTGACCATTGAATATGAAAAATATGAAAATAACCAAAAAATTCTACAGTGTGTTCTTATTTCATCTCAATTGATAGAGGGAGTCCAGAGAACTGATTGTTTGAAGTTTGAATAAATCACCACTTTTTGGAATATACAAACACAGAACTAAAAGATCATGGCGTACATTAATTGTGGCCGATCCACCACGAGGGGGCGTCTCCCCTGAGGGCGTAAGCCTGAGGGGTGGATCAGCCACAATGTACACCTGGGAGTTTAGATCTGTATTTATTTTATGCTTTTACAAGGTTTAAATCAATCAAAATTTGATTAATTAATTACCATATCTCCCCGTAGGAGCCACGGTGTTTACACGCACCTAAAACGAGGCTGCAGTATACACTATAGGTAGGCTACCTATAGTGTCATTATCTGTGCTTTCTAAGTGACATTTCTCCATATCAGAGGACTGTAGTTACCCTAGTACAGGGAACACCATTCCAGAAATTTGTAGTTACCCTAGTGCCAGATCACATGGTCCATACGATGAGCTACTTTTCTTATTTACGGCCATCCTGGTTGGATCCTGCAGTTCTTATTACCAGCTACTATCCATATAACATCAACATCATGATTTCATGTCATACATTTGCTCTAACTACCTTATTTCTAGTGATCTGACTTACCAAAGTACAGTAACCCTAGTACTGCTGTTGTGGTTGCTAGAACTTGTTATTGTTGACCAACTTAGTTACCCTAGTACAGCCAAATCCAAAAACAATAATTACTGCTGTTCTAGACCATGTTAGCCTATTATTATTAGTTCAGACCATTGGGAATTTTCTGAACAACACCTTATATATATATATCAAATGCATGCATACTGCATGATGCATGCATTTATGTTTGACGCATGCATAGGGGTATGCATGCACTATGTTTGACGCGTGCATGGGTGTATGCATGCATTATATTTGATGGGTGCATGGGGGTGCTGCAGAGGGGGGGTGTCACCTCTTGGGTACTCCCACACATGCAATACATCAATTCAGCGTAGAATGTATGATGTCGATATACAGCGATCGGCATTCTAGCAGGCAAAAATGCATGTATTTGACACTTAAAATTGATTTTCTCAGTCCTGGTAGTGAAAAAATATTTTGCTCTTGCTGTTATAGGTAGAACAAAACAGAAACACCACTTCATGGGAATACTCATAGCCATATGTGTGTGTGTAATTCATTTATTTATCCTGGTTAGATGATACCCTTAGGTTCGGGTGTCTTGCTTGCCGAAGGCCCACAAGTGGTATGAATAAATGCTCTTTATGGCCATATATTCACTCTATTAACAATTAAAAAGTCCTCTCCTTTAAACCAACAAATGATTTAAAAAATATATTGACAGTAAAGAATCTTAAATTGCCCATACACAACCTTATTACCATGCCCCTGAGCCTACTGTGACAATAGTCACACGTACAATTTTTATAGTAACACTCATTCTATAATCTCACGGTGGCGAAGCCAAGGGAGATGATGCATCCCTCATACAATTTTAGGTTTGAACTAAAGAGATTTTGCTCAAAATTGCTTCTTTACTACAAGGTACTATTAGCAGAGCCTATTATAACCTGAACCGAGCACTGACCAATTAAGACATGTAATCCTATCAGAAACACTGAGGTTGATGTTGATTCTTTAGATAATTAAAATCCTGTGTCCTGAAAATTAACTTCTTTCTTTCAGGTGGCAAGAAAAAGCGGAAGATCCGTCAATGATTAATCTATTCACTGACATTTAGGCATCAGATATTATCATGAATAATTGATTCAAATGAACACGACCATTTATGTTATTAAACTTTTAAAACTAACGGCTGTGTTTGTTGTGCTTAGCAGAGAACTTCTTTTTATAATTGGATATTGCACATGAAACATTAAAAGGAAAGGTTCAATTTGATATCACTCATACTCATAAATATTGCATTCCACCCGATCCCAAAGAACAATACCAAGAGCCTTTGGGGATCATTATTCCTTGTTTAAGTATGGCAGGAAAATATCAGCAGTCGATTCACCTTGCTTGGACGGTTTGTCTCTTACTCAATTATATTTTAACATGATATAACGTGTTAGTGTGATTATCTATAAACAGCAACGGTAGTGTTTTTACATCACATTGCGGCTATAAAGCGCACTTGAGAGAATTATGACGAGTAGTGAGGCCTGGAAGTCATATTTTCATCTACCGACACTCCCAGACACTGTAATACCTACATTGTTTATTACCAGGAGGTGCTGCCCTTGGATGGCTGTTTTTATAGGGGGTGCTATAGACTACCTGTATAATTTTTCCTGACCTAGCAAGATCTTCACTAGTTTTTACCTTCACTCATAAGGACTAAGATTGTTAGATTATTAATATATACAGAAAAAAAGCAGGGGTCCTAGAATGGAACCCTGAGGAATGCCTTATTGTACTTGTATAAGTCCTGAGGTGCGATTGTTGGCCATGGTACTATGTTTTCTATTAGCTAGAGTCTTGGAAAAAACCTTGCGATGTAGTAGAATCAAACTCATACGCAGCCTATGCGATGAAGAACATGCAAAGTAGAAACAGACATCCCCAAGTCCCTTGAGTGGTGGACACACAGGGGTCCAATGTACCTGCAATAGAGCCAGAAGAAGTTTCTTATAGATGGTATGGTATATAGGCTATAGAAATTAATAGCTCGATATACCGATGAATTACAATGTCTTTATCTCTATAATAACAATATACCCTCAGAAATACGGTAAGGTTCATAAAATACATTGTAGTAAAAAAAAAATCCCCAACAATGGAATGATGTAACAGAAACAGGTAACAATCCAACAGGACTGCCAAATCAGCAAAAATCATCCATATGCATGTACTATTGGCTGTTTTCTGCCGATTCTATATTTACACTATATACCGACTTTGCATTTTTACCAGTGGGTGCTAGTACCATGCTGGAAGTGCATGCAGTTGTGACTACACTGCAGCCACCAGCTAAGCCTAAGGCCTAATTAACATGCATTCTCGCGAGTTTTGCAGCTTCAGGGGTCAAGAAGCCACTCTATACATGGGTTAGTTTCCACACCTGGAGGTGTGAAGACTCCACACCTGGAGGTGTGATGAGTGATAACCCACACTAACCATACCTTTGAAGTATTTATATTGTTAAGCCACACTGTGTTAATTAATGAGTAATTATTAGTACTTCTGTGTGTAGGGTGGGACAGACTCACAGAGTGGATTCCCACCAGCTATTACATAACTGTACCCTACAACCAGTGCAAGGTACATGCTGGTAGCCAGCTTCAGCTAGACTACGGCGCCACCCATATCCCGCTAGGTCGGAATATAAAAAGGCTAGCGTGCGACATCAAGAGGTCCACGTAGTCACGTGGTACAGCTTATCTAGTCACGTGATCTAGCATTAATCTCGATCCAGATAAGTAAGGCCTTACAAACCATGATTACATACTCTAAAATCTAATAGAACTAGAAACAATTAAAGGGCTAAGGATACTGTCCCTACGCCGTAGAACTACTTTTGCCAAAACTATTAGTTTATAAAAATTGGATCGAGGCTATTTGCTCTGACAGTGACACTCGTGAGTCTGCACTACGAGGACTTCTTTAGAATTATGATTTGCGATATAAAAATGGGTTACTAGATCGCTGGTTACAAAGTTCAAATGTTTGACTGCTTCAGCCCATTGGACCCTTTGGGTACCAGATGAAGCAACATTTTTAGGCTATGAAGCAGGTAGGAAAATGCCAGCTAACTCGACCTGCTTTTCAGAAATCCTAGCAAAAATGTTTTCATGAATGTTTTATCAAATACCTACCTAATTGGTCCTTATGTCTCAGTATTGAGATTTTATTTAATCTATACTTTGGCAAACATTTTATAACCTCAAAATTCATCATTGGAACTGCAATTTCCGCCATCTTGGTTCTCGCCTCAAAAACTTCGGAGCTCCCCTTGATGTTGTTTGTAAAGATAACCTCTCGACAATTGCAGATCTAGAGCGTACTCTCCAAGGGCTTTAATTTGATAGGTCATATGCTATCATCAGATCCAGAGAAAATAGAAAAAGTCAACCCTCCGAGAATATCTGCTTGGAGAGTGTAGAATTGTTTGATATTTCACAACCGCTCAAACTAGCAACTGACAATGACACCAACAGATTCCAGTGATCAAAATTTTCCAAGACCCCTTTTTCATACAATTTAGTGAGGTTTCTCATTGTTTGGAAGCCATCTCGTTCGGGGACCGGTTTCCAAGAAAAATCTCTCTCTCTCTCCCTCTTGGTGTCTAGTTACAATTCGATACATCCCTGTAATGGTTAAAAAGTTTTCTATTAAATAGATACCAGACTACTAAAGTCAACGGTATGTCTTCTAATAAAAAAGTTATGGACTGTGGAGTGGCTCAGGGCACGGTATTAGGTCCTTTAATGTTCAATATCTATCTTAATAATATTACTAGTAAAGTGGTAAATTCTGAATGTTTCCTTTATGCTGATGATGTAGCATTGGTAATAAATGGGAAAGACCCAGTAATAATGACTACCTTGATGCAGAATGATGTAAATGAAATAGAGAAATGGTGCAGATTAAATGTTCTCACGGTTAATGTTAAGAAAACAAAAACCTTATGGTGTAGTTCTATAAGACAAAACATACCCAGAGGTAATATTACTATGCAAGGTACTGTATTAACGAATGTGAATAAATTCAATTATTTGGGTGTAATAATAGATAAAGATCTAAACTTCAAACAACATTGTAAGAAGATAGATGGGATGGGTACAGCAAAGTTGAAACAACTACGAAATATTGTAAAATACCTTGATACAGAAAACTCATTAAGGATATATAAACAAATGATTGTACCTATACTAGAGTACTGCAGTTTTGTGCAGGAATGTGGACCAAAAACTATTGTAGACCATATAGAAGTAATACAAAACCATTGCCTACGAGCATGTCTAGGGATAAAGAATGCCCAAGATATACATATAGCTGACCTTATAATGAGATGTAGAGTGGAAACACTCAGTATCAGGCGTATAAAATCATTAGCGTGTTATATGTACAAGTATGCTCGAAATGAGGAAAATGTCATGATTCCCACTAGAGAACTAAGAGGATATAATAAGATGAAACTCGTAGTAAGTAGACCCAAGAAAGAAATTTATAGAAAAAGTCTGTTATATCGTGGAAATCAAATATGGGAAATATTACCAGCAGAAATACAATTAAAGCCTAATATAGAATGCTTTAAATCGAGCTTAAAAGGAGAAATCTTAACAACATTGGGCAGAATATGAATTATATTAAGAAATGTACGTGATAGGAAAACATTGTGCACGATAGTTCATGGAAACCATCTGTCTTTCATATTATTCATACCCTGTAAACTGTCTATATGATATATTGTATTTTGGCGACTGATTATAATAACTGCATATGTAGTGTTATCTTTAGCCAATAAACAGTGTTAAAACTTCAAAAACTGTAACCAATTAATTAAAGAGAGAGATAGAAAAATACCTTCACACAAACCTACCACATGTAACTGAATCTCCTGGACTATTTTTGCTTAGCGTGTAGTCATCCCAGGTGCAGGTACAGCCACCGATAACTGAAATTGATTTTATAAAATAGGCCATCAAATCAAGTGTTGCATTTCGAGTAAACCTGTCTGATGATTATAGCACAGAAAACAGTCCTCTATGGCTCTATCAAATCTGCCAGAGTTCCATATAACTTCCTCTTCTATTCACTTGATATAACCCTATCCCCTCAAATTCATTGTGTCTGACTGTAATTGTGAAATCTGAACACAAGGTGCACATTTACAGGGAATACAACCCCAGATTTCCATATTCCGCTTGAAATCAATAAAATGCCTACATCAAGGTATGTCAGCATTGGGGCTGATATGAGCCTGGACTGCATCGTGGAAAACTGTGCCAGGCTTGGAAGGTTTGTGCAGGGACAGGTCTCAGTGATCAGCTTATAACCATGGGAAATATTGGAGGGTTTAACTGCCTGAGAATTTGTACCCCAAGTACACAAATTTCCCTTCAATTTAGTGTTTGATTTATTTTACAACTCTAATTAGTTAATTAATTGCCACCTTAATTAGGTCAATGTAATCAATACCCCCTGATCAAATACATGAAGGAATATAGGAAGTCATTCAAAAACATATAGAAGAGGTAGTATATGGTCTTAGCATCATCTGTGCCAAATATGAAGAAAATCTATCGTTGAGCACATAGTTTTCTAGGATCAGCAGAAATTTGTAATTAATAATTTCTGCCCAAATTAAGGGATTTTACTAACTTTTTATCTTTAAAAATTGATATTTCCACTTCTTTTGGTCAGAATGACCTGGGATGAACTGCATTGTGATGGCAAAGTTCCAGGCTTTCAGGGGATGTAAGCTTTTCCATGATACAGCAAGTTTGAAAATCAGACTAAAATCATGGAAAGGTCACACTTGTACCTTCTTTGTACAGTTTAAAATGATGACGAAAAAAATGCCCACTTTCGATCATGAAAACCACCATTACTTCATCAATTTTCACTTTAAATGAAAAATTCCAAAAGCATATTATTACTAACATGTGCCTCTAAAGGCTGTGCTAAAAGCTAAGCGATCAGACAGCTTTTCAATTTTTAGTGACATACCTACTACATCCCTTTCCCTCCATATCTCTCTCTCTCTCTCTCTCTCTCTCTCTCTCTCTCTCTCTCTCTCTCCCGCTCTCCCTTTCTTTCTCTTTCTTGTTTAGAGATCTACTAAAGTTTGTCTTGTGGAGATGTACATTCCATTACCCGGAAAAAATAAAGGTATAGGGATTGATTGGACACTGAAAACTTAGAGCTGCAAAAACTAATCAGTAAAGATCACCTTAGTTTGATGGAGCCTGGGGTGAGTACCATGTCATCATTTGGGTGATCATAGGCGATCACCCAAGCCCAAGGTCACCATTTTCATTGATTTTATTTTGGCATGATCAGAGGGGCATATTAGTTAATCACAATGATTGCGTAATCAGTATGATTATTTTGTCTTAAATTAAAGTAGGCATATCTGCTAAAAAGACAGATTTGAAAAATTGTGGAAACATGTCTAAATAGTTTGTAAATGCTTAATTCTTTTGCTATTGTTCCAAATACTACTGGCTCCTAGTAGCTCAAAATGAAGTGTCTAATCACAATACAATACACTTCATTGGATGGCCCTTGACATGCCTGCTCACTACAGTGCCACCTGTTGGCTAGTCTGACAGGCTTTTAGTTGTGTTTAGTACACCTTGAGAATTAGAACTGGCTATTCATCCACAGCACACAAGCTCCCTTTATAGGAAATTAGCCACACCTGATTTATTACTAGAATAGGAATAATTACAGGGCATAGGTTTTCTTTGTTTTAAAGCAGAAATATTCGATATAATCATTAGATGCTTTAACACATGGTTTAGAATGTTGTCTAGATGGTGATTGATGAGAAACCCAAAATTCCACACTGAGTGGACATGCTAACTTTAAAGCTAATTAACAGCATTTTCAAATAGTTCATGGTTAGCCTCTCCTCCTAGACATTAAGCATGAATTCATTGAAGAGGTGGGCATTACAGCCTCATGATTTACGTCCAATAATCCTCCCACTTATAACTTTGGTTTTACACACAGAAAAGGTGTTTTGCACTCTAATGTATTTGCTTTTTTAACATTTTGCTGATTCTCATTCTTGAATTGACTGAGTTACTTATCTGATAGTGCTGTTTATAATTTGCAATTTACAAACATCTATGATTAGGATCATACATCAAGGAAGAGATCTGCTTAAATATATTCCCTGTCCATTACTTTAATATATGA
The DNA here is from genome assembly GCA_949317995.1 of Acholoe squamosa. Taxonomy (NCBI): domain Eukaryota; kingdom Metazoa; phylum Annelida; class Polychaeta; order Phyllodocida; family Polynoidae; genus Acholoe; species Acholoe squamosa. The sequence continues at coordinate 48,265,596 of OX439038.1, forward strand.
TAAAGACTGGGCAAGTTGTGTGCTTCAAGAAATGTACCAGCGACCGCAAAAGCACTGTCGGTGCTTCTTCCATATCAAGGTAGTGTGGCAGAGGTAACAAGCTACAACCCTGTGCTGGCTGGTTCCTGCTGTGTTGTGTGGTGGGTGAGGGTTATCTGGTCAGGATTGCAGATGTTAAGGATCGATAGAGTGGGTCGATCCTGAGGAAACCCAAGCTCTGTGCATTGTGTGTGTGTCGAGGGGAGGGAGGGGTCCTGTGCTGTTTCGTATGGACTCATCAGGCTGGATTTGAAATATTTGACAGGCTCCACTGATCCCCAGCCCACTGTATGTGTGTTGGGAGGGGAGGGGGTTAGCCTGGTGCGGTCCCCAGCTGCGCTGGGAGGACTCATATATGTGTGGAGTCCTGGTGCCACAAGGAGGTGGAGTCTGAAAGGTGATGTGTGGAGAGATAGAGGAGAGAAACTCATACCTCCATTCTACCTTGTCCCCAACTAAATGTGCGAAGGGGAATGGGGAGTCTCCCAGTCCCACAATGTTTACTTGCATAAAAAAAAAGTTTGATGGGGCTAGTTTGGGAGACTGGGGGTACTAGAGGTGTTAGGCTCGAAGGCGGCAAGTGTAGCTGTGTTCAGGCCATACGGTGCAGTGGTTTGTAGGCGTTGGATCCAGTTGTATTCTACCAGGTTCCTCAGATGTGTGCCATACAGGGATCTCGGGTGGTGATTGATGGAATCCAAGATGTGTATGCTGATGTCATCAGTCTTATTGTGGCAGGCTGAGCTGAAGTGTTGGGCTACCAAGGACTCCTCTTCTGGGGCAGGTTTGGTTTCTAGCCAGTCGATGGCTGAGAAGTGAGCCCCGATGCGTATCTTGAGTTTATTCATGGTTTGCCCAATGTATTGTTTGCCACACCGTTTGCAAGTCAAGCAGTAAATCAGATTACTACTGCAGCAGGTGGCGTTGACTTTGGTTCTATACTGTCGGTCGTGGAAGTAGCCTAGTTTGTATCCTGTGTTGTCTAGGGCTCGGCAGTATCTGCAGTCCGTAGGGGAGAAGCAGGTTAGGGCCTAGGGTGTTGGTGTTGTTTTCACGAGGGTCGTCAGTTTTGACCATACCGTCTCATCGCTGACATTGCACGGTCTGTGGTATGCCATTTTGATAGAGCCCCTGTAGAGGTCCCTCGTGGAGTCGAACATCCCTAGGATGTCTAGTCGTCGGAACACCAGGTTGCGCATACCCATGAAGCCAGGGTTGAACATGGCTACCATGATGTTAGGCCCGGTGTCATGTTTCTTAGGATCCTGGCATTGGTTAGTTTTGGGTAGGGAGCTGGGTTTGACACTGAGTACTTAGTTCTGGTCTAGGGGTCTTGAGTGCCCTCAGGAAGGCATCACGCAGCAGAGCAGGTGGGTAGCCCCTTCTGATGATATGACGTCCTTTGGTTATGGTGTGGTGGAGGAAGTTTTTTCCATCTGAGCAGATGCGTCAGATGCATAGAAGTAGGGTATGGCCCGGAGACAGTGGCGTGGGTGGGCTGAGGTGTAGTGGAGGTAAAAATTCATTACTTTAATGTATAGTAGAGATCCCAAGTGACAGATTTAAGTCATCAAAATGATGACTTCAGCTCATCATTTGCAAATGATGCACAAAGTTCATCTACATGTATAATGATCACCTTCCTACAAAACTAGGTTTTTAGTGAAGGGCTTAATGACATTACAGATTCAGATATATATTACCTATGCTCTTATCCTGCTGTGTTCCAAAGCAGTCCCCTTTGTAGTCAAAGTAATCTATTAGCGAAGGTGCCAAAATATCCATTTTCTTGTACATCCATTTTTCACCACAATGATCCTTTATTGTATCGACTATATCAATAGCCGACGTTGACATTTCACTGCAAGGGAATTGTTCTTGTGTTACCATTGCGCATATTTAGTTGTATTGGAAAATGTATTACATGCTACCGCCCCCACCCCTTATCGTATGGCTTTCCCTGCTCAGCTTCCTAGCTGTGTACAAATGACGTCATGCAGGAGGGGCGGAGGGGGGTCCCACTTGCCATGACCAAGCATGACAAGGGGGAGAGGGGGGTCATGGGCTGCATGACATCATGTCATCAAGAAATCACAATATGCTTTGGTTTTGGCAAGAACAAAAACTTTTGTAAAAAGATTTGTAAAGGTAGGGAAGTTTAATGCATTCATCTGATATAAATTTATTACCTATAGGCCATGCATGCATGCATTCCTCAGACATCTCATTCAAAGAGTGTCACTGCCATCAATGTCAGTGTAAAATCAAGGTAATGTCCAGGCCACTATAAGGGGGCACTACTTCTCTATCCTACCTTTACCAATTTAACCCTTTTTTAAAAGGGCCACTGCTGCCCTCAGGATCTAAAATGAGGCATCTAAAATACCCCTGAACTGCTGCTGTTGCCTCAGGGCAGCATCCATAGTAATCCACAGGCTTCTTTTTGAAAAGGTGTGATATTTCCCCCCCCCCCCTCCTTGAGGTGTCAAAATTATTTTGCTCCTTCCCCAATCCACCCCCTCCCGGAATCCCACTGTTGATAAATAATGAACACTCCCCTGGAGCTCTCCACCACCCTGTTGCTATTTTCACTAAGGGCATGCTTGGGGAGATGTAAAAGGGACCTCCCCCCAAACTTACTCTCCACATCTTTGTCTGAATGGAACGCTGTCGGACTCACCTTATTCGCAGATTCTACAGTTAAATGCTGAGGTGACTCGATTGCTTTGTAAGATCATAAATTGGAAATATGATTGCAATCGATGGTCTCCTGAGAATTTGTGATGCTTTCTGAATTTTTTTTTCTATCAGGCCACTCACTAAAGTCAGAGTGTTCTGCCTGAAATCTATTTATAGTACACTTGTATATGGTTCAAGTAACAGATTAAATCAATATATTCAATATATCAATACATTCAAGCTCTTGAACTATATGATCCTTAATAATAACTGTTCTCGATTTTCTGTATTGGACTGTTGATCTAGACAGTTTTTAAGCCCTTTTGTGACAGGAAATACTTGTGTATGATCACTACCATTAGTACTCCGTGTATAACTATAAGGCACTGAAATGGTACATCCTGCATATAGGGACCCATACATTGTATAAGCTGAGAGTGTTTGGCATGTTTCTCTGTTCATTTGTTGATCAGTGCCAGTTCTTTTTTCACTTTGCATGTATCTTATCCTTTATTGCCAATTCACACCCACTATATGTCCCTTTGAACCATTTTAATTTGTTTATAACCTATAGGCCTTCACTATTCATGCACTTTGGGGGGGGGGGGGGTATCTCTCTGCATGACATCATGCTGAGGGGGGGGGTCAAGTGTTGTATGACGAAACATGACAAGGGGGGGAGGGGGGGTCAAAAATGGTCCAAAAATGCATGACGTCATTTGTACACAGCCCCCTATAGGGAGTATGGTGTGCTAAACAGAAAATTATTCTTGTTTTTAAACCTTACCTAACCTTTTTTTAAAGAATGCTTCAGAAAGATTGGTATTACATGGCCTCTATGATGTCAATGTAGAATGATTCTTAAGAATGTTTGCCGGCTTACATTTATAAATGTATAAAATGAAAATAACATCTGTCCTACATGGCAATAATATCAGCCTTAGTGTGAAAGAACTTCTTTCCCTCAGAAATAACTGGGTTCTATTATCGAACTTGTAGTGCTAAAATATGGATCCGAATATATTGGATCCTGCTTTACTAACCACTATAACTTTTCCTTTTAGGTTAAGTTATGGCCTAAAGCCATTTATAATTTCATATCATTATCATTCTTATTATCTAAATCATGTTTTTCATAGTTCTACCATAAATTGATGAATAGCTACCCATACATTCTAAAATTTAAAAAAAAGGAGGGGGGGGGAATCCGACCTACCGACCCTAGATATTTGAGGCATGTAATTGGAAACAACACTTCTCTTTTGTTTTTAGTCTTACCACCAGGCCGAGTTGCTGGGAGGATCAGAAACCGTTACTGACGGCAGCCTCGTGGCCAGCTTGTTGATTGTTTCTGGGTTTGACAGACATGTTAAGGCATCTACAATAAATGCAAAAGTATTGTATGTGAATGGGATATTGGATTCACAGAAGTGGGATGAAACATGAGAGTGTGAGGACAGTTGGTGGTCAGTCGGGAGTAGTTTTGAGAAGATCGGAGATAAGAGATAAGATAAGGGTCCAATTGAGGCCTTCTACTCCTGGCCCCTGGTTTACAAATCTTTCTGTTTTTTCTTAAAGAGGTAATTTCTCTTACTAGATAGGCTGATTTTTTTTTCTATATTTCATCAAGTCATTTCCTGATTTGTTTTAGATTTTCTGTAAATTTTTCTTATAACTTATCAATGATTTTGTGACTTTGGGTAATAGAAAATGGGAGAGAATTTTCTCAGAGGTTTAGAGCCCCACTGCCTCTGCCCACATCACCCTCCCGGCTGGGGAGGTTTCAGATACGACTGACCTAGGCCTGAGGAGAAAAAACCAAGAGGTGTATGAGCACCTCAAAGGGAAGCACCTCAAAAGGAAGTTTTGTTGTGTTTTTCTTTTTCAAGAAGATTTATCACCCGCCCCACCCCCATGTTTCATCATGTACTATTTGGGGAGCCCCCCCCCCCCCATCGTGTGGAGTTTAAAACTTTTGGCCCCACCCAATGTGCCTTCTCTTTTTTTCCAAGTGCCCGCCACCCCCTGTCTAAGAAGACCACTCCCTTCCCCACCAACTGGCAGTTAGTGACTCATCCTGGTTAGGGATTGGATGAGTACATCGTGTTGAGGCAATCATTTTGGGGGACATCATCTTAGGATTTCCATAAAGGAGGTGTGCTTAAGTTTATGTCTGGTTGCTATGCCGAAGAAATAATCACAACAGAGACGGTCATGTCAGAGAATATCTACTACAAATTCTTCCAGATTTCTTCAAGATCTACAAACTTCTAAGACCGCCGGTATAGGGGCTGTGTACAAATGACGTCATGCTTTTTTTGACCATTTTTGACCCCCCCTTTCCCCCTTGTCATGTTTCGTCATACAACACTTGACCCCCCCCTTAACATGACATCATGCAGAGTTATCCCCCCCCCCGCCCAAAGTGCATGAATAGTGTACAGCCTAGATAAACAAATTGAAATGGTTCAAAGGGACATAATGGGTGTGAATTGGCAATCAAGGATACATGCAACATAAAACAGATGAACTAGCACTGATCAACAAAATTAATGAACAGAAAAACATGCCGAACACTGTCAGCATCAGCTTATGAGTCCCTATATGTGGATTGAATTTCTGTGCCTTATACACAGAGTACTATGCCTATGGTATTGATCATACACAAGTATTTCCTGTCACAAAATATCCTGAAAAAAAATCCTGTCTAGATCAATAGTCTAATACATGATAAAAGAAAAGGATCAAATTGTCTGAAGACCATAAATTGCAATCAGACATACAAAGCAGTCAGTTTTTACTGTAGAACCTGCATATAAGGCATAGCCCCTAGAGTCTCATTCAGACAAAGGAGAGTAAGGTTGTTTGTTTCCAAGGGAGAAATGATTTTGACACCTCAAGGTGGGGGAGGGGTCAAAAAGATGTTATGCTTTTTCAGTAGGAAAGCCTGTGAATTATTGTAGAACAAGGGGGGTGACCAGGGAAATTGCAACCTGTCCAAAGGGAAGGGGTCAGAAAATTTTCTGCACCTCTGCATGGAAATCTACTGCACCCCTCGCAGTCAATAAAACATGTGGGACCAAGGCCATTGCTGTGAAAATTGCTGCCGGGCCTGCAGAAATGACCAGACTGTGGGACGGAATGACTGACTGTAATCTCAAGACCTTGTGTTCTTGAGGAATCTGGTACTGCCAAAATCAGTCCGAGCCTGCAGAACATTAATGTCTGCAGGACAGAATGGCCCGTTGATAAGTAATGAGAAATCCTTAAGTTACCAATGGGTTTTTGAATTGTAAAATATATCATATAGAATAGAATTTGGGTCATTTTGAAGCATTCTACCAAATTCTCATGGTCAGGGAGCTTCTTACCTGCAGGGATCAACCTATACATGGGGTCCTATGTATGGTAAAACGTGTCCAACTAAAAGGGTATTTCAAAGTGTTAAGGGGCCTGGGTTAGAGGTAGGATAGAGAAGGCCTAGTCAACCAACACTGACATTGATGGGAGTGATACTCTTTGAGTGGGATGTCTGAGGAAAGCATGTCTGTATTGGTATTTCATATAAGATGGATGAATTAAACTTCCCTACCTTAACAAATCTTTTTTTCTTGTTAAAACTTGTGATTTTTTGATGACATGATGTCATACAGCCCATGACCCCCCCCCCTCCCCCCCTTGTCATGCTTGGTCATAGGGAGTGGGACCCCCCCTCCCCCCCCTCCTGCATGACGTCATTTGTACACAGCCCCATGTGGTACCAACACACGTGAAGTGCCCCCCCCCCGGGGGAGGTTATGGCTTAGGGTAGGAAGGGGTAAGATGCCCTTTGGGGTAAAAGGCCCTTTAGCTCTCATGCCTAGGGTACTAGCTGTATACAGCCATTTAACACTTGGAAGTAAAGAATTACCTCAGTGAGACCTCTTTTGTAGGTTTTCATTATAATTGGATGAGAAATAGTTGACTTATCAGACATTCAGTATTTCACACCTGTTAAGATCATCATGTTCAATTTCAGATAATTAGAAATAAAAGGTCCTGAAATGTGCATATTTTGTTCGATAGCAAGTTAAAGGGTTTAAAAGTATTAGCTGAGGTGCTATAAGGTAAATATATCAAGAGTAGACCATAAAGATACATTTTATTTACCTTCCCTTTTATTCCAACAGGTACATGGGCTTTTTACGCAAACATTTTCTTAGCATTGGATCCATGGGCCTTTCGCCCCATTGTTTCGGGCCTTTTACCCCAGCCTTTCGACATGCGGGGTAAAATGCCCCGCTTTTTGTTAAACATTCTAATGGAATATTTTATGAGGCTAGGCTTACAACCTATTCCACAATTATCATACCTTGTTTCATCCCTTGATTAATGTGAAAAATATGTATTAATTGGGAATTATTTTCTTAGAACTAGCTCATTTACTTGTTATTAAGGTATTTTACCCTATTCTACCCTGCCATCCCTTTAACTTCAACATGAAATATCTAAAGTGTTACTTTAGGTTATTTACCATATCCAAATCTTAGTTCTAGCTTATGGAGATTTTTTTAGTATCTTTTCTTATGATAAGAATCTAAATGGAGCATTTATTCCAATAATGATGCTCTTTTATGTGCATGTGGGCCTTTTACCCCAAAGGCTGTGGGCCTTTTACCCCAGCCTCTAGACGATGGGGTAAAAGGCCCACTTTTGTTCACACATGCTTTATCGTAACATTGTATGAGGCATGGCTGACAAGCTTTTGCACATGAAGAACATATTATTCCATCCTTTGATTAATGTAAATGTAGTGTAAGGTAAAGAATACAGTAGGGTTGTATAGATTGTCATAAAATAAAGTTTGTATTTTCTGGTTATATCTGTAACATTGAGAATGTCATAGTTTATAACTAAATGGGTTAGAATCAAAGTACAGTAAAGGTATGTTGATGGTTGTATGTTTCAATGACCTAGTATTATGTGGTAATCCTACATCAGCATTCTTGGAACATATAAACTGGCTGATCTCATGCCTGCTGATGTCATACTTGTCTCATGTGTGTACCACTCAGTGTGCTTACTTCATCCTTTTAGCTGATATCATCAGTCACCTGTTTGTCTCCCTATCTGACATCAGTCTGACCTCATACTTCTGGATGATGTGAGACTCTGATCTCAGCCTTTAGATAGCATATAAAAGCAGGTCCCTCTCTCCTCCTCCTCAATCACTACATCTGATCTGTGCTGTTCACATCAACCCTATGGACTACCTTGCTGATATACTGGACTTTGTACCTGAGGACTAAGAGGAGGCAATATTCTTTGTACAGGTTATTACCCTGAAGGTTATTATACCAGATTACCCTGAAGGATATATCCATGCTAAGGTTGGACTACTGAATGTTATTGCACACAGTTATGTTCAATGGACTCTATGCTGAAATGTTATATTACCTGAGGACATTTGTGTGTTACTATGTGCTACTGTGACAACCATAGGAAATAAGTGTCTACCAAAGGGGATTAGGCCTCCTGTGGCTACTTCAGCAATAAACCTGTCAACAAGCAACTTGTAACAAAGACTTTGTCTGCAATCATTGGCCAAGGCCACCACATTTGGTACAAAGAATAATCTTCAAGGATCCTCAGCAAGGACTAAGCAAGTCATCATGTCACAGATTGGTTCCAGGCACAGGGAATCAAGCAGGATGTTGGATCCACATAGTGTCAAGACTGAACAACTGGTGACACTGCGCCGCTCAAGAGGTGGGTATGCTGGACATTTAACTAAGAAAATTGATATGGTGATTCATCTGATGAACAAGGATGCTGGACTGCCTGAACTCAAAGTTGCAGTTGAGAAAATGGCAACTGCATTCTCAAACTTCTATTCAGTGCATCAGGAGATCATGGATTTAGTAGTGGACATTCAACCTGATAGGGCCTCAACTGAAGAGGCTGTGTATTCCCAGATAGAGGGAAGGTTTGTTGACACAAAGAAACAGTATGACATTCTCCTGGAACAGCAGAGACTGCAGGACAGTATTTATGCTCATGACAGTGTGTCTCAGGTTGGCTCTGGTGCCACCTCCAAGGCATCAAGGGCATCAAGCACACGAGCTAAGGCAGTTGCAAAACGGGCTGCTCTTGAAGTCAAGGCTAAAGCCCTCTGGGAGTTACAAGAGCTTGAGCTTACCCAGCTACAACTAGAACAAGAAGTTGAAGAGCAGCGAGCAGAGGCACGCCGTCGAGAAGAACAGCAGCGAGCAGAGGCACGCCGCCGAGAAGAACAGCTTCGGGAAGAGGCTGAACGTCAGCAGGAAGAGGATGAACATCAGCGCAGGCAGAAGGAGCTGTGGCTGGAGCGTGAAAGGAAGAAAATGGAACTACGCCGTCAACAACTACAAATGCAGTTTGAACTTGAGGCTGCAGCAGCTGAAGAAGATGCCCTGACCAAGTTTGTTGAGTATCCTGATTATGTGTATAAAGGATCAAAGGTCAGTCAAAATATTCCTGATAGACATTTTGGTAATAGCTTTGCTTCTTTGTCTAAAAATGCTGTTGCTAGAGATGATACTGATGTAAAGTTGCAGTGTGGGGGTATATTCACTTCAGCTAATGACAATGGGGTTTCTCATCATTTGGGGGGTCCTATAGGTACTAGTACTGCCAGAAAACCTACCACCTTTAGTTCAAATGAGAAAGAACCAGAAGTGAGGAAATCAAAGCTCAACCCTTTTGCACCTGAGTGGTCAGGGTCACCTATAGCAGGTTACCAAAACCCTTTTGCACCTGAATGGTCAGGATCACCTATAACAGGTTACAATGATAGAAGATCAGACGAGACATTCACCATTGGACAAGTAGCTCAGATTGTGGAGTTAGTGAAATCACCACAAGCTTCAGATAGGAATAGTGAGAAACAGCCATCAGACCCCAACCTCAAGGGTATAAATCAAACTCTTGGTGAAATCCAAGAGAAAAGTCAGTCAGCCTTAGAATCCCAGATAATCCAACGTCAGATGCTAGATGTTATTCGTCTACCAAAGACTAGCCTGATGAAATTTGATGGGGATCCTATGAAGTACTGGACCTTTATGAATGCCTTTGATGCTAGTGTAGATAAGGCCAATATTGAGGCTAGTGATAAACTGAACAGACTGTTTGAGTATTGCACAGGAAAGGCATCAAAGGTAATACAGCCATGTGCATTAATGGCCCCGTCAGAAGGCTATAAGAAGGCCAGAAGCCTGCTGAAACAGAGGTTTGGTAATGACTTTGTGATCTCAAAGGCATGGGTCTCAAAGATAACTGAAGGCCCAGCAGTGAAGCCAAATGATGGTGAAGCTCTTCAGGACTTTGCTGATGATGTTAGGGGCTGCATGGAAACACTTCGAGCTATGAATAAACTCAAAGAGGTAGAATCTCAAGATAGAATGGTGAAGATCTTGACAAGACTGCCATTGTATATCCAAACTCGATGGCGTAAGGAGGCCTTTAAGATCCGTGAGAGATTTGGGGAATACCCAAACTTTGATGAATTTGTCCAGTTCCTTGAGATGGTAGCTGGAGAGGCTAATGACCCAGTATTTGGGAATGTAGGGTCAGTCACCAAGGAACTAAAGGGTAAGCCTTCCCAGTCCAAGAAGAAAGGATCAAGCTTTAATGTTAGTGTGACTGATACTGCCACCCAAAGCAAAGATGTCAAAGCCAAACCTGTAGATCAGACCCAAAAAGAGAACAAGCCCAAGGAATACAAGTGCCGTATATGTGATGCTGATGGTCACAGAGTGAGTGGATGTGACAAGTTTAAGAAGATGTCCCTGGAAAAGAGATGGGAAGTTGTGAAAGAGAAAAGACTATGTTTCAATTGTCTTGACTTTGGTAATCACACTTCTAAGGAGTGTAAAAGACCAAAAGGCTGTCAAGAAAAGGAGTGTAAAGGGAAACACTCTGCATTGCTTCATCAACCAGCAAAGGTCACCAAGTCAGAGTCCTCAAAGGATGAGGAACAAAAGGAAGATCAGAAGTCTCAAGACAAGCAGGTAGAAGCCAAAAGTTATGCCTGTGGGCAATCAGATATTGTAAGCTCAAAGGTTGCCCTACCTATAGTTTCAGTGTATGTCAGAGGAAAGGGACAGAGCAGCTACATACGTACCCATGCCCTGCTTGATCCAGGAAGCAACAAAACCTTCTGTTCAAAGGACTTGGTAAAGCAACTTGAAGTAAAGGGAGAAAAGACCTCCCTGTCATTAGAAACTCTTGGTGAAGGTAAAGATATGGATAGCCTTGAAATCTCTCTTGAAGTCACAGCAACTACAGGGCCAAAGAAGAAAAGAAGAGTAGTTCAACTACCACGAGTCTATGCCCTGACAAGGTTCCCAAAGCTAAGGGATAGTATACCATCTTCAGGAGATGTAAAGAAATGGGATCATCTTAAGGATCTGACAGTATTCCATAAAGAAAAGTCAGATGTCACTCTTCTTATTGGTCAGGATGTCCCAGATGCTCTAATCCCCCTTGAAGTGAGGAGAGGAAGGGAAAATGAACCCTATGCCACTAGAACGATTCTAGGCTGGACACTCAATGGTCCTCTACAAGGTGAGAACCAAGATGGATCTGCTCTTTGCAATTTCATTCAAGCTGACCAGGGACCAGATGTAAGTCTGGAAGCACAAGTTGAGCAGTTCTGGAAATTGGATGTGGCTCAAACTTTGGCTGGAAGCCTCCCACAGATGTCTCAAGATGACAAAAGGGTTCTGGATGTCTGGAATGGGTCCATCAAACTAAAAGATAACCATTATGAGATGGACATACCCTTTAAGGTCACACCACCAGATCTGCAAGACAATAAGAAAATGACAGAGAAACGCTTACAGAGTCTTGGCAGAAGATTGTCCAAGGATGCCGATCTTCATAAGTTTTACAAGGAAGGTATAGAGGATTTAGTTCAGAAAGGATATGCAGAACCTGTCCAGGAAAATGAAGATGACAGCAGTGTCAAGTGGTACATTCCTCACCATTCTGTCACAAGTCCAAATAAGCCAGGCAAGCTTCGGATTGTCTTTGATTGTGCAGCAGAATATGGTGGCACATCACTAAACAAGCAAGTGCTGCAAGGCCCTGATATGACAAACAAATTGATTGGAGTGTTGCTAAGATTCAGGGAAGATCACATAGCAATAATGGGTGACATAGAAGCCATGTTTCATCAAGTATGTGTGTCTCCACAACACAGAGATGTACTAAGGTTCCTGTGGTGGAAAGATGGCAACCCTGATCTTCCCCCAGAGACATACAGAATGACAGTACACTTGTTTGGTGGAGTATGGAGCCCTAGCTGTGCAAGCTTTGCTCTCAAGCACACAGCTGAGGACCACAAGACTGAGTTTGATGAAGAGACTGTCAAGACTGTAATGGAGAACTTCTATGCTGATGACTGTCTCAAATCAGTATCAACAGTAAATCAAGCAAAGAGATTGCTGGATGAACTTTGTCAGCTTTTAAGCCTTGGAGGTTTCCAGCTGACCAAACGGATCTCTAACAACAAAGAGGTCATAGAATCTGTTTCCCCTGAGGACAGAGCAAAGGAGGTCAAAGATCTTGATCTGGACTCAGAGGCACTTCCAGTGGAAAGGGCACTAGGTGTTCAATGGGACACTCATGAAGATGTATTTGGCATTAAAATCAAGGAAAAAGAAGTGATATTCACCCTCAGAGTGGTCAGTTCTGTGTATGACCCTTTAGGTTTTGTATGCCCATTCATTCTCCAAGCAAAGAAGATATTTCAAGATGAATGCAAGAGAGATAAAAGTTGGGATGATGAGCTGGAGCCTGACAATGTAAAGAAGTGGAAAAGGTGGTTGGAAGAACTGCCACATCTTGAAGAGTTCAAAGTGAGACGTTGCCTTGTGCCACAGGACTTTGGTAAGTGTGTGAAGATCCAACTTCACCACTTTTCTGATGCATCTGAAGAAGCTTACGGCACAGCATCTTATCTTCGTGTGGTAAATGAACAAGGACAAATCCACTGCTCCTTCCTGTTAGGCAAATCAAGACTTGCTCCCATCAAGCACATGACAATTCCCAGACTAGAGTTATCAGCAGCTGTGATTGCTGTGAAGATGGACAGCTTACTGCGAAGAGAACTTCGTCTGAAAATCACAGAATCCATCTTTTGGACTGACAGTATGATAGTCTTGCAGTACATCAAGAACACTACCAAGAGGTTCCAGACTTTTGTTGCCAACAGAGTAGCAATCATCCATGATGGATCTTTACCAAGTCAATGGAGGTATGTAGATACCAAATCAAACCCAGCAGATGATGCTTCACGTGGCCTCAGTGCAAATGAAATTCTGTCTAGCAAAAGATGGAAACAGGGACCGGACTTCTTGTGGGAGAATGAGTCCCAGTGGCCGGTTGTTCCTCAAACATCTCCTGACATGCTAGCAGATGACCAAGAAGTGAAGAAAGAAGCAAAGGCATGTGTTGTAGTCACTGATGCACCTGATCACTTGGAGCAAATGTTCAAGCGGTACTCAAGCTGGTATCGTCTAAAAAGGGCAATTGCATGGCTGATCCGCTTCTGTGATTGGCTGACAAAAGGAAAGCCTAAACTGACTCCTAGCCTAACTGTTGATGAACTTCAAAATGCAGAGAGAAGCATTATCAAGCATGTACAACAAAATTGTTATTCAGATGAGTTCAGAAGCCTAAAATCAGGCAAGCAAGTGTCTCACAAGAGCACAATCTTCAAATTGGAGCCATTCAGAGATGAGGATGGTATGCTCAGAGTACAGGGCAGACTTCAAAGTGCACCGATAATTGACTCGGCCAAGCACCCTTTGATACTGCCTAAGGACCATCATATTGCAGAGCTTATTGTGCGACACACACATGAATGGACCTCCAGACACTCAGGTAGAGAGTATGTACTCTCAAAGGTCCGAGAAAAATACTGGATACCACAAGGACGTCCCTTAGTGAATAAGGTATTGCAGAAATGTATCATATGCAAGAAACTGAGAGGACAGTTAGGAGTTCAAAAGATGGCAGACTTGCCAACAGACAGAGTCACACCTCACAAGCCTCCCTTCACCTACACTGGTGTGGACTGTTTTGGCCCATTTTATGTAAAAAGGGGCCGTAGTCAAGAAAAGAGGTATGGCTATCTTTTCACCTGCTTAACAACCAGAGCAATACATATAGAAATCCTCAGCTCAATGGATGGTGATTCTTTCATCAACTCACTAATCAGGTTTATCTCTAGGAGAGGAAAACCTGAAAAGATCAGGTCAGACAATGGAACCAACTTTGTTGGAGGAAATAAAGACTTGCGGGAGTCAATTCAAAGGTGGAATCAAGACCACAAGACACAGGAAAGTCTCTTGATCAGAGAGATAAAGTGGGAGTTCAATCCGCCAGCTGCATCCCACATGGGTGGAGTCTGGGAAAGGCAAATCAGGACAGTACGCAAGGTACTGAACTCCATACTAAAAGATCAAGTCCTGGATGATGAAAGATTGAACACAGTATTCTGTGAGGTTGAATACATAGTCAATGGTAGACCACTCACTCCAGTGTCAGATGATCCAAAGGACTTGAAACCTCTCACCCCAAATGACTTGCTTCAGTTAGGTGTAGGGCTTAAAGCACTCCCAGGAACCTTCCGAAAGGAAGACATGTACAGTTGTAGGTGGAGGCATGTACAGTACCTGGCAGACCAGTTCTGGAAACGATGGGTAAAAGAGTATCTCCCTACACTGCAGCTAAGACAAAAATGGTTAGACACAAAGAGAAATATCCAAACTGATGATCTTGTATTAGTTATGGATGAGAATCTAGCAAGAAATAGTTGGCCTCTTGGGCGTGTTGTTAAAGCTTTCCCAGGTAAAGATGGTCTAGTTCGATCTGCAGAGGTCAAAACTGCTACAAATGTACTTGTCAGACCTATTGATAAGCTTTGTTTGCTTGAGTCAGTCACATCATAGACATATCATTGAGTTGTGTTTGTGAATAAAGGTCATCTGATGTGATGTTATATTTGATTCAGAGTAACCGTGCTCATTGTGTAAATCCCATTGTGTTGTATGAAATAAGAAAAGGATACATGAGACATTGCTATTGCATTTTGTGTTGTAACTATGGTAATAGTCATACCCAAGATATTGTTTAACATGTCATCAGTTATACAAGGTTGTATACTGTAATCATTTCTGTATGGTTAAACTTGTTTTTTGATAATTGTAAAGGTTAAAAGGGATTGTAAATGTTCACTTCTAAGGTTCACATTTAAGGGGCCGGGAATGTAGTGTAAGGTAAAGAATACAGTAGGGTTGTATAGATTGTCATAAAATAAAGTTTGTATTTTCTGGTTATATCTGTAACATTGAGAATGTCATAGTTTATAACTAAATGGGTTAGAATCAAAGTACAGTAAAGGTATGTTGATGGTTGTATGTTTCAATGACCTAGTATTATGTGGTAATCCTACATCAGCATTCTTGGAACATATAAACTGGCTGATCTCATGCCTGCTGATGTCATACTTGTCTCATGTGTGTACCACTCAGTGTGCTTACTTCATCCTTTTAGCTGATATCATTAGTCACCTGTTTGTCTCCCTATCTGACATCAGTCTGACCTCATACTTCTGGATGATGTGAGACTCTGATCTCAGCCTTTAGATAGCATATAAAAGCAGGTCCCTCTCTCCTCCTCCTCAATCACTACATCTGATCTGTGCTGTTCACATCAACCCTATGGACTACCTTGCTGATATACTGGACTTTGTACCTGAGGACTAAGAGGAGGCAATATTCTTTGTACAGGTTATTACCCTGAAGGTTATTATACCAGATTACCCTGAAGGATATATCCATGCTAAGGTTGGACTACTGAATGTTATTGCACACAGTTATGTTCAATGGACTCTATGCTGAAATGTTATATTACCTGAGGACATTTGTGTGTTACTATGTGCTACTGTGACAACCATAGGAAATAAGTGTCTACCGAAGGGGATTAGGCCTCCTGTGGCTACTTCAGCAATAAACCTGTCAACAAGCAACTTGTAACAAAGACTTTGTCTGCAATCATTGGCCAAGGCCACCACAGTAAAAAATATTCTGTAAGTAGCAATAAATTCCTTAGAAATGACACAGTTGTAAATTAAGGGCGTCTTACCCCACCCTACCCTCCAACCCCCTGTGTGTAGCTTAGAAACCTAAACTCACATCTCTCCGTACCAGCCATATCACCTCAGCTTATAAAAAAAAACGCTGTTGTTCAGTTCAGCCTGCTGTGCTACCCTGTATGGGGCTGCCTCTGGTTATGCTCGAACCGTGGCGGGAATTTATCCCAGCGCTACAAGTCTGCCATCTAGTGTCAATTCTCTGAATTCGTAGTTTATACATTTTCCGCTGTGAGGCCTAAATTCCCACCCGGAAATGCGCAGACCAATGCGCAGAAGAGCTTTTACCGCCATATACACATTGAATGGAGAAGAAACCTGACGGTGTTGCTTCGAAATATCAAACGATTCTGGTGTCCAAATAGCAAAAGTGAAAGCCTAAACATGGCGAAAGCCTTGGCAAGAAAGATATCTCACAGTTCATCAGCCTTAGCTCACATTTACGGCGCTCAACAGACGGGAAAAGGCTATGTTGCCTTACGACAGGTAAGGTTGGGCTTGTCCAGAACGGCGCACTTGCCGAGGGACAACTGAACTGTCCTCAGGCCGCAGTGGCAGTGCTCGCCCCGAGCTCCGAACACAAAACTTTTACAGCCAATGCATCATGTCTCAGATGTGATTTATGATATAAATAGAGAATTATTCAGTGTATAACAAAGTGGAGTTTCAGTCGGAAAAATAGCTAGTCTCATATTTTCGGTGAACAAAATGAACTTGACACTTTTTTTCACTGACACCTCAGCCTCAGCCTCACTCAGCTCAGGCTCAGCAGACTCACTCAGTCAGTGACTCGACTCTTTGACAAGTGACTGATTGGGTGAGTCAGTCTGAAGTTGAAAACCTCAAGTGAAATCCAATCGAATGCGTCCAAGTCAGTGTGTGTGTTTTTAGGGCGAGGATCTCATGCAAAAGATAGTCTATTTGAAGTTTAAATATGGACTTGGAACCAGGAGTTGCTGTGTATTTTTCTTTTATTCTCAAGTAGGTTGGAAATCCAGGAACATTTGACTAGTCTCTTGATTTAAATGACGAGAGCTTGGGGAGTGGTGATTTTATAACAACAAAAAACGGGAGGGTTGGTGGATTTCCATATATGTTTTTCGGTCCAGTCAGAGAGTTATGATTTTTTCAGTCCCTTGTAAGCCTTGTTCAAGAGAAGTACCGGTATACTATTGATCGAGACTATCTATAATCTAGTAACGTGCAAGCCTTTTTGCTGAAAAGGATTGATAATCTTATTTCTCTACCCCCTCCCGAGACAATTTTAACGAATTGATAAACATTTAAAGCAAATTGGACGAATAGATGTAATGGCTTGTTCTTCAGCAGTTGTCCAATTTAGCAATAGCCAGGTATAGATTCTAGCATAAACATCAGCAGTTTTCCAATTGAGCAATAGCCAAGTATAGATTCTACTTTCTATCATAGACATAACGAGAAACTCACAAATGTGAAAATCAGTGAGACTGACTTACATCCCTGACTTATGACCATGACATGTTTCATTGGCTTGGAACTCATCAATATAAGTGGGGGAGGGGGGCACTGTGTCTTGGGCAGTTAGCAGGGCGGATAAGGCGCGTCTTATACGCCAAACAAAATGCTGCTGAGTCTTATACGTGGGAGGGACATTTCCTTGAGTTTGGGGTGCGCCTTATAGGGGGGTAATTTTACTATAGAACAGTACTAAATTAACAAAAATCTGCGCTTAGAGGTGCGCCTTATACCTGGAATTGCGTTCTCTTAGTTGGGGATGAGCCTTATACGCGAGCTGCGCCTTATACGCGGGAGATTACGGTAGCAGACAAAGGTGCACTGCTCTGTTTCCTATAACTACAATGTACATTATAGAGATATCAATTAAACCGCTGTATAAACACAGGACCTAAACACAGACTGACCACTGCCCCTCATAGTGTATTGAAACCACTCTACACGTCTGCAAAACCCTGAGCTGCCGCTGAGTATGCAATCACCCCCCCCCCCTTCCTCAGCCCACTACTAGCCTAACTAAGGGATATTAACACTGGCTTCCTCTTGTCTCTGCAGTTGTTCTAATAATGGACTAGGGATAAAAATAAAAACCCAACTTGCATATTTGAAATAAAAGAAAGCCCTGATTTTTAAACATGTGGTGACTCGTCTATCCCATAAGGCTATATATACAGTGATACACCAGGCTTCAAATATATAAATACATACTACTATGCCTATGGAATGTTAATAGAATACACATGTACAATGTATTGCTTATGTCATGTCACAAGGCATCCTCCTGTGAAGTGGGGATCTTCATGAGAGGGCATGAAGGAGCAGAATAACTTCATCAGCAGTCCATTAATGAGTAATCCCTGGAGTAGCATACCGGATTCGTAAAAAGGCGACAGACTCAAGGTTCCTTGTGACATGAGGTGAGCATGTGGGCTGCTGGTGTCCATATGCGTTGGCCCAGGCCTACATGCTTGTCTTTTGTCATGGGTTTCCCCCTTAGTGAACCATGTTTGAGTGATCAAAGGCCATGGTTTGTCTGGCCCTGCCTATGGGATTAGGCAAATAAAAGGACACTTACTATTCTTCGAGAAGATTAGGGGAATGAAGCCATGGTAGTGGTTTTCCCCCTCACCCCTCATAGATTCGGTCATTCATCTCATAGATTCCTCCATCCATAGATCAAGGTACTGCCGTGTCTTGGACAAGCAAAGTGTAAATACCTGTCTAGCTGTATGGACAAGCAGCAATACCTGTCCAGACTGAGAAAGAAAGAACTTCATGTCTGGAAACTACTGAGGCAGTCCCATGAGGTGTAAGAGCCTTAGGACGTTAAACAAATCAATCAATCAATGTCACAAGGCATTGTCTTTACTGGTAGATACCACGTAGTGGAAAGTTAACCCTAATGTTCATTTCTTAATGGAATACATTTTATATATTGGACATGGCATCTTGAGGGAACCCATTTTCGAAGTAACATATTTCTTATTCAGTCTTCTTTCGTTCAACATGACTCAGGCTACTGGTTGAAAATAAAAAATATCTATTCCAACCTCTAATGTAAATTTGTATTTTCAGCTACCAGAGGATGTTGTGGATGACTTCCAAGAGCGGATGGACCTGAACGATGTACCTAGTGTTATCCGTGAGTTGGATGCCCTAGCTACACAAGTTTTCTTTGACGAAGATGAGTGCCTCGAAATCCTCAAGGTGAGCATCTTCTCTGTGTCTACCCCATATTTATCCAGCTGTTCTGGTAGACGTAGCATATGTGATTAATAAACACCTCTCCTGGTTTGGGGGGGAGGGGATTATTTTTACTGGTACGGTAAATTATCTCGTATAATCCACAGCTTATACTAGAGCCATATAATTAGTGCGGCTTATTATGTTCCCAAAGTCAGGATGTGGCTTATATAAAAGTATTTGACAATATAGAACTGTACTAAACTGCCAATTCTCAAGGCCTTGGTGCGCCCTATAGCTCATCCTCAAACTCAGCGTGTGGCTTATACAAGGTTGCGGCTTATACAGGGAGGGATGGAAGTCTTCAGGGATTTCCCTGATTTCAGGGATTTTCAAGGTCCAAAGACCTATATAAATCTTACATCTAAGGGGTTCTTTTTGAGCATTTCAGTGATTTTTGTGCTCAGTCAACCCTGTACGGAAGAATTTTACGGTAGTACCCCGGGGGAAGTACATAAAAAACTCCCATTGATATCTTTCTCTATTTAACGATGAATTGAATTCCCAATCGAAATTCACAAATTCAATTCCCAAATGAACTCCTGAACAACCAATTATGATTTGCCATTTAGTGTTTATGAATACATCATAAACAGATCAATACTTTCCCCTTATATAGCGTGTGGTAGGCAATATGACCAACTATGAGGCGCGGAGGTCCCAGGAGGACAATGCAGGAGAAGACGAACAGGTGAAATATGCCAAACTGTTCGTGGAGTATGGTGGAGTGGACGTGCTCGTCAGACTGCTCATGATGACGTCATACCTACCCTCCAGTTGGCGCTACTATAATGGAGGAATCCAACAACCAGGTCTGTGAAGTGACTTCAGATTGGCTAATCTTAAGCATCTGTTTCTCAACTTTCCTGTTCTCTGGTTTCATGTTACAGTGGCCAATAGGTCAAGACACTGACACAGTGTGCTTCTATATGAAATTGATGTCATACAGTACATGTACCCGAAGATGCCTAGGTGTCGTAGACTGGGAAAAGCTTACATTATTATAACTCTTGACTTTTGCTTTTCTTTCAGACACAGAGGAGCAGCTGCGGTGCAAGAGTGTCTGTTTGGAAATTCTTCAGCGACTCATCACCACAGTAAGTACGGCCTACTCTATCCAACCATATTCACAAACCTCTGCAGAAAAATCGTAGCAGTGGATTTCTTGCGTTTTGGAAGGAGGAGTGAAAAGTTTTGAAAATTATGTTAAAGGGTCGGTGGTTTTAAGCGTGACCGTGGTTTGATATATGCTTATTGCTTTCAAGGGCTACCGGTAACTGCATCGTGCTTTAAATCAATCAGCTAACATGTTCCTCCTTTGTGATTAACACTATTTCTGGCAACTAGATGCTCTCCTTGATGCGTAAAGCTCCGTAACAAATGTTGTTAGTGCATTGAAATAAAAGGACTAATGGAAACGAAACTAGAATATCATGTAAACTGTATGAGATTGATTGATTGATAGATGAACAACTTACCATTTTACCTAATAGGATGATGGAGAGAAGTTAACAGCTGTTCTCACACAGCACGAGGACATTCTCACCTACTGTTTTCGGCTACTGGCACATGACAAGACGTGCCTCATGGCCTGTCAGTTCCTGGAGGACTTGCTCCAGGCGCGCCGCTCAGTCCTCAACCTCCACAACGTCCAAAACATGCGCCAGCTTATCACCAGCCTGGACGACAACAAACTGGCCAACTTCTGTCGCGTGTTGGCTGTCACCATCTCAGACTTGGACATATATGAGAACAAGTCATCTCTGTATGCACAGAACAAACAGAAGCGCACCAAGGGCTTTGTGAACATAAGGGACATTAACCAGGAGTTGCTCCTGAGTATACCTGACCTGCTCCCCAGGTTGATAAACATTGCCTGTGTTAAGGACTATACACCGCGGTATCGCGGCACAGTGAGTGAGTTAGACTGCTGGATGGAGTGGATAGAAAATACCATGTCAGATGCTGCCTTTGACAATCCTGAATCAGACGAATTGGACAATTTCATAGGAGGTAGGTGGTATATCTTTCAAAGTTCTCCGAGTATTGTTGTTGAAATGAGATATGTACTAGGTTATGAAATACACTACCACATATAAAGTAGCCCCACTGCTTCAGCCGTTGTGGGGTAAGAAAACTTCTGCCAAGCAATATTTTCTTTGTACTCGATCCCCCTGTGGAGTGGGTACCTTTATGAAAGGGCATAAAGGAGCAGAATGGCTTCATCGGGAGTCCACGAAGGAGTAGACCCCTTCCATACTAACAGTGGGCATACCAGATTCATAAAAGGCAACAAACTCGAGGTTCCTTGTGACATGAGGTAAGCATGTGGGCAGCTGGTGTCCATGAACACGGGATGCTTGTCTTTTTTCATGGGTTTCCCCCTCAGTGAACCACATCTGAGTGATCAAAGGCCATGGTTTGTCTGGCCCTGCCTATGGGCCCAGGCAAATAAAAGAACACTTGCTATTCTTCAAGAAGAGTAGGGGAATGAAGCCCTGGTAGCAGCTTCCCCCTCACCCCTCCTCATAGATGCTGTCATTTATCTCATAAATTCGGTCATCTATAGATGCTGTCACCACTGTGATGGGCAAGCAGTGTATAAATACCTGTCTAGCTGTATGGACAAGCTGCTTTTAAATACCTGTTCAGACTGAGAAAGAAAGGACTTAACATCCATAAACTAATGAGGCAGTCCCATGAGGTGTAAGAGCCTTAGGACGTTAAACAAATCAATCAATGAATCTTTATTGATATTGGAAAAGCACAGCAATACACATCAGATGAAAATTAAGAAACAGAAAATCTTTAACCATCATTTTAAATCTTGGGTCCGCTGTTTATTTGCATGACTTAATGCAGGTACAACAGGTTTTTAGCTGGTTGCCGGTTGTTGATACACCATATAGACCGGTTGACACTAACACTGGGCCCGGTGGCCAATGGCCAGTAGTTTTGAGTGTGGGCCAGTGATTTTTTCTTCCAGCTGGCCCGGGTAGCCACTGGGCTTCCCCTCTTTGATTTTGTGACTAAAGACAATTGGAAAGTGCAATATTTTTTTATTGGATTTTATTTATACCTGGGGCACCAAGGGTTAAAAGGACTACCAGCAGATTATTCACACATGGGAATAGAGTATTGATGTTGTCACACCTCCGGGTAATCCTTAACCCTTTAACAGGCCACCTACATATATGTACAACCACACAAAGGCCTTATTACCCTAAGCCTGAGATAGGTATGATGCACTAACACTCTGTGTCCCTTGAGGTACTCAACTAGTTCTGATCTAGCCAATCTCAAAACACCACTACAAGAGTGTTGTTCAGTCCCCACTGCCACTCTTACAGGCACTCTCAGACTCAGTCTGCCATAGACAGAGATACCCTGTCCTGGGGCTCCTCCCATACAGAGTGATCTTGAGCAAACTACCATGCCTGCCCAGGCGGCTCTCTGAAGGGAACCTTTAAACCTTGCACACATGCATCACTGACTTTAAGCCCTTTAAAAACAGGATCACTTACACACTCCTATTATCTGATCGACTAGACGTTAATGTCTAACATTGCAGCCCTGGTGAGTTATGGCCATAGTACATGATAGTCAACCATACTTGTACCTGTGGCACAGCCTTAGACATTTTATAGTTTCAAATTTTGGATCTTCTTATTGTTTTTTGACATAAAAGGTTTTATCCAGCTACAAATCTCCGACCAACAGCTTTAGCTGTGGGCCAATAGATTTCCAAGGCTGTTAGCCTGGGTGGCTAGAGGCTAAAAAAGTTTGTTTCTACCCCTGATGAAGATTTTAATGTGATGTCGCGGAAACCATTGAGGCATAGAAGTTTTAAACACAGATCGGGCAAAAAAGAAATTGTTTCGGGTAACCCTACCCTATCTAGGAAAAAAAAGTCGACTACATATTTCAATTTAAAAGAAATATGTATTGGGGAAATTTATTACTCATTTTGTTTGTTCCCAGAGTGACCGCAAATCTTTTTGAGTCATTGTAGCACTAAAGGAAAATTTAAAAAAAGGGAAAAAAAGAAAGGAAAATCCTACCTAATTTTTTTTTTGGCTAACCCTGAATTTCAAGTCCACTTGAGTGGTGAGACTGTCCTCTTAGCTGCTAATATCACATGTACCCAATCCTTCAGATAAATAATATACTGTCAATATAAATTTATAGGTATCTGCGAAGCCACAATGCCTGGTGGCCCAATGGTGCAACAATCTGGGTTGAAAATCAGCATGGATTTGGTGCTACGGGTTCAGGTCGTCTACGTCTTGGGTCTCTTCCTTGTCGGGAAACACCGTAAAAAGGTGCAGCGGAAACTTGCTGAGCTCCAACTTGTACCTGGTCTGTCCGAACTCTTTGACCAGTTCATCTGGAAGTGCCAAGTGTAAGTAGATTTACTGACAACTTTTTCACAAACGCAATTCCTTTTTCTAGTCAGATGTATTGGGGACGATTCAAACTTGTGGGACTGAATCTCATTGCAGCATTTGCGTATTTGCCAATACCAGCCTACACACCAGTACCTAACATCATAGTCTAATTTGAGGACCACCAGGACTACATGTGTACACTACGCCAAGCATTCTTAAATATTTAACAGGGGACAATTTTTTATTGAATTTCAGACACAGAAATAACAGTCGCCATAGGTTAAGAGGGCACAACGCCAGCTGTGAATGCAGCCCGGTGAGTATCATGTCTATCACTCACAATAAGCTGAATAGTATAAGGCCACACCAAAAATATCAGTTGGTCTGCGGATCGCCCTCTCCATATTTTCGGAATGCAAATTTTTTTTCTTTGAAAAAATCTTATCTACGGATTTGACTCACTTCACTTTCTACAACTTTTCTCTTTGTGATGTTTGGCAATTTTTTTTATTTATTTTTTTTTTTTTTAAATAAACAATTTTCGCTCACCTCACTTTTCCAGCAAGGAAACCTTTGGACGCCAAAAAATTCTTTAAAAAAAAATTGCTCGCACCATTTTTTCAAAACCAAAATCTGTAGACCAACTTATTTTTTTGGTGTGGCCTAAGAGAATATACACCTAGTCCGTTACCAACTTGTTTAAAAAAAAAAGTGAAACTTCTCGACGTTTGTCGGGGCGTGCCTTATATGCAGGGTTTTACATATATCGAGTGTTGTAAGGAATGGGGACGTTTCCAGACCTAAAGTGCAGCTCATAGCTTATTCCAATGTTGAGAGTGCAGCTATATGTGCCTACAGGTATTTTATGGTTTGTACCTTTCGAATGCAATATAAAATTCTTTTACCTTTCAGGAGGTGGCGTTGAAGATACAGTTCCTTCGATTAGTCCATAGTTTCTGTGATCACTCCGAGTAAGTATTACCCCTGAAAACTATATCATAGGGAGCAGGTTAAAATGAATGGTGTTATGAATTAAAAAAAAAGTTACTTAGAAAGGCAGTCTTCCATAAATTAACACAAGACTCATGCAGTCTAACAAGGTCGAGACGGGTGATGCCGTGAAGTCATTTATGCCAACCAAGACATGAAACGATTAGGGGGATATTTACTCTTCTCTTTTGCCATTTCAGCTACAAACACTTGCTGCTCTCAAAGAGTGAATTGAGTGAAATCAAACGCATTAATGCAAAGGCCGGTCCTCTTGCCATAGACGGACTAGATAACATCAACAAGTAAGTACAAGTCCTTATAAGAAATATTGTATTGTTGCTACACAAGATGACAGAATTTAATGGGATTTTACCTCTCTTTTCCTGCAATTATTTTAGCTCCCAAACGCTTAACCACTCCAATAAAAATAACAAATAACCCTTTCTTCAGCATAAATCTCAGAAGGTGAGCTACTTCATGAAATCGGAATGTGTTAGAAAACAATGGTAATTAAAGACCATGCTCTAAAGGGGTTAAGAAGTCTGGAAAGTAGCAGGGTAGTGCATTTCCAGATGACTGATTCTCCTTTTGCCATTTTACAGACAGTTAATGTGCCGTGGCAGTAAGGGCTTGCTGAGTAAAGTGGTGGAAGTCATGAAGAAGGAGCCAACCGCCTCAACCTTCCGCTTCTGGCTCGCTCGGGCTGTCGAGAGCTACCTCCGAGGCAGCACGTCCTACTGCGATCAGGTCTTCCTGCTCAAGAGAGGCCTGCTGCAAGTGAGTCTTCTACATGTAGAAATGATTTTGGTAGAGAAAGAGGTCATATGAAAATGTTTGATTGCATTTTCATTGTTTGACAGTACAAAATCTTTGTTAGGGCTTGGTCAACACATATTCACATAAACTGAAAAAACTGCTCTAGTAAAGTGTGAATAGAGATTGATAAAATGCAAAGACTCAAACTTATCATGGGTTGGCTGTTGATGATAGTTTATGGACCACCTTTACCTCCCCAGCAGAAGCAACTGATTTCATACCAGGGATATCTCTATTTGTTTGTCAACTCGTCTTTGCAGAGTAGGAAGTGAAAGAACGCTTATAATCTGGTTTGAAAAAAAAAATGTCTTCCCTTTCAAATCAAGTCGTTAAACTTATGATTGTGTCATGTCTGAATAAGCTCTAATGGAAACAAATACTTTTTAGCACATCGCCGGCAACATTGTCAACTTTGACATCCGACCAAAGGAGATCCTCCAGTCAAGCTTTGATCTCCTTGGGGAACTCATCAAGTTCAACATTGAGGCCTTCAAGGCCTTTGACAAGGTGCTCAACACGAAGACACGGGTAAGGATGGCTTGCGGTTACTAATTTGAAAAATCCCTCTGGTTCAAGATTATATTTCACAAGTATGATAGAGGTTTACATCTTGTTAAAGATATAAACATGAATACCAAAGTATGAGATCGTTATGCATTTGAAATATCAGTGCTTTGCAAGATTTTTTCACTTCTCATTGGCCATTTGTGAACTGTCTTTGTAGTTTGACAAGTTCGTTGCTATCGTGAACAAGAACCTGGTCGACTCTAATATGTTCATCAGAAGTCTGGTGCTGTCCTATGAACACTTCTGTAGCGTCCAACCAGAACACAAAGGTAATGAATACTTCCCAGCTAACCCTATTGCATGGCAAGATATGAAGACTTGATAAATTATTGCTCTGATGCTTGGATGCCTGGTTTTGTGGCAATTAAAGTATTAAATCTTAGTCATCGGCCATAATAACTTTCTTAGATGCACCAGATGGATATACAGATCCTATAAGACGCATCAAGAGTTTAAGAAAATGGTCAAAACATTTTAAAAAAATCATAACTTTTGTTCTACAAAATCGATTTTCAAAATTCAAAAAGCTATGTGTTGCGAGAGCCCCCCCTCCCCTCCACCCCCCGTGTCATATTATGACCTAGGGGAAGTGTAACACATCAAAAGAATGCTCTTGGTATCCTCTCTGGCATGACCTAAAACCCCACGTACAAAACCCGCCTTGTACGACGCGGGAGATTATGGTACACTAACATTGAATATTCCTTTGTAGAAGATAACAAATTTGTTAAACCCATTTACCAATATGTCCTACTCCGCAATTGATTATGCTGGACACATAAGGTAATGTCAGTGTAAATCAACCTTCCTATTCTGTTCCAGACTACCTCTCTTCAGAGTCGCTGCTGCTGCAACATGTGGCTCGCTTTGACCACCAGATGGAGTACCTCCACAAACTTATTAACCAGATCAATGTGACAAACCTCACCCAGGAGAACGTCTCCTGCCTCAACACCACGCTTGTCTTCCTTATGTTCGCCAACCAGAAGTCTGCCTTGCCTCGCTACCTCCGTGGTCTTACTCTCGAGCCGCGCTCCTCAGCCGGAGAATGCTCTGGATCCTCCTCCATCATGAAGAACTTCAGGTGAAGATAGATATAATATTACTTTTACTTATGTCATCGACAATCTTCACATAAATATGACGGGAGTGAAAAGCTCTGACCCAATGCTAGTAGCTACAATGTTGAGACGCCACCTCATGTTAGATATACCCTAGATGGTCAGGTTTGGTCTGGTGCCACTGAAGAAACCTGTTTTTTATTATGTGCATATCCATGGTTGATGATTACTTGTTGATGCTTTACTAACTTGAATCTCAATGGACATGTCATATGGGAAACTCAGGTCATCAGTATTTTACATGTTGCTCTTGTCACAGGGACTTGTTGATTTTCTGGCAAGACCACTACCTCCACAAGGACAAAGACTGCAGTGCATTAGAAAAGGTAGGTCCTGGTTGGAATTAATCCTTCCTTGCAGTTGTAAATCTATAAGAATGCATCCAGTCAAGTGCAGACTGAAAAATATCACAAGAAAACATGTTTGCTACAGCCTTTTGGAATTAAAGTCAAATTAAGGTTTTCCCTATCTAGTAGTTTTCAGGGTAAGATCTTGAGATATCTGCCCCTTTAAATAAAAAGAACCTAATATTAATCTGTTTCTCTTATTTACAAGTATGCCTTACATTTACAGAGTTCGCGTATCAGCTTTGACTACTGGAAGTCAACAGTGGGTACGCTGGTGTCCGAGGACCGGAACCTGGAGGATGCCATCATCCACTACATGGATCCTGATACGTGTCGTGACAGCTAGGACTTAAAACTATTCACACTTAGGATATCCAATTACTACAGACAGTCTGCGCTCCTGCGTACAAGTCAAACCATCCATCTTACTCACTGTGTACACCTCAAACAACGGCCAACTTCTGCCTATGGCCGGCTGCAAACAGCTTTAGACATGCACAAATATTGTGGTCGGGTTTGTTAGTGGCTGATGTGAATTCAGACAGAAACTGTGTAGTTGTGTTGGGTAGATGGATTTCAGAGCTGTAGATCAGAGCGAAATAATTAGGATTGCTTCACAGGTTTCAGCTGCTGTGCAGACCGGGGCCTTTTTTTAAGGGGTGGGGTATTTCTGGGTGGGTTACTTGTTAGCAAGCGGTTGGTAGGTTGGGAGAGCATGTGACCTGTAAAAGAAACTGAAGAAGTGCTGAAGTGAACAGGCGTTTATTTTGAGGAGGGATACACAATGTGCGCAAGTCGCTTTGGACGTCCTTTGCACTGCCTGCATTCTGGAGACCTTATCAGAGGGCACGGTCTCTCTCTGTTGAAAATGCATTAACAAAATCATACACACATAAAAAATATATATATGTATACACACATTATCTATGAAATGTATATTTATCTATTTTATTCTTGAAATCATAAGTGGTTGCGGAACCACTATGACTGAAACACCAGTTTGTGCTTGAAATGAATTTGGTGCCACTCCCTTGGGTTTGTTTGAATTGGAGTTTCGTCTTTGAATTGTCTTATCAGAAATATCAAAATCCTCTCTATGATCGTACATTTATTCGGTGTGTTGT
The DNA here is from genome assembly GCA_949317995.1 of Acholoe squamosa. Taxonomy (NCBI): domain Eukaryota; kingdom Metazoa; phylum Annelida; class Polychaeta; order Phyllodocida; family Polynoidae; genus Acholoe; species Acholoe squamosa. The sequence continues at coordinate 48,294,081 of OX439038.1, forward strand.
ATATGCCACCTATGTAGACAACGCCCGATTATGCCATGTAAAATAATTTACTTCACTCGGTATAGCATATGGTGAGCCTGTGATTGCAAAATTAGCAAATTACAGGGTCTTGTCGTGTCCTTATCTGCATCTAGTATCATGTGATGACGTAACCTCTGCAATTTATGATCTTGGACCAGATGATGGAAATTCATGCTCATGCATCATTTATACATAAATGTAAAGAAGCGGGTACAAAATGTTTATTGCAAGGCTGAGTGATATATTAACAAAGGACCAGTAGTGAATGCTGCCATCGATTTTCAGTTTAAGCGATGAAGAATCATGTGCAAACATTATACTGTTCACGCAAGAGCTGACTGCATGCGGTGGAGTACCCTTTGAGGACTTTGTAGCACCTCAGTGCCGCTTACTCACCAGCATTGTATAAACGAAATATGCAGACAAACTAACATGACGCTTGGGGCATGATAATACAGGGTTAGCAGAGGCAGGCCCAAAAACTGTCATTCGACGTGGGTAAAGGATACAGGGTCCTGCATAATACAGAGATACCTGCCATGTAAGAGTGGATGGTTGTGTACTTCAAAGTGGTCTGTTCACCATATATATATATATATTCATGTCTGGATGCTTTATATAAACAAAAACCTCTTATACTAATACCGACATGTATATGAACAAATAGCCCTGGCGCTAAAACTTCAGCTAAAGAAGCGACACTAGATGCAACTAGATTAGTACGCTGACTGATTTCTTCTATAGTGTTGATAGGCGGAGAGATATCTGCCGCACCTAGGAGGTTGTCTTCAGCTACTACCCACAGCAAATACTATCGTGTCTGCTTTATCATGTCAACCAAACCAAAAAGAAAACAAAAATGGTCCAGTGACAGTTCAAAAGTGAGCACCATTGTGTCTTTTAAGTCTGGGTATATAGTTGGGGACAAGTTTGAAGACAGTGATTTTACTGTAAAAGCATTTGAAGAGGTACATGAGGGATACCAGGGTTTGATTGGTACAAGTGTATTTGGTAGGTGTGCCAGTTTGGGAGGGGATAGATCTTAAAAGGGGATTGGACTTGATGCCACCTCCATGTATCAACGTGTGATGAATTAACGTAAATCGTATGACCTCGTTAATCTCTGGTAGACATAGAATGTAGGTCAGTAGCGGTGGAAATACCTCAACCCGATTCACATCATTTGTGTACCTCGTTAATTTTGAGGACAATCAGGCATGGTGAGAAAACAATAAGAAGCCTCCAGTTTGTAATATATGTATGGAGTATGTATAAATAAGCCTGTTTGGAGACTGAAGGACATGGTCAGCCACGCGAAGGCTGCGATAAGTATTATCAAGATGTGATGCATCTCTGCCAACCATGTGTCTGACCTGAAATGTCCTCATATAATTGTACAGATCTTTGTAATTTATCTAGAATTTGGTATGTTTCCCTTTTTATAACGAATTCTGTGTGTTGAAATGGTAACTTTATGCAGGGTGTTTTCGAGACATTGTTCGTGGGTGAAAGTATGTGTATGCATTTTTCTCTGGTTACTCTATCATTTGAGTTGGCATTGTATTGACTGATGAAATGCTGAAGAGATGTATGAATAATCTTTGTTTCTAAATTAATAATACTCAGATTGTTTGTCTATATGTTTACCATTTCTTTGAATTAGGGATACTTGATTGGGTATATATGACAGTGTAAAATGTAAACAGACAACACACGAACGTACTGATACTCATTGTTCCGCTGTATGCGAGTGAAGATTGGAAAATCGGGTGTGGAGAAATGAACTTTTGGTGTGAATAGGTGATTTGATTTGAAGAATATGAATGAATCCGTGTTTGTGCGAAAGATATTCATATTGAATGTGTGCAGTGGGAAAATGTATGTCCTCACGAGAAAGTTGTCATTATATATGTGTGTATTTTATAATTGTAAGAATTGGGCATGGTATACTATTTCTAGTTTGAGTTGATGCTGTAAAAGTTGCTGCGCAATTATTAATATAGACCTTCATGGACTTAAAATTGGCGAGAAGGTCCAACTCGGCCACTGCAATTCACGTATATTAGAATACACCTAATGAAGCCATTGATTCCTTGTAAATAGCCCTTGAATTACAGCGTGCTTGCCTTCATTAACCAGTCCAGCTCAATGATGTTTCCTTTTTCTCTGTTCATCTTTTTCTTCTTTTTTTAAGGAAAACGAGCTGGACTGTCCTAGGATTGAATTGTTTGAGTTATTTAAAGCATGATTTGTAAATAACACGCTCAATGATGTGAGATACACAGCATGTACATAAAAAGAAAACTCATGCAGGGAGGGTTAGACCGGCAGCTTAAAGAGAATGTAGCTGAATTTATCAATTGCCTTAACACTTTCAGGAGGACTCATTAAATGCGCGCGCAGAAAAGATATTCCGTGTGAGGGTATGGGGAACAGTTGTACAGCTGCCAATATTTTGCGTCATTTGTGCACACACATTAGAACCAAGTGAACGCGAGTGATGTGCCTTTCACAGTCTACCAACCTGCTGCTTTATTATCTAATTTTAAAGATTTTAGTCATTTTAAATGACAAAGATGCTGAGGAGGCTTACCACTTTAAAGACCACTTGGCGCTTTAAAGCTCTTGGTCGGTATGGTGCATGAATGCAGCTGTGGCATACAACTATCCATTGCAAAATTTCGGCATCACATACCACTTATAGTTTCTAAACTTCTGGAGGCTCGTTTTTGCACCAATGAAGTGCTGGCGAGTATCTAACCAGCTGTGCATTTGGTGAGTCAATTTGAAGTATGGACATGAAGTATTGAGCAAATTTTCTTTAAATGGTAAGGCATCCGATATATCCACCCACCCAGATTTTAAAGTGGCAAATTTCCAATGTTAAACTGGCTGATCAAAACCTTATCTCGTCCTGAAAGTGTTAAGTGCGGTGATGTGTTAATACTGGTAGTACGCAAAGATATCCCCAATATCATTGTTAACTAGGATTCTTTCTATATCAGGGTTTGTATGGGGGACTGGGGAGGGGAGGCTTAAATGTTGACTTCTGTTGAACAGATGGTCAGACTAATAATGGTTAGGTAATAGGATTTCTAAATTGCGTAAAAAAGCAACCCCAAAAAAATACGACGTTGGTTTTGTTTTTGTTGAATGTAAGAAGTGTGTCGTGTAGCGTCCATGTGATGGTTTAATGTCCAACATTATGTGCGTCCAAAATAAAGAATTTGCCAGTTTCTACCTGTGTAAACTACAGTTTGCCCAAACTAAGAAAAATCAAGAAACTGGTATGTGGTCTTGACGCAAAACAATTGTAGTGCTGACATTTTTGTCATGCAACCGCTGAATTGGGACGTCTGGGAACATTTGGGTATTTCCCTATTCCTATTAAAACCACGTGTATCAAAAATCAAACTAAAGACCGTTGGATACTTTTTTTTAAAGTGGATTCTCCTTACTGTTCGACATTGTATTAATCCTTGAAAGACGTAAAAGTGCTTCAATGAGCTATGGCCCTTTGTTCTTAGATGGATTCCCTCGTTTAGCGTTGGAGGTAATAATTGCACATGAGTATTGGGTCATCTTAATGTCCTTAACGGATAGTTATCTTAGTTTGGGCCAACTTTAGCAATGTCTTCATCAGAACGCTATATAAATGGCTAATTCCCTGGTAGAGGATAGAAATATAAGGCTATAAATGAGACGCACAGGTTGCCAAGGAAACAGCACAAGGCACGTTTCAATGTTACCATGGTAACGTATCTGTCATTGTATACGTTTTAATGTGTGGTGGACGTGGAATGGGATTTTAATGTCATGAAATAAATAAGTTTGTAATAATAATATATAAATCGTGTCAGTGTTCCTCATTCAGATCAAATATGTTGTCATAGAAATTTGTTTTAAATATCTAGGAAAAACTGCTTAATACAAGAATACTTAAGAAATTTTATTACAAACCCAACCTATACAGATCCTAATATCATACTGAGAATATACCACTTCCTCTACAAGGGCTCTCAGCTTGTAATGGATGAAATCTTCACAGCAAGTGCTTTGGCCTAGTCGAGCAATGATATTTTCGGATATTACTTTATGAAAGCACACTTATCACGACGGTTTCAATTTAGCAGTAGCAAAACCAACTAAAAAATGTATATACCGCAAAACCATGCATACAAGCCGCATCTTACAGAGTAACTCACCCCCAAAGTGTGAATCAGGGAATGTCATGAAGGCAGGGTGTGCTCCAAAGAATAGTACCGTAAGCTACTAAAATGAACAATGTTCAGACCCTGGGTGGAGCTTAGAGCTTAACTTCGAAGATCTATGGTGATCACAACAGCTTAAGCACGTTTCAGAGGCCTACTGTGCTTTATAGGAATTTCATAAACACGGGGTGTGACTCCTAGGTGGGGTTTCATCTTCATACAACAACGCGGGCACGACCATTTGCACAGCTTTATAGCTTATCCACATTGTCAGGGTCTGGCTTATACACGGGTCTGACTTATACACAGAGGGTTTCGCTACATACTTCTCGCAGATATAGCATGGAATAGGTTATAGAAAATAGTAAGTGCACGACCAGTTATGTTGAATAAAATACCCATAGAACATCATGCATTAGAGATAAGAACAGTATATTTAGAGAATAGACACTGATCTTCACATCAAGACTGTCTGTTGTCCTATAATGCATGAAGAAGGAGTTGTCTATTGTCTTTATAAAACGTTGTACATTTCATTCCAATTACTAAAGTACCCAATTAAGGTATGTCTAGACCAATTAATGGGCCTTGACTTGTTTACAGTCATGGTGACCTTGCACAGGCGTGCACTGTACTCCTATAATGCACTCAAGGTCACTTCTATTGTGCAGCAGAGCACTGCCAGCCGTTTTTTAAATGCCTATCAAAACAATTATATTCATTCATAGGAATTCTTCGCAGTGTTTCAGTTGACTAATGGATATAGACCTTTTTTGGAGGCTTTTGCTTGTATTTAGAGTCAAAACTAGAACTCTAATGATATTAAATGATATTCCTGAGTGTTGAAATGTTCAGATATATTTTCCCTCATCTTGACTTGGCTGTCTCCTCCGCTTGCCGAGACTGTTCTCGCTCTATCTTGCAACTCTTAATGACGTGGTCAAAATAAACCAGGTAGAAGAAGGCGACAAATCGCATCACACCCATCACAAGTGCCTGCTGCATGACCTCAAATAGTGAAGTCACCGGTGTCATGCCCGATGTCACCTGAGCTAGCATCCATCCATCTGTGCCAACATATGACTGGAACCGACCAGCCTGAAAAGGAACATAATGACAGTTAAGTTCTACGTTAACCCTTTAAGGGCAGAGCGAAAATGGTTGCCCTGGCCATGAGGACAGCCTCTAAAAAAAGTATAGTTTCTAGAGGACGAGCCTATTTTCAATTCCTATACAAATCCTTTATAATGGGCGTTGACTATAGTCGATGCAAGGCCTACCATGGTGTCGACTGTAGTCAATGCTAGGCCTACCATGGTGTCGACTATAGTCGATGCTAGCCCTCAATGGGTTAATGAAAATATTTGTCATTTATCTCAACATGAATCACTCTATGTCTTAACTGTGTTTCTGATAGGAGTATGAGCAAAATTGTCGCAGCTAGTGATAGGGAAAAAATAGGTCCATAGTTGGGCACTTACCATGGCGTCATCCATCATAACTTTCGCTACATACTCTGGCTGGAAGAGACCGGCAGTCTCTGATAACAACCGGGTCTCTTTAGGCTGAAAAGTAATATTGAGAAGTTTATGATACATTTGTACATGTACATGTAGCATGAATATTCGTCCCTATATAGTGAAAATACTATACGCGAAGTGCAGGGAATTCCAAGCGTGCGAGTATCAAGTATTTGTAGCATAGACTTAGCAGGTTAATCGTAATGTTGACCAACACCACAATGTTTTAGTTACAATCTATTTGTGCTAATCTTACAGTTTATGGATTTATTTGATCTTGTATGGTATACAGTTCATACCTTAGACTTGTTTTCCGTGGCATATCCAGGTGTATCGGTGTCTGGTGGGAAGGACATGGTAACTCTAATGTTGTACGGTTTTACCTGGAAACAAGAATACAGGTACGTCAGAAGATCACTATATCACAGGATCGAGGATTTACTACCCCGTGGTAGCATGCAGTAAATCATATTTGGAAAGTTTCTCGTTCGACCCTTTTGTATATACTATAGTTAAAACCCACTAACCATCACAGTTGTCATACAGTTCGTCGCTTATAGACCATTTCAGAGGCACACCACTTCCCATAGGGTGTCCCTGAAGTGAGGCTGTGACTTACATGCATGGTTTCTTACACTATATGCCACTAGAAAATAATGATTTGAGTACAAGGAAAGATTGAACTTGTGATATAGATCACATATGGCCCAGGGCTTCATGCAATGAATTGATTTTGCTATCTACAACCTGTGAGTACAATGTATTAGTAGAAATATGTCACTCAGTATCTCAGTTGAGCTACCCACACTGATAAGTCAAAATTAATATCTATGCAATTAATATTTAGCATAGTAAGGCCATTATCATAAAGAACCAAGGTGAGAATCTGCTATATAATCCCTTTTTCAGTCTATTTGTACAGTGATTTTTTTAATCTTACCTAAAGCTAAAATATGATTCTCTTCTCCTAATCTCCATCACACGCTGTGTCAAAATTATATACTACATTGTCTTGTAGTCCTAGTATTAACAAAGATAGTGATTGTCAAGTTAAACATGCAGGTAATGCCAGTACTTGGACTGAACACACACATTGCAACTCCGTATACGCCTTCTGCAGCTGTAGGCAGCCAGTTGCTGGACACGGCATCAACGCAAGGCCTAAACATGATCTGGTTGCAGTAAAAAAGGCATAAAAACACCTAAGGGCAGTGGGTAGACAAGTGTCAGGGCCACTGTGCAGTTGTACTGTGTGTCTACTCTATTAATTTGGTGTTATTTAGACCTTGCTTTCTAATTGCTGTATATAGATGTAGTAAAGTGCATTTTGGGGTTTGAGCTAGCTCCTTACAAATGGTAGAACGCGTCACTACCACAGCCCAGTACACATATCTACTCAAATAAAACTAGTGAGAGATACCTTCTGACTGAAGACTTTTATTGTTCCTCCTCCTCGGCTACTAACACGTCAAGCACAACAAGAGCAGAACAGTTCATCAAATGCTCCAACAACTTTCGATGATCAACACTCCACTATATCCTCTAGTCCATACAATGATGACACCATAACTATCTCCCTTCCACATCAAGTCTCATCAGCAATAATTCCCAATTAAGATCGTGCATTATCACACAGTAGGCAAGGCAGCAGGCGAGTCTGGCCCAATTCAACTCCTAATTAAATAATGCAGTGTACTCACATGGAGAGTCTTAACTGTTGTTATGATGATCCAACTTTAGTGTGGATCCTAAGTCCATGCAGGGAGGATCCCTGCATGGAGAGGGAGAGGCCCTTCCCAGGCCTGAAGTCCGTTGATGTTAGTTACTGCTGTTAATTGCTATCTCCTCTTTGTAATAAGTTCATAAGTTGAACCACTATCATTCACAGGTAGTGTTGTTCTAAGTCCCAACTGCTTATGTCCGAGCAACCTCCAGATCTACTCAGCTACTACTAACAAGTGCATGTTGAATCTCAACTACTAAAATGTTCCTTTCCTTAACAGAAGTAGGCTACTCCCTGTTGTGATCTAATGGTATCTAGCTGCTAACAGTTAGCTTAGATATGAGTGCCCAACTCCCAATGTTGTCTCCATGCTCCCTCTGAACGAACTCACTGTCTCCTACTCTGAATTCTACAAATATGTTATTCAAGTATTATTATTATCCCGGCGCGCCTGCGCAGAGACATGTGTTTGTCTCATGACATCACCATCTCATTTATTTCCCTTTTCATTGCTCAACTTTGTAAAGTAGTTATGTCCTAATCTAATATTCTTCTTCCCATTATTCATCATTACTCCCTCCAGTTCTACTGGTCCTAAACTAATTATCTCTTTCATTTTCAGATTGGATTTCGGAAGTTTATCTCTTTCATCTGTCGACTGGAGCCATCAAGCCTTCCATCTCAAATTTCATTATGGACCTGAACATGACAATTTATATCCTAATCTCTGCGGAGCACGCCATCCTCTCTTTTGTCTGCCAATAAACACCAATTACTTTATCTTGCCTTACTGCCTTTTTCTTTGCCTTTTTTACTAAATTGCTTTACATATTTTTATCATTGTCAGCACCGCTGGTTACACATTATTATCCATTATGGACTTCTCCTACACCATCGTACACCGTGTTTCGTGTTTTGCCGCCTTTCTGTGTTTTATTCTGTGCTTAACCCCTACCAGCTTGTCTGAGGCAAGGGTATAGGTGTTGTACAGAAAACTTTATCCTTAGCATGCTTAGTTTATCGCTCAGTCCCCAATGTGTTATGTGTACAGCTTGGAAACTGTAAACATTGCCTGCTAAAAAAAAGTGTCTCACTTGGTGATTACCCATAGGACTCCATGTGCTAATTTCATCGCCAAAATCTATCTGACCCATAGACCCAATGGTTAAAGGACTTGTAGTCAGTATAGCTCCCAAAAACATGACGTAAGTACAGCAGCTTTTTTTCCATAAAGGACAAAATGTTGTCTGATAGATGAGATTTGAAACTTTCCTTTGGCTTTTGAAAAATGTGTAAACTAACAGTATATCACTGAATGATTACACCCTAAAGTTGGTGATTACAAATTTGTGGATCTGGCTGAAAACCCGGCTCCAATAGCCCAAGGGATACCCTGGGCCAACAAGTGTTAATGAATGGATCACTAAATTTTAAGTGATCACAGCTTATGGTTTGTCATCTCAGATCTTAGACCTCGTTTATTCATACCTCCATCTGAAGTGCCTCAGCCATTCCTCGGAGTGCCCACTTGGAGGCTGCATAACCAGTGTATCCGTAAAGACCGATTTGTCCTGCCTGGGACGATACGAACACAATACGGCCAGACTCCTGCTTCTTCATGCTGGGTAGAACAGCGCGGGTAGCAAACACGCTCCCCATGTAGTTCACATCCATTTGTTTCTGTTGAATAATAGTCGCATTACAGAAGATTAGTGAGCAGATTAGCTGAAACCATTTTCTGTAAATGTACATCATATCAAATAGGACTATACCAAAATACAGCGTGTACACACATGATGGGAATGACCATAGAAATAAACAAGGAATGACTAAATGTATTCATACCTTAAAGTCATCTATGGATGTGTCCTCAAACCGACCACTTACTGACAGACCGGCACAGTTTACCAACATGGCTACTGGACCCAACTTCTCTTCAGCCTGTGGGAAAGGTAGCAGTAATACAACATCAGGTGATGCGAGTTGGGCTATTACAAAACGCAGATTATCTTCATATATATATATTTGAAATTCAAAGGACATTATCTTGTATGTGAAGTACCTGGTATATTGGGTGAGGAAATACTGGATAACTAGTTGAGTTTATATGAAAGACGAAGCTAATGTTACCCTTCCAACAGCTACCGCTCAAAAAAATAAAACAAACTAGTTGAGTTTATGATCACGAGCCACATATATACATAAATTGGGTGACAAACATTAAATACCGGTTATAAGTACCTGTTTAACTGCCTTTTCAACTGCATTATAGTCTCTGCACAGGTCTACAGATATACAAACGACATGCTGAAAGATGGTAGTAATGTACAAATCAAGGGCGATTTAACATCCTTTTATTTCTATAGTTTAGTTTTAATAGCTTATTACAAATATCATTTACCATTATAAAATGGTTAAGTCCAGGCCTTAGGCCTACGTGTGATTGAGTCCTATGTTCAATGCCTTTGTAGGGTTAATAATTTTACTGCTGCTATGTGGCACTGAGGGGGTTAATGACCACTGGTGCATGCAGGCTTGAGGAAATACCTTAATGCCCTATTGTTCTTAGCTGCTGACCTGTGACCACCCCAGAACAGAGAATATTCTCTGTCTCTAAGGTGTAAATGCTAGCTGTACCATATACATGGCCTATGGGCTAGCTTCAACTATATTATATACCAAAAACATATACACCACTACCAATGTGTACAGAGACAGAGTATGGGCCAAATTTCCCTCTTTGTTCCTATGTCTGTCAGAATCTCTCTTTGTTTCAATGTGATTTTGTGCAGCGGTCTATGTATATATAAGTATGTGATTGACGTCTAGTCAATCACATAATTACATTATAGGGGTTGCTCTTTCCCCATGCAATTACACCAGAATAACAAACCAGCAATCATCAACTTATAATTACAACCAAAATTTAATCATTTAAATCACAACCAGGAATGCCTGAGCATCACTGTAGGGATGGCTCCTCAACGGGAAGGTATCTGTCTTCATACGAACACCATGTTTCTTGATCAGCTTCTTTATGCATACCTTAACATAGATTGGAAATACGAGTCAGATGATAAAACAGCAATAAGGTGTAGGAGACGTTAAATTAGCCAAAATGATCTCTAACGGGAGGGGGGGGGGAATCAAGCCCCAAAAGTCATCTTTAAACTTACCTGCAGTTCTTTATTTTTCAGATGTTTTTCAACATCTGTTTTTGCTTCGATCAAGCGTTTCTGTAATAAATTGATATTTAGTCAAAATGTTTGTTTTTTTACAAGAGAATAGTGGTAAATGAAAGATCCCATTATATTTTGTAATACATGTACAATCGCAAAACTTGATTTCTATAAAGGTTCATATCATGATGAATGTACAAAACCAATATTGTGGTTATTTCCAAAACTAATAAAATAACGGTACAGGCCTACCTGATTTCTTGCCAATATTGTAACACTTGCTCCTTTCTTAACAGCATCGATAGCAACAGCTTTCCCAATGCCACTGGAGCCACCGGTGATCTGCAGAAAAGATACCGCGATTTACATCATGTTTCAGGGTAATTGTTAAGTTTGTGATCTAAAGGAAAGATTGGAGACAGAAAAAAAAGGAATGATGGTGATAGAGATAAAGAAAGCAATTGTAAAATAAATCGCCCTAGTTACAGCTTGTTCGACTTCTTTATCTTAATCACTGTACTACACACCTTCACCTAAACAAGCGGTTGTTTGAGGTTTGAACTTGTGTAGAGATTCAAGATTCAAGATTCAAGATGGCTTTATTGACTAATGTCCAGGTACAATTATGTCAGCACCAGGTTTTCATTTACAATGTTGTAGACAGATTTTATATACGAATATATACAGTTCACAGCTCCTGGCCTTTTTGATGATTTACAATAAGGGGCCACTGCTAGTATTTGAGAGTTTTCTAGTGTCATCATCTCTTTTATAGTAATCAACGAACTTGAGGTATTTTGTTTCAAAGACGGCCGCCCATTTCTCATCTCGGGGATGTTACAATGTAAGAAGACATGGTTGACATCTTGCACAACATTACAATATACACACATAGAGTTGACAGGTTTCTTTCCTTTAGATCTTCTTGACAGGCTGTCAAGTGTACAGTTATTGTCAGTTCGGAGTTTAGCAATAATGTTTCTAATTTTTGGTGATTCTGTTTGTGTTAGATATTCACGCTCATCATAAATGTCATTGAGATCATCTTTACACATCTTAACCATTCTATACTTGCCAGTATTCTCTGGGTTATCAATGTGCTGATTGTATTTCTGAATATGTGCATCATTTAGTCTCCTCTTTATATTGTTTTTGAGTGAGGACTTTGACCAAACATAAGGATCGAGCCAGACATTCTTACAACTAATTTCAAACAAGAGGTATTGGATATCTTTGAGCTATTGGTGATGCTCATTCTTCATGGTAGAGAAGGCCTCATTTAGAATAGGGTTTTTTCGATCCATGCTCAAGCCTCAGCCAATATAGAATGTTCAATATGATTATTTTGTATTTATTAGGATATCTCCCTAACTCACCAAGTGCGAGAGTAGTACTTGCATATTTTGATATACTCAGAGCATACTTGCAACTCAAAGAGTAAAACACTTCTACCGCAGAGGCCTTTCTGACACCTTCAGAGGTTAAGTCCTCAATTATAATAGTTATCGGTTGCTTTCCGTATGCAGACAGGATCCTGATTTTGTCACAGGTGGGCTAGATTTTCTGGGCATGTACAATTGGCATTTTTCACACTTTTGTATGCTTATGCACCTACAGAATAAAAACTTATGAACCAATATCCTGCTTTTTGGTCCCAATTGGAAGGGAACACCATAACCTTTCAAATGCATGTACTCTCTTGCATATCCAACTATAATATTTGGATTAGGTGGCTTCCAAAGTTCAAAAAAATTGAGAAAAAGGGCAAATTTGGCGAAAAAGCAGGTTTTTTACAGCCCTGGCATATATCGCAGAGGGGTTCCAGAACCTCAGATAGCTTTTTCTCATTGATATAACTGTTGTGTTAATGATTCAGAAGGTTTTTGGGTATTGTAGAGCATAAGTATTTGTTCATGTAACATTCAGTGTAAAATGACACTCAAATGTCCATCCGACAGCAAAACTAAAACCCTCCCATATTCTAAACTAAGACAGTTAATACATTATCCTTACTCTGCTCAGAAATTAGGGGCACTAGGGTGGTTAAGCTGCCGCAAAGATTTTTTTTGCTGTAGCCTGAAGTCTTCCTCTTATACCAATAAGTGCATCCGTATACACATTTTTCTGTTGGATGGACATTTTGCACTTTTGCTGTCGGAAAGACAAATTTCTTAATCTCAAAGTAATGCATTTGGATGCATCCTTTATGTTATAAATCAAGCACAGTCATCACTTGAACACTATTAAATAACATTTGTACCATAAGTCTCCACATAAGTGTGTTTTATACACTGTAATATGAAAAAAAAGTGTCCATCCAACAGATAAAGTCTGAATTTTAGGGTCATTTTAAGCTAATGCTGTGCTGAGTTGGTGGTCCATTGGGTTATGATGATCATTATTTCTTAGAGTAGGCATGCTGAACTTAATGTAGATTGATTTTAATGTGTATTTAAACATTTTCTAGAGAATTAGAATGGGAAAATAGCATTTTTGACAAGAATTTTCATTTTTTCACAAGATGGCTGAATTTCATCAGCCTATATCTCAAAATATTTTTGAACAGTGATGTTTATTCATGAGCTTACTTAAATTGTATACTGTAAGAGCTGGTAAACAAAATTAGAAGTTTCTGTGGTGTATATATTGGTAACAAAATCATATCACTGATTAAATCTGTAAGATGGACATAAATAGTGACAAATTGTTACCACACAGCTATAAAAATGGAACCGGTATAATTGTGGTTCCAAGGAGCCAAGACATTGTTCTTTCAATGTAATAAAGTGATTAATTCCTTTTCTGACTTTCATATTTGGGGCCTTCTCAGGGAGATTTGTACGTCCCCAGGAAATCTGGCCCAGATATTGGCTAGAGTCACATAGGCTACCTGTGTTTTCTTATAGAATCTACAAGATAATATGTTTATATCCTCGACCCCAAACAGTTTAAGGAGTGTTAGCAGATCTCTTTTTGATTTTACCTCGGATCCACTTATAGAGATAGAACAGTTACTAGATGGCATGCCCCATACTGGGCATCCATACAAAAGGATAGGGTCAATCTGCTTGTCAAACAATGACATAAACACTTTGGTGGACACATTCTGTGTGTATTGACCAATACACATCAAATATCCAACACTAATGTGGCAAAAACTTATTTCAACTGAAAAGAACTTTTGCTTACAGTAGATTGGATTTAGGCAGCCACAAAAGTGAAATGAATGCCCTGTGCTAATTTAATGTAGAAATTTAAGGGAGCAGTAGTGACGTCACACAGATAGCAGAAATTATCATAATTCCCTGTTTTAGTGAAACACAAGAGTCCAGTAGCCTATATTGGGTCTAAGAGGGACTGGAGCTGGTTTCTGGTGACATACACTGATAAGAGCTGATAAGATTGAAGTCCCTGGAAGTGGTTGTTATCCAGGTATAAAGTACCCATCATAGCATGTCTTATCAGTGTGTTTTGCCACTTTAAGAAGAACCAGCAAAACTCAAAATAGTGGATCCACTAGGTGTGTGTCTAGAATTCTATAGGTCGTGCCGCCTACCTGGTAGGCCTAGTCATTCCCATAACCTGATGGTAGGTACTTTGACAAAGCTGCTGTGGGGGGTGAGAAAAGCTGGCAGAGTGCAGTGACACTCTCTGCAAGGTGGGAGTATGGCCGCTACTCGCGACCTTGCCAATATCGCCGATTTAGGGCCTTAGTATACTTTTGTTCATTGACTTTTGATAGTAATCCTTGCAGATTAGATATAAAACTATCCACCAGCGAAATCGGGGAGGAAAAATTATTAAACATTTTACATTAAGTTGAATATGAAGGTTATATTGGAGCTTTGAAAAACATATCAACCACTAGAGACACCAGAAAACTAACACCAGACACAGATTTAGGGCATAATAATCTGCCAGAATATGAAATTTCATGTTTCTATCACTTTGGACACTGATACTTTTGAGAGGACCAAAAAATGAAACATTTGGGAAGTGTTGGCTATTCATATCACTGCTATAGTAACAGCCAAGCAGGTGGCCACTGGCAGTGGTCAGTGCATGGGTGCACTCACATCACAAAAACTGACACCTATTTCTACCACTTCTGTAGTGCTACTTGCTGCAATATGTCGGACACTATTTGTCTTGTATCACTGGTTCTACACAAGATAGAAAGATAATTCCAAAAGAATTGAAAAATTCACAATGAGCTCAATCAAATGTGACCAATATTTTCTTTTTGCATACGGTTTAATTTTTTTGTTGAAGGGCCTACTGATGGTCATTCCCATAACCATCAGCCTCTGCAATTTAATAAAAAATGACATTTTCTAAATATTTTCGGCAAAAGTAGTTCTATGGCGTAGGGACAGTATCATTAGGGTTGACGTTTTTCAAATTCTATAAGATCTTGAAGGATGTTATCATGGTTTGAACGGCCTCACTTGTCTGGTTCGAGATTAATGCTAGGTCACCTAACCACGAAGAGTGGGACCATGTGACTATGAAGATTTGTTGATATCGCACGCTAGCCCTCGGCCGGCTTCTATCCTACCAGTGGATAGCCTGGGAAAATCTAGCCATTCCAATAGATGTGTATTTTAGTTTATTATGACAATGATTTTATTTCTCAAAACCTCATAGAGGTACACGAGATGTAAGCATATATATAAGTTATTAAACAATATCTAATGCAGCTACATGCACTTATGCAGGAGATTCAGCGATAGCAGTGATGGCTACAGAAGATGATATATATATATATGTAAATAGTTAAACATAATGTTAATTCGCTGATCCATCAGAGTGGTTTCAGCAGCATCATTTTCCATTTTAATACTGAAGTCACATGTTCTACTATACTAATATAATATTTAATACAAAAATAAGTATAAGACTCCTTTCTTTTTATACCTATGACTTAGATCTTTGGTTAGGGATACCAGTGTAGCACCTGTTTACTAGCTTCATTAGCCAGACTAGTATGGATAGTTTCATTGACCAGGATAATACAATGTGAGATTCTGTAATTAATGCTTGAAGATTTTGATCAGATGCGATCCGTTTCAGGAGCACCAGTTAGGGCCTACAGAGGTAGATGTTGGTATTTGCTTTGTAATGCTGGTGTTACATTCATGAGGCAAGTTTGACCATTATGCACTGGACAAACTGTGACAGTTTTTGTAGTTTTTTCTGGTCCGCACTATTGAACAAATCAGAGATAGTCATGTCTGCCCCCGGTCTCATTGTGGGGGGTGTTAGAAAGTTACAGCGTTCTTGATCAAAAGTGGGACATTTAAAAAGGTAATGCATTTCATCACCTATTTCTCCCCTAGTACCAAGTGGGCAGAGCCTGTCTTGGATATCAATGTTGTTAAAGCGGCCTACTGTGACCGGCAGCTTATGGTTTCCTGCTCTAAATCTGGTGAGTGGGATTGAGTATTTCTTATCAATCTTGAGGAGATATGGTTCTATTTTGAGTTCAGAATTAAATAACCTATAGCTCCTGCATATACTCAGGTTTGTTAATGACTCACACCAGCTTTCCCGCTGCTGGTCTTCGCTGAACCAGCCGTATTCTACCTTTAAACCATTTTGGGTCGAACTGGTTCTGAAGCCAAAGGTATGATAGGCCGAGGTTATTCAGCTCCCCGCCTATTTTTCCCAGCCACTCAGATTTGTACGTTCCGCTGATATAAAGGTTTTTCATTAGGGAATAAACCCTGTAGATTATTTTAGTTTCACTTCCGTTAACTATTCTTGCCCAGTAGTTTAGCATCCGCAGATTTATTTGATGTTGTAATGGCATTCTCCCTACTTGTAATGGCATTCTCCCTACTCTACTTAAGTAATCAATGCGCTGGCTATTTCACTAAGAAAGGGTGAAATTTGTTTTCCCCTCCCCCCAAGAGGGGTCTGAATCTTTTTGCCCCTCCCCCAAAACCACCACCCCTCCCCTGTTGTTAAAAAATGACCACTCCCTTAGTTAGTTAGGGAGTGATCATTTTTTAACAACAGGGGAGGGTTGGTGGATTTTCAGGTGGGCACATTTTTTTGGCCCTCCCCCTCGGAGGGGACAGACATTTTTTGCCCCTCCCCCTTTATTCTATAAGGGAGTGGTCATTTTTTAACAACAGGGGGGTTAGTGAAATTACGCGCGCGCATTTCTGTCGCCCCCTCCGAGGGGTCTAAAATTTTTTCGTCCCCCCCTTTTATTCTATAGTCGCACGCGGGCTTTTTCGCTCAAAAGGGGCGAAAATTTTTTTGTCCCCCCCTTAGATGGGTTTGAAATTTTTTTGTTCCCCCCCAAACCCACCAGTTCTTAAAAAATGACCACTCCCTAATCACTAAGAAAGGGTGAAATTTGTTTCCCCCTCCCCCCAAGAGGGGTCTGAATTTTTTTGCCCCTCCCCCAAAACCACCACCCCTCCCCTGTTGTTAAAAAATGACCACTCCCTTTCACCCTTTTTCATTAAAAAAGGGTGAAAGTTCCCCCCCCTCCCCCCAAGAGGAGTCTGAAATTTTTGCCCCTCCCGCAAAAACGACCACCCTTCCACTTTCCGGTGATACTCAGCACCATCAAGGCAAATTCTCATGAAGACCAACCAGAACGTTGGAAGACTTATAAGGCGGAGTGGGAGCAATTCCAGGACACCTGGAAGAGGTCCTTCTTACCCTGGGAACTGGTCAAAGAGAAAAACAACCCGACACAGTACTTCACAGAAACCCTCAGGGAGGTGAGTGCTATGTGCATCCCGAAAACCTCCAAACAACCTCGTGCTAAACCTGCGTACTGGTTTAACGATGAGTGCTGCGAGTCACAAAGACTCAGAAGGAAGGCACTGAGGAAGTTTAAGAGCAACATGAACTTGGGAAATGTGCTAGCATATTACCAAGAACAAGCCAGAACCAAACTGGTGTACAACAACGTGAAGCGTGAGTCATTCTGTGAGTATGTCGATACCATCGACACCTCCACCCCCCTGAAAAGGGTATATCAAAAAGTGAAGAAGCTCAATGGAAAACCGACTCCCGCAGCAACCCACATCAAGGTTGGTGATGAGACTTTGGAGACGACACAAGAGATTGTGGATTCTTTTGCTGATCACTTCAGCAAAGTCTCCTCCAGTGCCAACTACCGAGACGAATTCCGCCAACATAAAGAAAGGGAGGAGATGAACCCATTAAACCTGCACTCTGACAACATGGAAGCATACAACAAGCTGTTCACAATGGCTGAGTTACACCATGCTCTCGAGCAGGCAAAAGACTCATGTCCAGACCCTGATGAGATTCATTACCAGATGTTAAAGCATCTCCCAGAGCACCAACTGAGTTTGCTCCTGGACATCTTTAACAACGACTGGACCACGGGTCAATACCCATCATCCTGGTCGGAGGCCTTAGTTGTACCGATTCCAAAACCTGGAAAGGATCCATCTATGCCCTTGAGCTACAGACCCATTGCTATGACCAGCTGTCTGGCCAAGACAATGGAAAGGATGGTCAACAACAGACTGGTATGGTACCTGGAGTCGAATGATCTAACCCAGTACCAGTCTGGATTCAGAAAAGGTTGCAGTACAACTGACCACCTAGTCCGTCTTGAGAGTTTTATCCGGAAAGGATTCGCCAACAAGGAACATGTTGTTGCTGTATTTTTTTACCTTGAAAAGGCTTACGACACAACATGGAAATTTGGCATTCTCCAAGACATGGAAAAAATGGGACTGCGAGGCAGACTGCCACAATTCGTGGAAGGCTTCCTCGCAAACAGAACATTTAATGTCCGACTTGGTGCCACACACTCCAAGAGAGTTGACCAAGAAACTGGAGTCCCCCAGGGCTGCGTCCTCTCAGTGACCCTTTTCGGCATTAAAATCAACGAAATAGCGAAAACCCTTGCCCACAATGTTGAGTGCTGCCTCTACGTGGATGACTTTGTCATCTGCTATCTGGGCACCTCCATGGCAATGGTAGAAAGGAGATTACAGCAAACCCTTTCCCACCTAGAGACTTGGAGCCTGGAAAATGGCTTCAAATTCTCTGAAACAAAAACATCCTGTGTGCACTTCTGTCGTAGACGAGGATGCAAGGAAGCTCCTGCTCTCACACTGCACAGGAACGCACTGAAGGTAGAAAAGGAGGTCAAAATCCTTGGACTCGTGTTTGATAGCATTCTCGCTTTCAAACCCCATATCGAATACCTCCGGAAAAAATGCCAGAAGGCCATGAACCTCCTGAAGATGCTTTCCCACTCAGACTGGGGAGCGGACCGGGAGATTCTGCTGACTCTGTACCGGACGTATATCCAGTCTTGCCTGGACTATGGATCGGTGGTGTATGCATCAGCTGCAAGGTCCTACTTGGATTGGCTAAAACCTATCCAAAACCAGGGCATACAGCTCTGCATGGGAGCATTCCGATCATCACCGGCAAGTAGTCTCTGCGTTGAGGCAGAGGTTCCACCACTGGATCTGCGACAGACCAAGCTGTCCCTGCAATATGCCATCAGAGTCAAGGCAAATGAGAGAAACCCCACCCACGATACCATCTTCTACGAGGACCACAGCGTCTTTCGTAGAAACAAGAACGTGGCAAAGCCTTTCTCAGTAAGGGTGAGAACCCTGATCAGAGAGGCCCGAATTCCCATCACAAAGGTCATGAAGGAGGGACCTGCCAAGTCCCCTCCGTGGGAACAGGCAGAAGCCATGATCCTTTTTGACTTGTGCAAACACAAGAAAAGCGAAACTGAAAAAAAGGTGTACTTGGAGAAATTGGCAGAAGCCTGCCATCGCCATGAAAGGTATACTGAGGTGTACACTGATGGCTCCAAAGACGGAAACCGAGTAGGCTTTGCGGCTTGTACACCCTTCGGAGTCCGGAAAGGAGCACTACATGGAAGGAGCAGCATCTTCACTGCAGAAGCGCATGCCCTCCTAAGTGCACTGGAGTGGATGAAGGTGTCTACGCGCAATGCCTTCATCATATTCTCTGACTCAAAGTCATGCCTGCAAACTCTATGCCAGCATGACCCACGAAACCCAGTGGTGCAGCAGATGAAACAATCTATCTCGCACCTGACTCAGGCCCAGAAAGAGGTCACCTTCTGTTGGCTCCCCAGCCACATTGGGATAGAGGGGAATGAAGCTGCAGACCATGCAGCTAAGAAAGCCCTGAGCCGGGAACCTGGCTTGGCTCCCATCCCCTCTTCAGACCTGCTCCCTATGGCCAAGGAGTTCATGAAGAAGGAGTGGCAGAAAAGATGGAGTTCTGACCACAAAAACAAGCTCAGAGCCATCGAACCTTCGATTGGCAAAGAGCATGACCACACTGGTCTGGCCAGGAGGGAATCAACAAGACTGACCTGTCTTCGGATAGGTCACTCACTGCTGACTCACAGACACCTCATGAAGGGTGAAAACCAACCCACATATCAGCGATGTCAAGTACCTCTGACAATGGAACACCTGGTGCTCTCATGTCAGGCAACAAAGAGGAGTAGGGACAAGCACCTTCATGGTTTGTCCATGAACAGTGTGTTTACCAGCACTGGTAAGAAAGAACTTCTGACCTTCCTCAGGTAAGTGAAGATGTTCGAGAAGCTCTGAAGCGGGGGAGAAACACCTCCCCTCAAGTATCGGTCAGGTGGGCTGGGGGAATGATCCTCCAGCCCGGCTGGAAGAGTAATCTTGCAGCTAGGTTGGAAAGTGGCTCCCTATACTCGTTAGTCCGTGGTAAGCTGGCCTGATTGGTATAGAACCACGACTGTCCGGCCGGTGTCAAGATAATGGACCAGTCAGATGATGCATCAACAGTCTGCGGCACAGCATCTGGGTCAGGCAGCACGATAAAGAGGGGCCTTGAGCCACGAGCAGTGTCTCACTGCTACGAGCCCTGTCCCACTGCTACAAGCAGACTCCCAAACACATGAACGTGCACACTCACATTCACACTCACACACGCGCAAATTAAGTTTGAGAAAAGAATGGACTAAATGTCTGATAACCAATGAGGCAGTCCCATGAGGCCTATGGCTGTAGGACGTTAAACAAATCAATCAATCAATCATCTTCCCCTGTAAAAAATTACCACTCCCTAATAGACTTTATTAGGGAGTGTTCATTTTTTAACAACAGGGGGGTTGGTGAGTTTTCGTTTTGACCCCTGAAAATATTTTCCGCCCCCCCTTTGAGAGGTGCCCTCAGGAGGGGTCAAAATATTTTACGCCCCCCCTCAAACTCACCAACTCCCCCCTGTTGTTAAAAAATGAACACTCCCTTAGGGAGTGGTCATTATTTATCAACAGTGGGGGTGGTGGGTTTTCGAGCGGACTGAAAATTTTTTAGGCCCCCCCTCAACGACAGTCAAAATTTTTTTCACCCCCCCTAAACCGGAGGCGCAGAGAGTTTTCGCGCCCCTCTTTGAGCATTACTTTATGCGACCCATGTCCCCTGCTTTACACCAGTAACAAGGAAGGATTGAATTGTGATAATATTTATTATATTTGGAGTTAAATAATATTAAGTACATACATGTGGATAAGAACAATTGATGATGAATAAAATTGATATGACTTATGATTAAGTAAGAGGGTATTTACTTAATAAATGTAAGAAGAATATAATGTATTAACCAGAGATGTTGTATCACAGGATTTTGAGATAATGTAAATACGGTATGAACACTAAAATACAGGCCCCTATAGGGCATAAGTAAAAGGGGTGTTAACCCATTAAGGCCTGATGTTGAGAATACTCAACATCCATGTAGGGGCGGATGTTGAGTATTTTCAACACCATCTGGGGCCTGATGTTGAGTATAATCGACATAGATATTCTATGTGGCAGCCATGTTTGGAAATTTGAGAGAGACTTAATTGGATTACTATTTTTGGTATGATGATGGTTATTACCTATTTTAAGGCTGAGGAATTCGAATCTGAGAAGTTTACAGTGATAGAGACAATGTAAAATGGTTAAAAATGATATCAAAGTCATGGATAGTGTATTATACCTTGGACCCTCCCGCCCCCTGGTAAATGTACTGCTCAAAATTCAGTCTTCTAGCCTTCCAAAGTCCCCTCATAGCCAGCCCTTAATGGGTTAAACTTAAAGGTAAATAGAATTGAACAAAGGAATTAGGAGTGGGTGGGTGGGTGAAAATTGGAATGAATTGGAGAGTGATACAAAGCAAATTGAATGACAACGAAGAGAATGTTTTGATTAGTGTGTTGGGGCGCCGTGGGTGGCGCCACCAGCCTGGTGTTTCCGCCGGGTAATTGTGCCGCGCGCAATGACCCGCCATCCCTGTTGAGGGATGACGAAACCATTACTTTATGCGACCCATGTCCCCTGCTTTACACCAGTAACAAGGAAGGATTGAATTGTGATAATATTTATTATATTTGGAGTTAAATAATATTAAGTACATACATGTGGATAAGAACAATTGATGATGAATAAAATTGATATGACTTATGATTAAGTAAGAGGGTATGTACTTAATAAATGTAAGAACAATATAATGTATTAACCAGAGATGTTGTATCACAGGATTTTGAGATAATGTAAATACGGTATGAACACTAAAATACAGGCCAAACCCAAAAGTGCATGAGAGGTGTTATTATGACTGCTGTAGAGCCCGAACCAGCGCCAAGTTCACCTTGCGCCTGTCGGCCCGGGTGATATAGGTCTTGTACGACCCAGAGGTCCAGCCTCCAAAGTGCTGGACTTCGAGTTCGGTACACCCATTGTTGTAAGCTGTGGTGGATGTAGTCTTACGGATAGAATGAAGGGAATATGTCTTGACCGGGATACCAAGCTTCCGAAGAGTATTGTCCCATAGTGTAGTCACCTCGGACAGCGGGATAGGCACTGAGGTGCCTGGGTATGTAAACATTGCCTGCCGTGGGTGAATAGTGGGTGACAACGTCAGTACTTTCTTGAAAGTGGCCACTGGACAGAAGGCCGGGTGGAGTGTAATGTGTTTGTACTGCCCCACCTTCTGCATATTCTTGGCATGCTTGATATACACCTGGACCGTGTCCGATACGCTCACATCGGCCCTGGT
Source organism: Acholoe squamosa (assembly GCA_949317995.1). Lineage (NCBI taxonomy): Eukaryota > Metazoa > Annelida > Polychaeta > Phyllodocida > Polynoidae > Acholoe > Acholoe squamosa. The sequence continues at coordinate 48,316,813 of OX439038.1, forward strand.
GAGATGATGAGCCGGAGTAAACTGTCTGATGGAGTGCGGGGCGACCTCCGACTGTCGAAGGCCAGCGAAGAAGATTGTGAGTAATCGCTCTCATCGTCACTCCCGTGGGGTCTCGGGGCAGGTTTGAGAGCACTCGCTTCAGAATCGGTAGAGGTATCTCCGGTTTTGCTCTCGGGATGTATGTTTTGTCTCTGTCGATCGAGTCTAGTGCCCGACGTACTCGGGGGTGGTTGATTCCTGTAGACTGGCCCTCTGCCAGTTTCAGGAACTGGCGGACATGTGACAATTTGTTGGCCATGGTGCCCGGAGCCAGGTTGTTGAGCATTTCGTTTTCGATGTACATGCAGACGTCCACCACGGTGGGAGAGAGGATGCAGATCCCCATGTCTAGGCAGAATTCCACGTATGCTCGGATAGTACTGTTGTGATTCTTGATGGTGGCTTTTGCTCTGGCACCCTCCTGCCGTTTCTCGGCCAGTGCCGCGAGGGCATTCCATCTGCCGTCTGTAAGTAAATGATGGTTGGATTTCAGACAGGAAGTACAGGCAAGGGGTGATTTCAGTGAGATTATGTTTTATAATGAGGTCGTCGGTCATGCAGCGGTTACAACGTGACATGTGCGATCTGCTGAGCGAGTCGGCGATGTTATTGTCTTTGGTGTTAATGTATTCGAACGAGAGATGAACTTGTAGTTTCGCCTGTATTCCCCAGACGGCCCTGGATGACTGATTCAGAACCTCGTTACGAGCCCGGCCCATGGTGAGGGTGGCGACCGCGCCCGTGTTATCGCAGTGGACTCTGACATGTGAGCCTCGGGAGGCCGACTGCAAAAGGGAATGCAGTGCGACTACCACGTTTGCCGACTCGAGTTCAGTTATGATGAATAGAGAGCCTGTTGGGGGGCGGATTTCTTGGCGATATGCATATTGTCGGTTTGCCGCACCAATGCCCGTAAGGGAGGCGTCGACCCAGATCTGGTCATTGGGTGTGGGGTGAGGGATAATACCCACACCATTCCAGCCTTCGCATAGTTCATAGAACACATGTAGGTCGGCCGCCATGTTGTGATCGATGGGGGTAGATTCCCCGTGCGTTAGTCTGAGTGCTTGAAGCAGCGAGTGGAGGAAGGGGCGGGCCGGCCCAATACACTTAGCAATGTGAAGTAGTTTACCCAAGAGGGATTGCAGGTCCTTCTTTGAAATTACATTAAGCGACAAGGACTCCGAGATAGATTTCTGAATGTCACGTAATTTGTCGTAGAGGACGGAGATGGTCATGTCGTCGATATTAATGATGACCCCTAGCCACCTGATGACCCTGGACGGCGGCTGGGCCTTGTCAAGTGCCTCCGGGAGGCCTAATTCTCCGAGCAGGGATTTTACACGTGAATATTGAAAACTGGCGGCCTCCCGATTCGGGGCCACGACCACCAGGTCATCGAGGTACATTATCGCGTGAATGCCTTCCTCCTTTAGGATACCTACTATTGCCTCGGCAACCCGCTGCATGTGAGCCGAGCTGCAGCGAGCGCCGAAGGGCATTGCCACTTCTACGTATGCCGAACCCTTCCATTTAACCCTTTAGCATTCAATCCGCCCAAAAACGGCCCTACCCACGGCCCTGCTATCTGTTCAAACCGCCCAGAAACGGCCCTGCTAAGTCCCTACTCCAGTGTCCAATCCGCCCAGAAACGGCTGTAGTATGTCGTCAAGTTTGGGGACGTTTTTTTCCCATTAATCTTTCCCACAGGCATCATTGGAATGTCCCAGGGTGTAGGATGTCAACACAAGGCTTGGGGGTCAGATAATGGGGTTTCCAGCTGACAGTTTTATCACTGTTAGACAGATTACAACAAGGGAAGGTCGTTTCTTGTGTACAGTTATAGTGGTTTACTTGTATAGGATGTAGGGGACTTTGACCAACTTGGCTTTATAACTAGGCTACATTTCAAACTCAAAACTTGTCCTTTTGGTATCTAAAATGTATGTTAATTCTGATGGGTTGTAAATGTGGTTAAGGCCCACAGTATTTTTGAATGAAATGACCTATTTTCAGTTAACAACTTGTTGAACTCAGTGGCCCAGGGACAGACCTCCGTAATGTGAATGCCTGGGGCTATCTAGGTCATGCAGTATACGAACTCAGGAGCAGGATAGTGTAGGCGTTATCTGAATGCTAAAGGGTTAAGGGCCAAGAGGGGCCAGTCCAATGGATCAGATTTGAAGTTCTTATAGGCGTTGGACAGGTCCAATGAGAACATATGTGCATGGGGGCCGGCGTGTGTGACATAGTTAATGAGGTGGTCAATGGTGGGGAGACCATGCTCCCTTACTTCGCCCATAGATGTGTTTTTAATGATGTATGCATTAATGGACTCAGATGAGGGGAAAGTCAAATCAGTAATGATTCTTCGGTCCCCCGGGTCCGACTTTGGGCGGGACATGAGTGGGGCTGTATGGGCCCACTCCAGAAAGGGGGAGGACGAGAACGGGCTAACAATGGCCCCGATACCGAGTTCTTTACGTAGGAACTTGTTGATTTGTTCCGGGTACCGTGAGCCACTCGGGTGATTATCCACGTAGGGGTTATGGGAAACTGGAGCAGGTACTCGGGCCAGAGCGGCTCGAGGCCTGCCCTGGGGTCTCGGACCATGCGCACATAACATGTCAAGTACTCTATAAAGTTCATGCTGTCTCGGAGTTCAAGTTTTTTCTTTATATTGTGGGCTCCGGGGCGACGGATGTACATATAGGGCTTTACCAATGCCTCATTAATGAGAGGGTCAGCTAGTATGTCATCCTTACCGGAGGTCCTATGAATGGTGAGGCGTTCGGCTCTCAGGGAGCTCTCCAGGGCCTGCTCCCGACTGACCGGAATGCGGCCCAGCCTGTGTGTAGTGTTGGGAATATGATGATCCGGCACCTGTGGGTGTGTAGGGCTAATGTGCCGAAGGCGCTGTATGTTGGCAGCAGTGTGAGGGTGGGCAGCCCGAGAGGTATCCTCCTTGGTGGGCGGTCTCCCGGACCCCTCCTCATGCCGCCGATGGCCGTCTGTAGCAGCGCTAGCTGTAGACGGGAAGTTGTTGTCAGCAGCTGAGTGAGTGCCCGCTGTGCGGGCCGTATGGGACGAGGGGCGTTGAGCAGGGGTGATGGGTTGGCTGTCGGAGTACGCCAGATCCTGGAAAGGGACCGGCATAAAGTCCCGTGGCTGGTCATCGCCGTCTTGTGTGTCGTCGGGCGCCTGAGTGCCACGTAATGCAGGTACGCCATCTTTGGGCCTGGCACCGCCGTATTTCACCGTAGCCTGGTTGGGGCCATTTTGAGGGGGCAGGGTGCCATCCGGTACGGTCCGTTTTTAATACCTGCAGAACCTCCTCAAAACGCTCTGCCATCCGCTCAATGGTAAGCTCCAATGCTTGTAAACGAACATTTTCAGTCCTTTGGGAGTTATCAGAGGTTTTACCTTTGCCCTTTTTTGCAGAGTAGGAGGCGGTGTAGCGCTGAGCCCAGGGTGACTTGTCCATGTTGTCAAACCGGCCGTCGTCGTCACTGGCACATTGGTAGTGCACTGTGGAGCCGGGTGAAGTGTCCCTAGAGCGGGAATGTCCAAGGTATTGTGCCATATTGTCCATTGTAACATTCACTTAAATGGCCATGAAAAGTTTTCCGTTAAGAGTAGCACGCTCCGTGAAAATTGGAATGAATTGGAGAGTGATACAAAGCATTTTGAATGACGACGAAGAGAATGTTTTGATTAGTGTGGTGGGGCGCCGTGGGTGGCGCCACCAGCCTGGTGTTTCCGCCGGGTAATTGTGCCGCGCGCAATGACCCGCCATCCCTGTTGAGGGATGACGAAACCTATAATAGCGCGCTGGCTTTTTTGCTCAAAAGAGGGTAAATTTTTTTAGCCCCCTCCTCAAGAGGGGTCAAAATTTTGTTAGGCCCCCCCCCCTCGGGAGGGGTCTGAAATTTTTACGCTCCCCCCTCAAACCCACCACCCCCCCCTGTTGTCGATAAATAATGACCACTCCCTAGGTCCCACTACCTGGTAGTACTTCATTACTTACCAAAACATGAGATCCTTTGATGTTTAAGGCTGTCGGAGATATAACAGGTGACAACATATATAAGAACAGCATGAATGTTATAAATATAGCCACAATAACTAGCATTTCCATGTTGACAAATGTTGACAAACCAAACAAACCTCGATTAACAGGAAATGCTTTATTTTCCACCCTTCTTTAGCTGGAGAGTTCTAACGCGCACCTGCTGCCATCTTGTGTGTGAACGTCGAACTATTCGTATATACATATAGAAAATGGCGCCGACCACGATGGAGCGTGTAAGTGAAGAGAAGAGTGTGAATTTCATGAGATTATGCTTCCTTCATAACATAACAACCTGTGGTAATTAGCCTTTCTGCTCACCCCTTCATCTAGGTTCTATTTTACTACTATACACAGCTTTTATTATTCACGCACCTTCGTGCATGGTTGAAAATGACCATCAATTTGTTTAAATTGACTTGGCTTGGCCTTGGAAGTTTGGGTTGGGGACGGTGGGATGCAGACTGCAGTAGTAGTACACTGACTGAGCCTACCGTGCACCTGCAGACTCACGTGATGTGGGCTTTATCAAGTTCCTGTATTTGTAATACATTGTACCAGGGTAGGTACGTGAATGAAAGGGCTGCTATGAGCGCGGACCATGTCCTAGAAAACTGTGACAGGTTTGGGAGGTGTGTGCAGGGATAGGTCTCAGTGATTAGCTTTAAAATTATAGAAATAGTTGATGAATAAGGTTGTTGATATTTTATCTGCCAAGAAGACAAGATTTCCTTTGATTTAGTGTTTCAATTTTGTATGAACTCCAATTAGTTAATTAATTACCACCTTAATTAGGTCAATGTTTTAGTAATCTCTCATTCATTATATGATAGAACTTAGGAAGTCGAACAAAAACATATAGAACAGCAAGTACATAGTCTTAACCTCATCTCTACCAAATATGAAGGAATTCTATCGACGAGCACATAGGTTTCTAGGATCAGCCAACTTAAATTTCAGCTAATTTTGATGGTTTTTCTCAACTTTTTATATTCATAAATTCATATCTCTGACCCTATTGGTCATATCAGCTTCATTTAAACTGCATTTTATCCGTAAAGTCATTGGCTTTCAGGAAATATATGGTTTGCTATGATATATCTCTTTTCAAATTATGGCAATAATGTAGCTAAAGGTCACAGACAATTCCTCTTTGTAGAGTTTAATTTCATGACGAAAATTTGGCCAACCTTGTCTCACAAAAACCTCAATAACTCACCCAAAAATGACCTTAAAATTACGATTCAAAAAGCATGTTGCTTCTCACATATGTGCGGAAAAGACTGTGCCAAAACCAAGACCTCTCATGTGTTTAAAATTTTTAGTCACATACCTAACCAGGGGCTAGACTATTATTATATATGCAATACAACACTCGCGTACATTTCTATAGTAAAAAAATATGCACCCCTCGTAGAAATACAGCCTCTGTACGCAACTGCAGTGGCGTACGTGGAAAACCAGTGGCGTACGTGGAAAACCAGTGGCGTACGTGGAAAACCAGTGGCGTACGTGGAAAACCACGTACGTACAGATTTTTACGGGCTTTGCGCGGATCGGCCCGAGCGATAATAAGTGTATTTGAAAAAGTAAACAAACCCAAGCAGCCGTGGCGCCCCCTATCGGTTGAAACTCGTACTTTGCCGTTTTCAGGCCCCCTCTAACGGCCGTTATGGGTCAGCCAATTAGAAATCGGCTTTAGGGGGCGGGAAAAATGCGCCCCCTATCGGATTATATTGGCAAATCGGCTGTGGCAGACGATATTTGCCACCAGAAGTCGCCATGGCCGAGGAAGAGAAGCACGTTTCAATGCCTAAGATTGCTGCAAAAATGATTATGGATGAAGAAGTCATCGAGGGGGTGGTGAGTGTATTTAGAGAACTGTTTTTAGAAGAGGAGGGAGCTACAGAAATAGATGAAAACGCATTATCTGACCTGATACACCAAGAGATAGCAAATGAAATTTGTGAAGACGAAATGGAGCAGGAACTGAAGTTGGACAGGCAAATGGAAGATTACGTTGTAAGTCCAGATATAGAAGGATTAGCTTCTTCCATAGCCAAACGGGAGGAATACCAGAGAAAAATCCAAGAAGAAAACAGAAAGCAAGAGGAGGAAGAACTCCAGGTTCTTCCTGTGTTTGACCTGAGTGTAAACAATTGGCTTTTAGCAGATAATATAGAGCTCGTACCAAATGAAGATTGCAGGGTAAAAACTACTGCTGAAGGCCCTAACACAAACCCCCCTGTTGAACTCCAAGCAGTCCAAGTTAGCCAAGAAGAATTTGAAGACGCATTAAACATGTTAAAAGTACCAGAAGGTGTGGATGTTCCAGCAATGAATGATAGTGGAGCCCCCCTACTTGATGACCAAGCTTTACAGGAATATATGGATGGTCAGAGGTCGGAGAATACTGTGAAAAGGACCAAACAGGTAATTATTTATTTATAAAAGCATCTAAAAAAGAAATGAAAATGCTATAAAAAATCTGTCGGTTTTAAAAGTAAATGAATGAGCACTCACATATATTTATAGCTGTGGCATACATTAATTTCCATCAAAGAAATAGAAATAGAAATTTGTAATTTATATTTTTGATTATTTTTAGGTTGTGACGAAGTTTGAGGAGTATATGTCAAGCGTTGGTGAAAACAGACCTCTGCAGGAACTTCCATGGACTCAACTAAACAATCTTATATGCAATTATTTGCTGACTGCTAAACGCCAGGATGGATCCCAATATGAACCCGACACACTAACCAGCATTTTGCGAGCCCTTGACAGGTAAATAGAATTTTAGGTCTATTTAAAATCATTAAAAAAAAGGTTATTATTATATATATATGTCTTTATCAATTTTTAATATTTTCTAGCCTTCTTTAGTACAATTTTGAGCCCACTAAATTGACGTTATTAAAATAATTTTTGTATTATTTTTCCAGGCATTTACGTGAGAAGAAGTATCCATACAGTCTACTCACAGATGATAAATTCGAGGCTTGCAGGGCTATATTAGCCAGCAGAAGACGTGAATTAAAATCCCAGGGCAAGGGTGGTCGGCCCAATAGGTCTGACGCATTCACACCAGAGCAAGTGGAAATATGCTGGTCTAAGAATGTATTTGGAGGAAGATCGCCAAGAAGCTTGCAGTATACCCTGTATTACTATATGACTACAGCTTTTGGGTTCAGGGGATCACACGAATCTAGACAGCTCAAGTATGGAGACGTATTCTTAGGCATAGATGATGAAGGCCATAAGTACCTCGAGCTGCAGTGTGAACGTTTAACCAAGACACGTAAGGGTGAAGCTGGAGGCCATCATAGAGTCTATAATCCCCGCCTGTACCAGAATACAGAAGATCCTACTAGGGACCCAGTGACTTTGTATGAACTATTTACAACCAAAAGGCCTCATGATATGCGTGTACCCTCAGCACCGTTTTACCTAACACCCAGACCCAAATGCCCCTCTACTGATTCTATCTGGTACAAATCCACCCCAATGGGAATAAATATGCTGAGCAAGGTAATTCCTAACGTAGCAGAAGAGGCTGGGCTGGAAGGAAGACTAACAAATCATAGTTTACGCCGTACTGCCTGTCAGAATTTGGTCTCATCTAACCTGCCTTCTACAGCGACAATCCAATTGACAGGGCACAAGTCAGTGGACTCGCTGTCTAACTATGCAGTAGCTACCAAACGGCAACAAAAAGAAATGTCCTTTATTGCTACAGGAATGAAGAAACCAAGGCCAAATATTACTGAAAGCGCTGTCACCCCCATTGACACTTCTATTTCAGCTTTACCTATGGTACAGAGCCTGCCTAATAATCCATCTGTCAACGCTATGATCCCAGCTCCTACCCCGGGTGCCCCGCCCACCATGTCGGCCCTGACTACGGCTGCGGCCGGCATGTTTTCGGGAGCTACGATCGGTGGAAATGTAAATATAAACTTCCATTTTCAGCCGAACACGGGGAATGTCATGGCAACTAACCTTGATATGGACATAGCCAACACCCAGCAGTAAATGTTAAAGGCATTTGAATAACTGTACTGTAATTTCTTACCTTCTTATGTTGAGTTGAAATCATAACGTAAAATCCGCCCTTCTGCTCGGATCCATAGCATAAGAACTTATGGCGCCTGCGCGCGCAGGTTTTTGAAAATAAAATTCGCCTCTGTGGCTTTTTTGTGTTGAATTGGTCGTTTTTGGTCTTTAAATAATTCTTAATTACAAGATTTTGCATCGATTAATGGTATTTTCAAGCATTTTACTCGAAAATTAAAGAAACTAAACAAAAACATTTTCCCGCGCAAAAAAAAAGTTAAACCCATTCTCCCATAATGCTTTGCGCGGCGTCTTGTTCCGGGAAGAAGCCAAGATGGCGACGTTCTGTTGACAATGGCTTAGCGCAAAGTAGATTTTCGCCAAAATACAGGTAAATAAATGTACTTGAGTGTTGTATTGCATATATAATAAATTAAAAACCGATGTCGTGTGCGTAAAACGCGCAGATACCACTCGTGGATCCGTTGCGCATTCCATTCGCCTCGTATAACGAGGCTCATGGAATACGCAACGGATCCACTCGTGGTATCTGCTTGTTGTACGCACACTCCATTCAGTTTTTAGTTAATATCTCTGATTGTACATTCATGGAGTCAGAATATTTTCTATCATATTCACATTCAAATTTGGAACAAATAACAATGAAATGTGCGGCCATCATTTTAAATTATGCAGAGAGGGTATGAAAATCATGTAAATGTAATGAAAGGGAGAGGTGGCTAAAGATTCATGGACCCCCCCCCCCACTTTTTTTTTTTAAGTATTACCAGTACAGATCAGGAGCTGTTCATCGGTAATCTTACATACAGTACGACCTTACCTATAGGTCAACAAACAGGGCTCATAAGCGAAGTTTCCGTCATATTTGCATTTGATCCATGAAAAAAAAAATCGGGGTAGATCTAAACCCTAAAATTTAAATTGGAAGGTATCATCATTTGTAGGGCTACCGGGTACCCGCACATAATGCTGTACCCACACGTCATCCTGGTCGATCAGCTGATAACAATTGAGTGCCTGGGGATTCCCCTTTTGATAGTTGGAACAAGCCAGGCTAGCACCGGACCAATGTCCAAGAACTAGCGCACATAAATTACTGCAGTGTATGATGGGAGCGGCTTCAGCCCACAGACGCACATTCTAGTTTCGGTTTCGTTGTCTCTTTCTCAATCACAAAACTGCAAAGATTAGTGACGAGCCATCAGTCAGATACCAGTTAATACCCATAATATTTCGGAGAGGCGGGCACCAATAGCCTAAAAGGACTGAGAACATAGAACACACATCAACAAATTGTGATCTTGTTGAAGGGGAACTGAGGTAAGGTGCCGGACCTAGTCTATATTTATACTATACATGTACATAGAGTGATAGCCCGTATCTACTCTTTACTTCCTTGAACTGGAGTGGGCAGCAACTTCCGTCATTCATATTAACTTCAATTACTTGTGAGTGCAGTTGTGTGTAGACTGAATCACGATAGCGTGTGTTTTGAGCCATTTTGAACTGAAATAGATTTGTTAGTATCTCTTACATATACTTAGATAACTATTATAGATTTAATATACAGGTTCAAGTCGAGTACTTAAGTGTAAGGAGTTAAGATTGCGTTAAAATTGATTTTATATTCTTCTTTTAATGATTGCTTGTTTGATATTTTCACTCCTATTCTTCCTGCCGTGTCGCTATTAACTCCAGAAATGGTTTTGTCGCCCTGTATCTGAAAGGGTGTAGACGCATTAAATAAGGAATTGGTCGTTTTCAACAGCGAAAGTAAAAGTGTAAGGAAGGAGATCCTTGATTTCCCATGTGAAATCAAGCTCATTGACAAAATACGAAGAAGCCTGCTCCAATCAGGCATTACCCTATACATGTAGTAAACAGGGTAAAAACAGAAAAGAATTAAAACCTAGTTTCCTTATATAGAAATTACAAAATTGTATCTTTTTACGGGATCCATGATCCATATGAGGGGGGCGGAAACTAGCATATGCTCTTAATTTGTTCAGGATGAGTTCCACTTCCCCATACGGCTGATGTCAGCTGTGTATTTGATAGATATCAGTATTGGTATGATTAACAGATTCTGAAATAATCGTCATTCATGACTAACCTGTTTTAAATGTGTACAAATGGCTCATTGTACCAGGGTAGTAGGCATATAGCAATACCATATTCATACGGTAAAGCATACGTTTCATTTCATTACCAGAATCTTTCTGCCTCAAGTGGAAATAAAAGTGGACAGGGAGGCAATAATTGCATTCCCCCTGACTGCCCCAGCTCTGTCCAGACAATTTCCAGGTGTTTGGTATAAAATCCAGTACCTTTTCCGATTAAATCTGCGATTTTATCTTTGCACTGCCTGCTGCAATTTCAATCAATCCCGTAATCAACAGATCCATGTAATATCTATTTTCAGTGTAAGCCGCAATGGCAGCTTCCGCCGACCTCAGTGATCTAAAAGCGAAAATAGACAAGAAATTAGCCAAGTCACAGGACAAGCAAGCGTTCCGGGAGAAGTTGGAAAGTATACAGAAGAATATTCAGGATTTTGTCCTCACAACGCCTGAGCCAATCAAACTGCACTCATTCTGGGGTGAATATTCCAGGCAGTATCAGGTAGGTATTCAGACATTAGCCACTCGTGCTGATTTAATACCAATGGGTGAATTACACTCCCATCCCAGCCTTGGACTGTTGTCAGAGTGATAGATCCCCCCTATGCCACTTTTGCAACTAATAAATATCACAGTATATTCTTGAATTTACATCATGTGGACTGCAGAATATGGAAGTTTTACCTCGGACAACACTTCTAGTGGTGTCGAGGTTATGGAAGTTGTACACTAAATATGAAAAGTCCTCATAGGGTTAACTTGCCCATGCAGATAATCTATCGACAGACATTTGCTAACAAGTGCATATGCTTAATGCTGTGTAAGTTTATCTTTGTTCCTTCTACTATGGAATTTCGATCTTTTCAGGGACTTCCCAATCACAAGCAATTTGGTTTAACAAAGCGACATCAATTCCTTAGCCTCACAAAATTCTGTACAGTATACACAGGCCAAGACGGGGAACAGTATGTCACAGCATTGCAATCCCAGGAAAGAAACAAATATTTAGGGAAGGACACTACTGATCAGTCAAATAGCAGCAAACGGCAGACAGGTCGTGAGGCTCCGGTACCAGCCGCACAAGCAACTCCTGCCAAGCCATTCACAAATCCTAATAAGGAAAGTGAGGCAGCTGGCCACAGGAGACGTCAGCCAAAGTCAAAACAAGTGGACACCCAAGGAGGGGCTTCAAGGCAGTCAAACAGTCGGGACCCAAGTTCAGATCGCACAGACATGGCGTATAATAATCCCTATTTTGGGAACCCATCGCAGAGGGACCAACATTACCCACCGATGGGTTTCCAGCCTCCCCCACAGCGGCAGCATTATATGTATAATGGGCCGCCTATGTACCAACAGCCACATGCCAGTTACCAGCAGCCTCAGAACTACAGGCATGGTGGCTACCACAACCAACGACATCAACCGCCACAAACCATCCAAGAGCCGAAGAATCTAGAGATGAAGAATGTCGCGAAGGATGATGTCAATGTCATTGCAGAGGATTGCATCGATCGACTGGTTGAGGCAAAGGAGTATGTAGCCCCGGAGCGTGTAGAAAAACTCATTCTTAAACATTATAAGGTGGAGAGTATTCACCAGTTAGGGATCAGATACCTAGACCATCTCAAGTGTGTCAATGAGCTTATCCGCACACAGTCCCGTGTCAATGCATATATTCAGGCATTTATCCGGGTACGTGCCATCGCTACCCTCCATGAATTGCAAGAGCATCTCAAAGACTACACCGACGACAAACAGAACTTTGAACAAATGCGATTAGGCCCGCTTGCCAAACAGCCCATGGTGTACGACTACTTTAAGTTTCCTGGTGACACTGAAATCCCAGAGTTGACAACTTCTGACATCCTCGATCAGCTGAGGAATTACATGACAGAGAATAGCCTGTGGAATGGCAAGATTGAGATGGAAGGATTTATGAATTACTTGATGACCCAGTTCCAGGTCGAGTCTCCATTTTCACTTGGGGTCAAGATTAAAAGTCTTCCACTGGCAGCTGGGGTAAGAAAACGCTTCCAATGAAACACACAAGAATTAAGACCATTAATCCATTAAGATTCACACAGTGCATTAATACATTATTGTTATGTTGTCTTACTGTTTGTGATACACTTATTCAGCACAAGCATGGGGTACCCATGACAAACTGGCAAGTTACTTGTTCTGTGAGAACATAATGATATATGACCTTGAAGGTGTCTGGAGGGCTCTGTCTTTAAAGTTGTTGAATTCAAGTATGGTTATCAAAGTAACAAGGAGTATTTTGTTATCTGTGTTGTAGCATTATACATGGACCTACACAGTACAGTATATTGTGTAGGTCCATGCTGTCCCGGGCATGCTGTATATTATAGATCAAAGCCCTATATACCATAGATTCAATCTGGTATCATCCATGTGTCTAAGCACTCTTATGAAAAAAATCTATTTTGTTGACAGGTTTTGAAGAAGTCACAACGTGACGTCTCACAGGCACATCAAGCAGTGGTAAAGAGCTTCGCGTCATCAACAGAGCAGTCCATACAAGCAGCTTTCCGCAGTTTCAAGTGTGGCGTTTTGGTAGAAGAGGCAGGCCTCTGCCATATGCGTAAGGAGCTGATGAAGATGTCTGCTTCCCGGGTCGTGGAGCAGGTGAGATCAAATTTTGATAAATGTTACCATATCAACTTGCATATAAGGCAAAGCCCTATATGAACAGTAGGCAGATAATAACCTGTAAGGTACACCCGGAGGGTGATTTTTGATGTATTGATAAAGACCCATACTTTATGACAAATATGAGAAATTTAGTGCTGCATTTGTACATGATAACATTAAACAGCTGATAAAAGATGTTTTGTGTAATCAATGGCATATAACCACATATGTTTTCAGGTGTTTTCCAAGCTACACGTCCTACAGTCATCAATAACGCTCACCTCGGGACCGTTCCTCCAGCCCAAAGAGTCGAAAGCCTTACAGAAGGGTACTGAGGCGCTTAGGGGCTTCTCGAAAACCATACAGAACAATCCACTGTTCCGGAGCCTTTTCCAGTTGGCGGTGTGTTCCAGCTGGGAGGAGGTCCACAACTCTCTTCAGTTTATCGTAGGTTATGAGGATCCAAACAATCAGCAGCCTCAGGCAGGGCCGTCTGCAGCTGGGGCAGGTAAAAAGGCACCTCGACCAAGGATAGGTAAGATTGGGTTTAGTAGCCTAAGGCCACTAAAAAGATTATCAGCTTTGCGGATACTTTTTGGGGGAAAAAGGGTGAGGGCAGGAGGCTTTTTATTCTTTATTTTATTTGGGTTTAAGTGATGAGGGAGGGGCACTTTTTATTTTTGTTTGCTCAATATCTTTTTCAAGACAGCAATCCTATGCATTTTCATTAATGGAACGATTCCTAGCATCGTGTACTAAGTAAGTCAACAGATGATTAAGTTAAGTAGATGATAAATTGAGGATTAATATGCTGTTTAAATCATATTTCTATTCAAAATACTTGCTGAGATATGAACATTTTTGTCTTGGGAGGAATTTATTTTTCAGGGATGCGGCATTTTCAAATATTTTTTTGAGGTTATAACGGAAAAAAAAAGTAAAAATACGGCCCCTTTTGATTGATGCGGGCGGTATCCGCGAAGCTGAAAATCTTTTTAAGTGGCCTAAAGGCGTTACAAATAATCAGGAAGTTTGAAATTTTGAACTTCAGTTATACATGTCAGTGATATGTTCGCTACAAATAAGTACAGACAATAAGGTTGACAATAAATCCCTGGCTTAAGCAGTGAGTAGTGAATATCGTTTCATATGATTCTCATGAGGCATAGAAAGCTAAGTACTAGAGTTTTCCCTCAAAAGGTTGTTCTTTATCTTCACCCTATAGGAGATGTAGCAGCTAAAGTGATGTCCTACTTGGAGCGATGCTTTGTGCATGGCAGCCTGACGCTCTCCCACCTGGCGCGAATCGAAAACAAAATTCTTGAGGACTATGATGACTTCAACAATTTCTCTGATATTGCCAATAAAACCTTCCTTGACTTTGTCACTGGTGATGAGGAAATCAAATACTATCTTGAGGAGAATGGTGGAGCGACACTTGGTGCGGGCGGTGGTGCTGGAGGATCTGGTGCTGGGTACCAGGCTGCTCTTATAGACCTTCACGACTTCATATTCCAAGCTGCACTACATGACCCTGCACAGGTCAGTCAGTTTTGTAGCTTCCAAATCATGTACCGTAATCTCCCGTGTAGAAGACGCGTCCCCTACGCCAAACAAATGCCTTGTGCGTCTTATAGGATTTCTTCAAGTTGGGGGTGCGTCTTATACGCAGGGTTTTCCAACATCTCATTTGGGAAAATGCGCCGATGACAGCTTGAACTCATACAGCCTGCACCGCGGCAGACCGGTCGGTGTAGATTTGCTCGGCGGGTTTGACGCCAACCGTGTGCCGATGACAGCTTGAACTCATAGAGCCTGCACCGCGGCAGACCGGGAGGTGTCGACAGGCGCTCGGCGGGTTTGACGCCGACCGTGTGCCGGTGACAGCTTGAACTCATAGCGCCAAGCGCGGCAGCCCGGTCGCTGTAGATTTGCTCGGCGGGTTTGACACCGACCGTGTGCCGATGACAGCATAGACTCAACAGGTTGACACTATAGACAAAGCGGCATGGCTTGCCGGGGTGTAGGGAACATGTGGGCCGATGACAGCATCGACTCATAGCGCTAGCGCCGCGGCAGACCGGGGAATGGTCCGCACGCCTGCCGGGGTGTAGGGACGCATGGGCCGACGACAGCATAGACTCAACAGGTTGACACTATAGACAAAGCGGCATGGCTGGCCGGGGTGTAGGGAACGCATGGGCCGACGACAGCATAGACTTAACATTTCTTTTAAATTTTTTGGGGGGGTGGGGGGGGTGCGTCTTATATGCGAACCCCCCCCCCCTGCTGAGTTGGGGGGCGTCTTGTACGTTTTTTTTTTTACAAATCGATTCAGAGGGGTTGGATGCGTCTTCTACGCGAACCAGCCTACCGTGAGTTTGGGGAGCGTCTTCTACGCTGGAGATTACGGTAGCTCAGTGATATGGTTCATTGTTGATATTTCAGTAAAACAACAAAGCTTAACAAGAGATGTGTTTGGAAATATGAAGACAAAAACTAAAAAAATCTGCCATGGATGGCCTTTGGTATGTCTGAATATCAACCTGCATGTCCACCATTCATAATTAGATTTTTCTATGATTGGTAGGTGGCTGATCTGGAGCGAGCACTGTGCTGGCACTACCATGTGTCAGAGGTGAAGCAGCTGGGGCACGGGTCGGCCACATCACTGCAGGCAGGTGCCATCAAAAACCAACGACTGAACAAGCAACAGCACATGTGTTATGAAGTGGCCCTCTGTGCTAA
Source organism: Acholoe squamosa (assembly GCA_949317995.1). NCBI lineage: Eukaryota > Metazoa > Annelida > Polychaeta > Phyllodocida > Polynoidae > Acholoe > Acholoe squamosa. The sequence goes on from OX439038.1 coordinate 48,332,521, forward strand.
GGAAAGGTCTGTATTTCATCATTGCAAATTGACATATACTATTTGATTCAAATGCTACATTGGTTGCAAGAAAGTCACAGTGATGCGACACTTCAGACTACTAGCTATGAAATTAAATAATACATCAGAGCTTTCAAATGGCATTTATTTATTTACACCTTGTAGTCAGAGTGCCCTAGGCACTAGTACATCGCGGGGTGTTGGACTAATGGGTCACCAGGTGCGCGAGTCCGCAGCGGTCTGCCTCCATAACTGTCCACTACTCACAGACATGGCTGAGTGGTCCCACTGGGATCTCATCTTCAAACCAGAGCTTGGAGAGCTTAAGGATTTCATACGCAAGAACGGGGGTGTCCACAGTCTCACTTTGCCAGGTTGGTTTTCTATTTATGTACATTACACCATAGTCCCTCATGTTCAAGCGCCCTATCTCAGAGTGAGCCGTATGTTCAAGGCACTACAATACATATTGAAATGCTCAGAAAGAATAATCAAAAACCAGCCATGTTTCGAGGATTGCAGAAATATATATCATAATTATGGTTTGACATCGACCTGGAGACTACCAAATTTTATACTGTTAATTCTTTCAAGGTAACAACACAGTGAATGTGGTTGGGACTCCGATGCAATGTAGAAATGCAACATGTTCCTTTGCAGGTGGGCTTCCCTAGCCCACCTAAAGGGTCTATTTCTCCTCTTTTCAATCCCCTCGGATGTGTGTGGTGCACATATGTGTGGGAACCTACACATTCCTTTGTGAAATTGTGTAATGTAGAATATGACCTTAGCTGTCGAAATAGCGTCAAACATCTACTACTCACTCACTCACTCACTCACTCACTCACTCACTATTTTGCAGGTTCCAATAGGTCTATGATAACAAAGATTGTAGCTATGGAAAGTAAACCAGGCACACTACTCAAGTTGACTGCTGATACATCAAATGACATGTTTGCGAATGCATGTGTGTCGGGTGATGTCGTCAGTACATGCGGACACCTCGCGTCTTTAGTGGCTGCCAACAAAGGGATCCATAATACTCCTCTTGCCCTGCTGGGTAACCACCTCAAGACAGGGCTTCTGAAGATCCAGGCCACAACCACATGTCAAGAAGAAGGTGAGACAACATATAAATTGGCTTTTCCTAGATGTATGTTGGGAATTTTTTTTTCTGGTTGACCATTGTGTCTTTAAGTGCAAGAAAGCTTTGTCCAAATTAAAGGTGAAGCTCCATTTGTTGAAGTGATATAATGGATAATCTGATCAACACTAAAACATGCCAGTTTCTATTTCAGAGAAATATATGTCAGCCAGTGAGTATGAGTCAAGGTTAAGATGATTCTGCTGTGTTCAGTGTTCAGTTTCTTGATTTAAGCTGTTTGAGTTCAAGTACACTTACAAAGTTGATCCTTAACATAGCATATAGGGCCTACATATGGATGATAGCCACATAATGACTGCAGAACTTGCTCAAGCGCATTTTCAAAATGAACAGATTTCAATTCGGTTCAAAGAATCATACACTATGCCATAATCGTTAAGTTGCTGTTCAGATGCCTACCGTATGTGAAAAAGGGTGATTTTTTTTGTTCACTGTTTCTGTATTACTCTTTTCTCTCATGTTGTATTGGCTTTTTAGATTATTGAAAATAGGATTTATAAATTGCACACCTTAATTTACTTAAATTTCTCCCCTCGACAGTAACTGGGAACGATGAAAGCTCGGTGGCTGCCGGACGCTTTGTACTCGATTGCCTAACCACCTTACCCTTCGTAACATGCCAAGCTGTTGCCAGCCAGGTTAGTAGATAGGTTTCACTAGGAAGCATAGACATCAATGGAAATATGTAGAAAATCACATACTTTATACCACTGCTGATTGCTTTGTCTTAACATAAAAAAAAAATTACCATGGTCTGGCCTTTGTATTACTCTGCATTATATTGATAAGAATCAGCAATTATTAGCTACACCACCAAGTCCAGCTTGTGATACAAGCCATATTGAAATAGCAGTCCTAGCTTCAAACAATCACAAGCACACAGCCGCATATTTAGAAACATTTGATGGATAGGTATGTATTTCATCGACCATACATGGCCCTAACTATGTTTGTGTTTGATACAGGTGTTCATAGAGCCTCTGAGTGACGTGGTTGGACAGACCAAATCACGCGAGTTACTTCCCCGTTGTGCTCGTACTGACGCAGAACTCAGTCGTCTCCAGGTCCTCGGCCTACTACTGGGTATTGACAACTGGAGCGCCACTTTCCAGCAACGTCTAGAACCTCCTGCCCCATCTCTGGCCTCAACAATTGCTTCTGTAACCGCATCTGCTCGGGAACCAGAACTGGTTGAGGTAACATTGAACATGCTTTGATGTATGACTACATTTAGCCTTCCATAGACATGTTTATCTCTCTGTAGATCTACCTGATTGAAATTGATCTCTAGTGGTCTGGATTCTCTGTCGAAGATGGGAGAGAAATGCTTTGATATGGGAACATTGACCTGACTCCTATACTTATAAATTGTTGCGACTGAGAAGAAAATAGGGGCAAACATGTGATGTCTACATTGTAGAATTTACTGATTCCTCCCATTCTGTTCCTCAGCTGTCCAGTGATGATGAAGATGACAGTGACAATGAGGAATCAGACTTCCTTAATACAAGCGATGAAAGCGATGTGGAAGATAAGCCAACAGCAAAGGAACCTGAAGTCGTTGAGGTATCATCACAAGACAGGGAAGAAGCAATGGTCATTGGTAAGTACAATGTATTTAAATTTATTGTCTTAGTAGCGACACAAGGGAACCTATTCACTTGGGAAATAAATTTTCATTTTTATGGAGTAAACTGACCCAGTTCACAAAGGATTTGACAATCACATAAGGCCACCCTGTTATTCAGTTTCGGTGAATATTTATACGCAAATAGTCTGAGATCCATCGGTCTGATTGAGTCCATTGTTGACACCTGGTGAGATGATGTTGGACCCAATGTTGTCATTCTTGGCGAGAGATTTCATAATGCTATTCATAATTCAATTGTGTCTTATCACTTAAAGATTCTGACAGCGAGGAAACTTCAGTAGCTGCAATTGTCAGTAAGGATTCAAAGTCTGACTTGGTACCAGAGGAAATGACAGAGGTCAAGACGGAGCTGGAAGCTGATGGCGATACTACACCGGGACCCGCTGGGGATGCATCACCCACAGCTGATGGCGAAACACCATCTGAGACAACTGTACCCCCAGGCCTGGACGAAGCTTCACATGCCTGCTGGGACGTAATAGAAGACATTCGAAGAACTGAATTTGGTATCAATGTCACGCTGAGCAGCGAGGGAGAGAAATTGATGATCAAACAACAGGAAAGACTCGGTAGAAGCCTTGATCGTTTGTCCAATGACCTCTACAGGTAAGACAGGTTCAGTCCAGTAATGTATTAACATCTAGCATATAAATGATATCTAAATGAATTTCCTACATTGATGTGAGATTTGGTTGAACCTTTCTACACAGGTAATTCTCACAATGATCATTCTTTTTCTCAATAAATGATATTTCAGTAAGGACACGCATTTTGTGCTGGAGCTGATCCAGAATGCGGATGATAATCAGTACCCGACAGAGGGAGGTGTGCCTAGCATCAAGTTCATTGTGGAGTCGGAACGCATTACTGTGCTCAACAATGAAAAGGGCTTTGAAGAGCGGAATATACGGGCTATATGTGATGTAGGGAAGAGTACAAAGGGCAAACATAAGGCTGGATATATTGGTAAGTTGATGACATATTGTGCATCTATATGATATTGTATCTGTATTACAGTATATGTAAAATCTTAAACATTACATAGCCGGTATATCTAATATCCGAATGCATGTTAATCTGTGTAGTATTAAGTTAATCTATAACCGATTTGTAAGTATTACTTCCTACCATTATAATCTCAGCCAACAAAATACCAATGAAAAATCTTTAACCCTACAGGTCAGAAAGGTATTGGTTTCAAGTCGGTGTTCCGTGTCACTGATTGTCCAGAGATACACTCAAACAGCTACCAGTTTAGGTTTGACCTAAGTACCGGCCCGCAGGGATACATCTTGCCGCACTGGGTGGACAAGAAAGCTGACCAATCAGAGAGGTTAGAAACCTGTATTCTTAGCATTCAATACTAACTTTGCTCCAATTGTAAAGCCTTTTTTTCACGGAGGAAAACATTAAATCGCTTGTGTTTGATTTTCCATTTTCTAAGAATGATTTTAAATTTTTCAGATGGATGACTCGAATAATGTTGCCTCTGAAGGAAGATGTGGTGAACTCGTCCAAACTGCGACAGCTAGCTGCCCGCTTCCAGGACGTCCACCCGTCCCTGCTTCTCTTCTTGCATCGTCTCCGTAGTATTACTGTCATTAACAAGGTTAGTCTGTTTTATCTGGAAGTACTTCAAGGGCCATATTTTAACACCTCATGTTCAGGTACCATACTCGTCAAGATACACTGATGTAATATATGTACTGGAAGGTCACTCACCAGCACTGACTACCGTAATCTCCCACGTATAAGGCGCGTCTTATACGCCAAACAAAATGCTGCTGAGTCTTATACGTGGGAGGAACATTGCCTTGAGTTTGGGGTGCGTCTTATGGGGGGGTAATTTTACTATAAAACAGTACTAAATTAACACAAAATCTGCCCTTAGATGTGCGCCTTATACGTGGAATTGCATTCTCTTAGTTGGGGATGCGCCTTATACGCGAGCTGCGCCTTATACGCTGAAGATTACGGTAGTGTACATGTACCATGCTGACCCCTACAGTGATGCCACTTTTCCTGGTTTACCAGGAATTCCTAGCTTTCATTTCAAGATACCTGTATTAAATTATGTTAAATTCCTGGGAAAATGTGTCCAAAAGTCGAGTTTTCCTGGTTTTTGTTGGCTAGTGAGTGGCATCTCTGCCCCTAAGCCTAAGGAGTACTTCAGGCTCATAGGATCAGCATGATGCATGAATTTTGCACTGGTGAGTTACTAATTAGGATTACGTTCATGCACTATATGGCTCTTATAACATTCTCACATACATGGGTGGTTTCTTGTATGTTGTATGTTGGGTTCTGAGGCCGGGTATTGTCATGTGTTATCAAGCCTTGAAAGGCTAAATAGTTCCTTCCTTGTTTCAACCAATTCAGATTGGGGATTACAAAGCTAAAATGGAGCGGCGTGACATTGGAAATGGTATCATTGAGATCCGTCACATGATGGGCTCTGACCGTCAGACGACCAAGACCGACCGCTGGCTGGTCGCAAAGAAGGTTCTCGATGCCTCTCACATCTCATCCCAAGTATGTATTTGCAAAATATTTGTTGATACTATTTGAAATATACTCATCAGATACAATCTGCAAGTTTAAACCCAAGGTTAGATTCCCATAGAAGAGAATAGTTCACTCACCCCCTTCAATTTGTTTTTGATAATAGGCAAAGTCTGGTGTGGAGGTAGAGTCCACAGAAATAGCACTGGCATTCCCGCTACATGAAGTTGATGACTCACAGGCCCTAGCTCCCAAACAACCAGTATTCGCTTTCCTGCCGCTGCGTAGTTATGGATTCAGATTTGTCATACAAGGTAGGAAAATGTTTCTGAAATAGTTAAGAAGTACATGGATAAAAGAAAAATAGGACCAAAGAACCGGAAACAGCAGATCCTTACAAGGGTAGTTTGTATAATATGAGGATCTAAACGGCTTCCGGTGTGTGATACCCAAAAGGCTGTGCATCTCACGTATAAGCTGTATCCTGCCACATGCACTACCTTCACTGGTTGTCTGAAAATGGATACTAATACTTTGGATGTACATGTATTGATAAGTAATAAATGGCTAACACCCTGACCTTGTGAACGTGTTTTAAGCAGCGATAAATCCAATGCTTGCCTTGTGTAAACCGTAGATACTGAAATATGCCAATTTCTAAAGCCTTAATATGAATGTTAATGCGACAGGTGACTTTGACGTGCCATCATCCCGTGAGGATGTAGACCGTGACAGCATGTGGAACCAATGGTTGCAGAGTGAGATCCACCTTCTGTTTGTTGAGGCACTTAAGACATTCAAGGTAAGCTTACAGAGAGAGCAGAACCACCCTAGCAGCATAGGCCTCAGGTCAATCCAATAGTCTCTGGCTTTCACCATCTAATCCAGGCATTGCCAGAGTACCCTTTGTATTACATGTCGCATCGAGAAAAATTAGAAGCTTGGCTCTGGAGAGGACCTAACTGTGTTGTAAGAAGCAAACACAGAAAAAAAAATATCATTTCGCGGCTCTCCCCGAAATTACAGGACTTAAACTCTTTCTCCTATGGTCACATCTTTCACCCATATCTAATTGAAGGACCAGCGTAACCTGTCTGCAGTTGATGCTGTGTGCCTCTTCATGAAGTTCATACCATTGGAGGATGAAATCCTCGACTTCTTCCGCCCAGTGGCCACGCAGATCCTGCAGCGGCTTCGGTCAGAGCCCTGCCTCCCAGCTGACGCTGCCCCTGGAACAGCCCCGGAGTGGCGGCTACCATCTCAACTCATCCTCGCTACTGACAGTCTTCTGAGGGATATCGCCACACCCCAGCTACTCCAGGTTAGACAATAGAGATATCACTTCACAAATGGATTTTCCTTTCTTATTTATTCTAATTTCTATGTTCAAGAAAATGTTAGCCTTAAGATTTATTGAAATTTGTCGCCTAATGAGTCATGTCTGAAGGTTTATGTAGAGTATGATTATAACTATGTCACCAAGCATCTGGTTAATGGTAATAGGCAATTTATGTATCTATTGTCAAGAGATCTTAAGGAATCTTTATATAAATGCTATGAAATTAAAATTTGACAGAATCAGTTGGGTCTAAGCTACCTTCACCATGACGTTGCCACTCGGATCAACCCATCAATGTTGAGCGGACTGGGTGTGCAGGTGTTAAATACAGCACACCTCCTAGAGATAGGACGTGCGCTCGCCATCACACTCTCACAAGCTGCAGCTGAAGGTCAGTTACTCTGCTTAGATTAGGGCCAGGCAAGACCAATGCTCTTCATATCTTATCAAATATCTGATTTGAACCTGCTTTATCTAGTGTCTTTCACAATCGGTTCTACAGATCGACAGTAAGGGGTTGATAGCTCTTTCTTACACACACAAATATTGCAGAGGTGTTCCTGTATACATAATTTGTGGAATGACGATTATGGTAACGACATATAGTGTTTATAAATGAGCAGATCCCTACATAAGCTTGTCTACTCTGTCTTACATTAAAACAGAAAAGCCACAGTGGATAAAGCGGTTGGCTAAGTGGTTTGCTGCTGTGTTCCGGAGTCTGGACGAATTCAATGTGGACAAGGCAGTTTTGGCGCAGATCGAGGCTCTGCCCATCATTCCGCTAAGTAACGGGGATATCACATGTCTCAAAGATAATGCTATCTTCTTCCCACTTGGTGCTGAGGAGATGGACCAGGAAGACGAGAGCCAAGGTCAGTTTATGTTTGTTTCCAGATTACCCCATCTGAGATACCATGGTGAATGAACTGTCTGAACAATATCTATAGATATGATTTATGTTGTTGTTGCTTTATCTGGCAATTCCAGAAGTTGAATTCAGTGGATGGCATCGAAGTTGATAATCATTAGCTCAATACTGTGATAGTCAAGAAGCTTGATGTAGTAGGCAGCCTTATGGCAAGACATATCCACAAGCCTATGCTGATATGAGCATATGTCTTACAACATTGTATGCAGTCTAAAGATATATAGTTAAAATCAACAAGTTTCTCTGTATTTGTTCATAGACTTGGTAGTTTTCCTGGAGAAGGACCTAAACACAGTAGACTCGTCACTACTGACCCCGCTGGATGAAGTGTCGCGGCCTCAGGCATGGCGCCTACTGGAGATGTTGGGTGTCAGGCGCTTGCAGCCCTCGGACATCATAAACCACCACATCATGCCTGCCCTCCGTGCTCCTAACATTATGGTCAGTGAATGGGACTGGGACTACCATGCTAAAGAAACTCCTTGTTTCTCAGACACCCAGCTCAAATCTTGACAATCGGATATAATCTTCCTGGTTTAATCAGTGCTTTTTTAAAGTTTTTTTTTGTTCTCTCAACAATACAATACAACAACAGTAGCTGTTAAAATGAAAAAACATTCACTCCTACTTATAGTCTGCATACATTTTGTTTTTTCAGACCAAGCCGTCCGGCCTGCTGACAGCGTACTTCGTGTACATTAAGGAGGAGTTGGATCGTCAGCCCAACCTGGTGTCAATGGGCGATCTAAAGGACGTGGCCATCATCCTCACAAACCAGGGGCTGAAGCGACCCGGCAGGGACCAAATCCACTTCACGCCTGCCTTTGGTAACAAGCTCAACCTGGAGAAGGAACTACCAGGTAAGCAGAAACCTTTAAGGACTGCAAGATGCTTTATTGGATTATGTCCTTTTGTTGCATGATGCTCCATGGAACACATAAGTGAGTCTGGGCAAGGTGCTCGGCAGGACAGTACATGTATTCACGCATCGAGCCAGCGCTGCATCCATGCATCTGGCCTCCTGCACTCACCCTTCAAGGGTTGGAGGTGCTCTTCCTATATTTATAGGAACTTCAAAAATGTCAACATTACACTACATGTATCAAATAATATACAAAGGCTTCCTTCATTTCTGCGAGGGAGTGAAATCTCTGGTAATGGTGTAGTCTTGGAAATATGAATGTTAGGCTGGAGTGGCCTCCAGTGACAAAGAGTACTCAGTATACAGAGTATTTTCACAGGTTATGACTGGATACTGGTGGACCCGGTTTACCTTTTGAGGACTAAGACCAGCCTAGACGTACAGACGTGGCATTCCTTCCTTGCCGCTCTCGGCATCCAGGACCTGATCGCAATCACCCAAGGGGCTGTAACCGTCTCGAGGGAAGATATCGTGAGTAGCTACCATAGCCAACCCTTTACAGGGCCTACATTAATACACAATTCCAGAAATTAATACATGATTCTAGTATGCCAAATGAACAGGAAGCGATGAGAGTTATTCTACCAGAGGGGGATTAGCCAGTGCAACCCAATACCATATGTATTGTACTACAGCGATATCTATTCAGATGTAGCTTTGCATCATGAGTATTAGAAAAGATAATTTCGATAGTGCTGATCCAATCTCTTATCCCCTGTTATGAGTGATACTATTCTCACTTCGCATATTAGGCCCAGTCTGCCTGGTCGGAGCATGCCCGAGCACTACCTTCGACAGAACACGAGTTTGTGTTGGAGGACTCAGACTGTCAGCAGTTCCTCGAACTTGTCACCAATAACTCACACCCACAGACATTCCACCGACAGATGCAGGTTAGTACAAGGTGTTTTTCCAATGCAAGAGTAATGATCACTCTGTTGTCACAAGCATGTATTCCTTCAATGAGAAAAATAAAGTGTCACAGTGTGATCTCTTTTTCTGGAAAAAAGACAGACATTAAACAAATCACCACTCCACATGCTTTGATTCAGTTAAAGTAACCATAAAAGTGCCCTGCGAAAAAAAAGGAGTCTTTAGATCCCCCTGCTAAGTGGTAGTCGTGTGAATTATTCAATTATGCACAGCTTACTTGTGTTTCAGGTGCTGTTTGACATCTTTGACTCGTATTGGGAGAGCCACTTTGCCAACCGCACGACAACACAGTTGAAGACGGGGTCAGGACAAAACGTGCGAGAGGTTGAGACGACCTTCGGCATGATGATAAAACGCCTGAAGTGGGTGCCGGCAGTGGAAGTGCTCACCACTAGTGACCCAGTGGGACGAACCGTCTCACAGAAGAAGCCAACGGAACACATTGGGCACGAATTGTATGAGCCGACAATGGTAGTGGAGCGCCTGCTTGCGCATCATGTTCCCTACCTTCAGTCGTTCAACACACCACGAAGTAAGCTATGCGAGACGCTTGGAGTGAATAGATCCCTCACCCCAGCACATGTACTGGAATTACTCGTGCGCTGGGGCACACGCTCAGCTATTAACTCTCCGCAAATGATGCTTACCTCATTGGCACACATTAAGGCTGTGTATACCTTCCTACATGAGCGCCTGCCACCCAAAGAGCTGCAGGACCTGTTCCACAACCATCCAGTGTTGTTCGAACCCAAGGTGGATATATCAATAATACAAGAAAACCCACAAGCTATCATTGAAGGAAACATGATGGCCAGGTCGGAGGTTAGGTGGAATGACCCCACCAACCTCTTTGCAAAATACAACGCAACGTTACTGGTAAGTTGCATACCTGCTGGTTTTCCTAGTGTAAAAAGAAACAAAGAAAAGGGATGAACAATTTTATCTGTTGTAGCAAGGAAGAGTGTAAGCGAGGATAGAAACATGGTGCGCCTTATAGAATCCGCTTGAAGTCAGGATGTAATTTATAAGCAAAGATTTCATACTGCAGAACCGCAAATATAGCACCAAGTGCGCCTTAAAGGTCTGGCATGAATTTGAGGTATTACACTAGCATTCGGCCAAGATCGATGTGGCCAGCCTGATAGAGGGACCCCTTGACTGTTGTATTGAATCGACTATGCCTAAAACTTTTCAGTGTGGCTAAGGCATAAATATTTCCAGACTAGAAGCTCATAGTTTTTTCTATTTCCTGTGTAGGACCAGGGTAAGGCAAGTAAGGTGAAGGCGAGTATGTCTGTGTGGTATAGGGACATGGAGGAGATCATGTCACGCGGCGCTCGTCTCTCATCGCGCCCCACGCTGTTAGAGTATGCAGACCTTATCATAGCCATCTCTACCAGCTGTACCGTCCAACAGGCCTTACCTGACCTCTTACAGGTAAGCCTTATTTTGTACTGGCCATCAAACATAAACAACCCTACACCGATGAGTTACTAACCAGAGCTTTATGCACATTTCAAAACAACAAATAGACAAAGCATGATGTCAAACCAAATTAACCAAAAATCCCCTGATATGCTACCATTCTTGATCTCTGTAAACCTTTTTCATGCAACTGTCTTACTCTTTATTTCTGTATGTTCTCATAGCTGTTCTCCATGATCGGAGAGGAGATAGACCAACAGCGTCAGGCCACTGGCCCTTCCCTGGATCCGGTAGACAAGGTGGTCACCAAACTAAAGGCACACCCCATCTTCCCAACAAAGAGCAATCAGTGGTTACGTCTGAGCGACCATCCACTAATCGCTGATGACAAACAGACAGAACGTCTTTTCAACAAGAAGGAGGGCGTTCACTTCCTAGCCACAGATGACAAATTTAATATGCTTGGAAATAGAAGAAGGGACCGGAGAGGTAACTACAAACATTCAGGTATTAAAAAAAAAATGATAGAATCCCAGCTTTTGCAAGTCTACAGTGGTAGAAGTAGGCAAAGGAGAGTATTTTGTGTAAGAAAAACGCTTTGTATAGTTGCTGGGTTTATATAGATTTGTTAGTCGGTATGGTCGACCCTGTCTCGTGTATTTTTATTTTATCTTCTTTGCCTGATTAGAAAAAACGTTTTGAACCTTTGATAGGTGGGGCACCTCCATATAGGTCAGAGTACGTATTGGCCTTTTACAAAGCGTGTGGAGCGTCCAATATTAGTGAAGTACTTGTGGCCAAGTACGTAACTGAGTCGTTCCAACTCTGTACACCAGTACACCGCTACACGGCTGCTGTGCTGCCCTTCATCCAGAACCTACTCTGTGTCGAGTACCCGGATGTGTACGATGAACACCAAGAGAAGAAAATAGCTGAACGACTCGCCAACATGAAGTTCATTCAAGTGAGCGTTTATTCATTTCACAGTCAAAGCCGCATAGCTTGTTGAAGGATAAGTCATATCAATTTGTTGAAATTAGCAAGTGGTCGGTTTAAGAACTGGAGGATCAGGGTGAATTTTTGATCTTGTGGCTTATGATATCAACTTTAAAGTTGAATTTTTGCACAGAGGAACTTTTCTCCTTGCCTCTACTGAAATTTATATTCCTTAATTCTGCCCAAAACACATGAACAAAATAACCAATGCAACATTGTACATGTATTATAGGTGAGTAAGTTGGAAGTGGTTTACCACCTGAAGCCGCTGCCGGATGTAATTGTCGTGCTGAGTGAGGTCAGTAAATGGAAGGATGACGAGGACGAGTTTAACTTCTATGTACACAAAGACAGCACTACGGCCACTCATGAACTCAACAAGGAACTTTCACGCTATTTCAGCCGCGGCAATGACTCCTGCATGAAAGAAATCAAGTAAGCCATGAAGATTTTCTCTTTTTCAGGACATGTAGTACTGGTTTTGTCTTGGCCTATTATTTTATGGGGATATCTAATGTGCTCTTTTGTATATAAGATACTTGAGACTCAGAGGCCGTAATATTGTTTATGAATATCTGTGCTATGATAATACTGATATGAATACGATGATGATTTTGTCAAACAGGTCTCTTCTGATTGATTTGATGCCACTTGTGCGAGACACTACACCCCAGCTTGAAGAGTTTATGCGTGATCGAGACATCTCCAAATTACCCGTTGATGAGAAACCATGGGAACTGCCTCCGCCGCCTGTTGTCAAACCACCACCACCACCACCACCACCTCCTCCCCCACCAGGTTAGTAGGAGTTTGGGATGAATGTGTATAATGTAAGAAGCTGATAGTTATGGTTGTAGACACAACTCCTTTCTGCAAGTTTTTGTTTTTCTCTGGGAACAGGGCTGTAAATGACCTCCACCTTTCACCAGATCATCCACTAGCACTAGAAAATACAATGACCGTTCTCTTGATGTATGACGAGAACGTACATACATTTTAAATGTTGATACTGGGCCTTCTGGGCTGGAGAGGAAAGTCATATACGTTTGACGGATCAAGGTGTGACTTAGGGAGGGGTATATAATGTAATGCCGACATTTTTGGGTAGATTTGATTGACACAGGGTTAACACCAAACGTATACGGTGTCTAAATGAACATGCATTGTTACCTTATGACTTTCAGCAAGACCTGAAACACCAGAAGCAGGTTCCCGACCACCAACTCCAAGTGGGGAGAGGCCAGAAGGTATGATGAGCTGGCCGCCACGCTCCAACCCTGCAGCTTTACCCCAAGGTGAGAACAATCGTTACCTTCTGATTGTAAAATAAAGGTGCTAAAGAACATGTGTAGTATGTAGCTAAAATTTTGCATTAAGGGAATATTAGATTCAATAGTGAGTACAATCTTTTTATCCAGCTCATGGAGGACCCCCATCTGGCCCAAGATCAACTCAGTGGCCTCCGCCTGCTCCACCTAGCCGCCCTGACCACACGCAAGTCCCACAGGGCCTACGGCCGTCGCGGCACATTGACACATGCAGTGTTGACGGTGACCGTCCTAGTGTCATGTCTGACAGCGCCAGTGTGTCAAGTATGTCACATAGACGTACATCTGGAGGTCACACTGGTGACCAGAGGAGACACGAACATGCCGTAAGGTCTGATTCAGCGAGCATGTCGGGCGAGAGGAGTGGTTTACAAGGACAGTATGAGAGGAGTAGTGCCCCTGGACAGTATGGACACCATGGTGCTGGACACCAAGGTGGGTCTCACAGTGGGCCAGGAGCGCCAGGTCAACACCAATATCCTGGTGGTGCAAGTGGTGGGCCGCCCAGCGGTGGGCCGCACAGTCAGGCACAGAGGGCAGACAGAACATGGACACCGGAACCTCTGCCACCAGGTGTAGAACGGATGGACACGGAAGTTACACCATCCACACCAATAGCAACACAAGGTTAGTCTGCTACTAGTCATTATAGTAATAAGTACAAATTCCTATGGGACACATAGCCGTGCTGGAAGGTTTTTAGCCCTGCAAGTGCTTTCATGTGCTGTACTCTTTTGTTTTTATGATGCATAAAACTTTTTAAGCATTACTATAAACACTAGATAAATTATATGTTTATTACCGTTGTTGATAAATGTGTCATCGAAAATCCTGTTTGAATAGCACCTGAGGTGAGGACACTCGAGGGAAGCCCAGAGTTCAAGTCTCCAGCCCCTCCAAGTACTCCAAGTCACACGCCTGGGCGTACCCCACGTATGGGCCAGAAGCGGGTTCGTCTAGAGAGTGGAGCCAGCATTGGAAGCATAGGAGACCGCGACCAGCAGCAGCTGTGGTTTGGTGAGTGTTTTCAAACTGAATATTCATACGTTTTTACCTAACCCCTTTAACTGCTGCATATTGCATCAATATAATAATATGCTCATCTATGGTTGTGAAGTATTGATGAAGCCCCTAGCGAGTTGATTCGCCAGGGTACTGGTTGTGTTCATGCATTTAGTGGTTACATATGGGGTTGGCTGCAGTGACTGGGGGGGGGGGGCATGAACAAAGTTACACCTTTTAGGTAAAAGCCCAAACTTAAGATATATGCACAGTAACTCATTGTATGGTTTCAGATATGCCTAGGTGGGATGGAGACCAGGCAGTGGAGGAGACCCTGGAGGAACTACCCTGTCACTCAAAGCTGCCGGAGGATATTAATCTAACAGACGGTGATGGGGACGAGATGCTGGTTGGACGCTGGGGGGAAAACCTCGTCTACAACTACCTGCTCAGTCTTAAGGACGACCCCAACTCACAGGTAAGGACTTTGATGTTTATACTCTCACACAGACGTCTCATATACACACACCTGTTCCTGCTGTAATTACAATATTAGATTATAGACTAAGTTAGATGATGAGTTTTCGCACAGTAAGTTGACCAAAATCATAAGGTACTTTGCTCTTTGTGAACTAGAGTTGGAGCTCTGGCCTCTGGATTTAGTCTTGCCAGTTCTATACCAGTATCTTCGGAAATGAGCTGCTGTGTACACTATGGTAACCCAGATAACCCCACTGGCTTGAATTCTGCAGTTTGAATGCCTATACCGGACTTCCAAACATTCTAATCACATCTCCTTTTGTCCCGTAGGTGTTCTTTGTGAAATGGGTGAACGAGGAACGGGAATCGGCTTTACCCTACGATTGTGAAGTCCACTACTACGACCCTGAGACTGAGACAACAAGGCGTGTCTTGATTGAAGTCAAAGCTACTCTGTCAGACAAAAAGGCATTCTTCCCTATCTCCGGTGCAGAGGTTAAATGTGCGTATGAGCGAGCGGAAGACTACCACCTTTACAGGGTCTTTAACGCAGGGAACCAGCACGCTGTTCGGTTATCGAAGCTCGAAAACCTAGCGGCAAAGATTGACGAAAAACGAGTTCGCCTTTGCCTTGTCATATGAGAGAGTTATGCAGTATATATCTATGGGACTGTAAACGACTTTACTGCTGGCGTTAACCCTTTAAGGACGGCATCAAACCACAAGGTATCATGTACATCGTGTATGTACGGCATGATGCAGCATTTACAAATCATTGCTTTTGCAGTTATGCATCATGAGGACAAAATTGTATTGAGCAAAAGAAGCATTACACTTTAAAGGGTTAACATAGGTAAAGCAGTTGAAGACACAAGGAAAGTTACAAGTCATGTTGTCTGTGATCAGGTCCATAGCTAAGTATATCGCCTAGTTGTCAAACTGCCACACTTATGTTATTATGGCAGCACCACTTTTGTATTCAGTGTTGTCTTATGTCTCTTGAGACCCAGTACTGAAAGCACGTTCATGTGTGTACAACATTCCTCGTTCATCACCGCCTAACCGATTTATCACTGACATAAGTTTATACCAAGGGAACCCTGGCGTATTTCATGTAAAATGGTAAATGAAATATGTTACCGTTTCATTTAAGATAGAAAAAAAAGCAGTAAAGGTTGTTCAGGTTTTCTTATGAACTGAATACACACGTGACATGGGTTTCAACATGTGATGTTACACATTTGAGTGTCGATTTAGAACATTTTTTTAACCGAGACAAAAGTGAGACGTTTCATTGACCTGATGCACGAATGGAGCACAAGCCAGTAATTTCATGTTTCTTAGCAAATAGGTATATTGTATCATCGCATTGTTCGGCACTTTAAAGAGTTGGAATAGATTCAGTCGTCATTCATCTCTTGTCAAGCTCTTCCCTCAAAGAATATATCCACTCGCATTACATAGCCTCATACTTTCACACAGATCAAAGTGGATTGGAGATCGTTCAAAACGAGACCCAATTTCACAGACAGAACCGAAGGCACAGTTACATATAAAAATATATTGACTGCATCGTGTGTCATGTTAAGAAATGATAACTGGATATTTGGTCTCAGATGGGAACTGACAAGTATAGATTGTAGGTCCAGATAAACGAAGCGGTGCTATGAGTGTGTATTATAGACCACTTGGATATTATTCTCACGTAATATTATAGCAAATATGTATCCGAGACATCTAGAATGACGCTGTAATGTCAGGTTGAAAATTGTTCAAGTCTTTATTCTTAGGTCGTCGTATGTATGATGTACACTGCAATCAGATGTTTAATACAACTATCCACAGCCCCTAGGGAAATAGACTGGAATATCTAAAATGGTTTACAGTTTTATATTTCAATAAACTACGGTAGGAATTTTATACCTGTTTATCTAACTGATGTTATTATACCCTAGAGTCAGCAACAAATTATCTATTCAGTGGTACAAAAGTAAAATGGTTCAATACAATTTTTCGAAATGGCCCACCAAATCACCTAGTTGAATGACAAAAATGTATCTACGCTACAAACACACATATAAAATGACGTGTTATCATGTTCCTGTATCGTTGTAATAAAATACTATAGACAGAGGGTCATTGTTGCTAATTTTCCATGTGATACCAAAGAAATGCTGTTGATCTACGGCTAGAAAAAATGGCAAGTAATTTATTGAAGGTTTTGCTAAACATCACAAAGAGAAAACGCACAGAAAATGAGGCAAGTAAATACAGAGTTTTTCAAAAGAATAAAATTATTTTTTGGTGTAGCCTAAGGTCATAGCTGTTCTTCAAAAAGAAATCACGAGACCATACCTGCGCCCCAGTCACCTGTATTCTACGGGAGAGTGTAGTAGGGTTATAATTGGGCTAAGGCTCAAATTTTAGATTAGGACTAAGATTAGGTTTAGGGTCTGGGTTAAGCATTACTGAATATCAGTCGCAATTGTAATTGTGGGAGGAAAAGCGGTTTTATATTTCTCCTTGGTGGGTGCACTCCAGAAATCCCAATGCAGTGCTCAGTGGCCGTTGCAAGACAGTCACTCATAGATTCTAGCATTACACATAGCATTAGTATAAAGATTAGAATTAGAGTTTAGGTTAATGTCAGGATCAGGGTCAGGGATTTAATGAGCATTACTCTAGAGGTACAGATAAGTTTGAAAATAGGGTGGGGGGTTAAACACCATGCTCTGAGGAGTAATCTGGACTGTTTTGGTGTGTGGTGCCATCTACTGAGTAGCTGATGAATCAAGAATGGATAGCATATTTTCACCAGGAAGGGCTGGTGAAAATTGTTTTCATTAAGTCCACTCTGAAAAATCAGTGATCAATGCAGCTCAGAGAATTCTTTCGTATAATATTCTCCCTGCGGTGAATAAATTGTTGAGGGGATATAAACTGCTAGGGTAAAGGAGGAATATAGTTACAAATAGAATGTAGAAGAGAGAATAACTAGCTAGTGAAGAAATTTTATTTGTTACAAATTCATGAGTTTGAGCTCAAGAAGGGTTTCTCATGTCTAAGCAGGAGAAAATACCTTCATACAGGAGAACTGGAGGCTGTTGCAAAAATAAATGGAATTGGAATCTCACTGCCGTAATTCACCTTCTAGTTCCTGGCTGTTCTGCTGATCAGAACCAGCTTCTCACCTTACACTCAGAATCAATCCTCTTAGTGTGAGTCATACTGGGAAGCATTCCCCAATTCAAGACCACTTCAGAACCACTTCTATAACCAATTTCCTTGCTGTAAAACAGGGGAGAAGTCATTGCCTGATGGTAGTCAGTTCCCATTTGGGAATAGCACCTCCAAAACAATGAATTTTATTTTCATGGTGTAGGGAAGATTTTCATGAATGGAACTCTATGAAAACATTTTCTTTGAAAGGACCTGTGAAAATATTTTCATATGAGACCACACAATGAAATATTCACTGGGTAGATTAAAGTTTTTCATATGGGAGGAATCACTGAAAATATTTTCATGGTGGAGAGAAGATTTTCATATGAGTACTCACTGAAAGTATTTTTATGAATGGAAGTCTATGAAAATATTTTCATCGGAAGGGCCCATAAAAATTTTTTCATACGAGACCACACAATGAAATATTCTCTGGGTAGATTTTCATACAGAAGGAGTCGCTGAAAATATTTTCATGGCGGAGGGTGGATTTTCAAATGAGCCATAACTGACTGTGTAAGTGTATGAAAACATAAAATATATTTGTACTGTATATATATATATATATATATATATATATATATATATATATATATATATATACATATATATATATACACACACACACACACGTAAGATGATACGAAATATTAATCCAGTCCTCACTGTCTAGCAGCTACCGCTTAACTCAAAAAAAAACAAAAAAAAAAAACACATGTATATATACATCCAGGTATGTAGTCTGGTCTTCTGAAAGAACAGAGGGAGAAAAGGGGGAGAGGCAGGAAAAAGGACAGGAAGGGAGAAAAGTGGGTACGGCTGAGAACCGGAAGGGAGGTACTTATTTTTTAGAGAGACGGGAGAGAAGGGTGTAAAGGAGGGGGAGAAGAGGGGAGGAAGCTAGAGGTGGGAGGGAAGGGGATGGAGTAGGCAGAGGAGGAATAAGGAGACATGGGAAAGATGGAGAAGGGAAGGGAGGAAACGGGGAAGGAGGAATTAAAGGGGCAGGAGTAGAGGGAAAAGCTAAGGAGGGAGAAGAAGGGGAAGAAAGGAGAGAGAAGGAGGGGAGACAGGACTGCATGGCAAGGAGCAGAGGAGAAATGACATTTTCTTCGGGTAGCATACAACGAAAATTTTCGTACGAGTGTAGATCATAGAAAACTAGGCATGGTGCAGATGAGATCAGACTTATCATCGGCCCAGGCCCTAAGAACAGAAAGCTTTTCATATGAATCCTCTCCCGTAGAATACAGGGGTTGGGGGCTGCCTGCGCACTGGAACAAGCAGTAACTCCAGCGATTCCAGCAGCATCTACAACCTCACAAATTCCTTACAATTGATGATCTTAGGGTACTGATTGACTAAGATACAGTCTAAACTAATAACATTCTAGGTGCCTCTGTTCAGCCTTGCACCAATATAGTGCCCATGACCAGAAGTGGGTCAAGACCAAGGGTAACCCTAAGCAGGGGCCACCTGTACTGCACAGGCTTCCACATCCACTGGGCAGTTGGACCACAATGCAAGCAATCCTGTGGGCCCCTTCAAGGTGCAAGTTTATAAGTCGAGGCGTTCGGTGTACAGTTTTCTGACTAGATCCAGTGCATTATGGGTAGGGGTGACCTCGAACGCTAACTACACAACCTTAGCTTGTTCCCTCTACCCCTCTCCACCCCAGCCATGTCTGGGTAGGTACCAGTCACTAACTATGCTTGGGAGGGTAGTAAGTTGACTCAGGGATCAACATTGACCCACATGGGGTAGACCAATAGGGGGTGGCCTTACAAACCAGCATTGATCCCTCGGCCGTACTCCGAACGCCTCGACTGGTTACTGGCAGCTAAGACACAACGCCAGGTACCATCAGTTGCCCAAGCAGTACACTACGCTACAGCAGCAGTCACTTCACTCCATTGATTTGCTACACTCCAATCAACAGCAAACTTCATACAATTGTGTATACCTCTGAAACTCAAGGCCTAGAACCTGCAGGAGTATGAATTAAGTGGTCTTTTATATAAACAAAAACACACTCAATATCAGTACAGCTGACCAACTCGCCGAGTACTCCGGCTGAACAAGGTGGCATCATCAGCTAATGCAGCTGCTGACCAGTTGGAAACAAGGTCAAGCAGTTGGCGTCAGGCGGCTAAGACCCCGGCAATCATGCAATGTATGTCCGTACTAACTCGCCATTTCTCTGCAATTACCAGTAGTCCTTATATGCTAGTACTATTTGTTACCAATAAGTCAAGACTATGGAACTGGACGCGTTACTTTTTTAATTGCTGACTTTAGGAGAATGCTAAAGGGTCTCCATTCCTTCCTTAACTGAAGTCTTTATTTAAAAAAAAAACACATACAAGCTGCACCCTGAGCTCAAGAAGACTATAAGCAACAGCAGACCTTTGAAATGGTCTATAAGCCACGGCTTATACATGGGGTTTTATGGTACCCCTCAACCTTCTACACTAGTAATAGGGTCCCTATCAATCATCTACCTGAGATGATGGGGCATGAAGCTTGCCATTGGTTGACCCTAGAATCCAGCCAGCCACGCCCAGATTAAGTTACAAGTCTTTGTGGTCTAAGCCCGGGGGTCTAAGCCATTGAAAACGGTTACAAACCTCAGAAATATAGGGCATACACTCTATAGTTAAAGAGTACACCACACAGTGCAGAAGCTACACTGATTTGACATTATAGTTACTCGAATCGATTGAAATATAATATATATATTATATTACTCTTGTTTTACACACACACACACACACATATATATATATATATATATATATATATATATATATATATATATATATATATATATTTAATGTATGGTAGGAATTTAGAAAGTCATTTAATGACCCTGAAGGCATGTTCAAATGCTCACTTTTTCATAAAACAAAATTGTGAAAGTTTATTGTAGTCTAGACTGATATTGTATCCTGTACAAACTCTTCCATCATTGATAAGGCCATTTAATTAAAATAACTTGGATTACGGGATTTTTGAGGTGACAATTTGGGCCGCCAGAAGTAAAAAAAAAAAGTTGGATTTTGAAGCCAAGATTTTCCAGCGGCCAGAGACAAAAAATAAAAATCCACCTAGAACACCTCAAAAATGCACTTTTCATGCATCTTTTGGTGATCAAATATACTTTTTAGGGGAGTAAGTGTAAGAAAGGTCGAGAATTGTTGGGTGTTTGGCTATCACCATGGACTTTTTTTTCAACTTTTTTACTTACCATCTTGAAAATTCTCAGCGGCCAAAGGTTTTGCCAAAATTCCCAGCGGCGGATCTGTAATTCAAGTTACCTTAATTAAATGGCCTAAGTGCATGGAAAATCCTGATAAATAGGAGAATGTTTGGGAAGAATGTTTATCAATGTCTTTACATATATATTAACATGACATTTTAATACTTTAAGTTTGAAAATGAAAATAATTTTGCGGGCTCTTTTGTCAACACAATAATGCAGTAATGGATCGATCATAATTGATCATGAGCATCCTATATAGGATAGAGACTCAAATATTGGCTACTATTTCAGAATGGACATTCCCAGAGACAGGTTGGTAGGTTACGTTGCTCTCCTGCTGAGCCTTTTATCATGGGAAACAGCTGGAGCCTCTGCCCAAGCCTTCTAGCGTGCCATACCAGACCTTCAACTCAACATTTACCGACAGATCTGGTGCCTATATTCTGGCAACAAAGACACAATTCTATGTTCCAAAAAAGGACTATCCGAAAGTTCTTCTTATGAAATTGGCTGAGTTTGTGTGTCAATTGTTTTATTATGCTGGAATATCAATGCTGCCACTCTCGCATGCCACAGGGTTCTACCTTGGGATGTGCATGATCATAATTTCAATACTGACAAAAGTCCTGCTCAATCAGCATAATATTGTGACCAGTCAAGCCAAAACACCCCTCTGCAGGGAAATTCATTATCAAAGTTCATCTCAAGATCTTTAAAATGAGACATCATTGGGTTAAATATTCCTAGTAGTTATGTCAGAACCCCTCCTTGAACATAGGTTGTTATTCATAACTGAAATCGATGATTAAGCTCTAAATACATTATAAAGCATAATAATGTCTAAAAACACAATAAATCAGCCTTTTTCATAAAAATATCATAAAAATATGGTGCTTTTTATCACAGATTTTGATCTGAAGGAATATTCCATTTCTGTTGTCAGTTTCGGGTTTCTGGTGAGTATCCTCAGAAACTGGCATAAAAATCAGCAAATTTCAATTTTGGAATGGTTGCCATGGCAACCAGGAACAGGCATATAGGTTGATTTCTCATGAAAAATGTTCATTTTTACCATCCAAATATGGGCCATTTCTATCAAAAATGGTGCATTTTAAATGAAACCATTGAATTCTGCATCAAAAATTACCTTAATGTAATTCTATAATGATTTTAGAGTAATTTTGCCCTCCAATGCCCCCTGGTGGCCAAATGGGGAATTATCAAGAAAAATGTTGCAAGGACCACGGATAGGAGTTGCCACGGATGACATCACAGCGGCTGCATGACGTCACAGGCAAACTGAAAACATAATGGAGTTGCACGGTCGCTACGCTCCCGGCCGCTTCCGCGGCTTGCAACTCCAAAAAATCCCCCGCGGAGGGGTGTTCTCCCTTGATGAGTCACAATTATGGACCTGTTTGTTAAGTTGGCATTTGTTGGGAGCTTACTAGGACTTACACTACAGAGTCAGCCCTGGGAAACTTTTACTGTGGGTTTTATACCAGGATTTGTTAAAGACCAGCCCAAAAGTGATTTTTCTCTTGTAACCAATTCAACAGTTACCATCCAAAGTGTTATACAATGCAGGTACTATAGTTCTTTTTGGACACATTATCTTATTCATTGCTGCACTCTTTGAAACAATATACATGACATTGGCTGGAGAATATCTTAAGTCAGTAAAACCATCGGTCCTGTCTTTTGTATCTGCCATTTTAAGATTTACCTATGTCTATTCCTGTGATGTTCTACTTAGAGGAACCAGTCTTTGTGTCCAATATATACATTATACTCATTGTCATTTTACACTGTGTAGGCAATACAATAACCATAATGCTAGAAAATACCTGCTACCAGCTCCTTCCCCTGGTACATGTGTCCATCATAGAAAGTACCGAGACCATTCTTAGTCTGGTCCCACAGTACACAATCTTCAAGAAGAATCTTGGAGGGCGAATGAATGCTCTGAAAGTGATAGGGAGCCTTCTCATTATAGTTTCTTTGGTTTTAAGCTGAGTTTCCTCAATTGCCTCCCACGAAGAGGATTTTTAGGTCTATTTTATTCAATTCGATCTTTACTCCACACTAATTTGTGATATAACGCAGGTCTGTACATCATTTCACTGTAAGCACGTTTTAATGAAGAAGTGATTGGCAGCTGATTTAAAACCATGTTGATATTGGCCATTGTTATATCAAATATTTTATCACATTACGATATTGGCCAGCTATCATATATTTGGATCTCATACTAGCCATAATAGCTATATTCTAAGGGATGAATAAAATGCAAAGTGATGTACCTTATCTATGAGTTTTGTTTTGTCGTTCACATAACCCGCAACTTTATTCCTTTATGTATCCATGGTTCAATGTTGGACCCAACGTAGATTTAGAAATATATCTCCTACGCATTTTGGTTTAATGCTCTCTAATATAAGTCAATTCACGTTACCAATCATACTAGTGAATGTTTTCCATGCTTTATTTATAGAATATGATACTGATATCAGTGTCCAGATCCAGTCTACAAGACTGGGTTAATTTACAATCAATTTACCGGTACAAATAAAAAAAGTCAATATCATAACTAGTGCACATGACCCATTCTACATTTTTATACATTATCACTTTATTTCATACTAAGGGCAATCCTCTATTCATTCTAATAAATAAGATTATGAACACAAAGGTGTTATCACAGTGGTCTATGAGGTCTAGTATAGGTTATAAACCCTTAAAGATATATAATTTATGTTAATTTGTATTGTAAATTTACCAGCGTGGCACAGTTGGGTAACTCGCAGGCACCGCATTCTTGCATCATCCTGACCCTTCAGGACTGTATTAATCTGGGTTACTTCCTCCACATAGCTGCATTCATGCATCATATCAACAAATGGGCAGTGTATTAAAACAACCGGTGGTGCTTAAAGGGTTAAATTAGAATTATTATCGCCTCATGTATTATTTCGTAGTCATCAGAGTCCGCCTGGCCAGGCGCAGAAGATGGTTGAAGTCGACGTCAAGGTGGCAGCGCCAGAAGCGACGTACCCGACCCCAGATTTCCGCTGGGAAGTTAGGACTGGAGATACCATGGAATATGCGGGTGATGCAGCGTGCATTGAGAGAATGTTCGTGTGAATAGAGGTGGATGAACTGTCGCACATCAGCACACACGCTGTCTTCATTCACCGCAGGCTGTGAGGGGATTTAATCAGATAAGAATCATTATAACAAACATAGTAACACAGAATGCTATAGGAAATCAAGATTTCCTATCTTTTATTTACAGTATCAACCATTCAAGGCGACATTGTACCTTAATGAGGTATGTCCATGTCATGAATACAACCCTGGAGAGTGATTCCGCAAGGCTAAATTCACGCATCATGCCACCTCTACAGAGTGAAAACACTCCTGACAGGTTAGCATAATGACAGATGCACCAATGTAGTTCTGCCGAGTTACTTACCAGTTTTGCATTGGTTACGCAATTGTTTCAATTTCCAATAGGAATAGGAAAACAGGCAACCTAACTACACAAACCTGTTCTATCCTGGAGGTGTAGTGATCCAGTTCTTCTGTAGGTAGATGGATCTGGTTGAAGTCAAAGTACTTCCGTATACTGTCTTTGAGTCGGTTACTTCGGTCCATGTCTGCCTGGTCCTCACACATATATACATTCTTGTGTGCAATACTGGAAATAATCAAAAAAGAATATTCAATTAATTTCCATGTTCCATTGATGCTTTAGTGAAAATGGTTTTAATACCGTCAATGTACATCTACCCTATTATAAGAGACTGGTATTTTCCAGGCGCTTTGAATGTGATGGCGAAAAATATAAATTCATTCATTTGAAATTTCTGGATCCTGAGAAATATTCACGGTTCAAGTGTAGTCCGAAAGGGTCACCATATCCC
Source organism: Acholoe squamosa (assembly GCA_949317995.1). Classification (NCBI taxonomy): domain Eukaryota; kingdom Metazoa; phylum Annelida; class Polychaeta; order Phyllodocida; family Polynoidae; genus Acholoe; species Acholoe squamosa. Next base: position 48,357,605 of record OX439038.1, read on the forward strand.
CTAGCAATAAGTTGTTCTTATAAAATACACACCTATGCAGGATGTTACAGAAGTAGCTAAGGTGTTGGAGCTCGTTCTCCTCCTGAGCGGTTATCCGACCGTGCAGCAGGTCAACTAGCTGGTCCATCTCCTCGTCTGTCAGGTTACCACGACAACGTATGTGGAAGGCCAAGTCTGAATACTCAATCAGCAGTGGACTCCTCTGGTACCCTGCAGGTAATGATAGATGTCTATTATTCTGAAAAAAATGCACTACAAAAAATACCTCGTGTATTAGGTGCACCCGTGTATAAGGTGCGCGCTCTGAGTTCATGCCAGACCTATGAGGCACATCTGGTATCATATTTTGGCCAATTTAGTAATTGTTTTAAAGTTGCAAATCCTAATGTATAGGGTAGAGGCACCCTGAGTCGGACAGACACCTAAAATCGGACACCCTTTGCATTGAATTACATATGAAGAATTCAGCTATCATTTGAATTAGACATGAAAACTCAGGTATCATACTCTCTGAAAAAAAGAGAGGAATAAGATGTAAAACTCCTGCCATACATGGTTTTACAACTGCAAACCCTGGGTGTTTTTGTCATAATCTGAGGATGAAGAATGGTGAGTGAATGGAGATCCTGTTTGATTTCTCAATTTGTCATGTCTTAATATTCATGTTTATAGGCTTTCTAAACATGTCAGTGGCAATATACACGTTTTGGCTAATAATTTGTCTTGACAAACCTGAAATAACACCCTCATGTTAAAATGTGGGTGTTATTCTTCAAGGACCTTCAGATTACACCTACAGTCAGACACCAATTACACCCCACCCTGGACACAATTATATCATGATTTCAATACTTCTTCAAGATATACCTGTCCTCCCAGATAGGGATATTCAATCTGTATTTGGTTTAAAGGGGAAGATTATAGAGCAGCCCATAGGTCGCTGAGACCTGTTTTAGCTGTATAAATTTAGTTCATACCTCCATTCTAGAGGGCAGTTTGGTGATTGGATTAAACTAATTCACCACATCATGCTAGAGGGCATTATGATCACTGAATGACCCAGTTTGGCCATTGTGATAATGACCATGGCCCTGTCAATATTGATGTCAACAACATTGAGGTTGGCCTAGAATTTCAGTCTGTTAGGCCTGATAGCTCCCAGCCCTCCACCACCAATACCAAACATCCAGTCATCATACCACTAGCCACACTGGTCTGATTGTCCTCCCCTCAACAACCAGCCTTTCAATACTAATACCAAACATTAGGGAATGGTCATTATTTATCAACAGGGGGAGTGACAGGTTTGAGGGGGGCATAAAAAATTCAGACCTCTCCTGAGGGGGAATCAAAAAAATTTACCCTCTTTTTAGAAAAAAAAAGAAGCCTGTGCGTGTCTATATATTAAAAAGGGGTGCAAAAATTCTCCCTGCCTACGTGGACGCAAAATATTTTGGCTGTCTCTGAGGGGGGGCAGGGTATAAACTTTTTTCACATGTACACTTGAGAACCCCCCCCCCCATTGATAAATACTGACCACTGCCTTAGGTCATTATAATGCCAGCTAGAATATTTACCTGAACATTTATGTTTTACAGCTCCCCCCCCCTGCACTCACCCACAAATAGCATGAGTTACATTTAGGCCTCTGCTACATGTATATTACAGGGATGTCAGCTGCAAACATTGTCGACATGTGGTTAGGAATACATGTAGCTGTACTATGACCATGCTAAAGGGTGGGTTACAGATAGGCCCCTTCTCACAGGGTGGTTAGTTGCAGGTAAAGATTATTGACGTGTGCTGCATCTACATCGAGTACCACTTAGTAAAATAGCTATGTAACATGAATACATTTTCTTTGATAGTTTCTTTCCTCATTTCCTGCCTGGGGGCTCAGGGTTCTGTGCTGACCTCAATCATAGAAGGGCCCAGCTGTGGTCTAATAATAGCCTGTTGAATGCAGGTGAGGCAGGGTGGCAATATGTTCAGGTCAACTTACACTGTAAACTAACACTATCAGAGACACCTGGGAGTCTACTTATTTGTGTACCTCTGAAGCAACATTTTGATAACGAAAAGGGTTGGCCAACATACCTTTGAATGTGATATGGTTTTACTGATATAGAACATTTTATCAATAGCAGAAGCATCATTTAATTACTGGGTTTGCATATGCTGTGGTTACCTGAGCCTTTAGTTAGAAAGGTGGCTGCATGGACACAGGTTCATAGGGGTATCAGAATATATATATAAATAGGTTGTACTGTGGGGGGCTGTTCCTGTGTAGAGGCATTTATTGCCAGCTGGGGAGGGGGCATGTTTATTTTTTTGCAAGCCAGCAATTCTATTTCCAAATCCCCCTCCCACTACCACAAATATGGCAAATGTTATCACAACCCTTTGCTAAGACCTGCTTTTACAAAATGCCCCTTGCCCCCAATTTGAATATTTGACCAGGTATGGGGAATGATATGTAGGGATGAGCACTTGCATATCACATATTTGTGTTTTCTATTTTGGCCCTGACCCTCTTGAGGGTAACAACTTTTTTTTTTGCTACTTTTGTCCCACAGCATAAAAAAAAAGAAGTGCAAAACATGCTCTTTTAAGCTATAATGGACTATTTTACTGAAGACTGGTAAAGTTATTTTTCCCTCTAAGATTGCTTGAAAAGCTATTTTGCCCACTCCCATCAAGTGGTTGAAAAAATATTGACCCCTCCCTCAAAGCCACACCCTCATGTTCTCAATACTCCCTTCATTCCTCAAGGTGTGAACTTTTATTTGATTTTGCCCTTCACCACTTTGGAATAAATGGCTTGGCCTTTTATACACACACCCAGCATACACATACTCTGCAGACATCCGACACACATCTTGATTCCCTAATAAAAATGATTAGGTTCACAGTATAGTTATACACCTATGTGTGGTGACCAGGATCTAGATTTAGCTGTGCTGGTAGTGTGCTGCAGTACCAGTAGGCCAGGCTGTAGACTGATTACCTGAATAGACACTCTATCTATAGACTGCCAACCTGGGGCAAACAACCCATGCACTAAACTGATAGTGTGTGCAGGGCAAGTAGCAAAGAAAAGGCTGACCTAGATCCAATATCAGCTCTCCAGGCTCAAGCTGACTCAACCAACTAGTAAGGTGCTTGGAGATGAAGATTGTGCCCCCCCCCCCTGCCAGCAGTGTGCCACATAATCATACCTGCTTAGACGAATAGAACAGACCTTTAACTAATATCTAACACATAAATCTATTCACTACTTCATCTGCCCATAGAAGGCATGCTTATCTAGGCCTGTTCACTGACGAGTTAAAGGTATGCAAAAATTAAACATCTGAGAGTGTCCTGGAGAGGAGTATTGTATTAGCTTGGATGCCTATATAGCTTATTTCAGATACTATAACCCATTGTGTCTCTATCAATTAGAAAATATAGTCTCTGACCCTAGGGTCACCTTTGGCATGAGCTCTCTGACTTTAGGTGCAATTTGATGTTTTGGAGACTAAATATGTACAGCATATTTATTCATTGGTATTGGAGAGTTTCATCAAATCCTCTTCACGGATATTGAGGGTAAAGATTCATCAACTGATGCAATTAAACATACAAGATTGGAGTACCAAATATGGCCACCTCCTCTGTGGCCAGGAGCGTCCGAAATGGGTGCCTCTACCCTAAGGCGCACCCCTAACTTTGGCTGACCTATTAGGTGCACTAGGAGCACATCTTCGCATATATGCCATGCCTTATATGTGAGATTCTATGGTATAATATAGCCGAATAGCTAAGAAAGCACTAAATTTCCTAGATAACAGTCTGATCCTTGATGCATTCAATTCTTTGATTGGACCATACACATACACTATCTCCTAGTTATCTATTTTTGATGACCCGCTGCTCTTTTTTGTGGCCTCTGGTGTTATTGATGTTAGCCTCAAAATTTAATCTGGTTAATTTACCGGTAAACATAGTGACTAGTTAGAACTACTCTCATACTAACATATAGTTGATTAATTCTTATGCCATTGCCCATGTATGGGGAGGGAATGTAAGCCTATGAGATTGATGTCTATTTCAATACGGTTGAAGCCCTTTGTTAGGGCAGGACATGTGACTTGTTTACAATCAATGATGAATGCATATTTGTTATTTGTGGGTAGGGTTTGTATATTTTTGGTAAAATGTTATAGTGATATGTTTAAACTGTCTATTATATTGGTGATGCGGGGTAGCCCTGATGACCATATATTTTTGATTCACATAAGGTCAGATTCCATATGTCAGTTCCAACAGTTTCTATTGTCTATGTATAGTGTAATTGTCAATGACTGGGATGACCGGACATATAAACCTTATGCGAAACTAGCTTACTGTTGCTGATAAACATTATTGCTTAATTTTGTGATAGATTGATCTGCAGTCAGTTGTTAACGCTGCCATAAGACATATTTTGTCGGATAACTATTCCTGATTGTATAATGAATGTAGAGTTGGTCATCAAATTGCCAGCATAATGTTCATGCACTGAGCCAAACCTACCTCCAATTGCACTTTTGTTCCACTTCAGGTTTGAGATCTCACGTTTGACAATTCCTGACGTTGTGCCAAGCTTGTCGGCCACGTCAACCGGAGAGAAGGTGAAGTAGCGACCGTCGAATGGTTGACCCTTTAGCTTGGACTGAGCAATGGCCACCGCTAGGGCAGGACACTGAGTAATAAAATTGAATATTCTTTTTCGGTGACCTCCTTAGAAGGCCTAACAAGTCTGACAAACAAGGAAAATTTATTTTCAAATCTAACAAACAAGAATAGGCAGTCTCCGTATATCGACTATCGACGATATATCAGAAAAAAAATGAGGTCAGTGTGCAAAGGCCTGAGAGCATTTCTTGCATCAGGCCAATCTCACTGAGGATCTGAAGAAATATAGAAATATTTCCGAGTGAGTGAGTAATAGATGTTTAACGCCATTTCGACAACTAAGGTCATATTCATGGCGAGAACTACATTACACAATTTCAAAGGGGAATGTGTCGGTGCCCCCGCATATGTGCACCACACACATCCCGAGGGGATAGAAAAAAGGAGAAATAGACCCTTTTAAGTGGACGAGGGAAGCCCCGAAATATTTCCGAAAATCCATGATTGAATAGTTTGTTCTGAAGTACAATAGAGTATCAGATTCCTACGTTTCGGCTTTTAATAGCCTTACTCAGGGAATCTAAAGAGGATCTAAATCATTTACTGTAAACTCCCGCATATAAGACGCGTCCTCTACACCAAACAAAATGCTGGGGGGTCTTATAGCTTTCTCTCAAGTTGGGTGTGCGTCTTATATGAGGGGTAATTTTACTATAGAAATGTACTAATCTTACAAATTTCAGCCTTAAAATGTGCGTCTTATACGCGAAAATGCATGTGCTGAGTTTGGGGTGCGTCTTATACGCGCAGCGCGTCTTCTAGGCGGGAGTTTACAGTACATGTAAATTCATACCTTTGCTGCTGCAGTGTTAAAGCCAGCCTGGCCGTTATGACTTGTAATGGCACACGTTGCATATACTGGGTTCAAGATTTCTACCATCCGACTTTCATCAAGCTCTAAGTAACACAGCAGTGTACTTATTCCTGTATCAAAATAAATACTAGTAATGTGAAAGATTATATGCCTACTGATGGGTGTATGAATGATGAAATAGTATTGTGTCTACTTGAGAAAAGTGTTCTACAACTAATACTTATCAAATTCTCTCCTGTTTTACATCCCCCGAACCATAAAAAAGGATCCAGTAGGCAAAACGACAATTATGATTCGAATATTGTAAAAATATCCATGAATTTGAATTGAATTATGACTTAGGCCATGAGGAATAGATGTGATGGGTGAAGAGCACTTACCTTCTTCTTTCATATCTAGGTCCTTAACAAGTGTCTCTATTGGGACTGCTCGCTCATGCTTAGGACAGATGGTCACGTCTGTATTTCCTCCCTCTTCTGCACTATCCTGTGCAAATGAAACAAATGATAACGAGATACCAATTGACTATCAAAATAGTATGAAAGTTTATCAGATGAGAGGGATGTATCAGAAAGTGTGAAATAAGTATTGCTACATACGTAAGTTAGCGGAATGTAATGTATCAACAAGAGCGTCCAACAAAGGATCAGCCTGTCTGCTAGCACATTTTGAACTGTATTATTTCTCTACCATTAATACTTGTGTATATCGATGGTGTATTTAAACTTTCATGACTTCCCCACTTTATAACTTAGAATAGTAATGCGCTTGATATGTTACTGTTTACACATAAATAGCCAGGGGAGAAAAAGTAAAAGCTGCTCCCAACCTCTTGAATACTCTGGAACCGTTCATGAAGTTCCTGGCATCGACAACTTGGAAAGAAATTCTGGATAAATTTCTTGACAGTTATTCTGTCCACGGTATCTGCATGAATGTGACGCTTCAGTTCACACAAGTCAGTTCCCTACCAAGCAAGAGCACAAGTACAGAGTGAGTGAGTTAAATATGCTTAACGCCATTTCGACAGTTAAGGTCATATTCATGACGAGAACTACATTACACAATTTCATAGAGGAATGTGTCAGTGCCCACACACTAACTTTGGTAGTTTAATAGTGAGCAAAATATTTTCCTTAGACTTCTGTCTTTAAGTAGCTTACCCTTTCATCTAAGAACACATGACAGTGGGAGACGTTCCCATCACGTCCAGCACGACCAGTCTCCTGCACATAGCTCTCAAAGTTACGTGGCATGTTGTAGTGGATTATACCATGGACATCCTGTTTGTCAAGCCCCATACCGAACGCCACTGTAGCGACCACGATACGCAGACTCCCATTCATGAAGTTGAGCTGCACTCGCTTACGGTCAGAAGCACGGAGTCCTGCATGGTAGGCTTCAGTTGACTGGATAGCTATGAATTAGAATGAAATGTTTTATTGAGAGAAAGATCTTAACTACAGCTAAATTTACCACAAGCCGAACTGATTACAACAGTTGATCCCCTGGAGTCAATCAACCATGTAGAGTGATATTACTAACTTGTTGCCGCAGGACTTGTATACTTACCCTTTTTAGATTTACTTTTGGGTGCACTCTTGTTGATCTTTGTTGTATGTTTGACATCTTTAAGGTTTGTCCTGATGAGGGTGGCCAGACGCTCAGTGGTTTCACGCCTCGTACAGTAGATGATGATGGAGTGACATGTCGAGAAACGCTCTCCTTGCAGTATCTGTAGTAGTGCCTGGAGACACAATGTTACTGCTATCATATACATTTTAAGGATGTAATTTATCGTTATCAGAACAAGAAGGACGTTAGGACGGCCCATTTGATAAATCAAATATAGGAGATCTTGATATTTCTATATACATTTCATATAGAAAAGCTATGAAGCATTTCTATTTGCAAGTGAAACCCAGAGACAGTTTCGTGGTGGCAAGGAGCAAGAGCTGTGGTGTCCTCTGGTGTCATAATCCAAATCCCACCTGTAAGGCCCAGCTTTGACTATAACAACTAATTGGAGATCATATAGAATTCCACACTAAACCACTGATACTTTTTAGAGTGCCAGCATATATAGAATTCAATAGATCTCCCATAAAAATGGGAGGACACTGTATGTAGAATGGCTCATATCAAACCATACTTCATCCATGACTCTGTGATGCAGTTCAACTCAATCCATCTGACTGATGAATTCAACGTGTATGAAAATTGTGATTTTAGCCAATCATTCTTACCCGGTCCCTGTCATCGTCCCTGGATGCTGACAGGACAAGGTTGGGGGGACAGACCTTGCCGCGGATGAAGGCATCCTCTCCGTCTGACACACCAATGTGCTCAGCCACATTGAGCGCTGTTGCCCGTGTTGCTGTAGCCGTCAAACCAAGCAGGCAGTTAACACCAAGCTTTTGCCGCAGAACCTAAAGGGTGAATTTGCATGTTATTTCAGATGCTTAATACCATGAGTGAGTGAGTAATAGATGTTTAACGCCATTTCGACAGCTATGGTCATAATTATGGCGAGAATGACATTACACAATTTCACAGAGGAATGTGTCAGTGCCCGTACATATGTGCACCACACACATCCGAGGGGAAAGGAAAGAGGAGATATAGACCCTTTTAAGTGGGCTGGGGAAGCCCACTTAAAACCATGAACCACCTCATTGACATCTATAGTTAGCTAAGACAAGTATTAGCATCTAAGTACTTATTGATCACATATTGGAAGTAACAGAGATCCTTTGGCGCCATTACAACCACAGAGAAGTATGTCCTCCTCCGTTTAGAATTGAGATTAACTTGTGGGTAGGTATTTTGATCTCATTATTTAGCATTCTTTCACTCATGGTCTAATGGTATAATCTACTCATTGGTTCCTCCCAAATTTAACTCTTTCCACGATTCATTTAGACAGGGGCGTAGGAAAAGGGGGGGGGGGCTGGGCTCCCCAATCATAAAGGAGATGGGGCCTGAGTATGTGTGCCCCCCCCCCAAAAAAAAAAAGAAAAATTGCCATAAACTCATAATGAATTGAACAAGAGCTAAAACCTTCCATCTCAAATTAGATTGATGTTTTAATGGGATAGGGAAAATGGGGACCTGGGCCTTAAATCAGATCTAAAATTCATCAAAAATTACTTATCTATACAAAATTACCGTAAACTCCCGCGTATAAGACGCGTCCTCTACGCCAAACAAAATGCTGGGGAGTCTTATAGGATTTTCTGAAGTTCAGGGTGCGTCTTATACGAGGGGTAATTTTACTATAGAACAGTACTAATCTTACAAATATCAGCATTAAAATGTGCGTCTTATACGCGAAAATGCATGTGCTGAGTTTGGGGTGCGTCTTATACGCGCAATGCGTCTTATACGCGGGAGATTACGGTAATATAGATATATATATAGGCCCTTCTGCACTTGATCCAACAGTTCGAGGTGGGGCCCCCACTGCCCCCCCATGAAGATTTGCTTCCTATGCCTCTGTTAGGCTAGGCCATTTAGCATTTACTCCACATATCATACAATTTAAGGCCATTCACTCGTGGTGCCCGGTGAGTAAGAACACACATATAAGGTTTCACCCACCTTGCACACTCTGAGGTAGGATGGTCTGAAGTTATGTGACCATGAAGATACACAATGTGCCTCGTCAATGCAAGCAAAGGCGATTGGAGGCAGTTTGGAGAAGTTGAGTAGACCCCAATTACCCCCACTTGTCAGCGCCTCTGGGGAAAGTAGGAGGAAATGTACCTCTCCTGCCTCCACAGCAGCAGCTACCTTCTCCCGCTGTGGTTTTGTCATGTTAGTGTGCAGGCAAGCTCCGTTCAGACCAGCCGGCAATCCTGTCACCTAAATAAGCATACACAGTGAAACACAAAAAAAGAATTATACAACAATGTTATATTCTAATCATTATCAGGGGTGCCTCTCACTCATCATTCAGAGGCAGATTTTAGAAAAAGAAGCCTTATAATATGGTGCAAGGCATTTTTGGAGTAGAATTGTTCTTAGAGTTGGCTAAGGGTAATTTGGGTGTGTTGAATCCAAATTTGCCAGATTTTGGCTTTAAATATCCAGTATTCAGCAGATGTAAAGTAATATTGACCCCTTTAAAAGGCGATGTTAGGATGAAATTGAACATCGCGAGTCCTTATTGTTTACCTATTATAATAGTGGTACACTGAAAAATCGGAAATCCCCCTAAATTTCTCAGTCACCAATAGGAAATACCTATAGGAATGAAGGCCAAAAATTCGGAGTTCTTGAAAAGTTAGGAAAGGTGGCATCTCTGCATTATTCACCTACAGAACCAACTTTTTTTTTATGTTAGTGTGTACAAGTTCAATAGAAGCTATTAGTTTTGAGGATTGACTTACCTGATCCTCCATGAGTGAGACGAGGGGTGAGATGACGAGTGTGATGCAGGTGGAGCGCTGAGCGTACATCAGGGCGGGAAGCTGGTAACACAGCGACTTACCAGCACCAGTAGACAGCTGCACCAGGGTTGTTTGACCTGGGGAGACAAGGCGTAGGCTTAGTACTAATCATGATATGTTATACTTTTTCACCTTTATGATACATCGATGAACCACTCACGAGTTACTCACCAATTCAGCATTCATGCATCATACAGACTTTACAGCAGTAAACATTCCAAAAGCGTGATGTAGAAAAGATTTGATAATCATTTCAAAAGCTGGACAGCTGTTGATTACAGATTAACAGAATCTTTCTTTTCAGAAAAAAAGACATTTCTATTCAAGGAGAATATTGGCTCCTTTTCTTATCGATGAGTGTGAATTCTATTAATTTCTCACCACAAAGTATCCTCATGATGGCGGCCTCCTGACCTGGCCTGAAAGACGTATATCCAAATGTAGCCAGGGCCTTGTATACAGCCGGGGGTGCTTCTGTGATAATGAACAGCATTACTAAAGATGTTACTTTCAAGGCAACAAAATTTCAGAATACCAGAGGAAATGACGAAACTCATAAGAGAGGTGGAGAAATTGGCATAAGGGCTGTTCCTCGTAAATACACTTAGAAAGTTTCCAAAAGTTAGCAATATACTTAAACATTGTTGTACACTCATATAGGGTACACCCTAATATCTTGATGATATAGTACACTAGGAAAAAAACCTTTATTAGTTGAAGATACTGAGGTGTCTTCGGGGGTGTCTTAAAACAAAATGCCTCCTATAACTCATTTCCGAGTTGTCCTACTGGCCTATTAAGGGCCCCAAATAACAAATTTTCCGTTTGACATCAAGCATACCTGGAACCTTTCCCTCTGCTGTTAGCTCAAAGAGCGGTTTACTTGGAGGTGGCCGGGGTATTTCGTCATCCTGCTCTGACTGACGCTGGCGGACCAATTCTAACTCCTCCATGATGTCATCTGAAGGATCTTCTTCAGTTTTCTCAGCATCACCTCCCTCAGCATACTCTGTAATACACATCGAATAATTTTACTTATAATACCAAATTTCCATTAGATATTGGAAATTAAAAGCTCAATTTTTCAATACTTTTGAGCCTGAAATATAGCAAACATTTCTTTTTTTAACAAGGTTCCCTGCATGAAACCATTGTTTTCCATTGCTGGGAAGGATCATTAACATCAAAGATAAAAGATAATGTACTGTAATGTATATTTAATACAAACCTTCTTCCCCTTTGCTCTCCTGCCCTGAGGTCTCCTTTTTCTTCTTGGTGCGCTGTGGTTTTCCGTGCGCCATACGCAGCGCATCACCCAGACTGGGGAAGTCTTCTGGAGGTGGAGTATCATCTTCCACTGTCTTAGACTCAGAACGCTTACCTAACAAAGGGGAAAAAGTCGGAACAAATGCTAAATTTCGAAGGTAATTAATGTGGTTCATCAATACCTGGACGAGATGGCCGGGATTTTTGAGTGTAGAGACTTATTCAATCATTAGATATGTCAACCACGTCAACATTAAGGAGGAAACTTTAAAGGTTTTGCTCAAATTCATGATGCCAAAAATTAACATAATACTCATACAATTTTTTTTTTAGCGTGAAAGCAGTAATTCCTGCAATGACCGAAATATCTATAGTGGAATTTCTATACATTAGACAAGCACTTCACTAATACAGGTATCAGATATTTCCTGATTCATGAATCAAAAACCACTTTCATCAATCCAACATTTAGGTACAAATATAAAGGCTACCTTTACAGTTCTTGGCCCAGTGGCCCTCCTCTCCACACTTGTAGCAGCCAGTTCCCCGACTCTGAGCTCGAGCTGCCATCTTCTGTTTCCACTGGAGTCGTTTCATCTGACTGCCTGTTTTACCACCGCCTCTCCGTCGATAAGTTTTTACCTTCATATTCAGGCGGATGAAGTTTTGGTTCAGTGCTCCTCCACCGCCACTGCCTCCTCCACCACCCCCTCCACCGAGAGATCTGTAAATATAGGCAAAATGTTAATATATCCTTGCAATAGTCTTAATATATTAATTACTTTGAGTAACTTGGTTGAAAGTATGGTGGGATGAAAGTGTTATAGCTTAAAAAAAAGAGTGATACATTGTCACATACCGAGGCTTTCTTTAGAATAATCATATCCATCATATTTTATGAACGATATCTTTCGTTTTTATATAGATGAACATACTTTGTAGGTCCTATTTTCTTCGTTTGTGCCTTTTTCTTTTTTGTCTTCCCGGTGTCCTTATCACAGGAATCGTCATCTTCCTATTAAAGAAAACAGACGACTCCTTGTTCATGTCTATTTCATTTGGTATATAAAAAATATTGTGGCATACTTTGTATCCGGAATCACATTTGCCATTATTAGGGCAGACAGCAGGTCTAGGGGCCACCCATAAATGACGTCATGCAAATTTTGACCATTTTTGCCCCCCCCCCTGCCATCATGTTGCAATGCTGATGGTAGAAAATTAATCCCGTCATGCTAGGCCTGACCCCCCCCCCTCCCCCTCGAGCATGACGTAGTTTGTGGATGGCCCCATATCGGATGCATATGACGTCACAATTGGTCAAATACATCTCATTATTGACTGCAATACATGTATATGCTACTCATAAGTACCGTAAACTCCCGCGTATAAGACGCGTCCTCTACGCCAAACAAAATGCTGGTGCGTCTTATAGGATTTTCTGAAGTTGGGGGTGCGTCTTATACGAGGGGTAATTTTACTATAGAACAGTACTGGATTGACAAAAATCACCCCTAAGAGGTGCGTCTTATACGGGAAAATGCTTCTCCCAAGAAGGGGGTGCGTCCTATATGCGCAACGCGTCTTCTACGCGGGAGATTACGGTAGTTTTTACACTGCTTGCATAATCACTTTGATGATAGGCATTATATAACCTACCTGATCTATATCATATCACACAATGATGATATATATACACTTCAGTATCACAATTAAGAACATGGTTACAATAGCTTCCAGGCTTTAACAATGCACCACTCGGTGTATTTGGAACAGTCGTGACGTCATGCAAAGTACCAAAGTATAATAATATCTTATGCAAGTCCACAATGTATCTGGTTATGTGTATTATACGGTGTTAGTAATCTCTGTGATGTTTTTTTATAAATGTATATCATTTTATCTGTGTGATGAGTTTACATTCTATTTACTTATATTATACTCATTTGGAAGCAACATGTATTTGCAAAGGCATCTCTTTATTTTTCTAATAATGAAATGCCGCTAGCTTTGCGCATTGGTGGTTAATTATTCAGGTCGTACAGTGTTACTGAGCATGTTAACCAGGACCAAATAAAAGCGTTTAAAAAAAAAAGAAAAAAAGCCAGAATATACCATAGAGATAGAAAAGATTGAGTGGCAACAAGGGAACTCCAGTGATAAGTAGAGGCAGATATCAGGCACAATTATAAGCCGAGCTTCTTTTTGGGACACCATAGAGATGGTTTTATGTTCTTTTATGTTCAAAGAAAAACTAAGGATGGGATACTATTGTAATGGTTCGAATTATGGTTTCGACTAGTTCGAAGTGAAAACCAGACGAGGTATCTCGGGTTAGTGCAACTGGCACGTGTTTATTTCGGTGTAGGTATTACATCCACCTCGAAGAGTACTGCTTAGCTAGGCATAAGCTCAGGTAAGGGTGGTCCGACTCCGTTGGCAGGCAGAGCCAGACTAACGCCTCCCTCGGCCCCAGGTAGGGGCTGGAGCGAGGCGGACAGTGCTGCCACCACCCTGCAGGGACCAGTGGTCGAAGAGACCTCTGGTGACTACCGGTGATGGGCGCACCGCTCGAAACGCCCTCTCGGGGGAGACGCTCACACTATATCACGATCTACGAGCCCCTACACTACCCCCACCAGAATAAGGAAAGGGGTGTGCAAAAATAACAGAGTACTATTTCGTTATTCTAAGAAAATTAGGGCTCGAAGTTAAAGACACGAGTTCGAAGTAGAACGTGATATGTTATTTGTGTGACGTCTTAATAACAGGAGTCGACCACATATAAATATTTTAAATAAAGTAAACATACATATACACTATGGAATAGGATTAAGGAGAGATATGGGTCGAAACAAGTTCGGAAGAACATGTTCGAGACCGTACATAGAGTATTAATTTGTATGTTAAATAACGATATACCATATGATTTTAAGTTGCGTGACCCGAAAAGAAAAATTTTTGTTGTTCACGTATGAACACTATATATTACTTTTTTTAACACAGTTTACAATAACTGTGGGTTTTTATAACTATAATAATATACATATACACCTCTATACCACTACTATCCCCGAGATATGAACACAATGGGTGTGTACCTGAGAAATATTAAATAGCTTTAAGGTAACAGATCATGTAGGTATATAGCACCAATTATTGTGTTTCATGAGTTCGATCGTAGTGGACGACGTTATGATCGAAGTTATTAAAACAGGAATAATATTTTTATGCGTAGGGTAAGAGGACTAGTGGTTAATTTAAATTATATATAATATGTTTCTATAGCAGCCCACCAGCGTAGTGGGTCTGCCGTACAATAAAAATTAACTTCGGGGCATCTTCAAGGTCGTTCACTGCTTGTCTGCAGATCCATTCGGCGGGTGACGGACTTGGCGGTGGCAAGCCGCGTCGCTGTGTGGTGTGCCCTGATCAAGATGGGAAGATGTAGATTCGTCCATTTGGCTCCGTGGGTCTGCATCCGTCCGGGCATCCGTCAGGTTCGGGGCACAGTATCAGTAGTCGGGGGTCCCGTAGGGTAGGGTCGTCGGCTGTCATTACAAGTCTGTCTCCATCACTGTTTCCCCAGGATGGGTTTCCGGATCGGAGTCCAGACTGATCAGGTTGTCGACCACGGGTGTTCGGGCAGGGTCTGCAACAACCGTGGTTGTTTCTGGGGTAGTGACTGCCGCGTCAGCCTGTCTGGTCGGGGTGGCAGTTGCAGCAGCGGTGGCGCCTTCGAGCTCCCTCTCGGGTCCTGTTGGAGGTGCGCCAGCACTGGCGGAGGCTCTCGGGGTAGGCATACTAGCGAATCCGAAGGATTCAATGTCTGCCTCGAGTTGTCTGTTCTCCTGCAACTTGGCCTGGAGCTTTTCGAAGGCACTTTCAGCTGTGCCATCCCAGTCTTTCATGAAGCAGCCGAACACTGCCATGAATCTAACGTCCTGATGGTCATATTGGCTTCTCAGCTCCTGCAGCTGTGACTCGTACTTCAGCTTCATGGCCTTGGCCTCGTTTTCACGTTGGAGCGAGGCTCGAAGCTGATCCCTCGCTTGTCCCTGCATGTCCTGCGAGATTCGGGCGATTTCTCGTCGTTGGATCTCGTGCAGACATTCAAACACGCCTTCGGTAACGCCCCGGAGGTACCCGGTGGCCTGGCTGATATGTCTTTCTTGCCACGCCTGGAAGACGTCGGCCTGAATATCACAGGTTTCCTGTGTCCGGTTCCTGATATAGTCATCGGGATCCTCCAACTCGAGGTTAGATTTCACCAAGTGTAACACGTTGGTGGTCATTATGTTTCGTGTTGGGGGGGTCGGCACAGGGGGCGTGTGGGTATCGGAGCCGCTCTCATAAGCAGAGCTCGATGTGGCTGTGGCACTCGGGGATGGGGTAGCTGTGTTGGTTCGTCGAGACGACCCGACTACAGCTCCACTCGCATCTATGGTTAGGCCTTGGCCTCTGCCGACATCGGGGAGGGGTTGGCTGGGGTCTTTCAGAGCGACTTCGCGTCCGGGTCGTTTCGGGTCCACCGGTCGGACCCGTCCTCGTGAAGAGGTGTCAGCAGGGTTGGCCGGGGGACCCATTGGCTTCGGTTTCCCCGAAGGCAATAGGGTTTGGGACTCGGGGCCGGGTGTCTGGGTTTCAGACAGAGTGGGGAACTCGTCTGCCTCGGTATCTGGCTTGCCTCGGTGCCGAGTGGCGGACTCGGTGTGACCTGCAAACCAGTCAGAGTGTGATAGGGTGTTCCGTCCCTCAAACCAGGTCTGGTGGTTACCTGTCGAAGTCCCTGCTGCGGGTCGATAGGAGCTCGAGTTCAGGGGCGAGACCTGCTCCAGGCTCGAGGGGTCTCGGGATGTGGCCCCCGCGATTGTGCTCGGATCGGGGGACCTCTTTTTGTGTTCCGGAGCTGGGGCTGGGGACTGAGACTCCGACCTCGGTCGTTTAGCGTCCCGTCGGGGATCACTACCCGGATGTGGTCGGGGTCTTCCATAGCGGTCGACCGCGTCGGGATCCCTCCTCTGGACTTTGACACGCCAGTGCATTTCTGCTGACATGTCAAATCGGTGGGAGCGCACGTTCTTGAGGAAGTAGGCGTCCTGCTTCCCCTCGACCGTGTGGCACAGGTGGTCAGTTCTCATGGTGATCTTTAGTCTCTCCTCGGAGGTCATTTGATCCCACTTCGACATAAGTCGCTCGTGGAGTTTCAGGGCCTTCAAACGAGCGTCGCTGGCTTTTAGACCATGGACCTGAGCTAAATGCTCGGCCATGCGTCCCCGCCTCGTGGTTCTCAGCCCTTGGCACTTCTTGTTTTCGTTCTTTTCATTAGAACATCGGTACACAGGCCCGTGGTGCATGTGATACTCCACGAGGTGTCTAAAGAACGAGTCTTTTGAAGGCCAGACTCTCTCAGTCTCTGCAGCGTTGACGCAGATCTCGAAGGGACAGGTGGGGTTCGAGGATGTCCATGCTGAAGCCGCGTATTGCAGCTTCGTTCGATGCTCGAAGCCATAGTAAGACTTAGGTGTCTTACTGGTGTCTCAGAGAGAAGCCACCCACACGCGATAGAACTTCGCGGGGCCAGCGTCCTTCTTCAGGATTTTCATCCATTCCTCGTCGTCACTATCGCCGTCGCGGTTAGTGGCGGGAGGAATCGAGTAGCTGTCAGTGTGACGCTGACAGTCCATAAAGCACTTCGGGGTGTAGTCTGGGAATCCGGTTCGGGCATTGACCCACTTGTTCAAGCAGGACTCGTCAGGGGCGTCTCCCAGGGGCTCCTCTAATGAGTCGATGTTTTCCAGCAGGTGCCGGCTCATTTCGGCGACCTGCTTGTCGCGGTCTCCATTTCCCTCGTCCTGAATTTCCTCCTCCTCGGCTGCGGTGCTGGTGACCGGCTCCGGGGCCAGAGGGGTCGTTCTCCGTGAGGGTCTCGTTCGGGTAGACCTCGAGGGGGGTGAGGTATCATCCTCCCTTGTGGTCTTTCCACTTCGGGTTCGACTCCGCGAGCTTCGAGACG
Source organism: Acholoe squamosa (assembly GCA_949317995.1). Classification (NCBI taxonomy): domain Eukaryota; kingdom Metazoa; phylum Annelida; class Polychaeta; order Phyllodocida; family Polynoidae; genus Acholoe; species Acholoe squamosa. The sequence continues at coordinate 48,374,871 of OX439038.1, forward strand.
AAGTCGAGGCTGCGGAGTCGTCGCTTTCGTCCGCCTTCTCTTCTACCACCTTTTTCTTGCGGCGGCTCGACTTGGACTTAGCCTCGGGTTTGTCTGTTGATTCCTTCCGGGCTTTTTCCACGTCTTTCTTGAGCTTCGATTTCCGCTTCATGAGGTCTTTGCGCTCGCGCTCAATGGCCTCTTGGCGGGCATCAAGCTCCTCGAGGCTCATTTCTCGGGCGGTATTTACCTTGGTGGAGTAGCAAGCTCCACCCTCTAGGCTCGAGGCAGCTTCGGGAATCAGGCTGGCCACGTCTCCGTCGCGAGCGGTCTCATTTGTCATTCTCCGCTCTTCGCGTTCGAGCTCGGGGTCCGCCAAAAGGGCGTCCTCTTCCTCACGGACAGGGGAGTTCATCTGTGAACTAGACATGAACGCGTAGGTGCGTTCTCGGGGTGGTCCTTGTGGTAGAAGGACTTCGCGGGAGTGGATGCTGGGAAGGCGTTCCTCGAACCCGATCAGGCCATACAGCAGGGGGTACGCTGTCTGTGACCTAATTCGGTCGTCCTCGCAGATGGCGTCAACAACGGCAACTAGGCCGTCGCTGATGCACATTGCTTCGGCAAGTCCGAAGTAGTTCTCGAACCAAATGTCCGAGACGTCAGCGACCCCGGTGTCGATGCATCCTCGGCAAATTCTCTTCTGCAGATCGTGGGGTATCATCTGTGGAGGTTCGCCTTTGAGGCCCAGGTATTTCGGTGGACAATACCGATTCTTGCCCGTGGCCGTTCGGATAAATCCTTTCGTCACGTTCACGTACCCGACAGCTGGTGGTCGGTCGGTGAAAGTCACGGGGACTTCGATGATGACTGAAGGTTTGGTTCCTTCAGTCGTACTCGGGCGGGGAGTTCCCGGGGCGACGAGTTCTGCACCTCTTGGGATGCTCAGGGTATCGGGAGTCGTTTCGGGGATAGATGACTCCATTTCGGTGGTGTCCATTAGTTCCACTATTGGACTTCGGGGTGCCTCATCCTGGGCTCGAAGTGGAGTCGGGTGTCCATCGGGGTTGGCCGTTACGGTCGCCATCACCTCCGACTGAGCCATATTTCGGGCTCAGACGGCTCAGGGGGTTGTTCTCCTTCGTTCAGGGAACAAAAGGAGTCGGTTGCAATCGGAATGAAGGAAGCTCTGGCACTAAAAGTGGCAGGAAGAACAGCGGCACGTCTTACCTCGGTAAGACGGTTCGCGTGCTGTGAGCGATATTAGGGGCACAACAAGCGAAGCGGGACCATTGCGCATGCGCCACCGCGCTGCGCCGCTCCGACATTCCGCTCCTCAGCGCCCCCCTTCCCGCTCGTGGCAAGCGTCCGTACTACCCCGGATAACCAGGGGTCGGGGTTGGTGTTCTCGGTAGGCCGTTGGTGGACCCCCCTCCACTACTCATATCGGCAGGAGTTCGGCAGAATAACGGGTAGCATCATGCGTACACGTCAGCTAAGCTGTCTGCCACCCACAGGAACCATGAGTAGGGTGGTAATGTCCGGCGTGGTCGTACTTCGAATCGTATTCGAGGTATCTCAACCTCCAAACATATAACAAGACACATAAACAGGACGATACACTCGTTGTGATTTCGGAACATTAAGTAACGGCAGTCCGTCCGGCAATTCTGGGACTGCGTCTCACCTCTCTTTCCGTGTTCTTCAACTGAGATTCTCGAGAAGGTTTGGTAGAACGTGCCAACAATTTCCCCCTACCTCGAGTTCTCCGTTCCGCCGAGACAATTTTCTCACGATTGGGTTTTAAATTCGTGTCGCTTTCGACCCTAGAGGGTCGTCCTCCCATCGTCTTTTTGTTATTTGCCTTTCTAGCCGGTCGACCTCTTCTCCTCTTAGGGGCCGTAACCTTCATTTTACCCGACAATTTGTTGGTCTTCATCAGGATCTCGTCCTTCTCCTTAGTCATTTGTTTGGAGATATCATCGCACTCAGAGTTGGCGGCATCTCGTCCCCTCCATCTCCTCAACCTACACACGTTAGACTTATGCATGCGGCCCGTAGCCAGACTCATAAGCATAACGGTGCTCTCGGATATAACTCGAGTAACCACGTGGGGTCCGTCCCAACTCGAAATCAATTTCTTGCACCTTAAAGGTTCATGTAACCTGAACACTCGGTCGCCCACGCTGAATTGTCGTGGCTTTAGGTGGGTGTCATACCCGGTTTTCTGCCAGTTCGCGTTCTTTAGTAGCTCGTTTCGAACTACTTCATAGGCTCTTTTAAATTGGTCTCGCAGAGATTCCACAAACATCACAGTACAGGGGGCTTCGGGGCTTACTCCCATAACACCATATACGAGATCAGCAGGCATTATAATGTCCTCCCCAAATACTAATAAGTTAGGGGAGCAGTTCGTAGCGGCATGCACAGTGCTATTGTAAGCATGCACTACAAAGTCACATTGCTCGTCCCAGTCGTCCTGGCAAGAGTTTACCAGGGGTTTAAGGACTTGTATCAATGTTCGATTGAATCTTTCTACCTGGCCATCAGATTGGGGCCTGTATGGATTGGTTCGAGTTTTGCAAATGGCCAAACAATGACACATTTCTTGCCACAAGTTGGACTCGAATTCTCGTCCCTGATCGCTATGCATCATTAATGGTGCGCCGAGATGTAACACCCATCCCTTCACAAAGGCAATAGCGCAAGTGGCTGCCTTGTGGTCGGGTAGAGGGTATACTCGAGTGTACTTGGTATAGTAGTCGGTTACTACCATCATGCAGGTATTGCCTCGGGGTGTTGGCTCGATTCCGCTAATGATATCGACAGCTACTCTGGCGAATCGAACTCCAAACAGTTCTTGTGCCAGGGGCATCTTTCCCATTCCGGGGCCAGGTTTGTTCCTGCCGCATTCGGGACAAGTCATAACCCATCTTATGATGTCATTATGCATTCCTGGCCAGTAGTACCTCCTGGCTAGGCGTTCTAGGGTCCTCTTCTTCCCGAAGTGTCCACTTGTTTTATGCCCATGGCAATAAAACATGATGTCTCGTCTTAGTGACATAGGAATCACTATCTGTAAAACCTTGTCCTTGGTGGGACAGGTTTTCCATCGACACAGGAGGCCATCTCGAATTTCTAGCTCGGTCCATTGGGCTAGAAATTTGCGGGTCTCCCTATCCTCGAGGGACAATGCCGGTCGTTCGGGCTTGGCATTCTTGTTCAGGTAGCAAATCACTCTCTTGATAGCGGGATCATTTTGTTGGAAATGTAGGATGGTCTCTTCTGGCCAATCTATAACATTCTCCATGCTGACGCTGGGCAACGGCGACGACTGTCTAGTTCGAACCGTTGCGACCACTGCGTTATGAGCCCCGCAATCATCACAATCGATTTTCTGGCACTTTCTGATAGGCCTCCGGGAGAGGGCGTCCGCATTGATATGCTTCGAACCCGGTCTATGTTGGATCTGGCTATGCTCCAACCCAAACTCTGACAAATGTGCCAGCCAACGGCCAATCATACCCTCGGCGTCCTTAAAATTGAGGAGCCACCTCAGGGATGAGTGGTCGGTTCGGAGGGTGAAATCAGTGCCCCATAGGAAGTGACGAAACTTTTTAGTGTACACCACCACAGCCAGCAACTCACGTTTGGTGGTGCAATAGTTTCGTTGTGCCTTATTCAGAGTGTTACTAGCAAAGGCGATTGGTACTTCGACCCCGTCCTGGACCTGTGACAGGGCTGCACCGATACTATCATTGCTAGCGTCAATGTCCAGAATGAAATGATCGTCCGCAGTTGGGTATTTCAGTACTGGCGTGTTAGCAAATAAGTGTTTTATTTGCTCGAAGGCTACATCTTGTTCGTCTCCCCATGGGAAGTGTTCCTTTGCACGACCTGGGGTCCAATGTGCCAATATCTGTAAGGGGTAGCTTACTTTGGAGTAATTTGGCAGGAAGTCTCGATAGTATGAACAGAAGCCCAGGAAGGACCTTACTTCCTTCGCACATGGGTTTCTGCCATTCGGACACTGTCTTGAGCTTCTCGGGGTCGGCTTTTACGCCGTCTGGAGTTATTATTCGACCGAGATATGTAATAGAAGATTTAAATAGATTACATTTCTTTGTTTTTAATTTTAGCCCATTTGCTAGAATTCTCTTCAAGACTAGTTCGAGGTTGTTCTTACAATCTTCGAAAGTCTTTCCAAATACTATGACATCGTCGAGGTACACCAAACAATTCTTCCAAAGAAGATCGCTTAGCATTTCCTCCATCATAGCTTCGAAAGTGGCCGGTGCATTGCACAGCCCAAAAGGTAGAACGTTGTACTGAAATAGGCCCATGTGGCTCGAGAAGGCTGTCTTCTCCATGTCCTTAGGGGCCATCCCAATCTGCCAGTACCCCGATTGGAGGTCGAGGGTACAAAAGTATTTGTTCCCCCCCAATGAGTCTAAGGTCTCGTCTATCCTTGGTAAGGGATAGGAGTTTTTCTTTGTCAAGCCGTTCAGCTTTCTATAATCGATACAAAATCGAATAGACCCATCCTTCTTTGTGGTCATGCACACAGGGCTAGACCAAGGGCTTGTGCTCGGCACTATGACCCCTTTTTCTAGCTGTTCGAGAATTTGCTTCTCAGCCTCCACCTTCTTTTTCAGTGGTAACCTCCTATAAGGTATTTTGAAAGGCTTTGAGTCGCCCGTGTCAATCGTATGTAGTACCCTGCTGGTGCGACCTACCGCGCCCCCCGGTTTCCCGAAGGCATCTTTGTAAGTGGCAAGCAGGGTTCGAAGTCCTTCCTTTTCTGATTTCTTTCTCAAGGAGGAGTCGTTTACTAACTTCAGTAGGTCATCTGATAATCCCCGTTCCATCCCCGCAGGTAACTCGTTTCGAAATCTAGATTCCGAAATGTGTTCTATTAGGGACATGTCACCGATTTTCTCGTTCTTTTTAAGGTACACAGGTTTCAGACCCCTGTTCATGATTGGGACTACTGTCCACGATCCACTTCCCACTAAAGTGTCGACCGAATCTAGGTGTAAGCTAGATAATGCTTCGTAGTTGGGTTCGAAGATGGCATTCGAACCTCGAAATGCATGGTTCGAAGAACACAAAACATCACAAGCCGTTCCTGGTGGAATTTTCACCGTCTGTACTACGGTGGCTACCGTGGACACATGTCTCAATAAGCACAGGATCTCGCAGTTGTATGGTTGCCTTATCTTCAACATCCCGAATCGGGGATCCAACACAGCACCGTACAAGCTTGCAAAGTCCAGGCCAATTATCCCGTCGTCACTTATCTCGGCTATAGTAGGGCTCATTACATATTCATAGCCCCCCATCCCGATCCGTATGAAAGTCTTGCCAAAAGTCTGCATCTGGCTACCGTCGGCCGTGCAAGCATTAACACCAACTGGTAGCGTTTCATGGTTGCCGGACACCAGATTGAAGAATTTTCTCGAGACACACGAATGGCTGGCACCTGTGTCAATCAAAAATTCCCCAGTCCGCCCCTTCACCGATACAGCAATGTACCATCGTTTTCCCCCCAAAGGTGAGGAGTTCTGGGCGAATCGGAGTTGTTCCTTGGAATCACCGATCTCCCATCCGAAGCCCTTCAAGAAGGTTACACACGGATGGTTCGGGGGGAGGTGTGCCGCACTCACTCGCGTCAACTCTTCAACCCAACCTCCCTCATCTTCGACGTGGGATTGCTCCCTCTGGTCCTGGCATATGACTGCCCCTTCCCCGTCGAAGCCCCCGGCCCGGGCTGGGGTGAGAGGATCCTTCTCACGTACCAGTCCCCCGGAGGGTATTGATTCCTGTACTAGCTCGGGTTCGCCAGCGGTGGCTTTTTGGCAGATTATCGAATCACGGACCACATCCTTTGCCATGGATGCGATCCTCTTTAGTTTTCCTCATCTTTCGTCTCCTCTACGTAATTGACTCGGGATAGTACAGGTTTTGGTGCTGTACATTCGTGAGCATAGTGCCCCATTTCTTGGCAACGGTAGCATCGTAGTTTACTACGGTCAACTCTCCGACGCGTGGGTCTGGTAAGCATTGTCTCAGAGAAGGTTTTCATGAAGTCCTCCATCATTTTCTTCATATCCAGAGGTTCGGGTGTAACAGTAGTTCTTGGTGGAGGCATTACTGGTGTTCGAACCACAGCCATTTCTCGTACATGGCTGTCCGAATTGGATTTCTGCTCCACCCGGGGTTCATTGGCACGTCGGTTATACATCCGCCGAGGGATATATTTTCTTTTAACGTCTTTTTTTACCTGTACTGCAGAGATACTGCCGTCCTCCTCCTCGATCTCTATGATCTCGAAGTCGTTGTCAGTCAATTCAGTGTATGTCGGTTGGTGTATCCCCGACACAGAAGCTGTACTTGTGTTAGTACTCGCACAAACCTTGGTATTAGAGGATTTCAATTCTACCTTCCCCGCCATGAGGGTCTTCTTTACTGTCCAGCATTCAATTCCCTCGAACAGGTCAGTCAATGTTGGATTTCGTCCTTTCCAAGCATCCAAAGCTGCTTGTTGTTGTTCCTCGTCTCGAAGTCCGCTCACGAATTGTGGTAGCAAATCGTTCAGGAAAAACTTATCAGAAGGATTGGTTCCTGGCCGTGCCCTCTGCAGCAGGGATTGCAACTCATACCCATAGGCTCGAAATGATTCTTGTGGCTTCTGTGTCCGTTTCTTGAAAAGCATGAAAGGGTCTTCACTTACCAGGTTATACAGTAAAATACTAGCAATCTCGACTAGCTCTTGAAAAGTGCCTCGTTCGAAGTACACTTCGTTCCACTTTTCGACAGCTATTCGGCCGGGGCCATATTTCAGGCATCTGATTAGATGAGGCAGAGCCTCTTCAGGGGTCCATGCGTTACACCTCATGTCATCAGTGAAGTTCGAGAACCATTCTTTCCAAGTCTTTACACCCTCGTATAGCTTGGGTAAAATGGCCTGACGCCTAGCCGCATTATTCGAGCGTACCAACTTTTGGCATTGGTTGACACTCCATTCTCGGATGGTCTCCTCACTATGTGCTGCGTTCGAGGTATTAGCTGATTGATTCAGCATGTCTTCTAACACGCTACTTCGGGACCGGCGCCTCGGAGGTCCACCTGTAGCGCCCCCAGCCCCTGCGGGTGGGGCAGTCGGACCTTGGGTAGTACCCGAAGCACTACCCCCTGACGCACCTTGGTTCCCGGTGCCTAAAGGTTCTGACTCATCCACAGAGTTGTCATCATAAGACAACTCGAAGTGGCCTTCTTGTTCATCATTATTCCTGTATTCAGTTTCGTCGTTTCTGCCAGTCGTGACACTAAATCGTATTCTACGTTTTTCGGGTTCTGTTGTCCTTGATTCATGACTAGGGTCGTAGACACTGTCCTTACGGACATGAAGATCCGCATTTTTGTTTACGAACGGGTCGTATCGATCTGGTTTTTTTAAAGCTTCGGCCGGTGTTGATGTTGCCACAGGTGAAGGTCCTTTCACGAATGTGGCATCGCTTTTAGAAGGTCTCTGCTGGTAGAGTGTATCTAACTGGGTTACAGAAGCACTAGTGTCTGTCTCGAAAGATGAGTCTTTCCCCGTCTCTAGGTCTGCTTCATTAATCTGACCATCACTCTCTATTCCCGACACACATGTTTTGAGGGTCATTTTTTTCTTCGTCAGGTTGGCTATTTCGAGGCAAAGCTCTTGTTGCTTCAGGAATAAATCTTGGTTGCTATCTTTGATGGATTCCATCACATCCTCGTTATTCAATATACATTGATCTCGAATCTCTAGCAACTTGTTTGCTTCATACTTGTATTGTTCCATTTCGGCCTTTAATTGCTCGGCCTCTTTATTTAGTTCGAGGTTCCTGATGGTGGAGCTAGCTTCCTGTTCCTCCAGGTCAACTTCTCTTCTTAGTTTCTCGTTTTCCCACTCTGCCTTGGCGAGTTCTATATTCCTTTCCATGACATATGCCTGGTATTCGAGGTCGCGTTTCACTTTCTCCTTCAGTTCGGTTTTTTTTTCGAGTTCCTTCATGTCATTCAACATTCGTTCTTTCTCGGTTTGGTACTGGGAGCATTGTTTCTCCAGGTTCCTAAGCCTCAGAACTTTCTGTTCGGAGTCTTCTAGCTTTGGTAAACCTTGACGTAGGCGAATTTTGTTCATGGCGTCGAAACTCAGCTTGGCCTGCTCGCGCAAATATTCTGCTGCCGACTCAGTAACTCTCTTCGAGCCTCCTATGTCGAATACTGAGACGTCTACATCGTCTAGGGATCGGCGAGGACTTATTGTTTTCGTTTCCGCTCGAGCTGAGGCTGTTCGTTGAGCATCGAGGGTCATCATCATAATCGGCGGTGGCGTCTCTGTGGTCTCAGTGTTTAATCTGTAGGTATAGTTCGCGGCTGGGGTGGACATTTCTCCTGATCCGGGGTTTCGAACTACCCTCTCCACGTTGGGTCCAGTTATGGAGGTATATCCTCTCATCTGTATTCTATCCAAGTCATTAGCATGAGCAGTGTCATTCGGTGTGGATCCCGAGATGTTTGATGTTTCATCTCGAGATCCTTCGTGCTCGTGTTCGGCCTCCAGGGCCGCGCACTAACACCAAGTATTGGTCACGGCACCAGTGTAATGGTTCGAATTATGGTTTCGACTAGTTCGAAGTGAAAACCAGACGAGGTATCTCGGGTTAGTGCAACTGGCACGTGTTTATTTCGGTGTAGGTATTACATCCACCTCGAAGAGTACTGCTTAGCTAGGCATAAGCTCAGGTAAGGGTGGTCCGACTCCGTTGGCAGGCAGAGCCAGACTAACGCCTCCCTCGGCCCCAGGTAGGGGCTGGAGCGAGGCGGACAGTGCTGCCACCACCCTGCAGGGACCAGTGGTCGAAGAGACCTCTGGTGACTACCGGTGATGGGCGCACCGCTCGAAACGCCCTCTCGGGGGAGACGCTCACACTATATCACGATCTACGAGCCCCTACACTATTATTATATTTCCCGGTCTGACCCGTTGGTAGACTCCGCGGATAAGAATGATCCACTTTTGACAATTAATTCTGGCTAAATGACTTATCCCACATACAAAAGATATATACCATTAGAAAGCCCTTGCTTTGGAGTATATGGAATAATTGTTCTTTATTCAGGTTTTATGCTCAAGGAAAATTTAGGGATGGGATCCTACCATTATATCTCGTGGTCTAACCCCTCGGTAGACTCCGCAGATAAGAAGAATGATCCTAATTTGACAATTAATTCTGGCTAAACGACTTATCCCACATACAAATGCTAAATATGCCATAAGAAAGCACTTGACTTGGGGCATATGGAATAATTGTTCTTTATTAAGGTTTTACGTTCAAGTAAAGTCTAGTAATGGGATATTGATATATCTCTCTATGTGACCCATCTGCAGACTCCGCAGATAAGGAGAAGATCCATCTTTGACAATTAATTCTGACAAAACAACTAATCCCACATACAATGCTATATACCATTAGAAAGCCCTTGATTTGGAGCTTATGGAATAATTGTCCTTTATTCAAGTTCTAAGTTCAAAGAAAATCTAGGGATGGGATCCTACTATCATATCTCTCGGTCTGATGCATAGGTAGACTCCAAAGATGAGGACCATGATCCTAATTTGACAATTAATTCTGGCCAAACTACTAATCCCACTTACTAATGCTATATACCATTAGAAAGTCCATGATTTAGAGCATGTGGAATAATTGTCCGTTGTCCAAGCTTTACATTCAAATGAAATCTAGAGATAGGATCCTGATACCATATCTCTCGGTCTGACCGTATGGCCGTCTCCAAAGATATGGATTATGATCCAAATTTGACAATTAATTTTGGCCAAACTATTAATTCCACATACCATTTGAAAGCCCTTGATTTGGAGAATATGAAATAATTGTCCTTTATACAAGTTCTAAGTTCAAAGAAAATCCAGGGATGGGATCCTACTATCATATCTCTCGGTCTGATGCCTTGGCTGACTCCAAAGATGAGGATCATGATCCAAATTTGACAATTAATTCTGGCCAAACTACTAATCCCACATACTAATGTCATATATCAATTGAAGGCCCTTCATTTGGCGCATATGAAATAAGTGTTCTTTGTCCAGGGTTTACATTCAAATGAAATCTGGGGATAGTATCCTGATACCATATCTCTCAGTCCAGCTCCCCGACTCTGAAGATAAGGAATTATGATCCAGACCCAGGATTTTGAAAAGGAGGGGGTGCACCCTAATTAAGCCCCGAACTTTAGCTTAATTCTAGGGTAAAAAGAGTAAACTCTTTAAGTACAGGGAAAAAGGAGGGGGCACCCCCCCCCCCACTGTCTGAATCAGCCACTGAGACCTGAGAGATATGGTATCAGGATCCCATCCCTAGATTTCATTTGAATGTAAACGTGGAATCTTGACAAATTCTATCCACCTACCGTAATCTCCCGCGTATAAGGCGCATCTTATATGCCAAACAAAATGCTGCTGAGTCTTATATGTGGGAGGGACATTGCCTTGAGTTTGGGGTGCGCCTTATAGGGGGGGTATTTTTACTATAGAACAGTACTAAATTAACAAAAATCTGCCCTTAGGGGTGCGCCTTATACGTGGGACAGGCCTCCCTGAGTTGGGGGTGCGCCTTATATGCGGGCTGCGCCTTATACGCGGGAGATTATGGTAAATTAGTCAAGATTTCATTTTCAACTGACTTTTGAGTTTTTCCAAAAAATATCGTTTTAAGTGACTTTTAACTGACCTTTAAAGAAATAGGTTTAACTGAGTTTTAACTGACCAGTGGGAAGCCCCCCCCCCTAATCACACACCTGGTATGTGCAGCCAAGCATGACGCCCTCATTAGCATAACACCCGAGACACTCTTATCTGGCCTACTCAACCACTGCAGTGCACGTTGCCCATACCTCTATTCCAGCCCCTGGTATACGGCACATGGCTATTGTATTATTGACCAATGGGAGGCATCCCTGGCATAAACTGCGGAGTCGGGGGCTGAAGGTGTTAGTCATAGTGGAGTCGGGGTCTAATGGCAGCCCCCAGCTGATAATGGCTATGTGAGCTATATACCTTGTATTTTAAAGATCTCCTGGAAAATGGCTATTTCTGTCAGTTGTAGTAATGCAAACTTATGATTGATTAAAAAATCGACTGCTACGTTAAAGATATCAATAACTTAAAAGACTACAGAATACTATCTCACTTACAAGTTCATTTGCTGCTGCATGGTCTGCTTCACCATTAACCCTGAAGTCGTCCACTTCCACCGGTCGGATGGACAATGTACTTGTTGAAGGTTTCTGTTCAACGTTTCCATCTGTTATAATGGATCCACTCCAAGTCATACTCTCAGATTTCAGTCTTTTATTTGATCTTCCTGTAGAAGACCCACTTTCATCTAAGAATGGATCCTCTTCTCCAAATAAATCTTCTAGATTACCAAATGATTCATGCTGCGGGGAAGAACTCGCAGATACTTTACGCTTGCTTCCTCTCCGACTATTAGGCTGACCGTTTTCCACAACATCCATGTCCTGTTGCTTTACATGTGTAACAGCATCTTCAAAGGGTCTATCTTTATTCATATCAGCATTATCTGATTCTACATCCTCTCTTGGAGTCGAAAACAGTTTACTGCTACACTGAATCCGATCAACGGATGATGTTGGCTTCAATGGTTTTGATTCTTTGGGTTTTTCAATTTCTTCAAAGTTTTCTTGAACCTGATCCAAGAATTCAGGGTTGATATTCTTAAATGATGTCAGAGGAGTCTTTTTCGCACTAGGTATGTATATGTCAGTCGCTGCACTTTGGGTTACAGAAACTTGTTTCTTTGAGGATTTACTCAGCTGTAAAGCTTTCTCAAACATACTGCCTTTCTTTGGCTTCATTACGCACTCATCTTGTTGGGAGTTCATTGTGGGCTTCTGAATTCTGGGGTTATGTACAGGAGAGGCAAAGTCAGGGGGTGGTGGGAGAGGATCTGCAGACTGGCTGAACTGGCTCTTGCTTCGTAGGGGATGCGGTGTATCGTCTTTCACCCAGCGGCCAGATGGTAACATCGTGGGACTGTTCACACAGCCATTTTCATCCTTAGGGGACGACAGGCTGAACCTCTTCAAAACAGTAGACTTGTACTTGGACTTCTAGAAAAACACATTTGTGACAATAAAAACTTTTCCTTGTTGCTATTATAATTGTGAATGATTGACAGGGGAATGTTGTTACTGTCTATATCTCAAGTGTGAAATGCATGCCATAGAAAAAAGTTATTATCGATAGTACCCTGGCTTTTTTTAGATGTGCTAGAAAATTCTTAACTTTTGCCCTTACCAATGGATTTCCAAAGTCCATAAAGCTATGGGCAGCTGCTGGGAGCTCCCAGGTCTACTTGACATTTTAGGGGATGGGGTGCCGAATTGTGAGGGTTACCAAACTTCATCTCCCTCCCCTACCTGATTTTGAAGGGGTCTATAAGTTGCGTCTTTAGGCGGGGTACTGCGCTAATATTCATTTTTTCACAAGTGTTTCCTTGCATTTCCTAATCGGTGAGAAGGAGCTATACGTGTGTATGTAATTATCTAATTTTGTCAATACTTACTGCTGGTGGCAGAGACTTGGAGTGCTCCCACAACTTTTTCCCTATAGATTCTGATGGTGTTTTCACATTCTGCTTCTCACGAATTTTCTCTTCTTTCTCAGAACTTTTGTTTAATTCTACCCCCCATACATCGACACTCTGAAAAAATTAGAACGCCTAACTGTAGGTTCAGACAAAACATGCTATTTTTTTTTCATGTATCCTATGGTTTCCGTATTCAACCTATGGCAAACGTACATTTATTTCGAATCCGATGTTCAGAACTGGATTAATATATTGATATATGTGCTTATTTACATAGCAAATAGAAATACAACTACACGAGAAGTACCAGGTATTAAAGATGATTTTTGATTTTTAACAAATACTGTTCTTCATGGATTTATACTCTATTTTTTTAATTGTAGAAGAATACCCCTTATGATTATTACCTGTAGTGCCCTTTTCTGTTTGTAATATGCTCTGTACAAGTCTGTTGTAATATAAGAATAGTTGCATAAACATCAACATTCTTCACAAAAATATGTATTTAAACCTGAAAAAGGCGTACTTTTTTAATACACTATTTTTTCTCTTTGCTGTGATGTATAAACATGACCTCATGGGGAGTACACACATGCATCTTAGCCCTTGCTGGCACGGTAAAGAATTCTCCAAATGCTAATGAAAAAGCAATTTCTCAGGAGTATTGGGTAGTATGTAATTTATGGTGGTATTTCTTAGGGCAATTTTTTTTTTAATCGAACTTTTAAAGGAGCTTTACCTTGAATGTCCTGATCAGATTCCGAAATATCATCCTAAAAAGAAAGATGCAAAATTACAGCAATTTACTTCAGATAGACTTTCAGAGATTACGCAATGCTTTTGTTCAGTATTCTATTATTGGTATTGTAAAGAAATAAATATTCCCCAAACCTCTAAGGCTAATTTAATTTTAGAACAAGTGCTAAGCAGATTATTTGCACCTGAGAGCCTTTTCAGGCTTCTCGAAATTAGACATTGTTATGTCAACAATGTGTAGTCACGGATATAACTCGATATTTACAAATGACTCCCATTATTTGTATTGTAATCTGTGTACTTTTATTCGCTTTGAGCCAGAGCATACATATTCCCTAAATTTACTGCTTTCAAATTCACAATAAACTCTCTTTTCCCCTTCATTTTGGTGGAAGATTATACAGTAACTACCGTAGTGCCTCACATATTATAAGCTGCTGCTTTTAAACCAATCTGAGGCTTAGTCAGCCTTATAGAATCTTCTAAAAAAGGTGGTGCACCTATACTTGTATCAAAATCAGGCCCCAGATGCGCTTAATCGCATTTTCTTATAATAATTGCTAATGTTTAAGATACCTTGTTAGGTTTACGACCATTTTTCTTCAGGAAATCACTTTCCCATTTCTTTAATTGGAGTTTTAGGTCTGACGCCGTTGGCTCTTCCATCTTCGCAGCTGCACTTTTTGAGAGTCTATGAATAAACACTCTTTAAACGACCTGAGCAAATATAATATCAACAGAGAAATGATTGATACGGTACATACACATTACTGATAAAAACAAAAACGTTGAAAAAAGCAAAAGCTAGCCTTTATCCGTAGGGTCTGAAGAATCGGAAAATATTTCTCCTGAACTTAAGTCATATAACAGCCTTCACTAGAGGCCAAATCCCAGCCTACATTGACGCATCTCAATCAGGTTCCATGAACTTTTTCCTCTTTGTCATGTTGATTTGTAGACGACGTGGCCAAAAGAAGATGTGGCCAAGACGATGTGGCCAAAGTTGTGGACGATGTGGCCAAACAGGGTGGACGATGTGGCAAATGTTTTTTAAGGCTATCTACCATAAGAATATGGGTCTCCCAAGTGTTCTATAACGAACCCATTTACTTACCCTGACATTTTTCTTTTTTCTCTGGCCCATATGCATGCATTTTATTACCCATATTCTACCAAAATCTAATTCAAATTGGTGGGCAAATGTCTGTGGACGATGTGGCCAAAAGACTATGTGGACAATGGACGATGTGGCCAATGTTTGAAAAGATGTGAATTGGTGTAAATCTGCTTCTAATATGGCCACATCGTCCATTTTCTCAAATTGTCCACATGGTCCACCTTTGGCCACAGCATCTAGAAAATTGGCCACATCATCCTTGCTTTGGCCACATGGTCCAGTGTCTACATCGTCCATTGGCCACATCGTCCATACACCGTCATGATTACCGTACTTCTAGTTCTATAGCCTCGCACAAATATTATGATTATTTGTAGAGATAACACTATCCGTATATGTATATATATATATATATATATATATATATATATATATATATATATATATATATATATATATATATATATATATGCAAATAAAGAAATGATTTTTGAATTTTTTTGTGGAATGTCATGCAACGATAGTGACATGGTCATGCGAGGTGTTCGGGTAGCAGTTTTCTAACAATATGCAGTGCATTGTGGGTGGGGGTGACCTCGAACGCTAACTACACAAGCTTAGCTTGTTCCCTCCACCACCTTCCACCCCAGCCAGGTGTGGCTAGGTACCAGTCCTTAACTATGCTTGGGAGTGTAGTAAGTAGACATGGGGATCAACATTGACCCACATGGGGAGGACCAATAGGTAGGCACTTACCTACCCTCAGTGCATGGTTCTGCTGCAGTGGAGGTGTGAAACTGTGATAAAGCTGAAATTGGGGAGTGCTAAACTCTCCTTTCTTTGACAGCTCATTGTGTAGCTATTTATTGGGGGATCTTAACAAACATGGGCTCATTTTAAAGGGATTGATTAGGGGTTTAATATGAATCTATATGAGAAATAATTGATGCAGGCAAACATCCCATTCTCCCCAAGTGAAGTTAACCCATAATTTTGAAAGCATTTTTTGGTATAAAGGCCAAATCTCACATAAAAGAGAATAGTTCCCGCACTTTCTACAGGAAAATTTTAGCATGCCATTTGCTATCACCCTTCAAACAGCTTCTCCATGTTAGGCTCTTGTCTGTTTGCCAGAATTCAATCCTATGTATATTATTTATATAGCAATGGATAGAGCTGATAAAGAAAAGTGGATTTCCTTTTTAAATGAAGACTTTATGTCAATTTAAAGGGAAATTCTAACCAATTAAAGATCTCATATCAACTCCATAATTTTGCACTAATTCTGTCAGATCTCTAAATCGCAGATGATATTATGTCAAGATAAAATCCCTTTAAATTGTTAAAATTTGATATGATACATTGATTTTCAACCTTTTATGGGGAAATCTTCCATACATGAAAAGAAAATAATGATTTCAGAGATGTAGCCAGTCCTGTATCTGATATGCTTGATCACAAATCTGGACCCTATTTAAACTCTTAACACTGGCAGAATTTTAGGTTCGATTTTGGGTCTTTGATCAGTCATAACTTCCCTTATACTTGGCATAAATACTTCATTTAAAGAGCAAATCCACTTTTTTGATGAGATCTATCCATTGCTTATTAGATAAAATGCATGGGACAAAGTCTTAAAAACTAGGTAAGTAACATCCTAAGCCTTATGGTAGGCTAAATTGTGTTGTTTAGTCTCATTCATGACAGTGTGGGGATTACAGATGGGAATTTAACAAAGGAATTGAAAGTATTTTCATAAATATGGCCATAATTTCTGTTCTAATTGGCCGATTTGCAAAATTCAAAAACCTATATGAAGCTAAAATGACACCGGCAGTGATTCTGAGATGAAATCACACCGGCGGCAGTAAAGATCACGCCGGCGGCCCACCGGCGTCATTACAGTGTGAGAAGAACCCTGGTCTGTGATAATTCTAGGGAGCAGAACTGTGGTTGCTAGGGACGGGCAAAGGGTCAAATTACATAGGCAATGAACTAGAAAAAAGTAACCTTTTTGCTGATTTCTCTTCCAATATTGCAATTAGAAAATAATGCATCAAGTATGTGATGTAAATTTTGAATATCTTTCAGATTCTGTAATGCATTTTGCTGAAAGTGGTCTAGATCTTCTCCGATAAGAGTTTTAACACCTTTTGCTAGTACATTTCCTATTTAATTTGACCCTTCATAAGTATTGTTATCAGTAGGGAGATAAGACTGATAAGGGCCGCACTGGTTGCTATGACGTCACTGCTGCTCCCAAGAATTGCTCAGTCATTTAAAAATAAAAATAAAACTTGGTGAAAGGATATCCCCCCCGCGACCGTGTGAAGGTCTACCGTCAAATCAAAATGCCCCCTATAAACTTAAATTAAGTCTAGGCCACAGGCCTACTTGTTATTGGCTTCTAAGTTCAGTGAAAAAAAGACGTTTAAGTTCTATGCAGCCCCTAAAGGGTTAATGGTTTGTGTGCACCAATAATGAGGTGTCAGTAATCCACCTCCCACCTTCAAGCCCCAATGAACAGCTGACTATGCTCTATCTTTTAGGTGCAAAAGCTAGCTGTCCAAGCCATTTTGTCATACCTGGTTTAGCATATTATTTACTAAATGCATATATTAAAGGTCAAACAGAGATTATTCAACCATGGCCTAGCTGTGGTGGCAATTGTTCAGAGATACACTATAGACCAGATTTCCCTCTAATTTCCTATGTCTGTCAGAAACCCTCTTTAATCTAATGTGGTTCTGTGCGGCAGTTTCCATATATAGACCCTACCCCCCCCCCCCCGCCCATGGCTCGGCCTTGTCATGTCAAATGCTCCAACGTCAGTTTCTATGGATAAGCAACCTATTATCGCTCGGCGACAGGTCATAAATTGACATCGATGTACTGCCTCGGAACAAGTCCGATCATAGTTCAAACTCGAGCTTAGTATTCTTAAATGATGCTCCTCGTCCGTAGAGACAATGTGCGGAAACACAGTGGCCATACCATTAATGGCAGACCCTGACATTAGCTTACCTACTTTGTAAGTTTGTTTTGCGCGCTACTTCACAGGTCTCACAACACTGAATGTCTGGATCAGACCTGTGTCTGGATTATACACTTGCCGATAGGGGGCGTGGCAATTTTCCCGCGCGCCTCCTCCTGGTACGACGCTCCCGCGCTTGGGTTTGAGTTCCAACTTCCAGTCAGGGGTGGATCCAGGGGCGAATGGGGGTCCTAGGGGTTAGGACCCCCCTCCCTTCTGGTCCACCCATAACATGTCCAAATAGGGGTCCCTGAAGGTGGATCCCCCCCCCCCTTTGGTAGGCACTGAAATAACTCCACTGCTTTAGGGAGTGGTCATTATTTATCAACAGGTGGGGGTGGTGGGTTTTCGCGCGGATGCGCGGAAATTTTTTATGCCCCCCCCCTCGACGGCAGTCAAAATTTTTAGCGCCCCCCTGCGCCAGAGGCGCAGACAGTTTTCGCGTCACTCTTTGATCTATAGTAGCGCACGGGGTTTTTTGCTAAAAAGAGGGTGAATTTTTTTAGCCCCCCCCTCAAGAGGGGTCAAAATTTTTTTAGCCCCCTCCTCGGGAGGGGTCTGAAAATTTTACACCCCCCCCCTCCCCGTTGATAAATAATGACCACTCCCTTAGTCTGCTGCAGTAGAGGTGTGAAGGCGAAACTATGGCACTTGGTTGAAGACGTGTATTGGCAAGCTCCGGGAACTACCGTTGAGTTACCAATAATAAAGACGTTGCTGACTACATATTCTCCCAACAAGTGATACGTGAATACTATGTGAACACATTTTCAAGGAAAATTTCTCTTCACATACCCGTAAAACGGGGCTATTTTGGCCTGCAGGGGCTATTTTGGCCACCCTCCAAAAAAATGTTTATATTTCAATTCAATTCTTTATTTCAGACACAATTGCATTACAGAGGTCCATAGTATATGACATATATGTATATGATAAGAATACCTATGGGAGTGATCATTTTTTAACAACGGGGGGGGGGCTGGTGGGTTTGAGGGGGGTCAGAATTTTTTCAACCCCTTGACCAGGGGGGGTCAGAATTTTTTGCCCCCTTGACTACGGGGGGTCAAAATAATTTCACCTGTTTTCAGTGAAAAAGCCCGCGTGTTACTATGGGTTAAGAGGGCGCGTTCGCACGCGATTTTCGCCTCCTGAGGGGGGGGTCGAAAAATTTTTGACCCGTTGAGAGGGGGGGCTGGAATTTTTTTTGCGCGTCCGTGCGCAAACCCACCAGCCCCCCCCTGTTGTTAAAAAATGATCACTCCCTAAACTACAGTTATGTAATAGTAAAGTGAACATACAGTTCTTGATACCAGTTTCTCCATATATTGGAGGTGAATAGGACATCACTTGCTGTGTGATCTACCAATCCTTTTATTAGATCGTTGTCAGAGTCCCTGAGTCGACTCATGAAACTATACACTAGTTTTCTAATGGTAGCATCACAGGTTGCTAAACCACACACTGCAAAAACCTCTCCAGCACTAGTATATCTGGGTATACCTAGTAGGATTCGTAAGGCATCATTATATGCCACAGTTAATTTGCGTAAGGAAGCTTTGGTGTTATTACACCATAATTGTGCTGTATACAAAGGTATACAGTATGATCTGAACAGTTGTAATTTAACCTCAACACTGCATATATGAAACTGTTTAACTAGTCTGTTGCCTTGTGCATAAAGCACTCTTCGCTGGCTTTTAATGTCTTCATCATCCTTGAGCATGTTGGTTATCAAGTGACCCAGGTATTTAACCTGGTCACATTCAACCAATTCTGTATCTTTTAGGGTAAACCTGGGGACCCTCAGATATTTGTCCAATGGGGATCAAACTACTATCAATACACTCTTGAGGGGGTTGTATTTAATGTCATTTTCAATCCCATACTGTCCACAAACAGCCAACAAGCGGGCTAACCCATGGCTAGCCGGTGTGAATATTACCAAATCGTCAGCATACATCAAATGATTGACAATAGTTGCCCCACTAACACAGCCTGTTTTACAAGCATTCAATTTACCTGACAGGTCATCCATATATATATTAGATAAATGAGGTGAGAGTATACTGCCCTGCCTAACCCCATTTCCAACTGTGAACTCTGCAGATAAAGCACTGGCCCATCTTATAGATACCTTCTGACAGGAATACCAGTAGACAAGAATTCTTACAATGTACCCAGGCACTCCATTGTCAACTAGCTTACTAAATAATTTTGCATGGTTGACCCTATCAAACGCTTTTGACGCATCAAGAAAACACATAAACATAGAAGCATTAAGGGATCTGTTCTTTTAGAGCATAAATACACATATCAGTGCCATGTTTCTTCTTAAAGCCAAACTGATTATCACAAGTGATAACATAGTTCTCAATCCTAGTCAGGAGGACAATTTCTAGTATCTTGGATATTATACTTGCTAGTGCAATGGGCCTATAATTATCCTTACTGCTTATTTTCCCTGTTTTGTTTTTTATCACCGGGACTAGTATCACAGCCGACATGCTAGCAGGCAGTGATCCATGTAGTAAAAAACCTGTTAGACATGAGGAGAGCATCCCTAATAACTGTTGACTAGAATATTTTAAATGCTCTGCATAAATGCCATCGACACCACATGATTTGTTTTTGTCCAATTGTTTGATAAATGTGTATATCTCATCATCAGAAATAATAATCTTATCAGAGTAAACAAGCGAGTAGTTTACATTTTGAGCATTACTCTTAACGCTATTGAACAAGCATTCATAAGTTCCACATAAAGTCATATTCTAGGATATAATAATGAAAAAATATACAATATTTGAATTTTGCCGAAAATATTAGGCACTTACTGAAAAAATTGCTCAATTTTAGGTAATACGGGGCTATTTTGGCCAGTAGACCCTTACAGATATTGGTCACATGATTTCCTTTATAAATGGAGTTAGAAATTCATTTTACCTTGGAATAACTACCTTAATCAATTTCTCTAGCTAATTTCACATAAGAAATGAAATGTTTGGTGAAGATTTGTGAATGACAAAGTGAAATAAGAGGTGAAAAATCATGATGGCCTTAAATATGGTTCCATTTCGTGGTAGGAATTGCCAAATACACCTCATATTGGTGAATTCTGTGCATATCTCACCTCAAAATCTGCCAATGGAACAAAGCATAACATAGCCCCTGGGAAGCTCAAAATCACCTTTGAATGATCTTAAGCATACTTCAGTATCTCTATAATGGCATTTTTTTGACCAATAGGCCATAATAAAAAAAAAATTGTCCACATGCTGTATGGTCAAATATGGCTACCGCCAAAATAGCCCCTACATAGGGGGCTATTTTGGCCAGGCCTTTTTTTCATGAAAAAAGAGCACAAATTGAATGATTTTAAATACAATTTCATTCATAGTGCAAGCATTTAGCTTATGGTAAGAATAAAAAAATATTGCAAATAGTGATAAATTGGAGCAAATATCCAATGAAAACAACAAAAACTGGCCAAAATAGCCCCGTTTTACAGGGTACATCCAAGGCGTTGGATTCCATGAAAGTCTCGATCACAATATTGGCTTCACTACAGTAAATCCAAGATGGCGCGCCCATGGTTTGTTGACATTACGTTACCAGCTACCACCAAACCGGTGGCGCCGCGCACCTCCTCGGAGGGATTGACAACAAAATCGTTTTTCCTTTACCATCAAAACATCACTCAAAGAAAGAAGAACAGAAATGCAACAACAACAATTCATAGAGAAAACCACCATTAAAATAGGGACCTGGAACATCCAAACTTTGAAGACAGAAGCAAAACAAAAACAGCTGATAGAAGACATCCAAAACAAACACCTCACCATAACAGCAATTCAAGAAACACATCTACAAGGGACTGGTACCAAAATCATAACATCAGAACAAGGTGAGAGATACACCCTTTATTACACCGGCAATGACACCAGCGGTGGAGGGGTAGGCTTCGTAGTAAGTGCTAACATCAAAACTGAATTCACTAGAATAAGCGATAGAATATGCATAATAGAAACGCTGCTTGAAGACTCACGCAAGCTAGTAGTCCTTAGTACATATGAAACAACAAACCCTAACTGCGAGAATGATCAAAATATAAGAGACATGTATTACGAGGAATTAGAGGCAGCTATAGCTGCGGTAAGTCAAAGATCAGTACTAGTGGAGGCGGGAGACTTTAATGCCAAAACGGGTAGTGGTCATTAAACTCATAAGAACATCATAGGAAGATACGGGAAAGGAGCAGTAAATGGCAATGAAGAAGCACTTTTGGACCTAGCGAACAGGCAAGATCTTATCCTCACAAACACAAAATTCCACCATAAGCTACTACATAGAACAACCTGGGAAGCTCCATATCAAAATTACACCATGCATAACGGCGGAGAAAGAAGAAATCCACAATGAAACCGAATCGACTACATCCTAATCAGAAGCCGAAATTTTAGACAAATAACAAACTCCAGAACCCACCCACACAGAAATATCACCAAGTCAGACCATCGACCAGTTATCATGACCCTAAACACCAACATACCCATTTACAAAACCCCACACCCAAGCAAAAACATCGATTACGAAAGATTACGAGATGACACCATCCAGAAAGAATACGCTGAAGAAGTAGACAACAACCTAAGAAAATCAGAAAACGCAGACAACACCCAAGGGAAATGGGACCAGATTGTAAAAGCAAACGCGGAAGCAGCAGAAAAAATCCTAGGCTTCAAGAAAAGAAACAACAAGAGCAACAATGAAGAAGTAAAAAAGATGTCCAAACAACAGAAACAACTAAACAACAAATAAACGAGGAGAAAGATCAAAAGAAGCGGGATGACATCATGAAGGAGAGAAATGGTATACTGAACAACATTCAAAAAATACTCGCTGCAGAAGAACACGCCACCATCCTAGAACAAGTTGAAGAAATAGAGGCATCCAAAGAAGAATCTTACAGGATGTTCAAGGCCATCAAAATCATCAAGATTATAGACAAAAAACAACCACTCCTAATCCAGGGCGAGAGCAGACTAACAACAAAGGAAGTGGAGCAAGCACGGCTAGTAGCAAAGTACTTCGAAGAGACATGCACAGAAGAAGCACTAGAGAAGATCCATAACATACCACCATGCAAGATTGATCCACCATTCACCACCGAAGAAGTAAAAAAAGCAATAAAGACGCTGAAAAACAACAAGAGCCCAAGAATTGACAACATTAAAGCAGAACAGATGAAATACGGGGGAGTTATAACACCAAAAAGAATAGCAGAAATCCTAAATGAAATCTCAGAGACCGGCGAACACCCCACAGAAATAAAAGATGGCATACTCACACCACTACAGAAAACAGGAAAACCCAAAGGTCCACCATCAAACCTAAGTCCAATTATCCTACTTTCCATCCTCAGGAAAATCCTGGCAGTATGCTTACTAAAAAGGATAGGCAGGAAGATCCATCAACAAATCCCCATTGAACAAGCCGCATACCAGGCAGGCCGAGGAACCACAGAGCACACCTTCGCCTATAAGATCTTGGCAGAGAAGGCAGTAACATCTCAAAATTACCAGCTGAACATCACACTGATGAATATGTCGAAGGTGTTTGACACCATAAGGCGAAAAACCCTTCTAGAAGATCTGGAATCAATTCTCAATCCGGCCAAACTACACCTAACAAAAATCCTAATTGAAGATGTGAGATTGATAGTGCTTATAGGATTGTAAACATCAGAACCCTTCCCCACAAAGATGGGCGTCCCCCAGGGGGACTGCCTTAGCCCGATACTGTTCACACTATACCTGGCCAGGGCCCTGGAAGCAGAAAACACCGAAGACACAACCGGACCCAGTGAACACTCCTACGGAAAACCACCAAAAGTTACCAAGATAGAGCTACAAGATCACAATTACAGCTGGCCACAAGAGATAGGAGTTCTGATAAACCCAAATACGCTGATGATATCGGATGGGGGGCTGCAAACTGCAAACACGAACTGACAGCAAAGAAAGAAAGAGTAGCACCAAAACTGATAGCCAGAGGTCTGCGAGTAAATGAAACCAAAACCAAAGAATACGAAGTAAAGGCACACAGAGATGAAAGGTGGAAAAAATGCAAAATTCTAGCAAGGCTACTAGATACACAAGAAGACATCAAAAGAAGGAAACAGCTTGCAAACAACGCCCTACTCAAACTATGCTACGTGTTTGAAGATAAACGCCTCAAACAAGAAACAAAACTACGGGTTTTCAATGCCTGTTTGGGAAGCATATTCCTATATAACTCAGAGATGTGGACCACAAACAAAACCACCAACAACAGAATCGACTCATACCACAGAAGACTACTGAGGAGAGCTATAAACATCAAATGACCACAGGAAATTTCGCGCGAGGAGCTATACCGTCAAACAAAACAAAGAAAATGGAGGGAAACCATCAGAACTAGAAGGCTACACTGGTACGGATATGCAGAAAGACTACACAAGCAAACACCGGCAAAACAAGCACTTAAAGAAGCAAGAAGATAAACAAAGAAACTACGAGGTGGACAAGCATCAACATGGCTCAAAACCCTTGAAAAAGACCTACAGGAAATTAATCTGACACCAGAAGTAGCCAAAGAAAAGGCCTAAGATAGAAAAGAGTGGAGAAGGGTGGTAAACGAAAAATGAGGCGCCATGTGCTAATGCACTTCGTGCGTAATAGATGATACCACCAAACCCCCTTAACTCCTCATTTCTACACCTCTGCTACGTCTTATTAACTATTTTATATCAAACCCACTACTACTGGAAACTTACGGGTTAATATTAACCAAATTTAGTGAGACTTTGTTTTTAATGTCAAGACGCACGGGAAGTACGAAACTATCCCCCCATTTACAACTCAAATTCAAGATTTTGCAGGGCACTTCTGGCAAGCCGAAAAATCTCAATTTACAAGAAGTAAATGATGATTTTGAAGAAGATGAAACCGATTTTCTCCCGAAATTAGACTACAGGGCCTCCACAAAGGTGCTGGTTGACAAAATCAATGAGCTAGAGGATCATATTAAATCGCAGGAGAGAATAAATAGAGGTACCATACGTATACTACAGGGTATGGAGGCTAGACTCTTTGGTCCGACTGGCTTCCCCGATGAACCTACCCAAACAATACAAGAATTAGAGGAACGTTGTACTTCTATGGCTACTACACTCTCAGCTCACAGTGACAAAATTGCTAAAGCGGAGGAAGAGGTGATTAAAGTTCAAACAAATTCTGATATTATAGACCCATTTCTTTACTACCTTTGCCCTGTAAACTAATCGAAAAGATTGTTCACAATAGAGTCTATGGTTTCCTATTGAAAGAAAATGTACTGACTCCTCATCAAGGAGGGTTTAGGCCTGGCTACAGCACAGTAGATACTTTGGCTAGGTTCACTGATGATATTAAAAGAAACATAAATGTGGGTAAATCAACTATAGCAGCCTCTATAGCAGCCTTTATTGACACTGTAGACCACTCTATCCTTCTCGTTAAACTTAATCACTATGGAATAAGGTCGGACAACTACCACTGGTTTGAAAACTACTTTAATAATAGATACCAGACCACCTTAGCGAATGGTATTCAATCAGAGAGGGAGAGGGTGGTCTGTGGTGTACCCCAGGGCTCTATTTTAGGCCCTTTGCTTTTCCTACTATATATAAACGATGTGATAAATTGTATAAAAAATGCAAAATTAAGCTTTACGCAGACAATACTGTGATTTACTCAGCACACAATAATTTTAATAATGCCAAACGAGAGTTACAAGATGACCTTGAAATCTATCATACTTGGTGTATACAAAACAAACTGTCTATTGATGTGGTCAAGACCAAAATAATGATTTTCTCGTCAAGCTCTAAAAAACTGAATACCTTGTCAGCTAATATTACCTTAAATGACCAACTATTACAAGTAGTACCTAGTTACAAATACCTTGGTGTACTATTGGACCCATTAATACATTATAACCTACATCTTGCAAATCAGACAAAACAATTGCCTATAAGATGTATAAATTGTGCCTGCTACGTAAATACCTTGATGTAAAACTTGCACTAAAAATCTAGAAAGCAACTATTCTACCCTATATGGAATATGCTGACATCTGTTTTATGAGTACCTATGATAAATATCTAGACCTACTGCAGTACTACCAAAATAGATGTATCAAAATTTGTATCCAGGTACCACTTTTAACCAATACAAACTTTATACATAACTCGAATAAAATCAATTTTCTATGTGATAGACATTATATCCACCTTTTAAACTATATGTATATCAGGTCTCGTAATGTTGAATTTTTAGATATCAGACCTATTAGAACTAGATTACATGATGCTCCCACTTTAAATGTTCTTACCCCAAACTGTTTAATGTATGCAAGGAGTGTGGAGTACTTGGGTGCTTTAAGCTGGAATGCTCTGACTAGGGGTAGGCGAAATGCCCCCAGCCTGGATCAACTTAAAGCTGAATCCAGGTCTTATTTGGCAAATCTCTTCCCCTATGCCAGGCCATAGCACTTTACAATCTAATGTAATTTGATTTAATATCATGTTACAACAAAAAATGATAAAAATGATCACAGCTCTCACAGAAATATTAATATGCTGACTTATACTGTTGGATGATTACCATCAGAATATGAGTAATTATTGAATCACACAAGGGTGTCTCTCTCTTGCCCCATACCCCCTATCTCAAACCTAAATTATTTAATATGTATGTGTCAACTGTATAGAATACGATTGTACAGAAGAAAGGTAGAACCAGAAGAATCAACCCTTACAAAGATATTTGTGGGGATGAGGTTCTCTTCCTTCATTATTATCTCGATTATCACTTGTCAAATTTTTATGGTGACTTTATATGGAAATATAAATCATGTACTCATCTATTATATATAACACCTCGAGCCTTTGAAACCTATATAAAGCCAACTTACCGGTACCACTTGCTTGTTTATACTCGACATTGATGTATCAACAATATATTATTGATATGTTTCATTGATTTTTGAGATAATAAAGTAAATTCAAATAAAATAAAAAAAGATATAGACTAGACAGACAAGTATTGAATGAAAAAGGTAATATTAAAACTGGAGGTGGGGTTGCTATGTATATTAAAAGTGTATTACAACACGACTATCCGGCTTATTCTCATCTCAATAGATCAGATGAAATTATTGAGGTTCAAAATGTATTGATCACTAAAGAACATATGAAGCCAATAATCCTATTTAATGTATACTGACCTCCTGATGGTACCAAGTGTGATTTCATTGACGCATTAACGGGTATAATATCTCAAATTGATGATAGAAAGAACTTTGAAATTATTTGTATAGGTGATATGAACTTTAATGTACGTGAGGACTCTGATACTGTTAACAATCTACTAAATAGATTAAAAGGGTTTGGCCTCAAACAAGAAATCAATGAAAACACAAGGAAAAATGCTACCCCCGATCTAATTTTTACAAATTTAAGACCAAACTTTATCAACCCTGGTGTTGCCAATAATTACATCTCGGACCACCTTCCCATTTTTCTTATCAGAAGAAAAGTGGAGGATGAATGAAGAACTCACCTATATTGAAGGTAGATCATATATGAAACTTCCAAATGAAATCTTACTATGAGAATTTGATGCATATGACTGGACTACTTTTTTGTACAAGATTCCATGCAGAGAACTTTGCCTTTGACCCCAAGTTCAACCAAAAGTTTAGAACTATTTTATGATTAGATGATCACTGAGCACCTAAAAATAAATGGTTCCCACCTGCTCTATGGTTAAAAATGATCTAGAAAATCTTTAGCTTTTCTTTTTCTAAGTGGCTGCAGTATGTTTGACAGAGCCTGCAAACATTTTGGGTGAGATTATCTCAGTACACTTGTCCCAACCTCCCCCATGTTGGGCACTTATCTATCAATTAAGACCTTATTGTATGCATTTTATATGCTGAGAAATTGATAGCTGTGATAATTGCTTTTTAAATGAAGTTTTAAAGACAATTTAAATGGAAGTTATGATCATTCAAACATCCTGAGTCAAAGATGATATTCTGCCGTGGTTCTGTCAGAGCAAGCAGTTCAAGGGAAAAGATGACATAAAAAATTTGCTTTTACATTGTTTGATTATGACAAAATGTATCATTATTTACATTCCTGGGGATATATCTTGCTTATCTGAAAAGAAATTTGCCTAAAACAATCATATTAGTGATCAGTCTATCTTGGATTCATCTTGCTTGATCACAAAATTGGATCCAAATTAAACTCTCAATTATGGCAGAAATCTAGGTCTAATTTGGTACATTTGACCGGTCATAATTCCACTTTAAATTGACATAGAGACTTCATTAAAAAAGAAAATCCACTTCTTTTCTCAAGATCTATCCATTGCTCAGTAGATAAGTTTAATGGGATAAATTCTTGAAAAACTAGGTAAGTGCCTACCTTTGGGCCCACCCAGGATGTCCACTTTGCATGCCCCTACAGTATCTCAAATATATAAAATTTCTTCAAAATTTTCTAACGTGAACCAATCCAGAAAAAGGCACCGTCATATAGATAATGCTTGGCTTCGGCCTATACATAAGGCATAGCTTATACCTTAAACCCATCCCGAGTAATCCTTATAGGTTGAGTCTGAGTGGTATAGGCCATGGTATAGTAATGAGTCAGGAATGTAGGGTATAATTACATTAGATTAGGGGTAAACTACTAGAAATCATCCCCAATGTGCACCAGTGACCACATGAGCATCTAGGTATTAGGTGTGGCTTATGCGTGGGATACTATGTGGGGTTCCCCAGGTAATTTTCTTGCAGAAAATGCTTGCCCATACCAAAATGCCTTAAATATAATTTTGATGATTATGTTATAAGATTTTCTTTGGGCATGACAAAACTCTCTTAATCACCAGTGCATGAACATAGTCCTGAGGGTACACCAAAATGTTTTAAACTTCAAGGTTTGACATCAATTTTTCAAAAGATTTCCCAGGGGTGGGGGCAGGCCCCCACACCACCTTAGACAATGATATCTAAAAATACTAGATTCAAGTCTGAGGCTAGTTGAAACCCTTAAACTTGAGATGTTGACATCTATATTTCAATTTTTTTTCTTGAGGGGCCAGCCCTCAAAACCTCACAAAGGACAAAGCATTACCACATAAGATTTGCATCCCCTTTATGGAAACCCTGCCCACCCCAGGCTTACACCAACATGCTTTAAAACTTGGAGTTTGATATTTATATTTCTGAAATTTTCTAGGAGACATGCCCCTAGGCCTAACTAAAACACTATTGTGCAATCAAAATTTAATAAGATTTTCATACCCTGTTCTCATAATCATTGGTTTACTGCTGATGGTACACCAAAATGCATTACTAGATTGGAGTCTAGAAATGCATCAGAATGCACCATTTGATGTCTAGATTTCAAAATTTTCTTAGGGGGGCATGCCCCAAACCCCCTATGTATGTTGTGGCACTGCGCTTGCAACATCATGGCCATACCCCCATGGATAGGCCCCAGTGTTGGACCCCCCCCCCCCATTTCAAAAATCCTGGATCCCCTGTTCCTCGGCCTAGGGTTTGATCCTGGGGTTTGATGGGAGTGGTGCCTGTACCTGTCGCCTAGAAGTGAATAGATCTATGGGTTTGGAGTGAGATGAAACCACTGTCCTTGGATATTGATTCATTTGCATCCAACACTATGGCCTAAAATATGGACATAGCCTCATAGGCCTACAAGTACAAGAAAAGGGATCTAATTTAATTAGGGAGTGTTCATTTTTTAACAACAGTATCAAACATGTTTGATGTCCCCTATCAGATCGGGACCCCTCTCCGCATGCACACTGTAAAAAAGGTGTTTTTATAAAGTTCTACTGATCAAATCTGGCCCGTCTGCGGTCGGCTTTAGGCCATGGGGGTACCTCCATGATTAGACTATAAACAAACACTAACTGCCCCTGTATCAGTCTCCGGGATCAGTGACTTTTTCCCAATTCGAGAAGTCCCTCATATTAACGTTGAGAACCTGGTATAAAATTGTACCATGTATATATTAAACGTATTACCAGAAATGAGAAATTACTTCTGATATTGAAAATCGTGCCCACATGCAAGCTGTGTCGGACACATGAAGGGGCTTCTCAAGTCAGGGTGTGCTTTACACACACAGCCCACTTGGCATAAAAAAAGTGTTGTTTTTTTACGTTAAAAAACGTTTTTATTGGTTTCCCTATTGGTAATTTGGTTGGAAATTGGTTTTTTTTTGCCAAGTGGGAGTCACCGTAGGTGTCTAAATTCAAACGGCCGGGGTATCCATTAATTGTGTTCACATTAAAGGGTGTGTGTGTGGGGGGGGGGGGTAGGGATATAGCTAAATGCGTACAGATGCATACAGGGCGCGTGAGTCATAGGTTTTGAGTATGTACGCATAAGGCATAATGATTTGGGAGAAATTAAGGCTTTTTTCGGGGGTTGATGACTTTTCCCCTGTAAACACAGGGGAGGGGGGGGTCAATGTGGTTTGAGTATATATATACACATAGGGGGGGGGGGAGTCCAAATGAATACATGGGGGTGAAGGGTCACTTTTAGGCGAAAACGCGTGTACATAATTAATAGATAGCCCCAAATGAATATGTGATTTGTTTGATAAAAATATTCACAGGGAGCTGCTAAAGCAATGTTGACGCATGAAGGGAAATTAGACTCAAAATATTGATCACTCATACTCATGTCTGATATTGATCACACATGTCTCAATTCCTTCCTTAAAGTCAAGTGTTCTTGTTTGTCCACAGCAGACAGAAATCCAATCCAGCCAGCCCTAGTAGCATATCAAACGGGTGTCCCATGCTAATCTGCTGAAGGGCGGTACCCCGGGGCGGCACCCCATTGCAAAGGCAGAGCTCTATCAGGAAGGGTGGCCATTTAATTTGGACTTCTAACAGTGCTACTGAAGAGAAAGGGTACGTGCGTTTAATAGTTTTACCATATTACTTCAGTAATTCTTTCTCCTCACTCCATCAGAGGCTGTAATCCTAATAATATTTTTGTCATAATTGTATGGCCAATAAAGAACTAAAACTTTCACCCCTATTATAAGACAGAAATTGATTTCGGCATTTTCAGTTCTCAATGAAATTACAATTCCAAGTTCTACCACTATAATTTACACAAACCTTGATCACATTATAGTGTCCATTCCCTTGGTAGATTGTGGTAACATGTTTCTCTGTGTATTGTTACTTCAGTGCATATGGAGAGCAAAGGTGTCATGGACACATCTTTACAGACCTTGTCTGTTATCGGACTAGCATTCAACCTCTCTCATCTCATTGTTATAAGGAACGAAGCACAAGGTAGAGGTAATACTTTGTTGATTTGTGACTTTTTTAATATGACTGTATTTGTTAAGTGCATGTACGTCGTTCGATTTCCTCAAGATACACTACAGGTCCCTTACTAATGAAATTGGTAAGTCCCGTTAATGCCCCTTCTGGGCAAACTTAACAAAAAATGACCCAGCATCAGTTTATTCGCTGTTCAATATTATGTATTGTTAGACACCCGTTTAGAGATCTTAATGGTTAATATGAAGGCAATGTATGATAAAACTATATGATATTTTGTCTTTAGATAGGTCTAGTATTAAGACTTCCATTCTACCTGTCATCGACCTTGGATGTGAGGAGATCTTCAAATCTTTCTCAGCTTACTCCAAACACAGGGGGCCCATCATCAATATTGTCATACTCCGTTATGAGCCGCTGCATGGGGTATGTACTAATATGATTATCCATACAAAGCTTGATGACTATTATAATATCTTACGAGCTACTTAAAAAAAAAGAAGAAAAAAAAACAGTTCCTGTGCATATGAATTTTCCTCTTGTCTTAAGGGGTGCATCCACTGTCTCCCTTCATCCGTATTTTTCTCCATAGAAATCAATGATAAATGATACGGATGAAACCGACGGGTGGTCCATCCGTCGGCAGTGGACGCACCCCTTTACCTAAACTTTAGAGATACGGGAATAGTCCATTTCACAGAGGGCTATATCTTTCGGAATGAATTAGGTAAAGATACTTGCCTTTGGATGAAGGGTCATTTAAAACTTGCTACTCATCTTCTCAAACTTTTTAACAAGTGCACTTTTATAAATGGGTGTAATGTGAACCAATATTACAATGTCTACTAATGTCTTCCCAGTAAGAAATGAGCGCTTGGTCTAAGCTACGTAACCTATAGTTAGACAACGGCAACAGACATGGCATGTCCTTTAATGCTTACCTACTTGGCAAAAACATATTTCTAATGTTTGCAAACGTTTTTTTAGGGTTGGGTGAAAAACTTTTTCTTATGCTTAATAACGTTTTGTTTGTTAACCATCGATTGAACGTACTAAAACGTTTTCAACTTTCATCTTTTTAATGTTTGTAAAACATAACATTATCTTTATTTTAACAATATGTTTTTTTGTGTTTTTCTTTACCTTAAAACTAAAAACGTTATTGTAGAATGTTTAAAACATTCTTTTCAGCACATGTTTTAATTGTGTTTTTTCCACGTTTAAAACAAAGGTTTGGCAAAATTAGGAACCCCATAAAAACGTTTTTAAACTTTCAAAAACGTTTTTGTGCCAGGTTGGTAAACTGTTGTTAGAGATCGTGTATGGTCATTAAAAAGGGCAGACCCCTTGTTTACTACATTCTCGTTGCCATCTATTTGGATCAAAACAAATCGCTAAATGGGTGATATGGTGATTATCGATCGTCAAGGGTAAATAAAAAGGATTTTGCATGGGGAATACTGCAGGTGCATGAAGTGTTGTTTTTCATGTTTAATTATTTATGAGTACATACCAGAGCGGTAGTTTGTGTGCTCTTCAATGTCAATGAAAATCCCATCCTCGCTCGTCCAGGCCCATACTTAGAGTACCGGGAAGGGCTGGTGAAAATTGTTTTCATCCAGGTTTCCTGGTGAAAATCAGTGATATGTAGTGACTTTTCACAGTGCCATTTACTGAGGAACTCATAAAGAGTGATTTTCACTGGGACAGGCCACTGAAAATAATTGGTTATATATGGTCTGTGCTGCCATCTACTGAAAAGCTTATTCATGAATGGATTAGATATTTTCACTGGGAAGGGCTGGTGAAAATTGTTTTCATCCAGGTGAAAACCAGTGATATGTAGAAGCATTTATGTGAGACATGTGAGGAGGAATATTAGAACATTGGTGGACTCAGTAATATTAGTTTTTGAAGCATTTGAACCTTGGCATCCTGAAGCTTATTCAGAATCAGTTATCATATATACCCTAATGAAAATATTTTGATAAGAGTCAGGGAAAATATAGTGAGAGTGTGTATAAGAGTTTCATATGGCATGACTGGTTAAAACATTTTGGAGTGGAGGGGCATGCCAGGGACCCTTTGAAAACATTCTCATCAAAAATGAGTCAATGAAAATGTTTTCATACAATGAAAAGGCTGCTGTTTTTCATAGGATGAGGGTCACTGAAAATATTTTCATATAAGACAGATCAATAAAAAGGATAAGAGTTTATGGAAATGGTCACTGAAAATATTTTCATACAAGACAGTCCGATGAAAAAGTGGATAGGGTTATGAAAGTTTTTCATATGGGAAAGATCACTGGAAATATTTTTATACGAAAGCGCTCAATGAAAGGTTTTTGGATGTATGAAACATTTTCATAAGGAAGAGCAGAAAATATTTTTCATATGGGACAGTTTGATGAAAATGTTGATTATTGTATATGAAAGTTTTTCATATGGAAAGGGTCAATGAAAATATTTCCGTATGAGTCAGCTGGATGAAAATATTTCGTATCAGCCAGCTTGATGAATGGTTTTTGGCTCTTTGAAAGATTTTCATATGGGAAGGACCATAGAAAATATTTTCATGTGAAGACCCACTGAAAATTTTATCATGAAATGAATGCTATGTATCCATTTTAATCATAACATGAATTGAAAATTATTTAATGGTGGAGAAAACATAGTGAACACATAGTTTTCGTACTGTCATTTAAAGAAGGTCTCAATCAGCGAAGTCATATACATGGAAAGTCAAGTTAGTTAATTGAGTGAGTGGTCCTTTGTTGTATGACATATTGTTACCTATAAAGTTGACCCCCAAACTTTGCTGATGATATTTAAAACAGGAAAGCAGGTAGAAACTTGAGGTAGAAGGGAGGGATTATACAGATAAGGCAGAAGATGGAGAAAAAACAGTAAGTGGGAGCAATTAGAAACATGTGAATGAGAGGGAAAAGCTAAAGAGGAAGAGAGGAGAGTGGGGAGAGAAGGGAATGGAGGAGAAATGGCATTTTCTTTGGGTAGCATACAATGAAAACTTTCATACTGGTGTAGATCATGGAAAACTAGGCATGGTGCAGATGAGATAAGACTTATCATCGATCCCAGCCCTAAGAACAGAAAGCTTTTCATATGAGTCCTCTCCCGTAGAATACAGGGGTTGGGGCTGCTGGACCGGTGTTTACTTGTGAATTGTGACGATATAAAATGGGCAGCCTAGGACACCCATTTTCAGCAGAGGGAGGCCAAGGGATATGTGAGGGTGATTGGGTTCTTAGGCACCCCCTTAGCAATAAAAAAGAAACTCCCATGTACACTGCCTCTGTAGAGGGAGGTTATTCGGCCAAAATAAGGAACAAAATTTGGCATTTATTGTTAACTTTGATTCTGTAACTGCCTCATACAATAAAAAAATTACCTTTTCTGATGCACCTTCTTTAAAATGAAGTTTTAGATGCTATTTTTTTTTATTGTCATTCATCTCAAAGCGACATGATCTGCCTGACAAAACTTTTCTAAGCGATATTATATATGAATGC
Source organism: Acholoe squamosa (assembly GCA_949317995.1). Lineage (NCBI taxonomy): Eukaryota > Metazoa > Annelida > Polychaeta > Phyllodocida > Polynoidae > Acholoe > Acholoe squamosa. The sequence goes on from OX439038.1 coordinate 48,409,378, forward strand.
AAATTATGACCAGGCAAGCAAAAACCCCCCCTCTGCAGGGAAATTCATTATCATAGTTCATCTCAAGATCTTTAAAATGAGACATCATTGGCATAGATATTCCTAGTAGTTATGTCGGAACCCCTCATTGAACATAGGTTGCTATTCATATCTGAAATCCATGATTAAGCTCTAAATACATTATAAACTACATTAATGTCTAAAAACACAATAAATCAGCCTTTTTCATAAAAAAATACATAACAATAATTATGGTGATTTTTATCATAGATATCTGGAAAGACTTTTCCATTTTTGTTTTCAGTTTTGGGTTTTTGGTGAGTACCCCCAAAAATTGGCATAAAAATCTGCAAATTTAGGTTACTGGAATGGTTGCCATGGCAACCGGGAACAGGCATATAGGGTAGAGTGACCTTGAGTTGTCCAGGTACCTTGAGTTGGCCTTTTTGCTTGGTTTTGGGCCCAAAATGAATGTGTTATTAGTGGATTCTAAGCTATTTGCACTGGTGCTATATGGCAAGATATGCTATAAGCTATCTTAGCACCTTTTGGAATATAAGTTTAGGACCTTCCAGGAGCTCTAGATGACACTAGAGTTTGTGAATTATTCTTGAAGTCAGATATAGGTTTCCGATGATTTTCCAGCAACAAAATGATAGATGAGTGATAATGTGATATTGACCAAGTAACAGAGTTAAACCTAACTAAAATTGGAAAAAAGCATTGCATTCATACTCTGTCAAACATCATTTAACTTGAAATTATTCCTTTTATAGTGTTCAGTACAAAAGTCAACAATCTGCTGTATAGAAGTTGACTCATGGTATGATAAGACTGACAAAAGGGTCTTTGAGTAGTACATGTACCTTGAGTCGGCCACTATACAAGTACCTTGAGTCGGCCACTATTGCTTTTTGGTCCAAAATGAACTTAGTAGTGACCATTTCATTGGGTTCTAAGTTATTACAGTGCTATGTGTAATGTAGCACCTGCTATCTTTCCATCTTTGGGAAAGTGAATCTAGCACTACGGGTATTTTTCAACAAAATCAACTATATTCTACCAATTAGGTAGAGAGGTCTTCTGATAGATTGACAGCCACTTTGAAATGACGGACAGCTGATAAATGGGGAAAAGTTTGCTATAATTTATGTTTACCCAAGGAATAGCATTAATTAGCATTATAATTAGTAAAATCATTCCAGAAACACTCTGACCAAGATCACTCAGCCAGGAATAAATGTTTTCCTTGTTTTGCTTCAAAAGCACACTCTTTACTATGTCTTAGTTGATTCATTTTATGATGTGGCTGACTCAAGGTACCACAGTGGCTGACTTATGGTACTGATGAAAGAAAATTCACATCTATTGAATAATTGGTGCTCAAAGAGCTCCATGACTATGGGTATGAAATAAAGATTACCTGTATGGCACTCGGAATGATACGGATCCAATGCAGAGTGTCTGTAGTCATTTTACTTCGTCTCCAAGGTTAGACAATCTCAGGATCCACCACAGGAATATTAATGTATATGAACTTTATCCTGTCATGGTGGGTCTGAAGCGCTGGTTAAAATATTTTAGTAATACCAGAGTTCATTGTATCACGGATAACATGCAAGTCTTGGCTATGTTAAATACCAGTAGGTCCAAGAATAAGTTATGCATGGAATGGTTACGTGAAATCTTCTGGTCATGTTTCATCAATAATATCGAAATATATTCCACATATATTAGATCAGAGGACAACATTTTAGCTGACCATTTGTCTAGGTTGAATTACAAAGGTGTCCCTAAAAATGTAGGAAGGTTTTGAGTGAATATAACATGTGTTGTTATGATTGCAGACCTCAGGAAGCTGGAGAGGAGAAGGAAAATATTCTTGTATAGGGGTGTGGCTGAGGCTACTCGTAAGACTCGAAGACAGCAGTTTAAAAGGTATAGAAAATTTTGTATAAAATTTAAATTTACCCCATTTCCTTGTTCATCTTCTCAAGCTTCGTTATATTGTGTGTACTTGTCTGAAATGATGAAACCTGTTTCAGTCAGAAATTATTTGGCTGCTGTATGGTATTACCAAAAATAAAAGGTTATGTGGATTATAGCAATAACTTTGTAGTGAAGAAAACTCTTGATGGTATAGAGAGAATGTGTAAGAGGTCGGGTATTACAACCTATCCTCTCAGTCCTAGTGATATGGTTGTTATTAAGTCTAGACTTAATTTGGAATCCATTGAAGATGTGGTCTTTTGGTCTGCAATATTGTTATGTTTTCGATGTGTATTCAGGGTAGGACATGTGGTTCAATCACCTCATAATTTTCTGAGGAGGAACATTAAGATATCTATGGATTGTATAGAGATTAAAGTCAACTCATCTAAAACAGACCATTGGTAAGGATTCCTATGTAGTGTACCTTAAGAGGGATGATAGTTCAGACTTATGTCCAGCTAGGTATATTAATGAATGTGTGAAGACCTGTAAGTACAGCCGGTTTCTTTTCTCCATCGATGCCAGATCGTTGCAGTATCACTATGTAAATACCAGGTTAAAAGCTATTGCCTTACAGTGTGGTATATCCAGTAGGGTTTCGACTCATTCTCTTAGACATGGTGGTGCAACTTTATTAAAGAATGCAGGGCTGAGTGTTCAGGACATTATGAGGCGGGCCAATTGGAAATCTAATGTGATATATAATTATTTACATGAGTCAAAGGACAGTTTGTTAGCTTTGGATGTAATGATATAATGTGGAATGTTTACATTGTGTTTGGCAGTTGGTTGGCATGTATAGGATTGATATTGACAAAGTCAATTCTCACCAAACCCACTGTCTTCTTATCTATCCACATTATTGTATTATTATTATCAATTTAATATTATTAATTATTACCGGTACACTCTTTCAACGCATTAACTTATATATATATATATATATATATATATATAGTAATGAATAAGTTGGACACAAGACCAGAGGCGTTTGTAGTAGAGTAAGGGAAAGTGACACCCGTATATTCTCTGTGTAATAAAAGGCGAGTACAAACAGCAGTTGTAATGTGTTATCAATCATCAAACATTCATCAACGTCGTTCCTAGAGCCAACTTCGCTAGGGAGACTGGATCGGTCCACACCCAGCGACAAGTCGAGGTTGACTGAGGAGGCGGCCACCCCGCGGCTCCTTATATAGTCGCCACGGGCGGGGCGCCACCTTGCGGTGCGGGACCGAACCAGTCTGCCCCGCGAAGTCCCGCAGAAGTCGTTGACTCGAAGCGACTTCGCTACACTCTTCCCCCTTTAATTCAAACTCTATACATCGAGAAAAGAGGGGGGGAGCATGAACTATTATAATTAATGAACTCGCAATAAGGCGCCCCTATACGCCAACTACTGAATAGGGCTATGCTATATGAACCTCCTAAATTAAATAGCCCTGCGACATCGAGCGCACTCAGGCTAAAGCTGGTGATTCCCACGGCGGTCCCCTTGAGGACAATATCAGCCAGAGTCGAATCGGTTCCCATAGTAACTTGCATAACTAGCCCAAACATCCTAAAGCCGAATAAGCAACAGGCGACAATAGGTTGGACCTGACTATGTAGTAGACTAAGTCCCCGGTCGTACAATAGTAGACGAAGAGTCGTTAACATTTCCCCAAGTCGAATTTCCATAGTAACAGGCAACGAGAACGCATTCCCCGTCCTGGTGGCACCCTCGGTTATCCCCGCATCCCAGGCCGCACAGGCCATGTCACACACAGCCGGTCTAGGTCTACAGGATAAATGAGTCGCGGTAGGCCCCTCAACAGATATCAGTAGTATGATCACCCCGAATAATGCTGTTGCCATGGCAACCTCAGCTATATAGACGAATACATTTTGAAGAGTCGTACATGTCATACATCGTAACACAAATAACAATGCAGCAATTGGGACTGCACAAGTCGTAACCACACCGGCAAGTACAGTTGCCCTAGTAACTTCAGTCGTATAGGCGAACACAGTACAAAGGATCATACATGCCATATACAGTAACGCGAACATCAATGCAACAATAGGAACTGCACAAGTCGTAACCATACCGGCAGGTGCAGTTGCCATATACAGGAGTCCAAATATTAATATCAGAACAGGAACTTCACACGTTGCAAACTGTCTCTCCTGGGGGGCAACAGCCCCAGCGAGTGTCGGCCGAACCTGGGGGGAAACAGCCCCAGCGTCCTCCAAAAGGGCCTCCTGGGGGGCAACAGCCCCAGCGAGGGTGAGCATGACCTGGGGGGCGACAGCCCCAGCGTCATCTCGTCCGAGCCGCACGCCTCGGCTCGGAGGGTCCCGCACCGGCCTCACTGCTCCTCTGTTGCTGGTGAGTGCTGCAATCAACCACAAAAGAACATTGATTAACTGGTTAGTCGCAGCCCGGTGCGCATCCCCTGTGCTCCCCCATCCCACATGAGGGAAGCTGGTGTCGGGTCCTTCCTGAGCCTTCACAGTACTGATGACCCTAATTATGATAAGGCGAATAACATAAGAGGTTACTACAGACGACTCAGCCTGATATACTGCAGGCTGGCTCAATTCACAAGACGATACAAGTCGATAATACTTCCACCCCCTCCCCACCTCAATTACTGGTGAGGGGGGGCCTCCCCGAAAGGGTGTGTGGTTCTCAGGTCTGTCAACAGGCGAATTTCACTTACCGAAGCCGGGGAACCCTTCTGCGGATGAGACGTACGGCTCACCTCCTCCTCGTCGACAGTGGGGGGTTCACGGTCACCCGAGGCGTCTGAAGGTCGGGCGGCCGTAGGTTCCGGTGGCTCCGGGGCTCCCCGAGCCGCGGATGGTGCAGGACGACGTCGAGCTGGCTGGTCTGGTCCGCCTCGCGCTGTTGAGGTGGAGGGGCGTGGGGGTACCACGCGTCGGTATGTAGTGGATGTGGTGTTCGACAGAGTGTAGGTGTTTGCACCATGGACCTTGAGATGACTGTCAAGATCACCCGTTATGGCACCATAACCAGGACCTAGGTCCCTGGGAGGGATCATATAGGCCGCCCACCGTTCCAGCGGGTCGGGGTCTCTCCCTTTGACATGCCACCATGGCATGAACATGAATGGTGACCACGCTGGTGGCATATTAGATGGTGGGGGACGTCGGCGCCTACGGGCGCTAGGTGGGGTATGGCGGAACGATGACCAGGTGGGTGGCATCGGGTGAGGTCTAACCCCAGGGGCCGGTGGAGACTCCTCCCTGGCCGCGGTGTGTTGGTGCTCTGGAGCAGCATCCCTCGGGCGACGCCGGGGCGAGGCAGGGGGCGAATCCCACTCCGGGGGAAGGGGGTTCCCACACTCCTCATCCGATGGACAGAGGCGCGTTTTGGGGGTCGCAAGAGGTAAGGCGTCCAGGTCTGCTCTCTCGTCCAGGAGTATTTCCCCGCCCGGCCAGCGTGATGATGGGGTTTTGGCGTCGGGCTGGGTGGCTGGCTCGCCCCCCTCCGTTTGAGTCGACATGGAGACGACCGGTGTTAGCCTGACCAACTCCACCGGGCTGGTGCGGTCCCATACTCGCCCCAGCTCGCCGACCTCCTCAGGTGTGAGAGTGATTACCGTGGGGATTAGTTCTACAGGCGTCTGTGCGGCTAACAGATGGTGTACGGCCACAGCGGCCTCATCCTCCCCGACATGCTGCAGTGCCACACCTCCCATGGTGGCGGCCGAAGTGCCCACTCGAGAGGGGTCACTGAGGGCGGGGACGTTAGAAGTCGATGGGAGGGCCAATGCGTTGTCCTGACCGATGGGTTTGGCCGGGGAGCTTGCCGACTGAGGGACGGCAGAAGTGTCCCCGGGAGGGATATGCTTCCCCCCTTGGGCTACCCCAGGCGCTGAAGGTACTGACGTCGAGGAGGTGGTGTCGGGAGGCGCTGACCCCGTACGGGTCCCCTCGTACCCCGAGCTTGGTACCTGCGCCTCTGACAGCGATGTGGTGCCGGCATCCGATGTTGCCTCGGGACATATAGGCGAGGGAAGGTCGGCGACTGATGACTCTTGAGGCGCTGACCCCGTAAGGGCCCCCTCGTCATCTTCGGACACAGGCGACTCTGCAGACGCTGTCGGTGGGCTACCTGGTAGTGCCTCCAGGAGAGGACTGAGATCCACTCCCGTGGGAGCACCCTCCGGTTCCTCCTCCGAAGACAGAGATACGCTCTGGTATTGTACCGGATCCTCAGTGGCCGTTGCGGTGGCCGTAACCGCGGGAGTATCCGCCACACTGGGTGCCGCTGACGCCTGTGGCGTAGCCTGAGTCGGGGCAGTAACGCTGGGAGCAGAGGTGACTGCTGTAGTAGGCACACCCCACATTGTCAGAAGGTCAGTCAGCCTCCTCGCCATGTCCTCCTTACTGGTTCCCTCGGCGACATACGCCGAGCTCAGGGACATCAGTAGTTCCTTGCTGACGGGCGTGCCGGCCGTGCTAGCTGCCGGACCCCAGCTGACTAGGGTGGGCGCGGGCAGCGTAGCAGGAGTCGGTGGTGCCACTCGGGTAGGCCCAGCAGGGGGAGGAGTCGTAGTAGGCTGTGACGCGGGTTCCAACACCGTCTCCCCCTGGGGGGCCTGGGGGGGGCTACAGGGGGAGGAGTCGTAGTGAGCTGTGAGGCGGGTTCCAACACCGTCTCCCCCTGGGTGGCCGTCTCAGATGGAGGAGCTGGGGTGCCGATCGTCCTCTCTCTCTTCCGGCCCCGTGGCGAGCCGGAGTCAAGTCGGCGGCGTGTCCTCTCTAGGGTCGAGCTGCTAGAGCTCCTCGGGGAGGAGCGGGTAGGCCGGGCAGAGCTCGCCGAGGTGCTTCTAGGGGAACGATCCTGGCTCCTCTTCCGCTTCGACCCCTTCTTAGCGTCGGGGAGTAGTTTGGCGGGCGTCAAGACGGGTGATACGGCGGACCCCAAACTAATGGAAGGGCTGGCGCCGAAATCACCACTTCTCCCGGGGCGGGGGGGAGCTGGTCTCTCCTGAGGTGGGAGGGCCTTCTTAGGCGGCACCGGAGACGGAGTTCGTTCCCCCTCGGACGGTTGGCTGGACTCCGGAGAGGAGGGGGCGGAGCCACCGGACTCGTCTTCGGATTCCCCGTCGTCGCTTTCGGACGATTCCGAGGGCACTGGTATGGCCACCTTTTTCCGAGGGGAGGGGGAGGACTGGGCGAGTCCGGGCACCACCCGAGGTTTGGGCATCCGCTTGCTGTCTCTCACCCAAGGATGATCTGCCCCCCCTTGCTTACGGTGTTTATTGCGGATGTGCCTGATCATATCCTCTTGGCGGTCGGTGGCGTAAGTGCACCCCGTCTTCCTATATGGACAGAACCATCCCTCTAGCTCTCCCTCGGGGTGCTGCCGGCTTCGGTGCCTGGTCATAGCCTGCCTCCGGGAGAAATCGGCTCCGCAGATATCACAGGGAATGCGGGACCCCTTCATGATGCCGTGTGGACACTTGCGGGACCGTGCGGGACTGCGGGACCTTGCGGGACTGCGGGGACTGCGGGACCTGGCTCTTCCAGGGGCCCCCCTCCGGTCGTCGGCCGACGACCTGCGGTTCCTATACGATTTTTCAGGCGACTCTCGCCTCCCTCTCCCTTGTAGACGGGAGCCACCTCTCCCTGAACTCCCCCGAGGTTTAGGAGATGCAGAACTGGAGGATAACGACGAAATTCGGGGACTTTTGCGGGTCAGCTGTTCCTTCTTCCTCCCCTCCGCGGTTCCAGACAGTGCGGGACTCCCCTGTTTACCGTTTCTGCGGCCCTGCAGCGGTCCCGAGGCGGGACCCGGTGACAGCCGTCGCTTCTTTGAGGAGTTAGCCACTCGAGGAATCACGTAGGACGCTAATTTCTTAGATTTTCCTGGCATTTTTGGCTCCCTCCCTAGTCTGTTCCACACTGACATTTCCGGCTGAGCTTCCTCCCGTTCTTTTGTGACGTCAGAGGTGGCGTCCCGCTGCGGGACGCTACGTGATCTGCGGGACCCCCTTGTAGTCCAGTTTTCCCGCCTCCCGCTCCCGGGAGCGCTGCGGGACCGTTGGTCGCTCTGACAACCAAGGGGGTACCAGCCGCGGGCCCGGGGGGCACCTCCCCGTGACCAGTCGTTAACCTTTCCCGACGGCGTTGTCCGTACCAGGGAAGACAAGGCGAGCCCCTCTACGGCCCCTTTTTCCAGAACCCGGAAGCCGTCCGGCCTTCTTGCTTTCACCTTCCAGGGGCCGTCCCAATTTATTTTAGACGGTGGTCGTCGACCCCCTTTGGCGGTTGGATGGTAAAAGACGGTATCCCCTCCTTCCCACGGCCCCCCTCCAGGGGGGCCTCTTACCGTTCGCACGAACCCCTCTCCTTCTCTTTCCGGCGAGGGAGTGGCGGTGGCTTCCTCCGGTGGGGTCCGGGCGGGCAGCGGGTGAACCCCTTCCGGGGGGGGCGGTACCTCCTTCAACGAGTCGCAATGCACTATTTTCGTTTTTCGTCCCATGCGAATCTCATAGACGGAGCCGGCCAGGTGACGAGTAACTTCCCAGGGACCCGTCCAGAACCGTTGGAGCTTAGGGCTGACCCCTTTCTTCTTTATCGGGTGTAGATAATAGACGGTAGACCCAACTGCAATTGTTCGCTCCCTGGCATGAAGATTGTAATTCCTCTCTTGCCGTGCCACTGAGGTACCCAGGTGCCCCAAGGCCACCTCGTGCGCGGATGCCATAGACCGCCGAAGACGGGCCACATAGCCTTCCGACCCCTCCCCGAGCTCTTCCTCCCCCTCTGGATACAGAACTGTCAGCGGAACCATAGTCTCCCTTCCCAACATCATCATGTTAGGAGAGACGCCCGTCGAGGAGTGAGAAGAGGCGCGGTAGGCCGCCATCACGAACGGAAGCTGTAAATCCCAATCGGATTGGTCCCGGGCCACCACGGCGGACAACAGGGCTTCGATGGTACGGTTGCTCCTCTCGACGAGACCATCCGACTTGGGGTTGAAGGCGCACGTGCGAGTTTGGAGGATGCCTAACAGTCGAATCGTCTCCTGGAACAGTCGGCTTTGAAAGTTCCTTCCCTGATCGGAGTGGAGCGTTGCTGGGGGACCAAGACGACAGACGATCGTTTCAACGAAGGCTCGGCCTACTGTGGAGGCCTCTTGGTCTGGGAGAGGGACCGCTTCGGCCCATTTCGTCAAATAGTCGATCATGACCAGAACGTACTTGTTAGCACGCGGCTCAGGCGTAGTCGGAAAAGGGCCCATAAGATCGACCGCCATACGTTCCATTGGAAGACCAACGGGGACATGCCCCATCCGGGTACGGTGTGGTGCATGAGGAGGTTTTCTCTCCAAGCACTCCGGGCAGGTGGCCACCCAGTAGGTCAAGTCACGCCTGAATTCCAGCCAATACCATCGCTCCGCACACTTCCGAATCGTTCGGGTGCAACCGAAGTGCCCCACGATGCCTGCCCCATGGCAAGACTCCCAGACCTCCCTCCTTCGCTTCTCAGGGACCACCAGCTGAAAGTGGCGCGTGGTGCCCGGAGCGAACCACCACCGACCTAGGAGACCCTGTCGGATCTCGAGACGTTGAAATTGTGCCGCCATAGACCGAAGCGGGTATGATTTTCCTCGTAGTTCTTCTACCGTAGGTGGGGTGCCACTCTCCACCCAAGGTATTACCTGAGAAAGTAGGGGATCCTCCCTCTGATCGGTTCGCCACTCGCCCCGTACCTCTTCCCCCCGGTCAGGATCAGAAGCACCTTGGCGGGTTATGGCAAAGACGTGATTGGTCGAGACGGTAGCGTCATCTCCCTCTTCTTCGGAGCGACCGCACTGGCGACAAGGAATGCGCGAGAGGCCGTCAGCGTTGCCGTGGCGACTTCCTGGGCGATGTTCCACCGAAAAGTCGAACATGTCCATTACCTGTAGCCACCGTGCTATCTGCCCCTCGGGCTCCTTGAATGACATTACCCATTTCAAGGCCGCGTGATCTGTCCGAATCAATACGCGACGACCCAATAAGTAGTGGCGGAATTTTTTTAAGCCGAAGACAACCGCTAGTAATTCCCGCCGGGTCACGCAATAATTGCGTTCAGCCTTGGTGAGGGTACGACTGCCATAAGACAGGACCACTTCGCGTTTGCTCTGTTCCTGCGACAGTACAGCCCCTAGACCCATGTCGGAGGCATCGGTGTCAAGGACTACCTGTCCTTCCTCTTGGGGGTATCCCAGAATAGGCGACTCAGTCAACAACTGCTTTATCCGGTTGAAGGCGGCCTCACAGTCGTGATCCCAGCGAAAGACTCTGCCCTTGTCCACCAGGGTGGTTAGTGGTTTTGAGAGAGTAGCAAAGCCAGGGACGAAAGCCCTGTAATAGCCTGCTAAACCGAGGAAGCTGCGTACTTCCGTGAGTGAAGCAGGGGTAGGCCAGTCGCGCACCGCTTCTATCTTCTTTGGATCCGTGGAGATGCCCTCCCGACTCACAACATGGCCTAAGAAGGAAACCTCCCGCCTCGCCATCCGGCATTTAGTCGGTTTAACTTTCAGCCCTGCCTTCTGAAGTCGAGTTAGTACTTCCCCCAACCTCGCCAAGTGTTCGGAAAAGGTCTGGGAGAAGACCACAATGTCATCAAGATACACCAAACAAGAACTCCATTGGAGCCCTCGCATGGCAACCTCCATCAGGCGCTCGAAGGTGCCGGGGGCATTACAAAGCCCGAAGGGCATAACCGTAAACTGATACAATCCCCGATGGGTGGCAAAAGCCGTCTTTTCCCGGTCCTCTGGAGCCATAGCCACTTGCCAGTATCCGCTGACCAGATCCATGGTCGAAAACCATTCAGATCCGGCCAGTGTGTCCAGGCTGTCGTCGATCCGTGGCAAGGGGTATGCGTCCTTTACTGTCGCCTTGTTAAGTCGTCTATAGTCGACACAGAAACGCATCGATCCATCTTTTTTTCGCACGAGGACCACGGGTGACGCCCAGGGGCCCTCGGCAGGCTCAATAGTCCCCGCTTCGAGCATCTTGTCAACTTCCTCGTCTACCAGGCCTCTACGATGGGGGGCCAGGCGGCGTGGTGGCTGCTTTATTGATGGATGACTATCGGTCCTAATGTGGTGCTCCACGAGGTTAGCCCGGCCGATGTCCCCTGGTTCCAGTTGAAAGGCGCCAGCGTGGGAGCGTAGCAACTCCTCTAGTTGCTCCCGCTCCTTGCCTTCTACCCCACTCACCAGGGACTGCACCATAGGCTCCACCCGAGGATCTTCAGTCGTAACTATCCGACAGTGAGAAGGACTGTCTTCTTGCCCCTCTGCGGGGACCTCGCCTACTTCTTCCACCATGGCCAACTCCATGTCACGATAGACTGTGACAGGGTCTTGACCTGGATTAAATAGTCGCAATGGAGCCACCTTCTCACGGGGGTCTATCAGGCCTCTCCCCACCAAGAGTCCTCTTTTGTCCTCTTTCTCTCGTAGGCCCTCCACGAGACCTAGATTGGCACTGTTCCACGGTCCCACCACGTAACCGTCAATGACGGTTTCGGAACCCGGGGCCAGGACTGTAGTCTTCTGGCTGACTATCCGGCAAACTAGAGTCGCACTAGGAATGGCCCGCGGGGCAGCCGGGAGAACTAGCCGTTCGCCTGCCATGTCCACCATCATGCGGGCCTCCCTCAGAAAGTTAGACCCTAAAATCACTTCAGTCGGCATATCAGCTATGTGCAAGACAATGGGCCAGGCTCCCCTGGCCAAAGACAGTGCAGTTTCCCAACGTCCCCGTAGCTGCATAAGTCGGCCCTCTACAGAATAGACTCGCTCTTGGGAGGGGGGAAGCTCCCTGTCACCCCCATTTTTCTGCCACCAGGCTAGGGACACCAAATTTACTGTAGCACCCGTGTCCACCAAACACTGGACTGGTCTACCCTCAATGGTTCCCTCAACCAGGAGGCCCGCTCCTCCCATCTCAAGTCGTCCCTTAACCTCTGTAGTTGCCTCTTCTATCTGCCTATCTTCGGTCCTGACTTGGGAGTCAGTCAGGACCGAGTCTAGTTTTCCGCCGGCTTCACCTCGGTGGCCTTACGGCCCTGTCCTTCGGCCTCCTGGATTCTAGCCTTCCATTCAGGGCAATCGCGCCGGAAGTGCCCCTCTTTGGTGCAATGGAAACAACGGACAGGCGACCTGCTTCAAGTCGACTCCCTTCTCTTGCCTTCCTGAGGACGTCCCCATTTCTTGAGAGCCGCGTCAGTGCGAGCCAGCGAGGCCTCGGAGCGGGCCTGCCCGTCTTTCATCTCCTTCCGCAAGGCGGCAAGCTCCTCAGCCATAGTAGTCGATGACGCGCGGGCTGCGGCTGCTCCCCTCTCGGCCCCTCCCGACCGAAGGCACGCTTCCGCGTGTAGGGCGACCTGGATGGCGCCGGATAAGTCGTCTGGCATAGCCTGATAGATCCATTGACGCAGTCGTTCGTCGGGGAGGCTCTCTATAAAGCGATCACGGCACATGATATCCACCGTGGAATCGTCGGCACATGGGTATGCTAAGCGCATATATCTCTGTATCTCCTCAGCGTGTGACTGCAGACAGGTACCCTTGGCTCGCTCCAACGAACGTAGTTTAGACTTGTACACGGTGCTCTGATTTGGGGGCTGGAACCGGTTTACCAAGGCCTGCCTCAATCTCAGGTACCCGGCCTCCGTCCCCGTCTCGATCCCTGATATCAGACGTCGGGCCACTCCCGTCAGGCTAAGGCCTAGGAAAACGCCCGCGTCGGAGTTATTCCACCCATTGGCCCTTCTGCATAAGTCGAAGTGTGACAGGTATTCTGGTAAATGCCCTGTGCCGTCGAATTTACCAGGCATAAAGATCGGTTTGGACAACCTATCGCGGGGGCCCCACTCCTTCAAAGCGTCAGTAGACAGGCACCGAGGCGACGACGGGGGAAGGCGAGGTTCACCCACCATTCCTCCTATGTTGCTAGTCGAGCGACTTCCCATCAAGTTAGCATCCGCTGTCGGGCCAGATCGTGACGGTGGCCACAACCCATGTTCGGTTGCTGATCTTTTCCATTCTGCCAGAGCAGGCCCCCCTTCCGGTACCAGTTCTCGGGCAGTCGAGTCAATCAGCGGAGCTGGGTTAGAGGATGAAGGGGGATCCAGTTCACCAGGTGACATTGAGGACATTTGCTCCGTCAAAGACGCTAGCTCCCTTGCTTTCTCTTCGGCAAGGCGACGACTTCTCGCCTCCTCCTCGGACCGCTCCCGCTCCTTTTCTTCCGCTCGCAGAAGCTGCTGGGCCTGAGCCAGTCGTTCCCCCTCCCGGATGGCCAACCGGGACTCCTCCCGCCGCCTTTCCTCATTCAGTCGCCATTGTTGCACCCACAAGGCTTGTCGTCTCTCCTCATCCGGATCCACACGTACCCCTCCCCAGACGGTGGGGATCTCGATATGTGCCCTCGGGTCAGGTGATGAGGAGACGTGGGGTGCTGGTATTGACCACGGAGAATTATTCCCGTGGTCCTCCGGCCAAGCACCCTGACTCACGGTCGATGGTCGGCCGTAGAACCCCGGGGGTGACCCTGTAGGGCGACCCTTGGGCCTCGCTGAGGGTAGTCGTTTTTTTTCTTCTGTCTCAGGATGGGGTGGGGAGGGACCACCCACCATCTCCGGCCACCTCCCCATGGGGGGTTGTAGACCAGAATGGGGTGCCGGACCCTTCCTCTCCCAAAGTCGACCAACTCCGAGTCCACCCATCTGGGCAAAGTCCCCGACTTTTCCCCGAGGTACCGGACTCCGACCGTTAGACTGGGGGCCACCCTCCGTCCCGGTCAGAACTTCCCCCGCGGGAGGCTGCTCGGTGCGGGGTTCCAACCCTCGCCCCCCTTGTTCCTTTAGGTTCCACCCGGGGGAACCCCCCAAGGTATGAGCCACCGCAACACTGGGGGCGAACAAAGTCGACTTGCCCAACGGTTCCTTTTTTTCTGCTCGCTCAGAAGACGGTGGGAGGATGTTATTCCCGGTGGTTGGCAGTTCCGATGGTTGAGGTGCCGGTGAACTGCGGGACCTTGCGGGACTGCGGGACCTTGCGGGACTGCGGGACCTTGCGGGACTGCGGGACCTTGCGGGACTGCGGGACCTTGCGGGACTGCGGGACCTTGCGGGACTGCGGGACCCGGAGGTAACCGCAACATAACTTCTTCGTCGATCTGTACGACCGTCCCCCTCACCCCCGCCATCATCTCCTCCCTCTCTTCTCTTGTAAGGCCATCACTAGACGCACTAGTACTTGCCATTTTCCCGATTTCGTGACCAACTATCCGAATCAGTGGGTTCCCTTAGGAGAAAGTAATAAAAATTTCTACCAAGTTACCCGCTGTCACCACTGTAATAAATAAGTTGGACACAAGACCAGAGGCGTTTGTAGTAGAGTAAGGGAAAGTGACACCCGTATATTCTCTGTGTAATAAAAGGCGAGTACAAACAGCAGTTGTAATGTGTTATCAATCATCAAACATTCATCAACGTCGTTCCTAGAGCCAACTTCGCTAGGGAGACTGGATCGTTCCACACCCAGCGACAAGTCGAGGTTGACTGAGGAGGCGGCCACCCCGCGGCTCCTTATATAGTCGCCACGGGCGGGGCGCCACCTTGCGGTGCGGGACCGAACCAGTCTGCCCCGCGAAGTCCCGCAGAAGTCGTTGACTCGAAGCGACTTCGCTACAATATATATATATATATATACACATTATACATTATCCCCTATACATTATCTCTATAGGGGTAAGTACTATATATATAGTACTTACCCCAAAACGAAAAAAAAAAAAACATGTCAAAGTAACATTTTTCGGTGTACTGCAAAAATGTTTTTAAACATTCTATTTCTAGGTTAAAAATATTGCTTTTACAAAAATTGAAAAGACTTACATTGAAAATAATTCATGATAAATAACGAAATAAGAAAAAAAATGTTGTTTTTTTTGGTTACACAAACGGTTTTAGTATCCATGCCTTTTGCAAACATTCCAAAAGTTGCAAAATCGTTTCGTTTTTTTTTTGCCATGCAGGTGGGCTCCCATATCTACAACCGTTTCATATACCAGTCCTAACTGATAATTGCAAAACACCCCTTATTGAAAAAAAAATCATTACCGTTGTCGTTTATTGGATAATAGGTATACCTTGGTCACCCCTGCGGATGGTCAATTTGGAATAGAGAAGAATGGGACATGGTCAGTGAGGCCCCTAGCCAGACTTCACTGTGGGGGGGGGGGAGCTCAAATAATTTAGGTGGAACTCGATAGAAATACTCAAGTGGCAAAGCGGCAAAAATCAAAAGTGAAGCGCAGTGACAAAGCTGGGGGGCAGGGGCATGCTCCCCTGGAAAAAATAGAATAAAAATAATCAAAATAGGTGATTTCAGGTCCAACCCCCTGTTAGTTCCACTCGCCTGTGATAAGTTTCCCCTTTTTCATGCCCATGATGAGTTCCGCCCTTTCATGCACTACCCCTTTAGTTCCACTTCCCCATGATGAAAACAAAACAAAAAAATGTGGGAGGGTGGAACTCCACATAATTTTGCTCGGGGGGGGGGGCTCGAGCCCCCTGAGCAAATAGAGAAATTTGGTATGGAGGGATCATCTAGGATATCTAAGGATGTATACATTTTAATAACTCGACATGCCACCATTGGATTCAATACGAAAAATGGATGCACAGACCCAGGTATGTCGCATGGCTTATTCAAATCCTTCATATACATTGGATTATAGTACCGTCCAGTGTGGAGTAGTGGACAGCGTTTCTGTTTATTGCCACAGCGCCCGGGGTACGATTCCCCCCTAGAACTCTGAACGGTTTTAACTGGAAATGTATTGCGAGGTTGACTTTGTATACTTCTCCACTTTATTAAGATGTCCAGGTTGAAATCAGTGCCTTCTTGAAGACGAACAATGGTGTCAGAGTAAGGCTATGGCCTGATAATGCACGGGGGTTATGACCAAAAAAGCACTGTCCAAGCCAAAATCGTGAGATAAGGTGGTATCTTCCCTCTTGGCCCTTCCCTCTAGGACGAGAGTGGTTTACCCAATTCTACTTCAAGAACAGAATAGGGGTGCACATTGTGGTCTCAGATGGACTGCACTCAAAGTACAGCTTCAATCTGAATGATACAGAGAGGAATGGCATACTGACAATAATTTTTGTTTTTCTCTTGGTCGGAATAGTTCTCAATAAAGTTTCCATAAAGTTTCAACAGAAAATAAAAATATATCAGTAATAGGATGAATTTTCAATATCTTTAGACTTTTGTTTTCTCAAAGTACGTATATGATCTAATTTATTTTAGTTAAAAACAAAAATCCTAACAACAGTCAATCATGTTGTAGTCACTTTCTAAATCATTAGAATTAAGTCATCGTTAGGGAGTGATCATTTTTTAACAACAGGGGGGGCCGGTGGGTTTGAGGGGGGGTCAGAATTTTTTCAACCCCTTGACCGGGGGGGGGGGGTCAGAATTTTTTCAATACCTCTGATGGGGGGGGTCAAAATAATTTCACCGCTTTTCAGTGGAAAACCCCGCGCATTACTAAAGGCTAAAAGGGGACGTTCGCGCGCGATTTTTGTCCCTTATGGGGGGGGTCGAAAAAATTTTACCCCCTCGAGAGGGGGGGTCGAAATTTTTTTCGTGCGTCCACGCGCAAACCCACCAGCCCCCCCCTGTTGTTAAAAAATGATCACTCCCTTAGTTTATGGCATAACTGATATCAGCCAGTGTTATAACCAGTGTTATCTACATGGCTGCCTACAGTTGCACACTGATAGCAAGTTTCAGTAACTAGTGCTACTCCTGTGGCCCCTTTTACTATATGGGGGTTGGTTCAGGATGATACTTATACACTACTGTCAATCGAAGGCAGTGTCATGCACCAGTATCTACAGGTAGGCTACTAACTCAGAGATTTCTGTCGAAAGTCACCTTTAGTTATATAGTTGCCACATTTACTTCCTCACGTTCTTTATGTTCAACGTTTTCTTAAAACCATAATCTAACATTAATAAGACTTAATCATAAACAGTGAAATGTTTTGCAAGAAGGCATTTTGTGTTTCAACTTTCTAACTATACATATATCGCTAAGCTTTATGATTATAACCATTTAAAAATGTACAGCAGTTCCATTTATTGATTAAAATATGGATGGGACGGTGGTCCTTCATGTAGGACGTTTCTGGGCTAAGCCATAGAAAGGTGCCGTCTGTTCAATTAAAGACATTCCCACCTGTGATATACTCCAATTAGCTAATTAGATTATTTCATATATTCTCTGAGTGATTGGGTTACACGCTCCATTTCTAGGAAACAATTGACGGTATAGTTGAAGGATTGTTTGCAAGAATCAACAGATACGGAGATGACGCAGACTTCATGAACCTAGCACGACAAAACAGAAAAGCTGCCATAATTACTGATGAGTTACTCAGCAGACATTTGAACGAAACAGAGGGAGTGTGTAACACAACGACTATTCATGAAACCTTTATGCCAGCCGGATTAGCTGCAGCTTTACCTAAGGGCAGCCCTTTTGAAAAGTATTTCTCCAAGGTGTTAGTACTTGTTCCTTCACGACTAGGAATACACATAATTATGTACGAGTAGTTTGAATTTCTCCTAACAAGAAAACAAAAACAGCATTATCTCACCTGGCAAAAAGTATCTTTAATGTTTGCAAAGTTTTGGAATAGGTTCAGGTGAAAAAGTTTGCAAAAAACGTTTTTATGACGTTCAATAGATGTTTTTACGGAGCCCCTAATAGGACATACCAAAAAAGAATTTTCCCCAGAAAAAAATATTCTTGTGGATGAACAAATAATTCTTGCGGGTACACAAATATTCTTGCGGATGCACAAATAATTCTTGCTGAACACAAATATTCTTGCGGATGCACAAACATTCTTGCGAATGCACAAATAATTCTTGTGGATGCACAAACATTCTTGTGGATGCACAAATAATTCTTTTGGGTGCACAAATAATTATTGCTGGTAAGCAAACATTCTTGTGAATGCACAAAACATTCTTGCCGGTGGACAAATATTCTTGCAGGGGAACAAATCATGTTTCTATCACACACAAGAAATATTCTTGCGGCCACAAAAAA
The DNA here is from genome assembly GCA_949317995.1 of Acholoe squamosa. Taxonomy (NCBI): domain Eukaryota; kingdom Metazoa; phylum Annelida; class Polychaeta; order Phyllodocida; family Polynoidae; genus Acholoe; species Acholoe squamosa. The sequence goes on from OX439038.1 coordinate 48,427,523, forward strand.
ACTGCCCCCTACAAAAAACGTTTCTGTACCTGCAATAATGTTTGTACACCTGCAAGAACTATTTGTGTACCTGAAAGTACAATTTGTGTACCCCCAAGATTTATTTCTGCACCAGCAAGTTTTTTTGTGTACCCGCAAGAATGATTTGTGCACCCGCAAGAATAATTTGTGTACCCACAGGAATGTTTGTGCACCCGCAAGAATAATCTGTGTACCCGCAAGACGTTTGTGCACCCGCAAGAATGTTTGTGCACCCGCAAGAATAATCTGTGTACCCGCAAGAATGTTTATGCACCTGCAAGAATAATCTGGGTACCTGCAAGAATGTTTGTGCACCTGCAAGAATTATTTGTGCACCCGCAAGAATGTTTGTGCACCCGCAAGAATTATTTGTGCCTGCGCAAGAATGTTTGTGCACCCGCAAGAATGTTTGTGCACCCGCAAGAATATTTTTTGGGGGAAAAAATTATTTTTCGTATGTCCTATTAGGGGCTCCTTATGTTTTAGATGTATATTTAATGTATTAAAACATTTGTTTTTCTATGTATTTAGCCTGACATAAACATTTTGTAAGTTGCATTTGTTTTACATCAAAATTATGTTCTTTTAACCTTAAAATGAAAACGTGTTTATATAACATTAAAAAGGTTTTTGTGTGTGTATCAGGAAACACAGTTTCTAAACAATTATAACATTCCATGGACAATTTGGACTGTGTCATACAGCAGCCAATAAGTCTATCTATAAGTGACATTTTTGTGTTAACTGATCAATGTCAATTCATGTATTCACTGACAGAATTCAGGAGATGGGAGACTGCGGGCTACTGTTGGGATGGCAGAAAAGGAACAAACCCCGTAGCCGCTGTGCTAGTGCAAAACCTGTGGGTCATCAGCATCGGTCTATCAGCCTGAAAGATATCTATGTAATATTTGTATTCCTCATGTTGGCTATTTCATTAGCCGTCATTGTATTAGGACTTGAAAATACTGTAGCGCCCGTTCGTATTATGAATGATCGAAGAACACAACCCGTCAGGTAAAATTAACTCGCTTGGTTTATTGCCCTGGCACTCCTTGGCCACACCATCTAAATGCCATTGGCTAGTAGAAATGTCGTCTGCAACCTCCTCCGGGAGCTAGCTGCTTGACTGTTCACCTCGGGCTGTCGGCTGGATCTCACCTCCGGTGGAACTAGTCGCGCTTTATATACAAGTCTCCACCGGGACGCTGCCTCTCGTGCAGCGTTTCGGCGGACCACTCCCGAGCGTTGAGACTTTCCCCGGATGACTGTGTGGCAGTCATTCGGCGGACGAGCCTCTCCGCTACACTCCTCCCAACTAATTTAAAACTCTGGGGGGTGTAAAGACTAATACCCTGGACGGAGAACTACGTCCCTATGTTAACTACAGCGTCACTGAGAGAGAATAATAATAAAATGTCGTTATATTACATACACATGGTTGTCATTATTTACAAATGATCAATCGCAATATGGGCCCTTTCGCCAGTAATTCTGGGCCCCTAAGGCTTAAGGCCGCCTGCCTCTTCCCCGGGTCCACTTCCACCGCCCCGGTTGTGCTGCAGCGACACCTCTCTGGACTGCCTTCACCGACCTCCCTCCGGACTGCGCTCCACCGACCTCCCTCCGGACTGCGATCCGCCGAACTGGAATACAGGACACCCAGGTAAGTTTTCATTTGGCAACAGGTTCGATTTGGTAAACGTTTCGACCAAAAAGACCCCCCCTTTTCCTTCCTTCTCTCCAGCCGTGTACTCGGCCCTGGGTTCCCCCTTGTCCTTCTCCCTCCTCTCAGCTCCCGCCGAACTCCTCCCTTCTCCGACCGTGTACTTCGGTCTTACTGCCTCCCCGACAACCGCTCCGGCCCTTCCCAGCCAAACATCTCCCGTTTCTCCGGCCGTGTACTCGGTCCAGGCTGCTCCCCGACCACCCTGTCGTCTATCTTCCTCAGCCCTCTCCGACCGCTCCCGTTCCCCGAACGGCTCCCCGACCTCTGCTATCAACAAGGAGTGACCAGCTTACCTAGTTTATTCCGCCGCGTCGTCGTCGTCTTCTTCCTCCTCCGGTTCCCCCTCTCCTGCAGCCTCCTCCGCTTCCGGCTGCTGCTGCTCCCAGGGCCGGCCGCAGGTTTTACAGGTATCCCGTTGGCTTAAGTCCACAAATCTGTTCCGGGTTATAACCACAGTCTCGAACTCACCTCCTGGGAGCATCACTAAAGAGGTGGTCTGGCTCCCCTCCCCTAACTGGCGCACATCTGGCCCCTGCTCCTCCGGGGGCAGTAGTCTCTGTGCCAGTCGTCTCAGGGTCGCCGACCCTTGGTAATCCGATTGCCAGGGGTTACGCGCCCCAGCCTCCTCAGCATGTCCTTCCTCCACCGCTCCGCCGGACGTCCCGGCCTGTGGAGATGCACCAGGACCGTCCGGTGGCGGCGCTGTAGGTGCGGGGGTGGATGCCACCGGAGTCCCCGGCTCCCAGTTTGATAGCACTGTTACACGTGGTCCCGCCTCCATCGGCGGTGGGGGTAGCTTAGCATCATTCAAGGAGGCCCTCACCCCCGCCGGTAGTAGCACTCTGGTCTCCCCCTCCTCCGCGTCGGTTAGTTCCACTTTCATGAGAAATTCGCCATGGGGCGAGTTCACCACTAACCCATCCAGTCCTATGGCTATCACCCTCCCTTCCCCCCTTTTCACCGGTGACTGCTCCTGCCTTAGCTGCCTGGCCAGGAGTTCAGCGGCTTCCCTCTCATCCTTCTCCTTCTGTCTCTTTTCCACCTCCACCCTCTCCTTCTCCTGCTTTTCTATCTCTTCCCGCTGCTTCCTCTCCTCATCTCGCTGCTTTTTCTGCTCCGCCTCTTGGGCTTTCTTCCTTTTCTCCTCTGCCTCTGCCTCTATTCTCTTGGCTTCCGCTGCTCTTCTCTTTCCTAACATCTCCAACTGTTTCTTCAGCTGCTGCGTCTGAATATCAATCCCGGCCAGTCCAGTGGGAGATAAGGTAGAGAGCACCCCCTCCTCCACCGCCCCTTGCGCCGCCGACCCAGACTCGGCGGGCACTGCAAAATCTCCCAATTCCTTCCCCTTCACCGACCCCGCCGAAGTATCCGCCGAAGGAGTTTTCACCATAGCAAGAGCATCGTCCAGATTAAGAGATCTGTTTAGTGACACGTCTGTAGCCTCAGAGACATTCACCGAAGTGTCCAGTCCATACAATGTGAATTCAGTGCCCTGGACCCCCTCTGGACCCCCCTTTTCCCCGCTTCCTCCGATTTCCTCCTTAGGTCCCTCCCCCAACACCTCCTCCTCATAAGACTGGAGCTCCTCCTCAAACCGCGGATCCACTAAATCATAGTCCACCTCCGCTCCCGGGAACAGTCTCTTGAGTCTTATCATCATCTGATTAGGTGTTTCCCCCTCCTTGCCGTACTTGGCACACAGGTCTGCTATCTTAGCCCTTTCCTCGTCTATCTTAGTCCTCACTTCGGCGGTGCTGGTGCGTACAGCTGGTTTAGTCCGACTCCCCACTCTCCCCCCCAAAGACTCAGGTGGGCTCGGCGGCGGCTGTTCCCCCCGCCTTCCCCCGCTGCACTCCTTCTCCGGAGAAGCCAGAGCAGACGCTGCTGCCGCCGAGGACTTCCCCTTGCCCCCTTTTATATCCTTTTTTACCCTCTTCTTCTCACTTTTACCCCCAGCCGAGTCACTGGGGTTCTTCCTCTTCCCTGATGAGCGGGTGCCAGCGCTAGGTGGACCCGCCGGAGAGCTCTTCACCCTCGCCTCCTCTTGCTTCTTCTCCGGTGATATCTGGATTAACATCTGCTGCAACATGTGTGCAGACATAGTGTAACTGCCTGGAGTGTCGCCTTCCCCCAGCTGTATTCCTGGGGAGCTTAAGTCACTGAAGGGGCTACCCCCCTGCAACGCCTTCTGTGGGGTTAGCTGTTTTCGGGGCTTGCTTCCTTGTCCTCTGGTGCTTCCTACGTTGGGGAACTCCAGCATCACCGGCTCCCCCGGCTGCCATTCGTCCACGTCATACTCTTTATGTACAGATCTTATATGCCCCCGGAGGTCGCCCTCCCTCTTCTTGCGAACTTAGTGGGAACACTCTGGATACAGTGGGCAGCGGTGCCCCAGCCCCGCTCCGGCGTGGCCCTCCACATGTCGCTCCAGGGTGTCCTTTCTTGCGAATACCTTTACTATTCCCCTGTCGGCACACGTCTGGCAGGCGAACTCCGGAGTGTCTCCGGCTCCCTCCTCCTTGGACCGGGCCTGTCTTGGCATGCTGGCCGTGAAGACCTCCAAGTCGGCGTAGTGGATAATTTCTCGTCGTAGATTAGGTGCTTGCTTCTCCGTCGGATTCTGAGTTGACTGAGCACCTCGCCCTTCCTTTATACCTCCCCGGCGCCGAGACGCCCCGCCTCCTCCCGTGTCCCCTTTTTCGCTGATTGGTTGGTTGCTTTCGGCGAGCTCGGCGGGCCCTGGGAAAGTCGCCTGGGTATTCCCCTCCCCACTTCGGTGGCGTGGGAACCCTGTGTCAGGCGGTCTCCGCTCGTGGGAGCGCCCCTTCTCCCTTCTATACTTTTTTTTTATTGGCTGGCCACCTGTCTCCCGTTTATGTGGCGATCTCCCTATTGGCCGAGGTGACTGACCCTTGGATCTCGCCCGACTTCTACCATGGCGCCTCCTCTCCGCCGAACGGCTCCGCCGTCTCTCCCCTTCCCTGGCTACCACCACCGATTTCACCTCTCTGGCGCCTCTCTCCGTCCTCTCCCGGCTGTGGGACCCGCCCGGGCTCCCGTGTCGTCGTCTCTCACCTCCTTCTTTGCTCGGGGATCTAGTTTTCTTAGAAGAAGTTTGCTGGCTTCTTGGCACCACCAACCGCGTGTCATTTGTTGCCGCCATCTTGCCGTCAACCGTCGTCATGATGTCACCGCGAGCGCTGGGTCCCGGCGGGTCCTCCCCTATTATCGCCCGGGGAGACCTTAGGCTGGTGACCGGCGGCCCCCCTTCCTGGGCCCCGGAGAGGCGGAGACCAGTTTGAGATGTACGTCGGGTGATACTTTGTAGGAAGGTCTTCCTCTTTGAGGTCATGATGAAGCGCATGGAGACCATTCCTCTCCACCTTCTCTCCTCCTCTCGAGTGATTGCCTTCCTCTCCTCCGGCACCCCCGCGTTCCTCTCTTCTACTCTTTGATTAGCTTCATTTTCGTTTCGCGCCCATATTAATTCCTGTTTCCATCTATTCCAGGCTTGCCGCTGCTTTCTCCAGTCCTCTTGCATTTTCAGATACACCGGTGCCGTCCTCCGTTCCCGCCGAAGCCGACCATATTCATCCATTCTCTCACTGTTTTCTTTGATTTCCAGCCTTCTTTTCTCCCGCAGGTCTTCAGTTTCTTTTTCAGATAACCCATCAGGAATATCCCAGCTAGGCAGGAGTGGCCCACCCAGTGGAATCTTCGGCAAGTCGGCATCCCACCGTTCAGGAGGTCTTCGGGGCTCCATCGAGTTACTCATCACGCCACCGTCTGCTGGCCTGCTCTGCGTCACCGCTCGTACCATGGCGTTCCCCTCTCCCCCCGGCAACTCCCGCCCTCCGCCGAGTTCTCTCTCCGGTGGTACCTTCTTGATAGAGTCGAAGTGTACTACTTTCACACGGCGCCCCTTCCGTATGGTGAACAACACCTTCCCCCGAACCTGGACCACCGTCCAGGGGCCCGTCCAGTATGACTGAAGCTTTGGAGAGACGCCCTTAACCCTGAGTGGGTGGTAGTAGAAGACTGTGTCCCCTTCCACTATGTTCACTGCCCCTGCCCTCACATCGTAGTTACGCCTCTGCCTCTCTACGGCCCGACCCAGCACTTCCCGAGCATAGTGAAAGGTTTGGGCCATCTGCACCTGCAGTTCCGCCACATATCCTTCCAGGGAGCTCGGCGGGGGCCCCGCCGGATAGAGTAGAGCCAAGGGGGTGGTAGTCTCTCGGCCCATCATCATCATATTGGGTGTTATGTTAGTAGAGGAGTGAGTGGAGGCTCTGTATGCTGCCATTACATAGGGCAATTTTCTGTCCCAGTCCCTCTGGTCCTTGGCCACCATGGTGGCCAACAGCATCTCTATGGTTCGGTTAGCCCTCTCCACCATCCCATCACTCTGGGGGCGGAAGGCACATGTCCTAGTCTGGCTAACTTCCAACAACCCTAGGACCTCCTGGAACACCGCCGACTGGAAATTACGGCCCTGATCGGTGTGGACCGTCCCCGGGGGTCCCAGGCGGCACACAAACTCCTCCACGAAGACTCTAGCCACCGTTTCTGCCTGCTGATCCCTCATGGCATACGCCTCTGTCCACTTGGTAAAATAGTCGGCAATCACCATAATGTACTTGTTCCCTTCCCTAGTCACTGGTAGGGGGCCCATGATGTCCATGGCTACCCTCTCCATAGGCAGACCTACCGCCACATGCCCCATGGGTGCTCGGTGGGGTGGCCTGGCCGACTTCCTTCTCACACAGGGTTCGCACCTGGCGCACCACCAAGTGGCATCCCGCCGAAACTCGGGCCAGTAGTAGCTATCCTGAAGACGCCGGATGGTTCTGTTCCGCCCGAGATGCCCCCCCAAGCTTGAGCCATGCACCTGTCGGAGGACCTCCTCCCTCATAGCTCGGGGGACAGCTACCTGGAACCTTGACTGCCCCGCCGGCTCCACCCACCACCGGCCCAAGATACCGTTAACCTCCCCCAGCAGGTCTCTCTGGGCTGCCCACGCCTTCAGTTCGTAGCCAGCCCCTCCCAGTTCCGCCGGGTCCACCTCCTCCCCTTCTATCCACTTCTTCACTTGCTGCAGAATTGGGTCAGCTGCTTGCTCCCTTTCCCAGTCCAGCTCTTCGGGGGAAGCTGTCTCAACCGGCGAGGGGGGCTCCGCCGAAGCCTCCGGTGAGATCTCCTCCCCTACTGTTTCTGGGGGTGCTTCCCTCCTCCGCCCCTGAGCACGAGTGATCACTCTGCACACTTCCATTCCTGCCTCCTCTCTCCCGCACTGTCTGCACAGCCTACGAGATAAGCCATCAGCATTCCCGTGAAGCTTCCCCGCCCTATGCTCTATCCTTAGGTCGTAGGTGTCCATCACTTGCAGCCACCGAGCGATTTGCCCCTCAGGTTCCTTAAACCCCATTAACCACCGGAGGGACGCATGGTCTGTCCTTACTCTCGTAGGCCGTCCTATCAAATAATGCCTGAACTTCTTCAGAGCAAAGACAATGGCCAGCAGCTCCCTTCTGGTCACACAGTAATTCCGCTCCGCTTTATTTAGGGTGCGGCTAGCATAAGCCAAGACCCTTTCGTGCCCCTCCTGCTCTTGTGACAGGACTGCCCCCAGTCCGGTGTCGCTGGCGTCGGTGTCCAGTCTCAGTTCCCCCTCCGGCCGAGGAAAGGCTAGGATGGGGGCTCTGATAAGCTCTTGCTTCAGATGCTCGAAGGCCCGTTGGCAGTCTCGGTCCCATTCAAACTTCCTTCCCTTCTCTGCCAGGCTGGACAGGGGCTTGGCTACTGCTGAGAAATCTTTAACGAAATTTCGGTAGTACCCGGCTAACCCCAGGAAACTGCGCACTTCGGTGAGATTCTGAGGGGTGGGCCACCCCTCCACCGCTTCTACTTTGGCTGGGTCGGTGGCTATCCCCTCCTCACTCACCATATGCCCCAGGAACATCACTCTCCTTCTGGCCAATTGGCACTTGCTTGGTTTGATCTTAAGCCCCGCCTGGATAAGCCTGTCTAACACCTCCTCTAACCGGTGAAGGTGCTCTTCAAAGGTAGACGCGAAAACTACGACGTCATCCAGATATACTAGGCAGGTCTCCCACTGCAGGCCCCGCATCACCACCTCCATGACTCTTTCAAATGTCCCGGGTGCATTGCATAACCCGAAGGGCATACGGCGGAACTGAAACAATCCCCGGTGGGTGGCAAATGCAGTCTTCTCCCTGTCCTCGGCGGCTATGTCCAACTGCCAGTAGCCACTAGCTAAGTCCAGGGAAGAAAACCAGGCAGCCCCGGCCATGGTGTCGAGGCATTCCTCTACCCGCGGCAGCGGGTAGGCATCCTTGATAGTGACAGCGTTTAGCCGCCGATAATCGACGCAGAACCTCGTTGTACCGTCCTTTTTTTTTACTAGCACAACGGGGGATGCCCAGGGCCCCACTGCCGGCTCGATTACCCCCGCTTCCAGCATCTTATCCACTTCCTCGTCTACCACCTGACGCCTGTGAGGTGCCAGACGCCTCGGCGGCTGTTTCAGGGGAGCTGCGCCCCCCGTGTTGATGTGGTGTTGAGCCAGCGCAGTATGGCCCCTGTCCTCCGGCCCCAGCTGGAATGCGTTGATCCTACTCCTGAGCAAGGTGGCCAATGCCCTCCTCCTGTGCACCTCAGTCCCGTCCACCAGCTCAGCCACCACCTTCCTCCCTTCCGCCGTCAGTTCCTGCCTTCCCACCACACGACACCTTCTGCCGATCCCCCCATCGCCAGCCTCCACCGAAGTCAGGGTTCCCAGCGTTTCGGCGCGGTGGATTGTTAAGGCTTCCCCTCCCGGGTTCAAAACCCGCACACAGGCTTGCCCTTCCTCTGGGACTATTAGCCCTCGCCCCACCAGGAACGGGCTACTCTTTCCCGCCGATTCCGCCTTTTCCACCATCCCTTCCTGCCCTTCAGGCCAATCCCCTAAGACCTGGCCCTCCACCAGTGCTTCCTGCCCGCCGGCTACCACCGCTGCTCTGGCACACACGATCCTCCGGACCAGCCCTTCTGGATTCGAGTCCCCCCCCGGCCACGCTACCGATGCTTCCGCCATATCCACTTTGATACGGTGGTCCCTCAGGAAGGAAGCTCCCAAGATGGCCTCATTGCCAATCTCTGCTACTGTAAACGTGGTAGTCGTGATTGTAGACCCCAGTTGAAAGCTTCCAGTGAACTTCCCCCGCACCGCCATGGGCCTGCCGTCGGCGTTGAAGATGTCGCTTTCGGCAGGATCCAAATCGGGGTATCCCCCTGACCGTCTCCACCAGTCCACTGACAACAGGTTAAGGGACGACCCCGTATCCACCAACAACTGTACCTCCTTTCCGCCTATCTTCCCAGCCACTATTATCCCGTTACCCCCTTTCTCCTGTCTCCCCTGCACCCTCTCGTCCGGCCATTTCTTTTCAACCCTAACAAGGCCGCTGGTCAGGGTCGATTCTAGTTTTCCGCCGGGCGGGAAGCGCTAGGCGGAGCTGACTCCACTTTCCTCTCGGCGTCTCCTCCCTTCTTCAATTGGGGGCACTCCCTCTTAAAATGGCCCTCCTGCCCGCACTGGAAGCAGCCTGTTCGCCTCCTGGTGGTCGCCTGGGACCCTGCATCTACCTTCTGGCTCAGCTCTTTCACCATGGCGGCCATCTCATCCATCTTGGTGCAATAAGTTGTCATCTTCTCGGTGAGGGAGGCGTCGGCGGCTCTCACTTTGAACTTGTCTACCCCTTCCCGGTTGATGGTCTTCAGATAGGCCTCCGCCCCTATTGCTGTCATAACAGCCGTCTGCAGGTCCTTGGGCTGCGTCTGATATACCCACTGCCTAAGCTGACTGTCTCCCAACGCGGACAGGAACCGGTCCAGAACCAGTGCGTCCACCGTCTTTGCATCGGCGTCGGGGTAAGCTAGCCGTGTGTATTTTGTAAGTTCCTCTTGCAGCGCCTGTAACGTTTCCCCCGGCTTACGCTCCCGGGTTCGGAGGAGCGCTTTGTAAGTTTCCATCTGATTAGGCGGTTCGAACCTGAGTTCCAAGGCCTCCCTCAGCTGCTGATACCCTTCCGCCGTAGCTGGTTTAACCCCTGTAAGCAATCGCCGGGCCGGCCCTGTTAGGCTCAACCCAAGAAACATTCCGGCCTCCTCGGGTGTCCACCCATTAACCCTTACGCACAAATCAAAATGGTTGAAGTAGTCCGCCAAATCACCAGTCCCATCAAATTTGGTAGGTTTAATAATTGGCTTCCGCCCCCCGGCTGGTCCACACTCATCTCCTCCTCCTCCCCCTCCGATCTCCCTCCTCCCACCTCTACCGGCGACGACACCTTCTCCTTCTCCTATCTCTCCCTCCTCCACCGGAGGCGTCCGGCCCCTCCGTGGGGGAATTAGGCGCCTTCTTAATCCTTCTCTCCTTTCCACTTTTATCTGTTCGGGGGGCTCTCTTCGTGCCCGACCTCCCTGACCCGCCTCCGGTTGCCTCCCGTTTACCTCTCTGCCCTCGTCCCCCGGGCGTTCCTTGAACTCCACTTCTTCGTCCTCCTCAGTATCGCCCTCAGCGTCCTCAGGTAATTCAGGTAAGTAGATCTCTCCCCCTTCAGCCTCTCCAGCTTCCTCCTCCACCTCTCGAGCCCTTCCCACCTCTCCCTCAGGCAGTTGAGGTTGCACTAGGGGTGTTCTCTCATCCCAAGCCCACCCCTCTGCGGCCCTTCCTTCCGTCGCAGGGGTTCCACTGATCATGGGAGGCCGCCCCAACGCCATCTCCGGTTTTCTCTGGCGGCCTCTCAACCCCTGTGGTCCCCCCTCCGGACCCCCTTTCTCCCGACTCTCGTCCTTCTTTACCGCAGACCTCAACTCCATTTTCTTTTCTCCAGATCCTCCCTCAGCCATTCTTCGATCTCACTGGATGCAGGTTCGTAGAAAAGTATTAAGAACACCGCTGTCACCAATGTAGCGCCCGTTCGTATTATGAATGATCGAAGAACACAACCCGTCAGGTAAAATTAACTCGCTTGGTTTATTGCCCTGGCACTCCTTGGCCACACCATCTAAATGCCATCGGCTAGTAGAAATGTCGTCTGCAACCTCCTCCGGGAGCTAGCTGCTTGACTGTTCACCTCGGGCTGTCGGCTGGATCTCACCTCCGGTGGAACTAGTCGCGCTTTATATACAAGTCTCCACCGGGACGCTGCCTCTCGTGCAGCGTTTCGGCGGACCACTCCCGAGCGTTGAGACTTTCCCTGGATGACTGTGTGGCAGTCATTCGGCGGACGAGCCTCTCCGCTACAATACCATTGCCAAATTCAGCTTAAGTACAAACTTTCATGGGCTTATCTAAAACCCAATAATGCATAGCCATATGCTATAGATCTGATGATGGGCCCCCTTACTGTGAGATTGTAATCTCTCAAATTAATGGCTATCAATTAGACAAGAGCAACCTATAAATTTAGCAAAATTAAACTAATAAAAACCTCTCCCAGTTCTCTGGTGCACTGGGTTGACCTATTGTTAACCGATGATTATGTTGATTATTTGGCGTTGACTTATCTGGATCTTCAAATCAAATGCTTTATATTCTTTCTAAACTGGTCGTAATAGTTGGGTGGCCGTAAACTGAGAATTGACTTGTTGCAAAGGGTGGTTGAACCATGTTTTGTGGTGAAGGTTATGTGTATGGGGAAAACATGGTTTGTGAATATTTTGCAATGCTTGGCTGTGGACACACTGTACGTTGTGAACCCTCGAAAAATGCATTGGATGTGAAAAATGTACCAATATAATTACAATATGTGTGGTACAAACACCTCACCTGTCAGTGAAACATTGCATGTGAGGAGACCAAGCAGATCTGCTCTAATTGGCTCATACCAGTCTCAATGTAGGCTGAAGTTTGATGATTGCTCAAAAAGGTGCCTCAACAAAGTCACCTGGATTAGCAAGATGCATTGGACACCTTTGGGTTGTTTTGCTAAACTACTATTTATAATATTCTAACATAAAAATGGTGTCTCAGCTCCTATCCTTGGAAGGCTTACATGTGAGCCCGGCTGCTGATCAGTCAGACATGTGAGAGTTGTATTTGAGTACAACTCTCACTAGAGCAGATATACAATGTGTGTTTTCACTAAATTCTATGGATGAGGAACGAGAACACCTCTGTTCTAGAGGAACAAATTTTGAGTTAAAACATAATTAATTAATGTTTTATCAGGTTGAAAAACGAATGTAGAAAAATTATTTCAATGCATTGAAAAACGTTTTGTCTACATACATGTATATACACGTTTCTTCCTAAGTTCTTTTTCCAAACGTTAGAAAAACGTGTTATTTTTTGTTTCCAAGTGGGCAGTGGTTGACTGCATGGGTGATTTATTTATACAGTTAGGCCACACCAAAAAATAAGTTGGTCTACAGAATTTTTGTTGCGAATTTTTTAAAGAATGTTTTGGCGTCCAATTCGATTCCTTGCTGGGAAATTGAGGCGAGTGAACAAATTTATTTTTTTTAAAGATTTTGCCAAACATCACAAAGAGAAAACTTGTAGAAACTGAAGCGAGTGAAATCTGTAGACACCATTTTTTTCCCAAGAAAAAAATAATTGTATTTCCGAAAATGTGGAGAGGGCAATCCGTAGATCTACTTATTTGGTGTGGCCTTAAAGAGAACCTAATAAAGGCAACTATACGGGATATTCAGGATGGACAGATAAAGCTCTATCAGTAAACACCATATTACATTTATTCCGGCAAGCCCTTTCTAACTTCGACTTGTACGGATTCGGTACAACTCCAATAATTGCCTACATAATATTATACTGTTACAAACTGCCCCAAGGTTTCATCAGTAATTATGGACCTCAAAGCTTTTATTGAATTATGGTTATTTTGTACATTGCATCCCATCAGCCATGCTGCGAAAATATTACTGCTGCTATTCCCATTCCATAGTCATGTTAATCAAGCTATAAATATTGGTGGCGGACTTATGGATCGTGGACACGATGTCTACCTGTTAACCTCCCCGACTCTGCCCACTCTACAGCATGTTAAGGCAACAGTAAAACTGAAACTGATTCTATATAATGCAGATGAGCCGGATTTCTTTATGACATACTCAAAAGAAGACATGTCAGAGTACTTGTTAAATACAATAGATAGAACAATTTCCCAGGCGTTTAGATATTCAACTCAGGGCTACAAACAAATGTGCACTAACCCATTGAAAGATGAACGTATTTATCAAGAATTAATGGACCTTAATTTTGATATGGCTATTGTTAATGTCTTCCCTCATGGTAGGTGCATGCATGTTCTGCTACGCAGACTTGGGGTACCTTACATAAATTATATGACCATCACAGAACCATGGTTGATGAGCAATCCTACTTTACCTTCAGCTTCCCCTTTTATATTGGGTGATAACCCCTACACCCCAAAAAATGACATTCTGGGAGAGATTGGACAATATCTGGTCTCTGATTGACTGGTCGGCTTTCATTGGAGTGGATTACAATGAGGATGAGTTTCTGAAGGAGTACTTCCATGAAACAACTCCAGTCCCTCTCAACAAACTTGTAGGAGATGCAGAACGCTAGTTAATTGATCAAACACCTATCATGGATTACGCAACGCCAAATATGCAAAATGAGGTACATGTGGGAGGGATGGCCACAAAAACAGCTAAACCACTTCAAGATAGACTTGAGAATTTCATGGTGTCCAATAAATTAGGTGCCATAGTGGTGTCATTTGGCTCTATAGGAGCTGACCTTCCACTTCCAATACTTCACAGAATGATTGCTGCTTTCGAGCTAATCAAGTACAATGTAATAATGTAATATGCCAAAAGTGAGAAAATAAATGTTTCTTCTCATATCATGTTGTTACCATGGTTACCACAAAATGACCTTCTTGGACATGATAACACAAAATTATTCATTACACACTGTGGGGCTAGTGGGCAATTTGAGAGCTTGTATCATGGTGTCCCAATGATTAGATTCCCCATATTTGCTGACCGATCATAAATGCACGTCGCAGCGAGTACTATGGTTTTGGACTGAACACGAATTTGAGAAACTTCAAGGCACGTGGATTAGCAGCAATGATTGTTGCGGTGGTAGAGACTCCTAGATATACAGTAAGAATCCATTCTGCGTCTGCTATCTTCCATGATCAGCCTATGACGCCCCGTGAGAGGGCTCTGTATTGGATAGAGAATGTTATAAAACATGGAGGTAACCATCTTCGCTCCCATGCTCTGGACATGGTGTGGTATCAGTATATCATGTTGGACATTGTGTTCTTCCTTCTTGGTGTGTTCATTCTGATTGGTGTGGTGTCATGCTATACTGTTAAGAAGATTTTATCAATGTTACATGGAGGAAACCAGACACTGAAGCCACATTGGGTTTTATGCACCATTTTGTTTAGGCCTACTGTCGATAGTCCACTTGGCCTCTGTCCTGCGATTGTGCCATGCATTTCCTATATAAATTCTGCGACAGAGACCTAGTGGACTATAGGTGTACTGACTAACTCGTCACAGAGAATATTGAATGGGTCAAACACAGTATACATATACCGCGATACGTCTATACTGCCAGGCAATTATCACTTGAAAATATAGATAAAAGACTGAATGAATTCCCTCCATACTTAAAATTCTTCCTTGGTTAACAGGATATAGCAACTGCGCATTGTAGCCCTTCCGCTAGGACTCCTTAATTGACCCACTTGGCATAAAAACGTTGTTTTTTTTCACGTTAAAAAAAGTTTTCATTGGTTTCCCTATTGGTAATTTGGTTGAAAATTGTTTTTAAAAAAACGTTTAAAAACGTTTTTGTCAAGTGGGGATGCACCAAAAATGAAAGATGCAACCATGGGCTGGAAGAGATGTACCTCCATGATGCAACTCTTGGTTTTCAAGAATTTTGCATGATTATTGATTTTGTATAGGATACAGGATTTTGTGTTTTAATGACACTTTTGTAGTATAAAGCCCGCTTTGTCGGTAAAATGATACATGTGCTATTTTTGAGGTATAAAGGCAATTTTGTAAAGACCCCAAAAGGTGTAGTTAACATCAGCTACGCCTTGTATGCGCGGACGCGGAAGCCTACTGTATTTATGTAATACTGTGATACATGTCAATGGAAAATCACCATGTGAGCCGAGATTTTGATAATGTGGTGAATATCGGTGGAAACCAATGTGACCAAGTTCCGCATAAGAAGTAGGCCTACTTTTCTCTATCACACCGTTAACCAGGGAAACGCCAGTGTGTACCCGCGCCATGCCAATTATTTACCGGAAAGACAACTTTTACACAATGAAAGTCAACAGGTGTGTCTTAATAAGGACGGTAACTCCATGTTCCTAATTAAGCATTAGGCTTCCTGTCGACTGTCATACCTGAGGCTGTTAGAAATTAGGGCCCCAATGATGATAATGTAAGGATTGCGGATATCTGATTACATGTCTCCAGCTCGGTAAGTAGCTATCACGCACTAGGCATATCATTTTGTATGAGAGAGGGCACAGGTAAGCCTACACAATACCCCCCACTGAGGACAGATATTAGTAAAAGTAGCGGTCTTCTTATACTGTTTAGAATTGACTTTCTATAAAGTACACGTACTTCCCTTCTTGTCACACAATAACCTGAAAACTCCTAACTTTTGATAGGCTTTTGATAAAGTTTCTGCTTACCATTAGGGAGTGGTCATTTTAAACAGGAACAGGCTACAAGAGGGGGCAGTGTGTTTTAATGCGGACCGAGGGTGAAAATATCGTCCCCCGAAAATCAAGCGGGAATGCACTCTTTAAACGTAAAACAAAGTTGTGGGCTTTTTCGCTGAAAACAGGTGAATTTACCCCCAACCCCCACTCCCGTACAAAGTTTGTTGTTAGAAATGATCACTCACTTACAGAATATACGGCTTCTGGATTTCCAGACGATGTAACCAAAGAACCATCTGTAGCTAAGACCCATAGTCCACTGGGCCTCTTCGGCCAACTTTGGCCATACATTTCCTACACAAAATTCGGCCAAAGAGGCCCAGTGGACTATGGGTATAAGATGAGGTGATCAAAACAATGGACGATGTGGATAAAACATTGATCAGAAAATGGCAATTAAGCTCTAAATGCATTATAAAGCATTATATTCACTTAAGTCACCATAAATCAGCATTTATTTTATAAAGATATCTACAATAATGTAACGGTTTGTTTTCGACTTATATGTTGGGTGGCTCTTTGGCTCACTTAACACTAGAGATACCAACACAACATGAGGAGTTCGGGTTGGGCAAAGGCCCAGACTTCCTACCGCTCGGGTAGGCCTTTAATGAATAGCAAACACACGTCTGGATTGGACTAGGTCCAGTCCCCTTCTGCGGTTCATCCGGCTCCTTAGTGCATTAGTCAAATAGTATGGTCTCATCGAAACTAGCAATGATCATATTTAATGCAATAAGTGGAAAAGGATCCACCTGGTGGGCAACCAAAGCATATAAGCCATGGCTTATACCAGAATCCAAATGAAAATTAGGCTTATAGGATCAGTCCAAAGAAGGGGTGTGGTTTATAGGTGGGTTTTTTACACCATTGAGCATTACTAAAATGCCAATTTTCATGCCCCAGATGAGGCTTCTAGCCTTCTCTCAAACTCAGGGTGCAGCTTATACGAGGGTGTGGCACGAGGGAATTTACGGTATATTACTATATGTAATGGTTGATGTAACCAATTAATTTTGCTAATAGTATTTTTAAACCTCCTTTTGTTAGGGATTCTCTGTATGTCAGGGTCAAGTTTTTTCCATAGAGACACTCCTCTCCAATATGGCGATTTAAAGTAAAAACTAGATTTAGCTCTTCACTTAGCAAACTTAAGTTTTCTATCACCCCTTGTACGCACATTTTCCTGCTCAATTGCCCCACCAGAGTGGGCCATTTTCCACTTCAGTAGCAACATTTGTACATTCCGTCTATACTCCATTGTATCGATTTTACACTGTTGTAGTAAATCAAGGACACTGATTTGCCTTATGCCAGTTCTTATGCATATCCTTAGTGCATGGTTTTGAAGCCGCTGTAATTTGGTTAGCTCAATGCACCCCTGGTGGCCAAATGGGGCATCAAAAATCCCCCCGCAAAGGGGTGTTTTCGCTTGTTGAATCACAGACATTCACAATCATCTTTTCTCTTGTTATTATCCAGAAGAAAGAAAAGGATAGTCCAGCCAACTTCTCAATGCATACGAGATCTTCCTGATCAAACTTTATTATACAGTTATAACTCCTTTATCAAATAATTTGTTCAAAATAAAATTCACAATATCCAAATAGGACACTTTACACTGTTTATGCTATCTAAAAGGCGGGATCGAGTTTTGCATGGTAGTTGGGGCTACTCAAGGGGAACACCCTCTTTTTACTTCATGCAATGCATGTCAAAGCTTTCAGGATTTTGAAAAAAAGAAGGTGAAATAGGCCCCTATATGATATAATTGGAATGGACTATTTGAAAAAAAAACAAATAGTAGTATTATGTCATTCTTCAGAATAAAGTCCTACAAGGCCCCCTCCCACGTTCAGGTGGCAGACACATTTTATTCATTTGTGCTTCTATGCAGGCAGTGTGACCTGTATCTTAACCCATCTTCACACAAAGTCAGCTTTATTAGTGCGGAGAAAGTGGATATATAGAGGTGTGAGTTTTCAAAGTCAGATGTTGAGGGGAAGGGGCGTTCAATGCCCATACCATCCTATCAGTATATCAGCATGGTGCATCCCCACGTTTTTCACTTCGGTCTTGTACAGAAAATAAAGCGAAAATTGGGAAAATAGAATTTGTTTGTTTTGAGCAGAATTTCGTTGCAACACGATCCGTTATAAAGAGATTTGACTGTAATTAATCATCTATGTCATCGAGCATATATAGGTTCACCCTGCAAGCTGACATGAAAATAATCACAATAAGCTGCCGTAACATTGAGTACAAGGGTTGAATTTAAACCATATCTTGTAATAAGGCTTTGAGAATAAAATCACTGTCATTGTGACTCAGTCAAGGGCTCAGTTTTTGGCACTGTATATTGACCTCTGCTTTAGGTGTTGAATCACTTTGTCATGAAATGATGTCGCCTGACAAAATATTTAAAAAAAAAAAACGTTATCATCATTACCCCATTACAATGCGACAGGTAGGTGTACTTTAAATGGCCTAGCTATAGGATATTTTTCCGTTAACTTTTAAAATAGTTAACCTTAGAAATAGATCAAAAAGCTACTAAAAAAAAGGTTTCTTATCACTGCCCTCGGGAAGAAAAAAAGCATCGTTTGAGAATGGGTGAGAAAGGCAGCCTATGTGAATGGCCATGGTATCTGCTAAAATGAATTCCTATTTATAAGTTACTTCCCAATCATCAGCGTTGACAGTTCACATGCAGAGATCTCTCATCTTGATTTTCTCCTTACTCAGGCCTAGGTCAGTCGTATCTGAAACCTCCCCAGCCAGGAGGGTGATGTGGGCAGAGGCAGTGGGGCTCTAAACCTCTAAGAAAATTCTCTCCCATTTTCTATTACCCAAGGTCACAAAGTCATTGATAAGTTATAAGAAAAATTTACAGAAAATCTAAAACAAATTAGGTAATGACTTGATGAAATATAGAAAAGAAAATCAGCCTATCTAGTAATATAAATTACCTCTTTAAGAAAAACAGAAAGATTTGTAAACCAGGGGCCAGGAGTAGAAGGCCTCAAATGAACCCTTATCTTATCTCTTATCTTCTCAAAACTACTCCCGACTGACCACCTCGCCTATCTTCGCACAAATGTACCCATCATCCCCAATTTGTATTCAATCTTTCCCCTAACCCCCTCCCTTCCCTTTTCTCATTTACTCAATCACTCCTGCAGGTCATTCCCTTTTGTTCCTACTCCCTCAGACCTATACACTCCCACCCCCAATAATTGGCTCTTTACTCTCCCACTCATAAATTTATGTACATGTACAAATGTATTACTTTGCGCCTCACTGTGCATCTCACAGTCTACATCAATAATATACTGCTGCAGTATTTGCAGCTAGAAACTCTGACATGAAGTAGAAAAATGTCGTTATTAATGATATCGATTTAGAGATTGCACCACACACAATAAACTGTATGTATATATGTATTTATTCCTTTATCTATTGAATACATTTATTCCATTATATATTGGATATACATTAAACAAGTCATCACATCCATATAATATACTAGTATACAATGGTATGTTTTTAATACTATTGGGATGTTCCTTTTTTCAAAATGATGTTGCTGAAACGTTTGTACAAAAAATGTCACTCCAACGTTCAAAGATTTCTAAGAAAGGACCTGAAGCGACACGCATTTTCCTTCGTCATATGCCGCATGCGGAGCTCAGCGAACAGACAGGGCTGTGCGGCTGGCAAGGCTACTTTTTGTTTTTGTGAAATTTCCTCTGACCAAGGGTCTATTTTTCACCAAAATCGGTGGCGGATTTAGACAAGGCGCCCTCCCCTTCCTTTCCCCTGTAGTTTAGAGTATATTTGGCTCATTTAAGCCTGCTCCAAAAAAAGTATATTGTGTGTTTCCAGTTACATAGCTAAAATCTCTCGGGTCGGTAGGTCACATTTTTTTTTTTTTATTTGATTTTTTTGTATATTGCAATGTATGGGTAGACACGTTCAATTCTATGATTTATCAGTAGAAATATGAAAATGTGAAGCACATGTAAAATGTATGAATGACTGTTATGAACACTATACCAATAGATGAGGACCTTGATAAGCTTCGCGAAAAATTGATGAAAAATTATGATAAATATGGGAAAAATACCTAAAAATTCCCCAAAAATATAAAAAAATTACCAAAATAAAAAAAAAATTCTAGGTCAGCCTTGTTTTCCTAGGGTCGGTCGGGTAACTGGAATCAAACCTTTTTTTAGGCCCTGACATATAGCCAAAGATAATAGCTAAACGAAAGGGGGGGCGCCCCCTCTTTTCCAAAGTCCTGGATCCGCCACTGAAAATCCCTCTCATCAAAGGTTACCTTTTACCAAAATCCTTCAGAATTTTCACCAAAACATCTACTAAATACAATCACTTATGACCAAGGACCACCATTTGCACATAGGGTAAGAAGTATCAGAGGTCTGGTCACCCCCCCCCCCCACCTCATTAAAAGAAAGTTAAAACGCCCCCATGTCTATAACTCGAGCTCCAATAATCAATGCCGCACTATTATAATCAGTTGGGGCCGATCCATAAAGTATGCCACACCGGAGGGGGTAGGGGTGGGGGTGTCCATGGCCCCTATATATTTCTATAGTAAAAGTGCAACAAAGGGGTGGGGGTGGGGTGTCCAAAAAGGCATAAAAAGCATGACGTAATTTATGGATCAGCCCTTGATTACCACACACCAACAATAACGTAAACACCAATGTCAGTAACCCACTGGAACGAGCATGATGCCCCAAGATGTATACTTTTTGTCATACTCTACAAATGCAGCACCACAGAACAACTATATATATATATATATATATATATATATATATATATATATATATATATATATATATATATATATATATATATATATAACATGCACTACTTTAGTGCGTCATCAGCATATCATTTTGAGAGTGTCTGCATACAGCAAGTGATTTTTCATTAAGAAAAATTGATTGAGTTAACGTTGGCTCTATAGCAGAACGCCTGTGGGGTCAGGATCAATGCCTACATTGATCTTCATTTCTTAATACCACAGTGGTGGCCCCTTTGCCCCAGGTACGTCTACTTACGTCGCTTATCAATTTCATGGCTCTGCCCCCAGCCCTTTATTCGGGGCCGGTGCTGATTCAACAATTCAAGACTTCAAGTTTACAGTGTATTTCAACTACAATGCTACGTACTGTACCTCTGGCGCTTATTTAAAGACCGGCGATCCTTTAAAGACCCGGCGCTCAAACAGGCCACTACAGGTAGTGAGTCACTCGCCAAAAGTGAATCACAGCACTATGTAACATGAGCATCCTTGATAATGTACACGTGGTTTCAGTTTCAATCAACGTGAGGCTATGGACACAGTTACAAAGTGCTTAGTCTGGGGTTCAGTGAGCGGCAAGTAACGGCTTCATTGTTTGATGGGCTATTATATATTTACTATATGACATGTTTCTTATGTAAGGCTTATAGTCTTTAAATATTAAGGAATTCCATAACTTTTCCATAAACCTTAAATAGAATTTCTTCACAAGCCATCGTTTCTTATAAGCCATGTTCATAATAAGATATTCCAATGCGCGATATGCACCATGTAAAGTACACAAAGCACATAGATCAAATGATATAAAAGAACGCGTTTTTTTCACGTATAGTATACATTGAAGTCTCTTTCTGCTTCTCGCTTCAAAGCAGCATGTCAACAAAAAGAACAAATTAGGATTCAAACAGTGTTAAAAGAACACGATGTTTCACGCGCGCCAGTGGCTATAACGTAGATATCATTTAGCAAATTAATATACCGGATTTATAAATTTCTGATAGATTCTCTTCCAGATACAGGATCATATGTCAGATTTTTTTTGGAATGCCATAACTCTATAGGGTGTCCCGAATTCGTGCGTTGAACATAACAGATTTTCATTGAGGTTGTTTACACATTCACGAAAACATACATCATTTGACACAAGAACATTCTGCACTTTTATGTCTTCTTTGCACAAATTTGTGAGTGTCCAAAAAAATATAACCCACAGAGTTATGAAATACGAAGCATTCAAGAACTTCCAAGTAACATTTCTCGACCCTTTCCAAATCCTGGATCCACCATGGTGCGTCAGTTCTTTGATTTGCTATAACTTCTGCCGTTTCTTACTTCCATCTGATTTAAAGGATTGATTCCACCAGAGGCATTCATCATCCCCCAGATTGTGAATGGTCGGAATGCATTAGATCGCCTCTATGTACATATGCACAGTGCGAATAATATTTACGGATACACTAATGTCAAGTCAAGACATCGAAATGTGAAAATAACACATTTTCTTAGATATGAAAAATACAATCATATCTCAATCATCCCCTATATATTACTTTTCCAACCGACGACATAAAAAAATCATTTATATATAGTATATGTCGTAATACATACAGGGTAAAGGGAATGAATACATTTTTTTCATGCTCTTGTTTTTTTTTTTCATGACAAGACATAACAATCTTCTACAGTGGCTTCAATCGCTTTAACCTTTCATATCCATCCCATAACAAGACATGGCGAACAATCAAGGAATATACAGAGAGAGAGAGAGAGAGAGAGAGAGAGAGAGAGAGAGAGTGGGAGTGAGAGAGAGAGAGAGAGAGAGAGAGAGAGAGAGAGAGAGAGAGACAGACAGACAGACAGAAAGACAGACAGACAGACAGAGACAGAAGAGGAGTATTGAAGGATTAAAACGAGAAGAATTGAATACTAACGGTACTGAATGGTGTGGACGGATATAACAGTGGCAGAACCTCTTTCCCTTATCAACTCTCTTAACCCCGCCAGCTGTTCTGCCTTCTTCATTTTAGATTCTGAGCAATTATACAAGCTGCTATAGAGATTAGGTTTCCACAATGGGGTGCATGGGGCAAAAACAAACCTGGATCGTTACCCTACCACACTATCATCTTTATGTCCCTTCTCCATGCGACAGAGCCCCTGCTCCTGATGGTTGAGACTTAGGTCTTGTACACCAACCCATGCAATAGAGTCAAAAATTGTCACAATGTATAGAGGGTGACACAGTCGGATTCTAATGGCAAGGTCGAGGGCGACTCTTGTATAGCTCCAATTGTTAGATGGCTACAGTCGTAATGTTACAAACTGAGTTCGTGTACACAGTAATTACAATGAGCAGTCCCAAATCGTATATATGATCGGCCGGTCTTGTTTTCAATCTTCAAGTGTTTTTTTTTTCAATTCATTCTACATTCAGCATGAAATATAGGACTACACTAGTTTTCCTGAGTGCTGTTGATGTGTTCCATAGTCTTCTCTAGCAATAAATGTATGTCATATGATAACGCCATCTTACCAGCTATCGATCCAATCAGTCAAACTCCCACCCTTCCGTACATGTGTTCTCTTTCAAGTCTGAAAACTACCGGCAATATCTAGACCGTTTAATTGCCTCAGAAACGATCTGTGCATGGATCTCTTGGAACAAAATTTGTAAGTGTGGTACCACCTGTTCCACTCGGGGCCCCTCCAGATATCCTAATGCTCTGGCCTTCCTGAACGATTCCTCCTGGTGTTGAAGTGCTTCCCGTGGCCCTTGCTGCTGCTCCAGTTGGATGAGCATTCATCTCTACGGCACCTTCTTCAATTGGAGCGACCTGGGGACCTCTGAACCAGCAGTGGCACATAGAGCAGCAGGATGCCAGGCCCTTTTTAAGCTCTTTTGAGAAGTTCTTGTCGCGCCAGGCATAGATAAAAGGGTTTACCCAGAAGTTGATGTCATAGATGAGAATGCTTACATAGAACATTATCGAGCGCCAGGTCGGGGTTACTTTGGAGGAGGTCAGCGATGTGATCACAACGGGGGTGTACAGGGCAAAGTAAACGCCAACCACCAATGCCATCATCTTGGTTATCCTCATGTCCTTCTTACGGTTCTCCTGCTGGGCCGGTGTCTCAGCTGCCATTGCTTGGAGCTTGCTCTTGTATGCCACCCATGCAATATGGCCATAGCCACCAGTAATTACACACAGCGATGCAATGAACAGGGCCGCTCCAATGTAGGTGAGAGCAGCTGGGGTCCTACAGGCTTCTCCCTCCGACACATCTGATAGGGCAATCGTAACAGCAACATTGTACGCTATAATCACCGTCCAGACAATGGCCAGGATGAGGGTGATGGTCTTGCAGCTCCACTTCTTACCTCGATTCAGTTGATACAACAGGGAGTTGCGTCTTTCCAGTGACAGCAGGGCCAAAGTGACAAACTGAACTGATGTGGTGATCAACTCCAGACAGAGTCCTGCAATACACCATGGATGAGAGAGGTGCCATGAGGGGAGGAATTCCTTTAGAGGTAGAACAATTGCAGTCAGGCCACCGTGAAGAAAATCCACCAAGGCGAGGGCAGTGACAAGTACATGGGCAGATGACCTCAGGACCTTGTTCTTCAGAACGCAAAGCATCGTCAGCAGGTTGAGTAGTATTGCTGCCACTCCCATTACCAGTCTCGTAATGATGAATGCTAATCGTGTTGCCAACATTTTGCACTTTTTTCGAATGAAATTTCCAGGTCAATTCAAATGTCAAAGAGTTCTGTTGTCCGTCAGCTCACATGTCTATGGATCACAAGGAATCGCCAACAAAAAGATGTAATGTCCTGAGGTTGTTTCTATCGACAGTTTCAGGATGGCATATGTTTGATTGTGCTTAGATTTACGACCTTTATTGAACGTTAATCAAAGTTCCATTTTGTAGAATGTCACTCAAAACGATCAAAATAGAATCTAAATGCTAGATATCCGTTGATATCTTGCTTAGTTGTATCCCTGGGTGGTGAAACTGAATCTCCTGAAGTGTTCTTATCGTTGTTTTACAAAAAGGATTTTGTCTCAGTTTGCTCCCAGACTGAAACTGTACAACGCTGTAAGCAGTAGTTATCCTCCAGTCACCACGTTCATTACTGCGAAGATGAGTAGGTGCACCTGTAGCTTTATATGTCGTCATCACCAGGGCAGTGCTGTGGCGCTACATGTATATCCAATAGAAGCTGCTACCTGTAAGCCAAAAGATGTCTGTCCTGGCTCACCATACACTGAAGCATCATCAATTCTTTAAGGACAGCATGATACCTCTCGACTTTTTGTATTGTAATTTCTTTTATTTATCCTGGAGGATACATATCCAATTGTAGAATGTATTTGCGTATTCTCCAGCCATAGTAGTCATAAATTGATCCGTTAAGCGGATAAATTGCAGTACTAAGTATTTTTTTTGTTGTGGTTTTTTTTCCCCTTCATATTGATAAAATATGGACATGACACTCCTTATGAGCTATCAAAACACACCAATGGAGAGGGGTGCTTTGACTTCCTGTGTTACATTCTCAATGAAACGTTTTAAACTGAATTCATCAAATGGGATTAAATCAAAAAGAGAACTTAAAGATAAAATTTCATCTCGTCACAGACAGCCCGATTTGAATTTCACCTGGATTTGGAAATTGTATTGTCTATGTTTTGCAAGAGACTATTGTACCAATCACTATTTTCTGCTAGATAGAATTTAATTATCCTCTCGGATCCAGTATATGAATTTCATGTATAGTCTGAATAGGAAAAAACCATAATGATTATCATCTTGAACATGATTATTAACAGTGAACAAAGTGCCATTTACTTTGCAGGAAATCAGAATCCTGTTGCAAATAATAATTATTATGAGCATACACAATCAGCATTACTACAGCTAGTGCAGATTGCTGTTTTAAAAAAAGGCTCCCGTAGGAATACCCTGGGCAAATTGATTATTTCTTGCAGATTTGGAAGAGTAACGGACATAACTACCGTAATCTCCCGCGTATAAGGCGCGTCTTATACGAGAGGTTTTAGTTCTTTCTTGATCCGCAAGGGGGATATCAAGACCTTCATTTTGATATCTTACACTCCCATATAACCTAATCAGCTGAATATGGGGTCTGGGGGGTCCATGCAACACATAGGCTTTTGAATTTTCAAAATCCATTCAGTAGAACAAAAGTTATGAATCTTTTATTTTTCTGGTCAAATCTCTAAACTCTGGGTGCGCCTTATACGCGGGCTGCGCCTTATACGCGGGAGATTACGGTAACAGAAGATTTAGGGTCCGATAATCTTCGGGATCCATAGCACTTTGTTTTTGGGCACTTTTCAAAGTGGCTGCCACTGAGTAGACTTTAGTTCATATTTTAGGGGAATTCAGATTATTTTGATGATCTTTACATCAACAAGGGCGTTTTTGAGGATGCTGATTTCATTTAATGAGGGTTCCAGATCAATTTGAGGTCGTCTTCAAGGTCATTTAATCAAGGTCAAGGTCATAACTGCAATGAAATATCATATTCTTTAGGAGGAAATCGGCTAACCATGATGATCTGGACATGTATCTGGGGATTTTGATGATGCTGATTTAGAAAATGAGGGTTTAAGATCAATTTCAGGTCATTCATGAAGTCATTTGATCAGGTTCAAGGTCATTATTGTGATAAAATGTAATATATTTTAGGAGGAAATGGGAAGATTCTGATAAACTCTATGTATAACTGGGGGATTTTGAGGATGCTGATTCAGAAAATTATAGGGTGTCAGACCAACTTGGGATCATTCAAAATGTCAACTGCTTAACAATATGCTCCTGTCTCATCTCATGCCATCTTACTGTGACTGGTGATTGTAGCTTGATTTAGATCACTTATTTGTAATGCATTCTGAACTGGTTCTGAATCTTGATAACAAGTGAGTATAAGACAGCTTTGGTGCCACACTCCATGTATAAAGCTCCCTACTGCTCCCGGCTACTGCCGTACAATGACCTGAACATCATCAAAGAAACTTTCCACTTTCAATCAACTCAACTTCAGAATTGGGTATTCTAATGTTTATGCACTAATGATATAATGAGTGAGTGAGTGAGTAATAGATGTTTAACGCCATTTCGACAGCTAAGGTCATATTCATAATGACAGTGAAATGTATTGTCTGTTCCCCTGATAAAGTTGTGTTTACCATTTTGGTTGACACGGCATTTATTAATGCGTGTATGTATCTACATGGTAACTTAAAGATGATGGTTTAGTCATGTTTAGGTTTAAAACCATGGAGAAGTAGCTATGCCATCATCCTCTAAAAAAGGAAGACGGATAACTCCTGCACAAAGTAAAACCATCATAAACATTTTGTTTGAAAAATATGTCCACCAAATTGTTAGTCAACATCCAAAGGTCTCTGATGGGATCTGCTTAGATCAAAATACTTTTAGGCTGACCACCATTCTAATTCCGCATGTGGGGCCTTTATCCCACAACTAGTCTTTATCCCACAAATCAGCACTGATTTGTGGGTTCAAGAGACCCGCGAGTTTTTATCCCACACATGTAGCGTTAAAGCACAAATGTCTTTATCCCACAATTTAATGCCTTTATCCCACAAAGCCTATATACTGACATGTATCCCTGCGGTGTGCCTCATGCTAATGCACTATCGTGCAGTCACTGTGCTCATATTGGCCGCGTTACTGCCCGCTGCAGTAATTAAAGCATTGCTCATTGCAGTAATAAAGCATTGTTCATTGCAGTAATAAAACCACAATGCATAATAACAATTAAACCCGCTACCTGTACAATAAGGGTTGTGGGTTAGGCCTAGAATTCTATGCTGTAAACTCTCTAGTTTTGGGTGCTCTTAAGGTATGTTTAAAACAGGAGATTCTTTCCCATAGCAAAATATTCTGGATGGCTGAAATCTTTTTACGCTTAAAATGTTGGGTTCAATAATATTGAACTGGCACTGCTAACTTTGTGGATGAATGCACAAAAGATAAGCACATTGTCAGTATAAGGCATAATATATGTGTGTTAATATGTGTGTATATAGTCATATGTATATCACGTCGGTTACTAGTCCGTGGGCTGTCCATTTCGTTTATCTAAATCTTTCTTTTATTTGACATGAAATGACATGGTATAGCTGAATTGGTTATCATACTCGACTATGTACATATTCCGTTCTCATGTCCATTAGACTGTCCGTGTTCTCGGGGGAGGGCGCCTTTTACTTTTTCCATTTCTGCACCCGTATGTCAGTTTCTTTTACAGCTCCATTGGAGAGGGGGGGGGGTAGGCCCACCTGGGAAGGGCATTCCTGCCCTGGCGGCCAGATAAACGACCATCCAGTCCAACCGCCTGAACCGCCGTTCAAAATTGGCGTTGCAAGGCCTGAGGTGTACCGCAATACTCCTACCCCAACCGCTCGATCTTGGCCCTCTTCTCAGACTATGGCAGAGGGCCAGAGCAGTCTCGCCCGGTCGGGATTCTAGGGAATACCTCTCTTGTGTAAGGGGATGATGGTCCCCATTTTCTGCGGAAGATTGCTACGCAAGGTACCTGCCCAGCTAGCACTACTCGTGCAATTTACGTCATTTTTACGTGAAAACTCATCTTATTTACGTAAAAATGACATCATTTGGATGAGTTGTGCTAGCAGGGTGCCTACAAATAAGCACTACATCAACCAGCGGAAAAAAAACTTCTTTTACCCACAAACACTAGGTGCCAGAGACGACTCACGCTAGTGGTCGAGCTGGGGACAGATTGGGGCCAGAGGTATATCAAAGGTTGGTGGTAACACCAGGGCAACCAGGTCTGTTATTGGATGAGCAGGTCTTGCCATTAGTCTAATGCCCCAGATGATATGGGCCGTCGCAGTATTTCTATTCCTCACCACCTGAACTGATCCTATCAGCTGGCCCTCCTCTGCATAATTACAGTCACCAGTAAAGTTCAGGGGAGTGAAAAATAGGGTATAGACGTTTCAATTTACTACGACTTGAAGGTAGAGTCCGGCTCTTTGCAGAGTGACACATCCCCGCTGTTAAGGTGCAAATGCCAATACGTCCATGAGGATACACATCTGTCCCAACCAATGCAATCAGGGTGTAGTCTGACACAGTGTCAATCAGGCCTGGATCGTTCTCTGCACAGGGGTAGGGTGCTATTCCCGGTGCGGCGTGAGCTTTATTTTATGTGAATAACTTCTTCCCATAGAGATAGCATTGCAGGGCCGATCCGCACACCCCCAGTGGCGTAACGTGTGCCGATTTACCACAGCGGCCGATCCACCACTGCAGCCTCATTCTGGGTGCATGTAAACATTCAAGATGGCTGACCGGCGCTCGTATGGGGAACTACAGTAACGGATTTGGCTAATTTTCAGTTAATAAGACACTCTAAAAACATAAAATAAATATAGAACTAACCTCACCTGGTGTCCTCGGTGGGCGATCCACCCCTCGGGAGTTGTCGGGAGACAACTCCCTTGTGGTGGATCGACCACCTCGTACACCACGGTCGTTTAGTTCTATCTATGTGGGTGCCGCGACTGATAGGGCTATGATTGCAGAACGGTACCGGCACCATGCTATACCCAGCACGACAATCGCCGCGGCGACCGCCACTGCAGAAAGAGCAACATGCCAGATACCCCTGCCCGTATTCAGCAACCTGTCATGCCATGGTAGTTCCCCATCATAAATTTTCATTTGGCCTTTTTGGGCTGCAATTGCTGTATTATCTGCCAGTTTCCGCAAGTGCCAAGTGTCGATAGTCTCGTGGGGTGAGTTCTCAAGCTGCCGGCGGGCTGCAGAGGGTATGAGATCCTGGGCCCTCCAAGGCGTATTTTTTAGTGCACTGCCCACTTCCACTGAAAGGTTAAATGTACTCATGAAAGCAGTGTTCACTGGGAATTCAACATGCCATTCAAAGTGCCATTTACTTTGCAGGAAATCAGAATCCTGTTGCAAATAATAATTATTATGAGCATACACAATCAGCATTACTACAGCTAGTGCAGATTGCTGTTTTAAAAAAAGGCTCCCGTAGGAATACCCTGGGCAAATTGATTATTTCTTGCAGATTTGGAAGAGTAACGGACATAACTACCGTAATCTCCCGCGTATAAGGCGCGTCTTATACGAGAGGTTTTAGTTCTTTCTTGATCCGCAAGGGGGATATCAAGACCTTCATTTTGATATCTTACACTCCCATATAACCTAATCAGCTGAATATGGGGTCTGGGGGGTCCATGCAACACATAGGCTTTTGAATTTTCAAAATCCATTCAGTAGAACAAAAGTTATGAATCTTTTATTTTTCTGGTCAAATCTCTAAACTCTGGGTGCGCCTTATACGCGGGCTGCGCCTTATACGCGGGAGATTACGGTAACAGAAGATTTAGGGTCCGATAATCTTCGGGATCCATAGCACTTTGTTTTTGGGCACTTTTCAAAGTGGCTGCCACTGAGTAGACTTTAGTTCATATTTTAGGGGAATTCAGATTATTTTGATGATCTTTACATCAACAAGGGCGTTTTTGAGGATGCTGATTTCATTTAATGAGGGTTCCAGATCAATTTGAGGTCGTCTTCAAGGTCATTTAATCAAGGTCAAGGTCATAACTGCAATGAAATATCATATTCTTTAGGAGGAAATCGGCTAACCATGATGATCTGGACATGTATCTGGGGATTTTGATGATGCTGATTTAGAAAATGAGGGTTTAAGATCAATTTCAGGTCATTCATGAAGTCATTTGATCAGGTTCAAGGTCATTATTGTGATAAAATGTAATATATTTTAGGAGGAAATGGGAAGATTCTGATAAACTCTATGTATAACTGGGGGATTTTGAGGATGCTGATTCAGAAAATTATAGGGTGTCAGACCAACTTGGGATCATTCAAAATGTCAACTGCTTAACAATATGCTCCTGTCTCATCTCATGCCATCTTACTGTGACTGGTGATTGTAGCTTGATTTAGATCACTTATTTGTAATGCATTCTGAACTGGTTCTGAATCTTGATAACAAGTGAGTATAAGACAGCTTTGGTGCCACACTCCATGTATAAAGCTCCCTACTGCTCCCGGCTACTGCCGTACAATGACCTGAACATCATCAAAGAAACTTTCCACTTTCAATCAACTCAACTTCAGAATTGGGTATTCTAATGTTTATGCACTAATGATATAATGAGTGAGTGAGTGAGTAATAGATGTTTAACGCCATTTCGACAGCTAAGGTCATATTCATAATGACAGTGAAATGTATTGTCTGTTCCCCTGATAAAGTTGTGTTTACCATTTTGGTTGACACGGCATTTATTAATGCGTGTATGTATCTACATGGTAACTTAAAGATGATGGTTTAGTCATGTTTAGGTTTAAAACCATGGAGAAGTAGCTATGCCATCATCCTCTAAAAAAGGAAGACGGATAACTCCTGCACAAAGTAAAACCATCATAAACATTTTGTTTGAAAAATATGTCCACCAAATTGTTAGTCAACATCCAAAGGTCTCTGATGGGATCTGCTTAGATCAAAATACTTTTAGGCTGACCACCATTCTAATTCCGCATGTGGGGCCTTTATCCCACAACTAGTCTTTATCCCACAAATCAGCACTGATTTGTGGGTTCAAGAGACCCGCGAGTTTTTATCCCACACATGTAGCGTTAAAGCACAAATGTCTTTATCCCACAATTTAATGCCTTTATCCCACAAAGCCTATATACTGACATGTATCCCTGCGGTGTGCCTCATGCTAATGCACTATCGTGCAGTCACTGTGCTCATATTGGCCGCGTTACTGCCCGCTGCAGTAATTAAAGCATTGCTCATTGCAGTAATAAAGCATTGTTCATTGCAGTAATAAAACCACAATGCATAATAACAATTAAACCCGCTACCTGTACAATAAGGGTTGTGGGTTAGGCCTAGAATTCTATGCTGTAAACTCTCTAGTTTTGGGTGCTCTTAAGGTATGTTTAAAACAGGAGATTCTTTCCCATAGCAAAATATTCTGGATGGCTGAAATCTTTTTACGCTTAAAATGTTGGGTTCAATAATATTGAACTGGCACTGCTAACTTTGTGGATGAATGCACAAAAGATAAGCACATTGTCAGTATAAGGCATAATATATGTGTGTTAATATGTGTGTATATAGTCATATGTATATCACGTCGGTTACTAGTCCGTGGGCTGTCCATTTCGTTTATCTAAATCTTTCTTTTATTTGACATGAAATGACATGGTATAGCTGAATTGGTTATCATACTCGACTATGTACATATTCCGTTCTCATGTCCATTAGACTGTCCGTGTTCTCGGGGGAGGGCGCCTTTTACTTTTTCCATTTCTGCACCCGTATGTCAGTTTCTTTTACAGCTCCATTGGAGAGGGGGGGGGGGTAGGCCCACCTGGGAAGGGCATTCCTGCCCTGGCGGCCAGATAAACGACCATCCAGTCCAACCGCCTGAACCGCCGTTCAAAATTGGCGTTGCAAGGCCTGAGGTGTACCGCAATACTCCTACCCCAACCGCTCGATCTTGGCCCTCTTCTCAGACTATGGCAGAGGGCCAGAGCAGTCTCGCCCGGTCGGGATTCTAGGGAATACCTCTCTTGTGTAAGGGGATGATGGTCCCCATTTTCTGCGGAAGATTGCTACGCAAGGTACCTGCCCAGCTAGCACTACTCGTGCAATTTACGTCATTTTTACGTGAAAACTCATCTTATTTACGTAAAAATGACATCATTTGGATGAGTTGTGCTAGCAGGGTGCCTACAAATAAGCACTACATCAACCAGCGGAAAAAAAACTTCTTTTACCCACAAACACTAGGTGCCAGAGACGACTCACGCTAGTGGTCGAGCTGGGGACAGATTGGGGCCAGAGGTATATCAAAGGTTGGTGGTAACACCAGGGCAACCAGGTCTGTTATTGGATGAGCAGGTCTTGCCATTAGTCTAATGCCCCAGATGATATGGGCCGTCGCAGTATTTCTATTCCTCACCACCTGAACTGATCCTATCAGCTGGCCCTCCTCTGCATAATTACAGTCACCAGTAAAGTTCAGGGGAGTGAAAAATAGGGTATAGACGTTTCAATTTACTACGACTTGAAGGTAGAGTCCGGCTCTTTGCAGAGTGACACATCCCCGCTGTTAAGGTGCAAATGCCAATACGTCCATGAGGATACACATCTGTCCCAACCAATGCAATCAGGGTGTAGTCTGACACAGTGTCAATCAGGCCTGGATCGTTCTCTGCACAGGGGTAGGGTGCTATTCCCGGTGCGGCGTGAGCTTTATTTTATGTGAATAACTTCTTCCCATAGAGATAGCATTGCAGGGCCGATCCGCACACCCCCAGTGGCGTAACGTGTGCCGATTTACCACAGCGGCCGATCCACCACTGCAGCCTCATTCTGGGTGCATGTAAACATTCAAGATGGCTGACCGGCGCTCGTATGGGGAACTACAGTAACGGATTTTGCTAATTTTCAGTTAATAAGACACTCTAAAAACATAAAATAAATATAGAACTAACCTCACCTGGTGTCCTCGGTGGGCGATCCACCCCTCGGGAGTTGTCGGGAGACAACTCCCTTGTGGTGGATCGACCACCTCGTACACCACGGTCGTTTAGTTCTATCTATGTGGGTGCCGCGACTGATAGGGCTATGATTGCAGAACGGTACCGGCACCATGCTATACCCAGCACGACAATCGCCGCGGCGACCGCCACTGCAGAAAGAGCAACATGCCAGATACCCCTGCCCGTATTCAGCAACCTGTCATGCCATGGTAGTTCCCCATCATAAATTTTCATTTGGCCTTTTTGGGCTGCAATTGCTGTATTATCTGCCAGTTTCCGCAAGTGCCAAGTGTCGATAGTCTCGTGGGGTGAGTTCTCAAGCTGCCGGCGGGCTGCAGAGGGTATGAGATCCTGGGCCCTCCAAGGCGTATTTTTTAGTGCACTGCCCACTTCCACTGAAAGGTTAAATGTACTCATGAAAGCAGTGTTCACTGGGAATTCAACATGCCATTCAAAGTGCCATTTACTTTGCAGGAAATCAGAATCCTGTTGCAAATAATAATTATTATGAGCATACACAATCAGCATTACTACAGCTAGTGCAGATTGCTGTTTTAAAAAAAGGCTCCCGTAGGAATACCCTGGGCAAATTGATTATTTCTTGCAGATTTGGAAGAGTAACGGACATAACTACCGTAATCTCCCGCGTATAAGGCGCGTCTTATACGAGAGGTTTTAGTTCTTTCTTGATCCGCAAGGGGGATATCAAGACCTTCATTTTGATATCTTACACTCCCATATAACCTAATCAGCTGAATATGGGGTCTGGGGGGTCCATGCAACACATAGGCTTTTGAATTTTCAAAATCCATTCAGTAGAACAAAAGTTATGAATCTTTTATTTTTCTGGTCAAATCTCTAAACTCTGGGTGCGCCTTATACGCGGGCTGCGCCTTATACGCGGGAGATTACGGTAACAGAAGATTTAGGGTCCGATAATCTTCGGGATCCATAGCACTTTGTTTTTGGGCACTTTTCAAAGTGGCTGCCACTGAGTAGACTTTAGTTCATATTTTAGGGGAATTCAGATTATTTTGATGATCTTTACATCAACAAGGGCGTTTTTGAGGATGCTGATTTCATTTAATGAGGGTTCCAGATCAATTTGAGGTCGTCTTCAAGGTCATTTAATCAAGGTCAAGGTCATAACTGCAATGAAATATCATATTCTTTAGGAGGAAATCGGCTAACCATGATGATCTGGACATGTATCTGGGGATTTTGATGATGCTGATTTAGAAAATGAGGGTTTAAGATCAATTTCAGGTCATTCATGAAGTCATTTGATCAGGTTCAAGGTCATTATTGTGATAAAATGTAATATATTTTAGGAGGAAATGGGAAGATTCTGATAAACTCTATGTATAACTGGGGGATTTTGAGGATGCTGATTCAGAAAATTATAGGGTGTCAGACCAACTTGGGATCATTCAAAATGTCAACTGCTTAACAATATGCTCCTGTCTCATCTCATGCCATCTTACTGTGACTGGTGATTGTAGCTTGATTTAGATCACTTATTTGTAATGCATTCTGAACTGGTTCTGAATCTTGATAACAAGTGAGTATAAGACAGCTTTGGTGCCACACTCCATGTATAAAGCTCCCTACTGCTCCCGGCTACTGCCGTACAATGACCTGAACATCATCAAAGAAACTTTCCACTTTCAATCAACTCAACTTCAGAATTGGGTATTCTAATGTTTATGCACTAATGATATAATGAGTGAGTGAGTGAGTAATAGATGTTTAACGCCATTTCGACAGCTAAGGTCATATTCATAATGACAGTGAAATGTATTGTCTGTTCCCCTGATAAAGTTGTGTTTACCATTTTGGTTGACACGGCATTTATTAATGCGTGTATGTATCTACATGGTAACTTAAAGATGATGGTTTAGTCATGTTTAGGTTTAAAACCATGGAGAAGTAGCTATGCCATCATCCTCTAAAAAAGGAAGACGGATAACTCCTGCACAAAGTAAAACCATCATAAACATTTTGTTTGAAAAATATGTCCACCAAATTGTTAGTCAACATCCAAAGGTCTCTGATGGGATCTGCTTAGATCAAAATACTTTTAGGCTGACCACCATTCTAATTCCGCATGTGGGGCCTTTATCCCACAACTAGTCTTTATCCCACAAATCAGCACTGATTTGTGGGTTCAAGAGACCCGCGAGTTTTTATCCCACACATGTAGCGTTAAAGCACAAATGTCTTTATCCCACAATTTAATGCCTTTATCCCACAAAGCCTATATACTGACATGTATCCCTGCGGTGTGCCTCATGCTAATGCACTATCGTGCAGTCACTGTGCTCATATTGGCCGCGTTACTGCCCGCTGCAGTAATTAAAGCATTGCTCATTGCAGTAATAAAGCATTGTTCATTGCAGTAATAAAACCACAATGCATAATAACAATTAAACCCGCTACCTGTACAATAAGGGTTGTGGGTTAGGCCTAGAATTCTATGCTGTAAACTCTCTAGTTTTGGGTGCTCTTAAGGTATGTTTAAAACAGGAGATTCTTTCCCATAGCAAAATATTCTGGATGGCTGAAATCTTTTTACGCTTAAAATGTTGGGTTCAATAATATTGAACTGGCACTGCTAACTTTGTGGATGAATGCACAAAAGATAAGCACATTGTCAGTATAAGGCATAATATATGTGTGTTAATATGTGTGTATATAGTCATATGGTCAAATGCACCGAAATGGGGTCACAGGGGGACATTTTATGAAAATATTATAAATGCTTGGAATGTTCTGAAATTTTCTGTGTACATTACTGATGCATTCAGAGTCCTAACCTGAAAATTGGGAACACTAATATGAATAATTGCCAATTTCAGCATTAATTCAATTTTATAGCATTGAATCCTATGGGATTCTGGTCCAAGTAGGCTCATTTTTGAGAGCATGGTTTATCTAATTTCTTATAGCCATATTCATATTTCATTTGTTATCAATGATGCTGGGCCTTGTCTCTCTACATTAGTAATCTTATATAGCCACATTATTGTGATTCTGGATGTTAAAGGCATAATAGATTGTGTGGCACGTATGGTTCCATGTGGCACGTACGGTT
This sequence comes from Acholoe squamosa, assembly GCA_949317995.1. Lineage (NCBI taxonomy): Eukaryota > Metazoa > Annelida > Polychaeta > Phyllodocida > Polynoidae > Acholoe > Acholoe squamosa. The sequence goes on from OX439038.1 coordinate 48,463,615, forward strand.
CCATGCCACTTATAACTGTCATTTATCAAAAGTAGTTGGTAGAATCTTTTCCTAATTTATGTCATGAAGACATTACATATAGAGAATATTGTGAAAATAATTGTTTCCACTAATATGCTATTTGACTATCAGAGGACCTTGAGGGTATGTGGCACGTATGGTTCCCTCAAAACTACCCCAAAGTTAATTTAATTCACATGATTCTAGATAAAAGGTTATTTGTTTAATCTACCAATTTCTTTTCTTTTCCATCTTAAAGTAAACATAAAAGGTATTCTAATTATGGTTTTTAACCTTGTTTATGCAGTGCCATCCACCTGGTATAACAGAATATAAAGTGTGGCACGTATGGTTCCCTTTTAGCTACACCACAGGGTTATTGTACCTAGCTTTTTAGAGATAAAAGGAATGATTGTTACAATGGTTAAATATAATAACATAGGTTATGGCACATTGATAGATCGAAAAATGGCTAACTTCTCTAGGAAATTTTGTTTTCTATTGAGGATTAAATGGTAGAAATAGAGAAAACATGCTAAAAATACCCCCAGAATACACCATATATCACAGGCTGCTGCTCTAGATATTGCTTATAGATGGGTAAAAGTAGGGTAAACATGAAAGCTATTTATTGGCATGATCCAATGGAAATGGTAGAATTGCAATATATTTAGTTTTTAATCCAATTTACCCCCTTCCCATGAAGAAATATTAGTTTGTCCCCATTTCGGTGCAATTGACCATATGTATATCACGTCGGTTACTAGTCCGTGGGCTGTCCATTTCGTTTATCTAAATCTTTCTTTTATTTGACATGAAATGGCATGGTATAGCTGAATTGGTTATCATACTCGACTATGTACATATTCCGTTCTCATGTCCATTAGACTGTCCGTGTTCTCGGGGGAGGGCGCCTTTTACTTTTTCCATTTCTGCACCCGTATGTCAGTTTCTTTTACAGCTCCATTGGAGAGGGGGGGGGGGGTAGGCCCACCTGGGAAGGGCATTCCTGCCCTGGCGGCCAGATAAACGACCATCCAGTCCAACCGCCTGAACCGCCGTTCAAAATTGGCGTTGCAAGGCCTGAGGTGTACCGCAATACTCCTACCCCAACCGCTCGATCTTGGCCCTCTTTTCAGACTATGGCAGAGGGCCAGAGCAGTCTCGCCCGGTCGGGATTCTAGGGAATACCTCTCTTGTGTAAGGGGATGATGGTCCCCATTTTCTGCGGAAGATTGCTACGCAAGGTACCTGCCCAGCTAGCACTACTCGTGCAATTTACGTCATTTTTACGTGAAAACTCATCTTATTTACGTAAAAATGACATCATTTGGATGAGTTGTGCTAGCAGGGTGCCTACAAATAAGCACTACATCAACCAGCGGAAAAAAAACTTCTTTTACCCACAAACACTAGGTGCCAGAGACGACTCACGCTAGTGGTCGAGCTGGGGACAGATTGGGGCCAGAGGTATATCAAAGGTTGGTGGTAACACCAGGGCAACCAGGTCTGTTATTGGATGAGCAGGTCTTGCCATTAGTCTAATGCCCCAGATGATATGGGCCGTCGCAGTATTTCTATTCCTCACCACCTGAACTGATCCTATCAGCTGGCCCTCCTCTGCATAATTACAGTCACCAGTAAAGTTCAGGGGAGTGAAAAATAGGGTATAGACGTTTCAATTTACTACGACTTGAAGGTAGAGTCCGGCTCTTTGCAGAGTGACACATCCCCGCTGTTAAGGTGCAAATGCCAATACGTCCATGAGGATACACATCTGTCCCAACCAATGCAATCAGGGTGTAGTCTGACACAGTGTCAATCAGGCCTGGATCGTTCTCTGCACAGGGGTAGGGTGCTATTCCCGGTGCGGCGTGAGCTTTATTTTATGTGAATAACTTCTTCCCATAGAGATAGCATTGCAGGGCCGATCCGCACACCCCCAGTGGCGTAACGTGTGCCGATTTACCACAGCGGCCGATCCACCACTGCAGCCTCATTCTGGGTGCATGTAAACATTCAAGATGGCTGACCGGCGCTCGTATGGGGAACTACAGTAACGGATTTTGCTAATTTTCAGTTAATAAGACACTCTAAAAACATAAAATAAATATAGAACTAACCTCACCTGGTGTCCTCGGTGGGCGATCCACCCCTCGGGAGTTGTCGGGAGACAACTCCCTTGTGGTGGATCGACCACCTCGTACACCACGGTCGTTTAGTTCTATCTATGTGGGTGCCGCGACTGATAGGGCTATGATTGCAGAACGGTACCGGCACCATGCTATACCCAGCACGACAATCGCCGCGGCGACCGCCACTGCAGAAAGAGCAACATGCCAGATACCCCTGCCCGTATTCAGCAACCTGTCATGCCATGGTAGTTCCCCATCATAAATTTTCATTTGGCCTTTTTGGGCTGCAATTGCTGTATTATCTGCCAGTTTCCGCAAGTGCCAAGTGTCGATAGTCTCGTGGGGTGAGTTCTCAAGCTGCCGGCGGGCTGCAGAGGGTATGAGATCCTGGGCCCTCCAAGGCGTATTTTTTAGTGCACTGCCCACTTCCACTGAAAGGTTAAATGTACTCATGAAAGCAGTGTTCACTGGGAATTCAACATCAAAAAACCCTTGGCCTAATGTCACATCTCTATAGTTGGTAGTTCACCCATAAGTTGAGGTCTGTAAGCCACACGCACATTCCAATGTAAGAATGGCATAATAATTCCAATTCTGCATTGTCCATATCTAAAATCATCAGGTAGTAATTGCACCACATTTCATAAATGGTTTCATACACCCAATCCGGGGTGGAAACACTTTCCATCGTAGGTACCGGTGCGCGCAGGCACTCAATTACAAACCTTTACAAGTTTCAATCCTCATGACCAAGTCCAAAGATGAGGTTAGTTTCCAATCTCCAATTCAATAATGATTTGAAATGTCTAAACTTTCTTCACATGTCATCATGAACACAAATATCGATCTCGACATGTCATCACAAACAACATGAACTTTTGATAAATATTGATCCTCACATGTCATCACAAATAACATGAACTTTTGATAAATTTCGATCTCCACAGGCCATCACAAATAACATGAACTTTTGAAGTCCATTATGGCATAACTCCAGGTTAAATCAATAATCACAAATGAATATCACAATCACAAACCGTTGAGGCCTTAGAACTCCAGTATGGCATAACCTCAAATTAAATCAATAACTCCATGGTGAGATGTTTCAAGTGAGCATTGAGAATACAATAATGTGTAGTGAGAACCAATGAAATCTAAACAAATCTAAGTCCTTTAAATGTGTGTGTCTCCTCTATGTATGTTATAAGCAGATCTCTCAGTTGATGTGTTTGAGATCTCCAATTGAATAAGTCAAAACCTCATCAAATGAAGTCAAGAGTCAATAGGATACAAGTATAATCCTCAATTGAATAAAGTTGTGGGCCCAGAACGTACTCCAAAACAGTGGCCAAAGCTCCAGTAAATACTATTCAGAATCTCAATTGATTCTTACTTGTGAACTGCCAAATATAAATTTCTTCCCCTCTGATTCCAGGACAGACCGTGAATCCCTTCCTTTGGTACACAGTCTGCACCCCACCTCTGCAGTGCCAGCCTTTTATACTACCAGACCACCGGTGGTTTTGGTCTTTGGGTCACTCGACACCCTGTGGTCATTGACTGCCATACCAGAGGACACACACACACACATACCCACTTATAAGGACTTCACCTCTACTGTGGCCACCGGGACCCCCAGGAACTACTTGGCTCCAGTCCAAAACAATGACTCATGCCCCCCACAGCCACCTCCTGTATCCTATAGGGCTATAACACACCGCGCCCACTCTAGACTTTATGTGACTGAGGACTTATAGTAACATTATAGTATGTGACTGAGGACTTATAGTAATATTATAGTAACATTCTTTGCTTGTTCCCGGTGACATGTCGCATTCAAAAGTTTCCTGCCTTTAGATTAGGCTTTATATAATAACCGTTATGCTTTATATAATAACCATTCATGTATGCTACTGGGATATAGTCAGTGTGAAGGAACCTCGCATCTTTATATTATTTCCCAGATTACTATTGTAACTCCTCAAACAATAGCGATCGACTTGATCAGGGAGTTCTGTGCCATTTCCAAAAACTGAAGCCCACTAAAAAGCAACATGACAAAATTAGAATCACACCCCAAATTGTGGTTCCGATATCCCATGTACCCGAGGTGCTCTCCCGTCTCCATGATGACATCCTGGTGGGAGCACACATGGGGAAAATGGCACTCATTACAAAGGTCACATCCCGCTTTATTGGAAATCATTACATAAAGACACAATGACACAGCGAAAAAGCACCCCACACTACAAGGCCGAGGCAAAGTTATGGGATCGTCCCAAGCGTCCATTTCAATGGCAGCAGCTGGACTTCATAGGACCATTGCGCAAGGCATCCGACGGGTCAAGGTTCATTATTGATCTTCTCACAGTGTACCCAGAGGCCTTTGCAACAAAAGACCAGACTGCAACCACTACGGCAAAAACATTCCTGGCTGGCATAGTTTGCAGATACAGACGTGTGGAGCGGGTACACAGTGATCATGGGCAGACCATTCTTTCAAGATTGTTCAAGGAGGTCTCTGCCAGAGTATCATGCCGACATTCTTTTACCAGTGGAAAAAAAACCAGCTCGAGTAGAGAGATTACATAAGACCCTTAAAAATGTAATAGCAAGCTATGTGTCAGCCAATCACTCTACTTGGCCAGAACTGCTGCCAGTGGCACTATGGGCGGTTCGCTCATGTGTGAGGGCCAGAACTGGTTTTGCCCCGCATTCCTTGCTATTTGGGGCAGATCCAGTCCCTATGTCAGTTCCATCCCTTGATATTGATGCCATCTCAGTGCCGAGGTCTGACGAGGAACAGTTCATATCTGCGTACCGAATGATTAACCTGTTCGGTGGTATAGCCAAGACTGTGACAGAACAATATGAGGGAGAACTACGGGAACACCTTGTCAATGGACGATTCTGGGTATTATGTTTATTCGATATATATTTACTTTTCACCACTAAGCTTATCCAGAGCTCTGTTCACAAGCCGACAATCTACCCCTACTTATTTACTTAGCTACTCACTGGGTATAAATAAGCCACAGGAGCAGCTCAATTCTGGCTCTCCCTACTGCTCACACCTAGAATCTACATCACCTTATACCATGGTATAGGCTCTGCTCAGGCCCCACTACTGTGAGCTGGATTCCCATGTAGCAAGCCCGCTTAGGGCCAATTCAGTTTTAGCTCAGATAAGCTGGTTCAAAGCGGGCAGAATACTATTCATGGTTTTAGGTTGGGCAAATGGTGGGTTTCCAGTCAGGGCCACATTGGGTTGTCCTAATAGGGCAAACTGAACTAAGACTGTTGGGCTCCTGACAGTTTTTGTCCTCAGCAAGTTGTGTGGGCCACATCAGGCTAACTGATTTAGGCACAGAGCAGCTTCAAAATGGGCAAACACTTTAGGCACAGATTGGTTTCAAAGTGGGCACCCAACAGGCATAGATTAGTTCCAAAGATAATTCCCCAGACAGGGCTGAGGATGGGTTTGCACAAGGCATACTGAGCTGGGAGTTCTGAACTTTGACACTAGATGACCCCACTATGTCTGATGTACAGCTTTCCCCCCAAGTCAGTATTGATTTTCTTTAGTATGATATAACAGAAATAGGCTAATGAATCATATAAATCATAACAGTACACAGATTTTCTCAGAGTTTGGATCTACTTGCAAAATAATTTGAAATGTGCAAAGTTATGTGATGTCAGCAGTTTTTACTGTGACTACACCATTCCTGTGGTAATCATTTTATATTGAAATATGCTACCCATTGGGAGGCACTATGAACTTGAAGGCTAGGATGTTACTGGACTAGGTCTGGTCGACATGCCTTGGCCAACTAAGTTCGAATTGATGATTCTACTGTATTATGATGATGGGAAGAGTAATACAGTATGTTTAGTCTCCTTCCCACTATGGAGGCCAAGGGGAGGGGCTAGCACCTAGAGGCTAGCAGAGCAATTACAGGGTTCAAAATTTTAGAAAATGAGGAAAAAATGGATTTTTTGTAATATCTATCCTAGATGGCGCCACCTGATCAAAGTGGTCAGCCCACTTTCAGCCACACCAAAAACCCATGTTGACCCCAAAATGATAAATTTTGACCAGATGGCGCCATGTGATCAAAGTGGGCAGCCCATTTTCAGCCACACCAAAAACCCATGTTGAACCCAAACCCACTCTGAGACTGGTCTGTGCCCATATTGATTAGCCCAGTGTGGCCCACACACCTCACTGAGAACAGAAACTGTCAGCAGCCCATCGGTTAGCCCCTTGCAGCCCACATCTAAAGCCACACCAAATAAAGTGTGGGCCACAGTAGGGCCACACCACCTTTGCTACCTGGGTAGGCTTGGTGACTGATTATCTTGTAACACGTATGAACACTCTATACTACTAAACTGGAATAAGGCTGAATCATCAACTGAACTTCTCTGAACTCAGTGGTTATCACTTTACCCTCATGTAATAGTTCATTGACACGATGGTGGAGAACTCCTCAGAATATCCCACTATAATCATCTCTCAAAGCCATTAGTAACAGTGAGACAACACCCAGGGAGCCAGCTTCTGAACATAACTTTACATCACCTGGGCTAGATGCGCCCAACCCACTACAGTTGCAGTATAATACCACCAGAGAGAAGACTACTCACCAGACTCAGCACTCACATCCGACTACCACCAGCCTCCTCCTCCAGTGTGTAAGCTGCCACTCTCGCTATACAGTGTACAGTCTACTCACACAGACAGGAGTCTATCCAGTGTCAATCCAAATTAAACCCCAAGCATTTTAAGACCTTTCTCACGACAATAGCCATCCTGCATTAATCCAAATTAAATTGCAAGCATTTTAGGCTCATCCTCTCAACAATAGAGCCATCCTATATCATTCCAAATTAAATTCCCAAACATTTTAGGCCCATATTCATGACATTTGCTCCCATGTATCATTCCAAATTGATACCCCCACATTTTAGGCCTTCTTCACGACTTTCTACATACATTAGTTCATCCCTAATTTCATCATTAGTCGATTCGATAAAATCAGGCATTACAAGAGCTAGGGTTGAGTGTGCATGCACTTCTATGTCAATTTTGCTCTGACAGTCACCGTGACAGTAACAGCCTGATATGTATCCGAACTGACATGCACAGTGAAAGCAAATTGGTTCCATTTGTAAAATTACCTAACAGATAAAATTAAATGATGATGTAGATGTGCTATACTATATGTTTGGCATCAGGTGTTATGTCTAGAAAAGTGTCATGTAGGCTGTTAGGATCATTGGCAAACTATGAAGAAACAGTAGACAGTGATGTCGTATTTTTTTACCCACATCTCAAGCAATTAGGATGCATGTACATAACGTGATTTAAAATAAGACATCTTGATCTACGATGTTCCTTGTTGTTTGATGGAACCATGCATCAAACATGGGTTGATATAGTGAGTAATAGAATCTGGTGTTTAATGCCATTTTGACAGCTAAGGTCATATTCATAATTCATGAATACATGATACATAATTTCACAGAGGAATGTGTCAGTGCCCGCACATTTGTGCGGGCACTGACACATAGGCATAACACCTGATGCCAGCCATCTAGTATACCACATAGGAAAGAGGAGATATTGACCCCCGGGAGGGACACTCACCTGTTTTCTGACACAGGTGTGTGGCTGGACTTATGACAACGCTTACCCTTGCTAGGGGGATTTCACCTCCAAAACTGTAGGGCACTTTTGCCCCAAAACCCCATGTTTCTTACCAATAAACTTTGCTACTGCAAAATGACCAAGAATATTCCCTTAGATTTGCGAAGATTGATGAAAACCTGGAAAATTGTTGCCAAAATATGGGCATTTCCATAAGATTTCTGGTATTTTGGTTCAAAGTTGACCCTTGTTAGGGGGATTTGGTTCAAAGTTGACCCTTGTTAGGGGGATTTGGTTCAAAGTTGACCCTTGTTAGGGGAGTTTTAGGCTGAAAATATGACCCTTGTTAGGGGGATTTTGATGAAAAGGTGCCCTTGCCAGCCGCACACATGTGTCAGCAAAATGTATGAAGTGTCCCCCTGGGATATACCAGTAGACCCTTTTAATGGGATAAGGAAGCCCCCACAGAAAAAAGCATGTTAGGGAGCGTTCATTATTTATGGCAGGGGGGGGGGTGAGCAAATGAGGGGGGGGGTCAAAATTTTTAGGGGTATTCAGAGGGGGGGGTCATTTTTTTTCAGCCTATTGTGAGAGGGGGGGTCATTTTTTTTCAACCTATTCCTGAGGGGCGGCGCAATTCCTTTTTTTGGGGTATTCGCCAACACAATGTAAAATTTCACAACATAACACGATTTTTTTTCGCGACACGTCGCGAAGTTTACAATTCTCCACCAAGTAATAGTACTTGTTAATGATTGCAGCCACAATTTTGCCCAACATTTTCTTATTACCTATCATTCATATCCATTTATTCATGTTGGTGCAAACTATAAAAACAGATTAATTGGTCGTAATAACAAAGGGCGACGGTGCGTCTCTGTCCGGAGACCCAAGGCCCTCGGTCCGAGGGCTGGGCCAGTAGTACAGGAGAGAAAGAATCATGCCAATGAAAGGAACTGAGTTCCCCGACCGTCCTTGGTCTCGAATTGCTGCTGACTTCTGTTATCATGTTGGAACAAACTACCTAGTAGTTGTTGACTACTATTTAAGGGATATTGAGACAAGCAAAGTCACTAAAGGAGTTGACGCCGCAGAGACTGTCGCCAAACTTAAGAAAATATTTGTTCATCAGGGCATCCCCGTTATACTTGTCACAGACAATGGACCTCAGTTCAGTGCAAGAGACTTTGTAAACTTTGTAGATGAGTGGAAATTTGTGCATGTAACATCTTCGCTGAGATATCCACAGTCAAATGGTGAGGCCGAGCGAGCCGTACAGACAGTCAGAGGTATTCTCAACAAAGCTACTGATGTGGACTTAGCATTATTAATGTACCGAAACACACCACTCCATAATGGCTTCTCACCAGCGCGACTAAATATGGGCAGGAAATTAAAGACCAGAGTCCCCTGCTATCCATCTGAACTCTTACCAAGCACACCAGACCCGGTTGTTGTACGAAAAAAGGAGAGGATGTACAGAGCCAGTATGAAACTGAACTATGACCAACGACACCGTGTAAAAGAAGCCGGAGAGTTATCAGCAGGTGACAAAGTGTGGCTCCCTGATCTCAAGACTCATGGCACAATTGTAGGCAAAGCCGATGGACCGAGATCATATGTCATCTCAACCCCAACAGGCCTCCTGAGGCAAAACCGCCGTATGACTAGAAATGTTGGACTACCACCTGCTACACTACCAATACCAGGTCCACCTAATACAGGACCTATTCCAGCAGTTCATCATCCTACACCAAGACGTGACATACCATCACATGCAGTCACCCCTAGGGTTGACTCACCTGACAAACCAACACTGAGGATGGATCAGCCGGGTACCCCTTCATATGTGAATGAACCTGATGACCCGCCAGGGGCTGATATTACTGAGCCTCGTAGGTCTGGGAGAGCCAGATCTGCACCTAAGCCTCTGATTGAAAACATGTGAAAGACTCAATGAGATATCAGTTTAGTTTAACTTGAGAGATAATTTCATAGCAAGATACTAGCTATAATCATGTTCTTATTTGGTTGATAAGTATTATTCATTCATGAACATTTCAAGACAAAGAGATTGATAAGTGAGCTACTCATTTTGATCGATAGGTATTATTCATCTATGAACATTTCAAGACAAAGAGACTAATAAGTGAACTTCTCATTTTCCAAAAAAAAGGGAGATGTGGTATGACCGGTATGCCTATATGGTGCTGCCACCAGTGACTGTGTGGGGAACTAAAAAGTAAAGTGAGTGGGTTGAGTGGGACACAACTTTGGGGGTTTAGGAAGCGGAGATCAGCATGTCAACATGTGGCTGAAACTGAATTTGTAACACTACAAGTCTACTCTACATTAAAGAACTTCAAGAACTTCAAGATCTTCTAAATGTTTGCTCAAAAGAGTATCCAACAATTGCCGAAGGCGATCAGCCCAGCCTGAGGACCGAGGGCCTTGGGTTTCCGGAACAGAGACAAACCGGAGCCCTTTGTTTACGTTCTGACACGAGAAAAAGCTTTGATTTTCCTTAAAATAATTCACAAATAAGACAGAAAAGCCACAAACAGGAAGTGAGACCGGAAGTGCTTTTATGGGTCCCCTGACCCAACATGCGCTCTCAACCAATCAGATTGCAGGAAAGGCGACCCAACTGCACTCGAGTGTTAGAACAACTTGCTTACATCACTAGACCTGGTGCTCCTTTAGACGTTGCTTAATGGTGCTCATGATTATATTTTTAAAATTCAATAGTACCTCCCATATATAACGTGTGATTTGTGGATAAGGCACACTGTAGGAGCAAATTCAAAAGATCAAATGAGAATATGAAGTTGGCTCCAGAAATTCCAAAAACATTCTTGGGAGATACTCTCATACTCCATTATTATTGCTCCCATGCTGTACTACTTAACTAATGTGGTACAGTAATAAAAATGTATTCTCTTGCATGAAGTTTGTATTTAGGAATGTTTTAGTCCTGACTACCATAACGTCTTGCATATTAGGCGTGTCTTAGGCCTATGTGCGAATCAGAGCCCAGGTGCGCCTGATAGGATCAGCCTGAGTTAAGGGCACATCTTATACGTGGGGTTTATTCAAATATCATTTGATACATAAAATGATTTACCCTGAAAAACATTTAAATAGCCCCCAACCTCCATCAAACCTATGGGTAAAGCTAATGAATGTTGTAAAGGTGTTGGGCAGTATCAGCTCCCCTCCAACCCTACCAGTACTCTATGGTGGCCATAGCTTTTCACACCTTCCCATGTGACACTCACACCATCCAATGCCACCCTCACTCCATCCCATGCCGCCCTCACACCCTCCAATGTCGCGGTAACACCTTAGCAAGGCTTTCCCCACAACTTGGGCCTATTCAATGTACATGTAGGTTGGCTTTTACCAAGGGAGGCTATGTCTTACACCATATGTCAAAAGGTTGGGGTGCACCTTATACAAGGGTTTTTTAAAATATTAATCCAGAAGCAGTAGGTGTGCCTTATATGCAAAACACACATCCCTGAGTTAGGGGTGCACCTTATACATGAGCTCCGCCTTATATATGCGGGAGATTACGGTAAACTTCATTTTCAATAATCTTGGTGGCCAAAAGAGATCGCAAAGCACATTTTTCTGTAATTCCAATTACCATTTTCTTATTCCATGTACCGGGTAATTAGTTCAGGGTGTCAGGAGCAGTGAACCATTATCAAATCACCTTATCATCTTATATCTGGCACAAGTGCTTCAATCACTACAGTTAGTCAGGAATAGGTTGCATGATTTAGCTGGCTAAGACATCCTGTATTTCCCTGTGTATTACTAAAAGCCTGTACGGGCTTGTAAACACACTTAAGTGGCAAATTTACCAGGATTATAAACAGGGCAGGCTTATACACAGGGCAGGCTTATATTTCACTACATGAAATAATGAGGGAGTGGCAAACAGTTTGCTCAAGACTTATCTATGGTTTGTACATCATTCTTTAGACATTTTCTATAATCCTTTATCTTTCTTTGCATGAAATATAAGGGTAGCGGAAATTGATATAGCTGAAAAAACATATAAACACCATATGTTGAAGTATGGTAATGGTCCAAAATGCTTTTTCATTGAGCACAGAGGCCATACACAGGGAAATATAGTACCCACTTAAACTGCATCAGTAGTGGCCCATGCTAGTGCCCCCTATGGAGGAGCCTTAAAAATAGGTACTTTTTATACAGATGTCAATCAATCAATGGCAGGGTATTCACATTTCAATTTTTCAAAAGATCGGAACCATTTTGAAAAAGGCTTTGCATTTATACAAAATGAAAGCTGGCTAACGGCTGATAGCTTTTACGACATTCTACAACGGCCACCCCATTTTTAACATAATAATTGGAATGGTTTAAATTCAGGTAGAATACACTTTAGCTGGCGCACATCTTGCTGCACATTAGGATTAGCATAGGGTTAGCATTAGGGTAGCTAAAGGGTTCACTTAATTCAGCACCGGCTAAAGTGCATTAGTCTCTCAATTTCTCCTAATATGACAGGAATGAAGAGACCTGATGTACACAGACTTTGTTGAACATGGTTAAATGTATAAGGTAATGTGATGGGAATCATTTTCTTTCAATCAGTTCTAAGGGGGGGGGTCATTTTTTTTCAACCCATTCCTAAGGGGGGGGTCACTTTTTTTCAACCTATTCCCAGGGGGGGGGTAATTTTTTTTTGACGTATTCGTTCTGCCAGATTGGCACCCCCCCCCCTGCCATAAATAATGAACGCTCCCTTAGTCGATCTAACTTACGTTAGTCAAAATGGCCAGATAATCTTAGTTAGTACATCTGACTAATGTATGACTAACCATGTCAAACTTATGTTAGTCACCTTGACTACCCAAATAAGTTTTTCTCTCCAAGCACAATCTCAAACAGAGTATCTGCTGGGGGGTTCAGGCAACCTAACTTATCTTAGCACTTGTCACTATGGGATCTCTTAGTAACTTTGACTAAGGTATGGTGGCATAGTGTTGCCTTTACACACCAGGGTTTGGAACAGGATTTTCCCAGTGGGTGTGTATCATACATATCCCATGGATGTGAAAATGATAGCGGTCATATATAGCATCAAGCTTGGCAAAATATATCTAATATAGTATCTAAACTTCTTGCTAATAGGTTGACAATTCACAAATCTTAACTCTTTAGTTTAAAGTAATAATTCTAGCTATAAATCTGCCCAACATTTTGTTACCAGCTACCGGTACCGTACCTCAAATTCATATCCATTTAATTTCTGTTATATGATTGGGAGTCTTACTGTTTTGAGTGTTAAGACATGGATGAGGAGAGTCACTACCCCAGTGGTATTTACTTTTTCTGGGGGGTAACACTGCTCAGCTCTTGAGTTTGAAATATTTAGCCCAATTTTTGACACTATGTTCCATGTTCTTTTGCTGGCCCTGCTGATTGTCTCAAAAGATGTCATCATAGAAATAAATACTTTCTTTTAAAGGGGGGGGGGGCTGGAATGGGCATTCCACAAACAGGACTTTGTGATGCCACCCCATACACATCAATAGAGTGAGCAAGGCTCCAAAAAAGTTCTCAGCAGTAAAAAGGTTAAATGCTAAATTCACCTTCGCAATCAGATTTTGTAGTTTTAACCCTTATTTGTACCCTTTGAAATCAATCCTGACAAGATTGATTATGTCCATAACCCCCATTGAATTAATATAAAACCGACATTACAACAAAATCTAAAGAGAATAACAAGCTACAAAAGTTTGTTTATGTATACGCAAATTTTGAAAACGAAACCAAAAGCAAGTACCTCAATCAGAACAATTCTTCAATTGGTCAGGAGTAGGTCACATGGTATAGTTGACTAAGACATACCTATTTTAGCTGCATCAGTAGTAGCCCATGCTAGCCCCCCATTAAGGGAGGAGCCTTCAAAATGGTATTTTACCAAGAGGTAAATCAATCAACAGAAGGGTATTCATAAAGTATGTTTTGGCCACCCAAAGTTTTAGAGAACTGAGGAAATTTGGATGCAGATTGCCCTAAAATACAGCAAATTCAAGGTACAATTCCTAAATTTTCTCCCATTGGACCTCAATACTAAGCCTTATAGAGCTAACACTCACCATTTGAATTAAACCAAAAGTATAAGATAACATCCTTAGTCAAAACCACCAAGGAATCTGAGTCAAAATCAGGCAAGTCAAGGCAAGTTGGGCACTTTGAATAATGGTTAGTCGTATTTGACCAAGAAAAACATGGACACTTAAACATGTGCCTTTGACTAGATATTGTTAGAAAGTTAGCATTTTTTACTAACATCTAAGATTTTGAACACTGTTTTTTTTTCTGTGCCACTGAAAATGGTGACCAAGCTCCATATGCATTATATCGAATATTGATTATAACAATGAAAGTATAAATTCAGTCCTATTCAGTTAAGTAAAGTTTTCATTTTGCCACAAAATTTATAAGTTAAACAAGACTTACCTTGGTAAAAGGTGAAGTTTGACTTAAAGTTTATAACCGTTGCTTGACTACCAATGAAGAGAACAACAGAGTAACATGTGACCAGCCATCCCATAATGCCTCAGTATTTGACTCTCTCCACCCCACTGGCAACTATAGTTGCTAAAGAAGGATTGAGTACAGGGAATCTGGGGGTGAGACAGTTAAAGCTAGTTGGGTAACAAGGTAACTACCATAAAGAAGGGTCTTTTGCTAAACCAAAAGTCTGCCCTGAGAACAACAGGGAGGGTGAACAACTTGATGAAATCGGGTCAGACTGTTGTTCTCTTTGTCAGCAGTCAAGCAACCCTTATAAACTTTAAGTCAACCTTCACCTTTAACCAAGGTAAGTCTTGTTTAACTTATAAAGTTTATGTCTGGTTGCTATGCCGACGAAGTTATCGCAACAGAGATTTGAACACTGCCCTGTTACCCAGCTGGTAAAATGTACCAAACCCTATATCTTCATTAGCCACCGGCACAGGAGGTTTTGGCCCTTTAGGGGGTATTAAGTGTTCATGTAGAGCATTGTGTGGGTTGTTTGGCTCATGTTTGAAGCTCTTGTGCTTTTTCTCCTTCCTTTGGTTGGACGCATCATCTCCTGTATGGTTGTTCCTGTCCCCCCAGTTATTGGGGTGGTGTTTCTTGAACTTGTTGGCAGTTTTGTCCTTTTTTCAATTTTCTCCATAGCAGAGCTGATATCTCTCCCTAGCCACAGCGGTGTTGGTGGGTTTTCATCTGTGAGTAGGTTGCCCATCTTATTTGACAGACCTAATTTTAGGACGTCCTGCCTTAGATTGGTAATGTCAGACATGGTTCTGGTCATGACAATATCAGCATCACAAGAGCTCATGACCAGTTTGGAGAAGACCTCTGTTTTCTCTCTGACAGCAGGGTTAGTATCCTGCTTAGCCCACACTTTGAACTCTTCCATGGCTGTGGCCTGTCTTGCCATAGGAGTCATGGTGGCAGACATGTTGGTCTGGAGCTCGGCCATGCTTTTGTCTAGTGCGCAAGCGTTAGCTGATGCTGCACGCTTCAGTGATTTGGTTTGGTTGATTTTACCTCCACTAATACTTATTAAAAGTTAACAGAATTTCTGTGGTTGGCAGACATCAAGTCCTTTCTTTCCGGACAGGTATTTAAAAGCTGCTTGTCCAAACAGCTAGACCTACTATTCTCAAAAGATAGCAAGTGTTCTTTTATTTGCCTAGTCCCATAGGCAGGGCCAGACAAACCATGGCCACGGCATGAAGGCCTGGGCCCACGCATGTGGACACCAGCTGCCCACATGCTCACCTCAAGCCACAAGAAACCCCGAGTTTGTCTCTTTCATGAACAAACTCATCATCTGCTTGAGTTGATCAGCGGAAAGCTGTACTGTCTGTCAGCTAGCCACACTCGAGGTTTCCCCCTGGTCAGTATCTTGGTCAATGCCGCCATTGTTGGATGATGCACATATTGACCTGTTTGACATGATGGACACAGACCGGCTTGAGATCACTCAGTGGTATTGGACTTATAAAGCAACTTAGCAAAGTCTGTTTGTGCCAAAGGGAAGTCAAAAATGACAAGACTTTTGGGACCTATACTGACAGTCTTAAAAGTTTTAAAATCTAGAAGAAATGTGTGTGTTGCTGCAGTGGGATGGCGTACTGAACTGAGGCATTATGGGATGTCTGGTAACGTGTTACATCTCTGATGTGATTACTTCGTCGGCATAACCAGACATAAACTTGGTTCCAGCAAGACTTTTCAATGTATGTTAGCATTGCTTAGGAGGTTTATGAAACACTTGGACCGAATGGCTCATTAAGAATGATTAGAATGGCAACTAGAAACTGGCATGTGTCTACTTTCCATAGATATCGGTAGATTCGCACTAACATCTATGAAAATTCACCAGATTGGCTAATCATGATTCAGGGCATAGAATTAGGTTGGGGGATACACGTCATCTAATGTTGAGGCCTCAGTATAATAGATGTATTACATAATTTTATAGAAAATACAAATAACGCTATTTGCTTATATCAATACATTCCCCATGTGTCTAGATGATAAGGAGGAGCCATTTATTGAGACCCAATGGCTGTAGTTAGTACACTGCGCAGCTGGCGGGGGCACTCCCAGCAGCATGCGTATATATAATATGACGCGTGCCGCCCGGAGGCCAGTCTGGTTTGTGCTGAGCTAGAAGCAGGACGTGCCTCACTCTGGCTGCTATGCTTCCACAGTCACACTAGGCTCTGGGAACGATGTTGCTGAATGATCTTGTGGTAATTGATGTGAACTATCTGCTGTGATACCTTGTGCCTTACTACTATGGAGTCAATAGTGAACTACTCTTATTTACCACAGTCCTGCCTTGTGTTCTCTATCCACTCAACCGAAAATACCATTACAGTGGTGACAGTCGGTGTTAAAAAGAAAGAACCTACTCCGGTAATTTTGGAAAAATGAGTGTTGAGGACATCCCAGCACTTATGGCAGGGGTAAGGGGAAATTTGGTAGAATTTTGGGAGGAAATAATGCTGAGTCGCTAGGGCGGATGCTGCCCATACCGCCGGCAGCATCTGGAGGAGTGCCGCCAATGCCACTCATGGTGCCACTGTGCGGCGTTAGGTCACGTTTGGGTAAATTGACCCACGTTGAAGGCCCTTGTGGAAGCTGCGGAGATGCAGCCCTCGGCATTGACCAGTACTAAAACAGTCGGGAAGCCGGCGAAAAACTAGAAACAACCCCAGAAGACAGCCGTTCTGGGGTCGGCGAAGAAGCGGAACGGCAGGAGAGAATGGTCATTCCGTGTCGCCTGGAGAGAGGAGGCTCAGGGCTACAGATAGAGGGAAGAATGCATGGGTGTTCCTTGGGGTGTCTGGTGGACACAGGAGCAGCGGTCAACATTCTGTCCTTGTCATGGTGGCAGACCAATGAAGAACCAGGTACCGTGGAAGCGACAACGGAGGCCCAATATTCAGTGGAGTGCCGACCAGGGTGAGGTCCGTGCTTGTGTTGGGGGGGTTGAAGTGGGGGACAGATTTTGAGTTGTCAGATATCAGCTTGGACGCCATCCTGGGTGCGGCGTTCTTGAGAGAATCGCAACTGATAGTGGACCTAGAGGGTGAATGCTTGTGGCTGACAAGCGAGGAGAGTCCCTCAAGGGAATGCCAAGTGGCGGGGGAAGAGGCCCTTGTGGATGCCTACCTGGTGGGAGACTGGGAGGGCGAAGAGGAGGGTCTGGTGGAAGGGCTGCGAGAAGTGGAAGAAAGGTGAGGTTTTCTCGTAGGGCGTGCCCTGGTAGATATGCACCAGAACGAGACACCACTTTGAGTATTTAACCCCGGCCAGTCCCCCGTGGTACTATATCGAGACATGACACTAGCATCAATAGAGCAGGTGCAGCCTGTGGAACAAGAGGGAGGCATCTACGGCTGCAGGATAGTGACTGCATACCCCAGGGAGGGCGGACCTGGGACTGAAGAATCTCCTAGAAGAGAAGCTGTCACCAGTACCGAGGAGGAAATTGTCATAAATCAGTTGACATTGGAAGTGGAGGAGGATAAAAAGAAAGTGGTGGCCGCTTTACTATGGCAACACAGGAAGGCCTTCCAGATGGGACCAGAGGAGACGGGTCGAGCCACCCTCATGGAACATCGCATAAGGATGGGGGAGCACCCTCCCATAAAGCAGTCTCCTCGGCGGCTGGCACCCCACCGGCGTTTACTCATTGACACGGAAGTGGACAAGATGTTGGGGGCAGGGATAATAGAGCTGGCGATGAGCATGAGGTTCTGTGTGGACTATCGTCAGCTTAACGCGGCAACTATCAAGGACGCATATCCCCTGCTCCACATTGATGACTCCCTGGACACCCTGGTGGGTCCTGCTGGTTCAGCACTATGGATATTGTCAGGTTACTGGCAGGTAGCCATGGCAGAGGAGGACAGGAAGAAGACGGCCTTCTCCATGCACAGGGGGCTGTTCCAATTCACCGTCATGCCCTTTGACCTCTGTAACGCCCCTGGGACGTTTGAGAGGTTGATGGAGGTAGCGATGCGGGGACTTCAATGGTCCTTTTGCCTCATCTACCTCAATGACATCGTGGTCTTATCCTGAGACTTCGAGAGTCACTTGCACCGCCTGGGAGAAGTACTCTCCCGCCTGGAGACAGCCGGCTTGAAAGTGAAGCCGTCAAAGTGCCATCTGTTTCGAAGGGAAGTGGCCTTTCTGGGGCACATAGTGAGTGCCCGGGGCATTGCTACCGACCCCGAGAAAATAGATGCAGTCTGGAATTGGCCCACTCCAGAGAGCTTGACGGAAGTAAGGAGCTTCCTGGGCCTTGCCGGTTACTACAGGGCCTTTGTACCTGGGTTCGCCAGTGCCCCAGGGGGGAGGGAGTGAACGTTCGGGCCATCACTCGGAGGGTCTCCCGTGACCCGGATGTGGCAGAAGAAGTAAGGGGAGAATGGATAAATAATCAAAAGACTGATGCCTTAGTTAGGAAAGCCTACAAGTGGGTGGCGGACACCGAACCATCGGAAGAAGAATTGGCGGGTGCAGCCTATGGGACCCAGTGGCCTCTCAGCGAAGTCATTTAATCTTACGGGAGGGACTCCTGGGCCAGTGGTGGTTCATCCCTGGGGGGAAGTGACAATTTCAAGTGCTTGTGCCAGAAGCGCACAAGAAGGAAGTCTTTGAAGCCTGCCATGGCAAGGGTGTCATCGGGCATTTCCGTCGGGACGGGACGATGCGAAAGGTGCAAGAACGATGGTACTGGCCAGAGTTCCGGAGAGAAGTCACTTACTGGGTGGCCTCATGTTCGCGGTGTCTAGAAAGGAAGCCCCCCCACACCCCAGTCAGGCCAAGATGGGTCATGTCCCGGTGGGGATGGTGATGGAACGAGTAGCCATAGATGTAATGGGACCCCTATCCTTGACACCATGGGGAAACCGATACATAGTAGTCATGTGTGACTACTTTACTAAGTGGGCGGAGGCAGCGGCACTCCCCAATCAAGAGGCAGCGACGGTAGCCCGATCGTTGGTTGAAGGTTTAGTCTGCAGGTTCAGCTCACCCGGGAACCACCACTCAGATCAGGGATGCAATTTCCAATCACACCTGTAATGGGAGGTAGTGAGGCTCCTGGGGGTGAAACAGATGAGGAGGTGAGCCTTAAACCCAAAATCGGATGGCCTAGTAGAAAGAGCAAACCAAATCATTGAGGCCCTGATGGCGGCAGTGCGGAGGATCATAGTGACTGGGATGAGCAGCTACCTCTGGTAATGTCCGCATATCGGCCTTCTGTCTATTCCTCCACTGGCATGACCCTTAACATGTTAATGCTACCCGGAGGCGGAAGCTAGAGTTGGAAGGGGCGGAGGGCTATGTGGCCAATTTGCAGAGGCGGACGGCAGCTGCCAACAAGATAGCACGGAGGGAGCTGGGAGTGGCCGTAGCTCGACAAACTCACAACTAGGACCTGCGAGCATCCGACCGGACTATTCCAGAAGGCAGCCTGGTCTACTTCCTACATCCTCTTAAGAGAAGAGGGCACTCACCAAAGCTAAAGAGGTTATGGATGAGCCCGTGGAAAATAACTAAACGTATAGGAGAGGCGGTGTATGAAATTAGCAGGGACAGGAAAAACAAAATTGTGCACTTTGATTCATTCAAGGTAGTGCCCCCAGACCCAGAGGAGATGTGGCCTCTGCAAGGGGAGGTCCGCCGGGTGGACCGGCTCCGTCCAGAAGGGCCCTGGGTGGCTCGGAAAGGAGGGAGACTGGCACCAGCCTATGAAGATCATCTCTTGGGGGTCTCCCATGAAGCCACCCTTGCCGGCGGCAGCACTCTAGAGAAAGCTGCCTGAAGAAAGAAGGGTCATCCTGGAGGCCGTTGCACAATCCACGAGATTAGCTCTCTTCTCGCTGTTTTTCGCCTCTACCTTTGCACAAACATTTTCTCGCTGTTTTTGTCCTCCGCTTTTTGCACAACGAGAATAAAACCGTTGCACAATCATTTTCTCGTTCTGATAAACTCGTTGTGTCGACTTTTTTATGTCAACAGCTAGAAAAAAAAGGCAGTTACTCTCGACGTACTGCCTTTTGGTTGTTTAACATTGGTCCCTATGGGGAGTCTAGCTGTGACATTTCGGACTGGAACCAGAGTACTAGGAGGGAAATTTGAACTCGGCAAAATGGCAGACAGGGATAGACTAGGAAGAAAGAGGAGGAAATGTAAGAAAAGGGACACTCCCTTTACTCTTTTCACTGATGATGAGTTTGTTGCTCGTTACCGGTTGAGCAAAGAGGTTGTCAAGGAGCTGGTAGAGGACTACAAGCTCTTCAGCAAGTTTAAGGGCTTCAAACGTGGAGGAGGGCTGTCCTACATTGACAGGGTAATGTATCGAACCTTATCTGTCTCCTCTCTTGTCTGTCTTTGGTTAGTTTCATTAAAAAAAACATTCCATACGCTGGGGGGGGGTTCACAGGGATCCCCCATATAAAATTCATGTCTTAGTCCTCTTGTTAATTTTCTGTACAGTGCTGCAAAAAAATCCTTCTTCATGTATATCAATGTAAAAAGACTGATTTCTTTTTCTTTTGCAGTTCTGCTTAGTTATTTGCTATTTCGCCACGGGTAGCTTCTATAGCTTGACTGGGGATTCACAGAAGGTCTCTAAGTCTGTAGTCTGCAACTCTGTGAAGGATGTGGCTGGGTTCTTCTACCGCAACCGGAACAAGTTCATCAGATGGCCTAACAGTTTTGAGGCAAAGCTCCAAGCAGCTCTCAAGCTGTACCGTCACAAGGTAAAGAAGAACGGGGGAGAAGAGGTTGAGCAGAAGACCCCCTTCGTTTTTGGATTCGTGGATGGGACCCATATGCCCATTCAGTGCCCCTCAGACAACGAGAGCTCGTATGTGAATCGGAACGGATATCACTCTATCAATACCACAGTAAGTATTCTGTTCATGTTTTATTTTTATATTTAATTTCTTTTATATATTTCGTACAATTTTTTTTTTTATGACAATGGAATAAAAAGAAAAATGTAAGGTATGTATTTTATTTCTTCAGCTTTCTCACTCTAGTCTATTTCTTCCTTCAGATAGCGTGTGACTACGACAAGAGGATAATATTTGCCGATCCACGTTTCCCTGGCTCTGTCCACGACTCATACGCTTTGGCTTGCAGCCCGGTAGGGGATGAGCTGGAGGAGGAGAAATGGGGAGACTTCGTCCTGCTTGGAGACTCAGGGTGAGTAATTTTTTTGTCTGTTTTGTCACCATAGATTAAAAAAGAAATGTTTGTTCCAGACAAAGAAGCCATCTGTTAATAATCAGCACAACAGAAATATTATTTCTCCCTTAGTTTGCTGTGTTTTATAGGGGTTTTTTAAGTTAAAATAAACATTTTTTCTAGGTATGGCCTACGTCGCAACCTCTTCACTCCATTCAAGGATGAGACGTCGCCTAAGATAACAGCCTTCAACAAGTGGCACAAGAAGAGTCGTGTCAGGGTGGAACAGAGCATAGGGATCCTGAAACAGCGGTGGAGGTAAGAAAGGCTTTATGTCCCTTTCATCTTTTCTCTTTCCTTTTGTTTTCACACAGAGAACCCCATTTTTTTTTTTTTTATACCAGCATGGAAAACTTTGGAAAACTTGTTATGAGTCCTACTCCTTGTACTTCTAATTTTTTTTTTTTACATTTATTTTTTTTCATGAAAATTTCAGAATACTTGACTCCTCTGCTGGGTACCTCCGGCACAAGCCTAAAAGGTGTTCAGAGATCATCACAAGCTGCGTGTGTCTCCATAATGTCGCCCTAGATCATGGAATCCGCATAGTGGACGACCCCACTGATCCATGGACTCCAGTCAGGCTTCCCCTTCTTCAGCCCAGGCAGCGCACAAGGGAACAAGAAAACAACCAAATCAAGGCCTTTAGGAATGACTACTGCCAAAATTACTTCTGAATTCTGTGTCCTGACAGCAGTTGTATCAGCATAACTTGTAAATAGTTCAATTGTATATAAACCGTCATCTTGTAGTAAATCAGAAATAATTCTTAAGTTCCTACCATCAAATGTATGCATGCAAAGTAAGTCTGCTTGTCCTTGTTATGTAACACGCACAGCTAGAAACAGTTAACTCAAGTAGCAGCATCTAAGTCCACATTAAAAATGACAAGCATTTATTTTATTCTGTTTCAAAAGCAGTCATATAGTACTATACCAGAAAATATACAAGTATTCCTGAAAAATCAAATTTATGCATTAAAAGTAAGTTCTTCATGTACATACTGCTTGACCTTGTTATGTGAAAGGCACAGCTAGAAACAGTCACCTTAAGAAGTAGCGTCCAAGAACCACATGAAAAATGAAAAACATCTATTTTATTCTTTTTCTTCTTTCTCTTTCTTTGCCTTCCTGCTCTCTCTGATAGCTGCTCTCTGCGCCTTCCTTTCAGCCTTCTCCCTACATATGGCTTCCCACTCTTGCTTTGTACACACTATCACTTTCTTTTGTCTTTCCAACTTCCATGGTTTTTTTTCTGTGTGGTCTTGACTTTTCTTTCTCTCTTCTTCTTTCTTTTTCGAGTACTGCTTCATTTCCTCCCTTATCTTCAAATCTTCCTTCTCCTTTTTCCTCTCCTCCTTCATTTTTTTTGCATGTTCTATCTTTCTTTGCTCCTTCTTTCTCTCCTCCTTCCTCTTTTCTTTATCCATATCCTTTTTGGGTATTTTAGTGACCTTCATGTTCTTTATTGCTTTGCTGAAATCGCTTCTGCCGGCTTTCCAGAGATCTCGCTCTGTCATGCCAGTTTTCTCTTTCTTCACCTGAGACGGATCTAGGGCCATTGGACTAACACCTGGGATACCTGAAAAAAAGATTTTCTCTCTCTCATCTTATATAATAAAAATAGCATTAATTCATAGACAAGAGACAAAGTAAGATATTTTGTAACAGATGGTTTACTCCAAAAAACTACACCATAGGCCGGCAACTTTTTTTCCCAATTTTTTCATATCTATCAGTCAATTTAACCATACAATATTTCATGAAACAATGAAAAAAATCCTTACCCCTGACAGCGTCTTCCCTCAGGTAGTCCAAGGCCTTCTTCTGAGTGTTCGACAAAGTCAGCTTCTTGCTAGGAGGCCCACTACCCGTTTTCGATAACTCTCTACGCAGAATGTTGTACTGAAAAATAATAACGTACAACTTTGTTATTTAAACAATCAAAGAAATGAAAAAATTTTTCAACATATCTGAACAGAACTGTACCTTACCTTTCCCTTTTGTTTCTGGCAGAAGTCGGATGCCTTGTGAGAAATTTGCTTCACAGTCCGGTGTGTCTTTGCAGTTTGATTAACATACACTGTAAAGAAAAAAAATGAAATAATAAAGTATTTTTTTAAACTAATTTTCTTCATGAGTAAAATGTGTGTTTCTTTCTTTTTTTTGGGTGTGGAATAAACTCACATACACAAGATTTATCACATGACTCACGTGCAACGTCTCTCCAAGCCTGCCTCCTGATATCACGGCCCCCTCCAGTCCCAGAGAAGTGGTACTTCAGAGCAGGCCTGTTTGTATTGATAGCGTCCATCAATGCCTTAACCTCCTGCTTGGACCATCTCTCTGTAGGTCTGTTCCTGCTGACTCCACAGGTTTTACGTCTTGTGAAACTGGTACTTCTTGTGTGGTGTGATTGTCACCTTTCGATGAGTGTTCTGTGGTAAGGTGCTCTGTGGCAGCTGTTTTTTGTGTGGTCTCTTGCTCTGTAGCAGCTGCCTGTTCATTGGTCTGGTGCTCTGCTGTCCTTTCTTCCGTCTGGTGCTCTTCTGAGCCTGGTTCTTCTGTCTGCTGCGCTGCTGCGCCTGGCTCTTCTGTCTTGTGCTCTGTTGAGCCGGGCTCTTCTGTGGTCTGTTCCTCTCCTGTGCTGGGCTCTTCTATGGGCTCTATTTTCACTGCAGGTGGCTGTTGTGTGGTCTGGTCCTCCCCTGTGCCTGTCTGTTCTGTGTCGATTTTTATTTCACCTTCCTGTAGCGTGCCGTCTTTGTCCAAAATAGCTTCTGCCTCTTCTGTCGTTTCTTGTTGTGTTGGAGCACCCTCTTGTGAGGACTGTAGGTCTTGGGCAGATGACTGTTGTGCAGCTAATGTCATCCCCGCGTCTTGTGTGTCCTCTTGGTCCCCTGGATGCTCTGCCTCTGTTGTTGTACTAGAACCCGGTTGAGGTCCACTTAGGACATAGTCTGCCTTGAAGAGAGAGAGATGAGACCCCGCTTGAACAGAAGGACCCACAACGAGCCTTCCGTCATCATTAACATGAAGCAAGGTGGAGTTGTCTGTGCTAGGCCCATCCAACGATACAACTGGAAAACACAACAAGAAAATGTAAGAGCGAGAGGATATTTGGTGTCATAAAATTATTTATTTTCTTTCTTCTTATCACAGCCAGGTGAAGACATGTCAGGTTTTAAGTGACAGACAAATGTGACACTTAGTTATGCTCAAGGAAACCCCCTCCCAAGAAACATGTCACATAGAGTGATTGAGTGATAGATTTTTAATGGCATTTCGACAGCTAAGGTCATATTCATGGGGAGAACTACATCACACAATTTAACAAAGGAATGTGTAAGTTCCCATGCATATGTGCACCACACACATCAGAGGGGATAGAAAAGAGGAGAAAAACACCCTTTTAAGTGGGCTAGGGAAGCCCTATGTCACATAGAAGAGAAACCAGACTAGAAACCTACCTTTCAACTGGCCTGAGGTGCTCTTCTGGACTGCGAGAGGTTGGGTCACTAGATGCGGTATATCGGGTGTCTGGCTGGATTCAGTCACCTTCTCCAAAGGCAATTGGCGGCCTTCCGTCAAATGAATCAGCTTTCCACATACTGTGAAGACAGAAAAGACAGAAAACTTTAAACAAACAAGTTTTTTTTTAATAACACAACAGAATTTTAGTTTTTCTCATCTCTGGTCTGGACATGCCACTTTCATGTGTACCTTCTTCATTGAAATATTTTTTGTTATGATAATAAAATGTAGAAATTGCCTGTTTAGTTTTCACATAACGAGAGAACACATCAAACATCTTGTGTGCCTGAAAGCAATGAAATTTATACTGTATCTTTTTTCTGGACCCGGTTGTTTTGCTACCCCAAACTTACCGTTTATCAGCTGCGCCACATTTCGGCTTGATATGGCTTGCGTGTTTATGACTGCTTCCCTCTGACCCTGAATGTTCTCCAGCACATCTGCACACCTGCTCAAAACAGACGTAAGATTTTCCTCTGATGCCCGTCGGTTTTCTTCCATGCTGATAACAAGAGATTCTATCTTTGCGAGGCGAGTTTCCATTGCCTCAGATACCTAACATCTGCCCACCGTCTTCTCCAGCTGTGTCTTGAGATGGTTCCCCAGAAGAAAAGGTCAACTTCTTGTTCGTCTTGGGCGGTTCTGCTTTATGTCCTGCTAACCATGGGCTACGTCTCTGACCTTCTAGCAGTGCTGCTTTTCCTTTAGGGGAAGGACCTTCTGACTTAGAGGAATCGGATTTTGGGGTAGAAGTGTAAGGCAATTGTTGTTTTATGCCTGTAAGGTCAACTACATCAACTTCATTGGCGTCTTCACGTTCTACTATGTCTACTTCCATGTCATCTGTTGTGAGGTCGATTTGAAGAGAAGCCGTGTTACGAACAGCCCGCCTTCCCGGCTTCTTAAAAGTTTTGGTTTCTGCTACAGATGTAGACTGTGAGACACCGACCTTAGAGGTCCCTCCCTTAGAAGCAGCTGTCTTCGAGGTAAGGGCCTTATTGGTACGCGCCTTCGATGAGTCTGCTTCATTTGGGACTGCCTTGGACACTGGAACATTTTTAACACCTGCCTTAGAACTAACCGCCGGGGATTTTTTTGCGGGAGAGGGTTTTTTTTTCTTGGTGACCACTGCTTTCTTTACTGGAGTTTTCTTCGTTTGGACAGGTTGCGCTTTCTTCACTACAGGGAAGTCCATTACATTTTCAGACAACAGTTCATCATCCGTTGGAACCACCAGTATCTTACCCGGCGAAGGACCTGCACCTGTCGGTTTCTTTTTGCCCAAAGGAGACTGTTTTAGCTTCCTTTTCTTCCGTTCCTCCTCGACTTTGTCTGTATAATACAGCACTCGGCCTCCCATGTCTGGAGAGAAAGTAAAAAAAAAAAAAAAATTGAAATTATAAGGATAATTAAACGAGAGAAGGGTTGTCAAGGCAAAAAGGTGAAGTGTAGGATAGTACTTTATTTTTTTTGGTTTATCATAACAAGGAAAGGCTAAGCAGAGAAGGTTCATGATTATTACGAGGACACTTAGCACAAGAGAGAGGAAAAAGATATGAGAAGGTAAGGTGTCTTTTTTTTTTTTTTTTTTTTTTGCATCACATAGCTTCTGAGAGAGGAGAGACGAAAGTTTGAATTTTTCTTACCGGCAATGCGATGAACCCCTTTGTACTAGAGGCACATCACTTCAACAAAGGTGCACCCCTCGACTTGATGCCCCTTGTCAATCAGCTCCAGCATTTCCTCGTTCTTTCAGGGGGGAAAAAAAGGTCTTGTTTTATCTTAGCACACAAACAATAAAAAAAGGACGAGATGAGAAGAGACAGAATCAAACTTCTGTTGTGAATCGTCAGACTGTTCTTATGTTATGTTATGTCAAGAGTAGTGTGACCTAGTTCTACCCATTCATATCACCTGACATGACGACAAGGCATAGGATATCCATTGAAAGGTAACTGAAGAAGGGAAGGTAATTCTTGCTTTTTACGTCATATCTTATTTATGGAAAAGCACAGAGAAATTACTTAGAAAGCTTACCTTGGCTTTAACCTTGTAGAAGTAGTCATGAATGTGATTTCTGGTCTTGTCAAGGTCACGGTTTGAATTTTTGATGCTGTTGACAGTGGCTGAGGAAAAAAAAAAATTAAAATAGAAGTTTCATTTAAAAATTCAATTTACTTTTATAATAAAGGGAAGAAAGACAGAAAAAGAAATATACAAGCTACAAAGGCATAAGGACAGAGCATGGTTCTTGATATATTTTTAGGTCTCAACTGCTGTAAATTTTAAGACAAGGAGAGAAAAGATGTAAAACTCACCCATCACTGTGTCCCATCCTTCTCTGTTAAGACGATAGCTGTCCTTTCCTCTAGCACGTAACAAAGCTTTCTGGTTCAAACATGCGAAGAACAAGGCTCTGTGTTCATTTTCAGTCCAGAATAGATCCCTCGACCTGGCTGTACCATGCGAAGTTAAGTTAGATGAGGTAGAAGGGGTAGGAGTGGATTTCTTAGTTTTCTTGGGTGGTGGTTTAGATGAGCTAGCTTCAGAAGAAACAGAGCTAGATTCTTCTACCTCGTATTGGTATTCTTCATCGCCATTATCTCCATCTTCCCCCTCCTCATTTTCCTCCTCCTCTCCACTGTCGTAGCCCGTCCTCAAGATGTCCGGTAGGTCCATGTCCTGCCCTTCATCCGAGTCTTCACTTGTTGAAGCAGCATACTTACTAGGGTCCTGAAAATAAAAGAATAAAATAAATAACTCTAATAAAGAATGGCTCAAGGAAAATATCATAAAACCAGAGAAAGAAAGGAGAGGTCCATTTTTCTATATGTTGGGGGCACGAAATAAAATTAAAAACCCTCTCATGCATGGACTCTACCCCCGTGGAAGTGAAAAAATGCTCTAAGATTATCTTCCACTTTTATTTCTGAGCAAGGGTGACAGAGATAAAAAAAATTCGCACACAGCGAGGTTGTTTTACCCTATTATCGCCCAACGTGTACATAGAAGAAAACGACTTCACAGCAGAAAAGTGACATTCTCTTTCAATTGGGTCAAGTTACGAGGGTCTCCGGCTTTTTTTTCTCGCTGTGCTATGGACATCGGTAACAGCGAGAAAATCACAGCGAGAATCACAACGAGTCTAGCTGTGAAAAGGCAGAAACATTTGTCCAACGGTTATAAAAAAATCTCTTTCTGAATCTCGCTGATTTGGGCCTTTTTTTCACAACGAGATCTAGCTGTTTGTGCAACGACCTCCTGGAGGCTCCTACCAAAATGACTCGAAAGAAGGTCACCGGCTGTGGTTACACCATCCCAAAAGTACCCGGGAGTTTTGGGATGGTGTAGCCACAGTACACCAAATCCGGCCGGTCCGGGTGCAGTCATGACGCCGCTCACGAACCACGCTAACTCAACAATTGTTATTAGCTCAGGGTCCTCCACCCAAGCTTCAAAACGGAAAAAAACAGGCTCTACACCTGATATTTCCATGACACAATTGATTGGGAAAAGCTGTGCTGATAACTTATCAGAAATTCATAAATTTTTATTTGAAATCAACACAGACCCCAATATGGCTAGCAAAGTTCTAAACCTCATAAAGGGAGTAATGAAATCTACATCCAATGGTATTGAAGTGGCCCCCAAGGGGTAAAAAACGACATGGCGACATTTGGCCATTTTCAGGTGACATTCCGACATTGTACCCTTTTAAAAGTGACATGTGACATGTCCAATCCCTAAAAAAGTGACATGTCATTTGAGGCCTTGAATTTTAAGATTCTTAGACATGTTTAATGTCCCTAAAAAGTGACATGTGACCTGAAGCCTTGAATTTTGGTGACTTTGTGACATCTGGGGGGTCCCCTTGGGGGCCCCATTGAACCTAATTCAAATGACACCATAAAAAGTAGTATCAAATCAGCAACTGATGGCTTAAATAAGTCTGTTTCTTTTTGCCAACAGCCTGACAAGCCCAAATCCGATGACAAGCCCGCCCCTGCACCTGTGGCAGAAGAAAGGTTAAACTTCAGTCTAGCTGAAGAATCGTCGTGGAAAAGTGCGAAAAACTTTCTGGTTAAGGGTACCAAAGCAGTTGAACGAGCTGACTGGATCCTTAATTTGGAACAAGACGAACTGATTAGCAAGTGGGCGATTGGCACTGAGCCACTCCCAGGTTATGTCACAGCTTCTGAGAATGCCTGTGACGCCTTAGGGAGTGATCATTTTTTAACAACAGGGGGGGGCCGGTGGGTTTGAGGGGGGGGTCAGAATTTTTTCAACCCCTTGCCTGGGGGGTCAGAATTTTTTCAATACCTCTGATGGGGGGGTCAAAATAATTTCACCTGTTTTCAGTGGAAAACCCTGCGCGTTACTATAGGCTAAAAGGGGACGTTCGCGCGCAACTTTTGTCCCTATGGGGGGGGCCGAAAAAATTTTACCCCCTTGAGAGGGGGGGCTCGAAATTTTTTTTGCGCGTCCGCGCGCAAACCCACCAGCCCCCCCCCTGTTGTTAAAAAATGATCACTCCCTTAGCCAGATCACGCCGTACTGAAGCCCTCAGGCATCAGGTGGCAGTATCACGAGCCAGAGAAGATGGGGAAGAAGCCCTGAGAAAAGGCAATAGACTTCTTAATCAGCTGTCTGACTTGGTGTCAAACCCTGTCTTGTTCATCCAGGCCAATGAGAAAATTGACAAGATAATCAAGTCTGAGAAAAACGGTCAATCAGTAAAGATGACCAGTCAGCGCGTTAGAGTCACCAAAACTCAACAGCCCCTCAGTGCCTTTAAGGATGTGACAGTATACCTTAATAGCAGCCATTACACTCCAGAAGTGGATGAACCCACAGTCATCCCCACTTCCAGTGACGAAGAGGAAGAGACAAGTGAGAAACGCCCTGTAGCCCCAAAGAGTAGTTCCAAGAACAGCTCTGCTAAATCTAAGGCTCCTACTAACCAAACTAAGAGGCCCCGTTCAGCTTCCACCAGCTCCGAGAGCAAGAACAAGCAAGCTAAGAAATCAAGTGGCTCTAAGCCAGGTGATAATATACGTAAACTAAGTCCTAAGAACAGAGAAACTCAAAGTTTTCGGAAGTCCTCCCCATCTACCCAGAACAAGACCAAGGAGAAGGAGGAGGGATGGCAGACCTCCAAGTCATCAAAGAAGGCTGCAAAAAGAAAGTCGAAAAACCAAGAGAAGACCTAGTTTGAGAAGCTCACCCAAGAGGAGAGGGAGACCCTGAAGAAGTCACTAGCACTTCTGAGCACCCTCGACCTGTAACTGACTCTCAGTGCCCTACTGGGAACCTATTTCCCTACCTTGTTAACAATTATAGACCCCTGGGTCACCATTGTTCCCTTGCTGTTGACAGTGAGTCGTGCTACACGCGGACACAATATCACTTATTTACCACAGCCCTGCCTTGTGTTCTCTATCCACTCATCCGAAAATACCATTACAATACATTCATATTTGCCACAGGATATTATTTGCCCGAGGATGGGGCATTTCAATACAGTAAACACAGAACACAAAATAGTAATTGGTTAACATTATTTATTGATTCACTCAGAAACTGTACAGAGCTGTTCATTCTTTATGATAGAGGTGGAAGCATTGCAAACCTGCACAATCATAATCTCTCAAAATGGCACTCTGCCCATTAAAGGGGGGCAGGAGTGCACAGAGCTTCATTTAAACTTGGCAAACCTCCACAAATGGCCATGCAATATGTAAAGGTCTGTCTATAAAAAGGGGAAGGTATTTTCATTACCTTCATAGTGCCTTCATAGTAATATAGAAAACAGGACCTTCTTAGCATTTTAGTGGCTCTAAGATTCATGGCAGAAGCCAGACAGAGACAAAGCGGACGGTGAGATTGCTAAAGGACTGCAAGAGTCTCTCGGAGGGTGTTAGGTATTTGTACAAAGACTAAGTGAGTAAAACTTCTTTTTCGAGTTACTCTGGCTTTAAACATTTATTACCTGTTCATGACGGATAAAACACTTGTTGAAGAGTGGAACTGACAATGTTTAGTATACTATCACATTACTGCACACCAAATATGCTGCAGTTAGGATCGACCCATTCCCATGCATTCAGAGAAATCAATCCTTTGATCTGTATCCTAGAGTTGTATCAAGATTAGGCCACACCAAAAAAAAAAAAGTTGGTCTACGGATTTTGGTTTTGAAAAATTGGTGCAAGGGAGAATTTTTTTTTTTACGTCCAATGGATTCCTTGCTGGAAAAGTAAGGCGAGCGAAATAATTTTATTTTAAAAAAAAATTGCCAAACATCACAAATAGAAAACTAGTAGAAAGTGAAGTGAGCAAAATCCATAGACAAGATTTTTTTCACAAAAAAAAAAAAAAAAATGTATTTCCAAAAATATGGAGAGGGAAATCCGTAGACAAACTTATTTTTTTTGGTGTGGCCTTACTGGGTAATTAACATTTCAATTTTTAAAGAATGATACTGAACCACTAAGGTATGTTTTTGATCTCCACCAGAACACCCAAATCAAAGTGGCGGCAACATACTACCGTAATCTCCCGTGTAGAAGACGCGTTGCGCGTATAGGACGCACCCCCTTCTTGGTAGAAGCATTTTCGCGTATAAGACGCACCTCTTAGGGCTCAATTTTGTTAATTTAGTACATTTCTATAGTAAAAGTACCCCTCGTATAAGACGCACCCCCAATTTCAGCACATCCTATAAGACGCACAAGGCATTTGTTTGGCGTAGAGGACGCGTCTTATACGCGGGAGATTACAGTATTGAATAACCCATCAATTAATAGCTATTGAGTAATATATCTACACTGTGTCACAAACTGCAGATACTGGTATTTAAACTAAGATGTGTAATTCAAATAGACTCTACAGTGCAGGGAACCTAGGTCCAGGGCCATATCAGCAGTTAATGATAACTCCATTGCCTTTCTCAGGGATGGTATTCATTCTAATAAGCACACATGTGCAGAAAGTTAATTGTTTGATACTCAACCCCTTTAATAAAAAAAATTCTAATAAGCGCACCCCCCTGAAGCCATAAAATCGTTGTTTTTGCCCTAAAATGTCTTTATTTTTACACGTTTTGTGTGAGTGAGTAGTGAGTAATATATGTTTAACGCCATTTCGACAGCTAAGGTCATTTTCATGGCGAGAACGACATTACACAATTTCACAGAGGAATGTGTCAGTGCCCGTGCATATGTTACATGTTTTGAGTAAATTGACATCAGGGGGGTGCGCTCATGGCCCAAAAAGAGGGGTGTGCGCTTATTAGAGCATGTGCCCTTATTAGAATGAATATGGTAACCCTTAATATGTGTCATGGTGATGATTATGTATACAAATTAACCAGCTTTTGGCCTTTTGACCAGTTCATTTCTCCATTGTTTAATGCTTGCAAAATGCTAATTAGCCTAAAGTGATTTGTAGGCCTGTTTAGGTGCTGGAATGTACAGGGGCCTTTTAGTTATGAATAGTAACAATGTGACTTCGAGGGTAAAAAATAATGCTCTAGTTGAATCACAATCATGGTACAAAATGTATGAGCATAAATAATACCAATTCACTATTACCCACCAGTTCTCATATCCTATAGGGCTGTTTTACAAGAGAGTTCATCAGAAAAATTAAAGTTGGTACAACTCGAGATTCCCAGACAAACAACTTAGTAAAAACAAACCCATATTTTCAAAATAAATACGGAGGGTTATCAAATTTGCATATGCATCATCTTAACTACTACTATTGTCAAACAAGTTACTAGGCTAAATGACCGTCGTTACATCCATATAAAGCTATATGTAGTTCTTAGATTCACTATTTTCATCCATTTGCAACATGAGCTCGATGATTAATCTTGACATGCAGGTAGTGAACGAAATAAGCGATAATTATCCACAACAGTGAACCTTATAAGACTGGGTCTATGTAAAACGAATACACAAACTTGACAGGCAGGGAATTGACTACCATAATACAAACTGCTTCTTTATGGTATCTTGTGTCCGGTTTATACTACAGTAAGCCCACCGACAGTTCATGGTTAGGGGACAAATTTAGATAAAGGCAGGTTTAAGCTGCAAAAACATAAATAGGATAATAGATTGTTTTACACTAGGAAACATTATCAGTAGCATCTTTACGTCAAACAAGGTTCAAATGAAATGAAATGTGAAAAGCCAGCTCACGCCCCAAAGGCTTCGAGTTTATCTGTTTATTTTGTGACATGACATAACGGTCATACATTCTAATTATAAGAATCGCCTTTGGATAAGAATTTGGCGATTGCAAAAAAGAAAAAGCTTTTTTATTATCAATCATATAAAAGAAAAATGTGGATATGTTACAGATGTTCAATAGAAATGTGATTTATTCATGTATTCGTTCTCGGCAACTGCTAAGGAGCGCTCAAGAATATGAGGAAACAGTAGCAGAGATCGTGATAGGAAAATATGGACAGAATGAAAACCTCGTGTACAAAACCTTGATCACAGTTTCTTTTCTCACATATTGATATCAGAAGAATTGTTTGAGAAATTTTTTAGGAAAACCTACCCTGTATATATCTAGCAGTGTAATTCCTCCTAAATACTTCAACTATGAATGTACAAAAAGGGTCTAATCTGTGAACTGATAATCTAGTGATTGAAGCCTATATTCATCAATCCCATCAGCACTTCCTTTGATTTCAGCCACAACCCTCTAAGCATGGTTGATCATTATTATTATGATATCATTATGAATAAATATACATTCCTTGCCAGCCAATTCATCTGTTTCATTAGGATCACACTGACACTGTGTCCTTCTCAAAACACATGCTTTAGTCAATTACACAAAACAGAAAGGAACCAATGATTAAAAGGCAGAAATAAATGACCGTATGTTACAAACACAAGTCTTTTAAAATGGTTACTGTAAATATATGAACATAAGTTAAGCAGTTAGGCTCCACACCCTTTCACTTATCAACACTTCAAACACAGCGGGCGTATCTTTGTGGGTGAAAAATAGTGCCCTTTTCTAATTATGTACATCAACAGCCAATGGTAAGATGTGCAAACAGCATTGTAATCTTGTGTATCTTAAAGAGAAAACGGCATTTCCTCCTGGAGTCATTTGGTAATGCAATGATTTTCTTGGTGCTCTAATCAACAGTATCTGGTCCCAGACAAGCCAAGTACGCAACAGAAATATGCACGTTGGACGCATAAAGAGTAGCACAAGGATCATCACAAGGTTTGCGTCGTCAAGAAGATTTTGTTGGTCATGGTGTCTTCTCATCTGCGGGAATAGTAAATCCTGTGTCTCAGACCCCAATTTGTCGAAAGAGTCTTAGTGTGTTTTTATATAATTTCAGTTTTACACACTAAATAGCATATTGGGGTTCCATGCATGTCCACTGGTGAAGTCACTGTACTGGGGTGTCATTAAGGCAAGTCTCTTAATGAAAACAACACATACTGAACTGAACCATTTTATGTGACAGAAACCTATCCTTGGCGGCTGTCTCCATAAAGTTAATACATGAGTCTCTTGGGGCGTTTCAAGACTTCATATTGGTATGTTGGAACATACCACAAGTATGTGTCCTATCAAATGCCTAGTTTTATTCTTTCATCACAGTTATATTTGGTGTGCTTCCACTAATACTCTGTCCTCGCGAGGTTTCTAGGGAGGAGCACTTTCGTATTGTATGTTTTTCATTAAGTGGAGGACAGAGGGTGTCATAGTTTCATGTGATTCTCAGGGGACCCTGGAGAAACAACATGCTCCAAGTTGGTTGAGGAAGACCCAGAGGGCAGTCCTTGGTATCTTAGCGGGTAACTGAAGGACAACCAGCAAGCAGCTCATGGTCACGGTGAGCAGCTCTAGGTCACCCAGCGAGCTGTCCACGTTCACCAAGCGAGCAGCTTTTAGACACCTGTGACCAGCTGCCAGCCACCTAGCAAGTAGCTCTAGGCCTCCTAGTAAGCAGCTCAGTCCAGCTGGGAGATTAGGAGATTGAGTTCACGGAACTTGGACGCCAATTTGTTATATAATGG
Source organism: Acholoe squamosa (assembly GCA_949317995.1). Taxonomy (NCBI): domain Eukaryota; kingdom Metazoa; phylum Annelida; class Polychaeta; order Phyllodocida; family Polynoidae; genus Acholoe; species Acholoe squamosa. The sequence goes on from OX439038.1 coordinate 48,498,818, forward strand.
GTGTTTGTTGTCAAGAACTGGGCGGATCATCATCAATACGGAATAACACTGCTGGCATTTATGGTACCTGTACAAGTGAATGAATGTTCGTTAGGACCAGAGAGGTATAGCGAGTAGGCTGGTGTGTATACTCGGTTTAGCCAATGTAAAACGCATTAGGGGTCTGATTTTTATCAACTACATGACGGCACATGCCACAATTGTGTCATATACTGCTGTCCTTCTAAATGAGTATTTACCAGGGGTAATATTTATTGAGGTGTGATCTATCTTTATACCGATGGTGGCACCACTGTACTGTAGATGACCGGAACATTTATAGTTTCTACATTTCATCCTAGATGGCGTTACTGTCAATGCACAAAGGCATGTTAAAATCCTATAGTCTTCCCTGCAACACACACAAGGGCAATTTATCTCCAAATTAGTTCAGGAATAATGACTTGATATTTTTAGGGAAAATCTCAAAATATATGTTTTTTTGGGGGGTTTAAAATCATATTTGAGGTCATTTCAAGTCAGACAAATTTCTCATCATGTTTATCGTGATTTTTCAAATGGCTTCCTATAAACGATTTAACACTAAGTCGTGCAACACTAAAGCTGATCAGAGCTAAGGTACACACTTACCTTTCTTCCCTAGATATATCTACCCCAACAGAAGGTGGAGCTGTCATATTAGCTTTGATAACGGAAGCAAAATTCTTCAGGATGACTTTGAGCGTTGCACAGCCCATGGTCACGTAACTCTCATATTTGCTGCTCAACAGATCCTTCACCATTGGAAGCACAGTTTCACACATATCCAAACTCCACAGCGAACTGGAGAAAAATAAAACCTTTATTGAATCTCAAGTTATAATCATAACACTCCGAATAAGCCAAGCATCACGAGTATTTCAGGCCTTATTCAGTTAATTTGAAAGGGGAGGGTGAGCTTTAATATTTTTTTTTCATCAGGTATATCACTTTTTTTCTCATAAATCAGGACGTTTATACGTCAGAAAGACCTGTTTCGTGGATGTATTCTATGTTCAAGATGGGTACGCTTTAACTACAAAGAAATTGCTGTCTATGCAGATCAGATGTAATATTTAATAAAGTGTAAATTCTCTGGCAAAAGCATTGTCATATTTAGTAACTATACGGATTTGAAAATTCACAACTGCTAAATTATAACATAAAGGAAAAGGTAAAAGAATAGTGAGTATTGAAGTGACTTACGGTTTCTGAACAATGATGCCAAGAATGTCAACTAGCACTGCCTGATCCTTCATACTGATTGCCGTGTCAATGGCCGTCTGAAACAAAGGTGAGAAACTGTGTAGTTACGGCAATTACATGCATCGGTGCTATGTTAAACCTCAGATTTGTACCATAACTTATGACCTTTATATCATTTAGGAAATTACCTTGACATTGCCACCTGTCCACAGGGCACGGACGATTTGTAGATTTTTGTTGCGAGACGCCATGACAAGGGCCATAGAGTCATGACCCCTCATGATGGCTGAGACTGCCTCTGCTTCTGACATCTCTGAGGGGAGATGAGCTTCACTGAGATCAGGAGGGGACGCTTTCTGCAAAACATATTCACACTACATTTACACTATCTTTAAGAATACCTACTTAAGTCTATCAAAAATGTAAGAATACCTACATAAGTCTTTTAAAAAAGTATTCATTTTGAACGTATTTACATCAGTATTATATCATTTTTGGAATTAAAATTCTAACCAATTCTCTACTCAGCTCCTACTTACTGGTAAGAAGTCATCCATATGTACACCACCAAGTTTGTTAACTTCTGACATGGCAGGAGATGGCTTTTCCCGTGGTGATTCCCGGTGTGTTAGGGGCTCGCGATGTGATGGAGGCTCACGATGTGTTGGAGGATCGCGATGAGTTGGTGGCTCACGAGCTGATTGTTGTTCCCGATATGAAGGGGTGTGATGTGTGGGTGTGTCACGCTTCTCCCGCGAAGGCTCTCTGTGAGTGGGGGTAGATTTATCCCTGGAATGGTCCCTTGCTGTTGGCTTGGCAGTGGGTGGCTTGGACACGTGGTCCCTTTCGGGTGGCGTCTGATGGACGGAACGCGCTGATGTGGCTGGTGATGGCCGATCTCGCTCTGAATTAAAAACACATTTCTCTTATTTCTTGTTCTTTATTGGGCCATTGTCCATATCATGCTATATGTTTTTAAAGTCCTTATAATGTGCCATATGCATTCAATACATACCACGTTTTTGTGGTAATATCAGCAGTCGCTTTTTCTTTGCAAGAAAAAGGAATTAAAAATTTATATCAACAACTACTTTCATCTATGACGCTAAAAGAAATACTATTTTATGTAAGTATCAGCGGGAAAAAAACTTGCCTTAATACTAAGCACAACTACTTTCATCTACACTAATCAAAACACTTCAGTACAGTAACGGTATTATTGGTAATTTAGAAAAACATGACAGGAAATAGTTCAGTTGCTAGAGACATTTTAGGTCAGGTCAGGGACTTTGTTCTGATCTTAATCTGGACGATGGTTTTTAGGAAAGAACATGCTATGAATCACATTTCCCCCTACAATCTTTACATGGAAATTCAAGTCTTTACTGGTAATATTTAGAAATTTTTTTTGAATTTTATAATTCAATTTCTTGTTTTTCCATTTTATAAGAGATTAAGAAGATATTTTTCCTAGGTTTTTCTTGTGCCTCATGCAACATTCCACAAAGTATTTCCTACCTGGGTAGTAAAATCCTGGATGCACACATGAAGGCATATAAAATATGGGGCAGTTAGATCAATGTGAATATCATTACATGACACCTCAGTACATTCCAAGCTTAAAATGCACCAATGTCGAAATCAAAGGGAAACAAAAGTAACAAAACAAAGGAAGGTATGTGTTTGTGGCAACTGGGTGTCAATTGTATATGACAAATTGATAGGTGTGGTGTTTCACTATTGTGAAATAGTACATTGAGTGCAAGTGATTTGTCTGTGGTTAGGATCTATATGCCCAATTATTACGGGTACTTATAATTTCACATATGTATATTATTTAGCAAGGTGCAAGTATAGTTTCATAAACCCGGCTTTTTATCATTCATATATCTAAATTACAAATCTGCCATCCTTATCACACTTCTTGCATAGAACTTTGCGTTGAAACGGCACTTTCTAAAAATTTATTCTTAAAGACTGTTTGGTGATAACAGCAGACAGTGAGGTGCATCTTAGTGTTAAACCCCCCATGTGGCCCATACCCACCACCTTACAATCAGAGTTAGCAGCTGGGTCTGGGTCTGGGGAATGTACAGGTGACAGTATAGGGTGGGTGTAAGACACAGGGCTGTCAATGTATTGGTTAGTAGTAGTAGATGTAGTCATGGAACACAAACAGCAGTAACAAACCACACGCTATCTACATCAGCTTGGTCACAAGTTAGCAACACAAACATGTACACAAGACATTCTCTTATCAATAGGTTCTATTTTATCATGGTCCTACATACACATCCATGCTGTAAAATCTTTATGACATGATACATTTAATACATGTATAGAAAGAGTCGATATATTATATACACATATGCATCACCAGGTGATCCATTCCCAATCATGACACATCGTTACATCCCAGCCTTGAGGTGGGACTGCACTTATGCATTATTTCGACCATACATTACTGTACATTTTCCTGAACTTCTGAAGGATCAGCGATGCATAAATACAGCGGCATGATTTATTAGCCCGGGGTTATTGGCTTATGGTGCACCAGGGAAACAAATCTAGCCTTAAAAGTTAAAGTGGCATGCTCTTCTTAATCTATTTTTTCAACAATGGCCCTCTGGATGCCATATGTTAAGCCTGCGGAATGGAGTGTATGCATTGACCAACTGAATCTTAAAGGTATGAAGAGAGAATGTCTGGTGTCATGTCAAACTGTGGTAGGTGGCAGTCATTCTTACCCTCGTCAGGCGCAGGGAAGGGAGCCTGCTGGCGCACAGGAGGGGCTTCATAAGCTGAACAGAGACAAAGCAACACATTGTACCTCATTCCTACCTTGTCACACATTGTATCTCGTGCCCTTGTACCTAACTCCTACCTTGTCACACATTGTATCTCGTGCCCTTGTACCTAACTCCTACCTTGTCACATATTGTATCTCGTGCCCTTGTACCTAACTCCTACCTTGTCACACATTGTATCTCGTGCCATTGTACCTAAATCCTACCTTGTCACATATTGTATCTCATTCCCTTGTACTTCACTCCTCCCTTGTCACAAATGGTATCTCATTTCCTTATACCTCACTTCTACCGTCATACATTGTATCCTATTCCCTTGTACCTTGCACACACCTCGTCATAGATTGTATCCCATTCCTTTGTACCTAACTTCTAACTCGTCATAGATTGTATCCCATTCCTTTGTACCTAACTCCTACCTCGTCATACATTGTATCCTATTCCCTTGTACCTTGCACACGCCTCGTCATACATTGTATAATTTTCCCTTGTACCTTGCACACACCTTGTCATACATTGTATCCCATTCCTTTGTACCTATCTCCTACCTCGTCATACATTGTATCCCATTCCCTTGTACCTTGCACACACTTCGTTATACATTGTATCCCATTCCTTTGTACCTTGCACACACCTTTTCACACAATGGATCTCATTCTCTTGTATCTCACTCATGCCTTGTAACATCGTAACTCTCCGTGCTGGATAAAGTTACGAATGAAGGATATCTGCACAACCTATCAGGATGTTAGCTAAATTGGTCTTAACTTTGGTTATTTTTTGTCATACGACCTGCCACAATAAGTAAATCTAGTTCAATCATGATTCTGAGAATCAGAAAGGCAATTTTCGCTGGTACCCTTCAGGTATTTGAGGGCATACACATGCAGGTCATGTCTGATGACATTTTCCCTCAGTTCCAGAAGAATAGTTCACTTGAACTCCACTAAATTTTTTGAGATCTCCAATCACAGTTTATATTTCAAACGTCTGCACAGGAGACAGTTTGACCATTGGGGTGATAGGGTGCCCCCTTGTGAGTAAGTCTGAAAACGAGGGATGATTGACTGGTAACTTCTTAGGCATGGCCTGCCTGTATCATGTCCCCCAATAAGCAGGCAGGTCGCCAGATAATATGGTAATTGGTCCATCCTTGCATAACTTTATAGACATAGCACTCACACGCAGCCTATGTGCCCAAAAGGATCATACTTGGATGAACTAGGTGAAACAAATATCCCATGGTAATTTACTGAAATCTCTCTTTATCAAAGCAACCCCACTCCTTGCAGCTATACACATACTCTTTCGTTTCATGCGAACTACCCATAACATTCCTGTTATCTATGACAACCCAGGACACACGGTAGGTTCTTTTGTGCATGACCAGGGCTTAAAGTTAATTTTAAAATCCAAGGGACAAGACATTTGATATCTCACAATGGAATGAGGTGAAATATCAAATCAGGCAGGCGCTGGGAAACAAACCCATGCATTTATATGTTTATTTTTATTTCAATGTGTATTGCTTCTGTGTCAGTCCTCAAACTCCCGTCTTGTTTTCTCCTAACTTTTTCTCTTACTTGATACAATATCACTTCAATATGAGTTCGACATGCATGTATTGAATGAACTCCATAATCCAACACTTAAACCCACACTAGGCTATTTCTAAATCATAACATTGTTTGAAATACATAAAGTGTGATTTCATTAATAATGTGCGATAAGATTCCTTGAAATGTGGTTATAAGTGTTAAGGGTAACACTGACGGAGCATGAATTGTCACTGGGATTTATATTTCTGAAACACTAAGACTAATTGCATTGGCCTTAAGATCTTAAGACATCCATCATGGTGTAGGTCACATCTCAGTAGTACTGCTATACATTGTACAGGGATGTAAGTCAGGAATGGGCAATGATATTAAAGCCTTCTATTTTTCCAAACAGCCCTCCTTCCCACACATATAAGGAATAAAATGTCATTCAAAAATTTCAATAATCAGGAAATCCTGATAAATCCTGAAGACTTTCATCCCTGATTGTATAAGACACAACTTGGGCTAATCCTCTAAGGCAGATCTAAGGTTAAATGCGCGTATAAGACAGCTTATACATGGGGTACATTTGGTAGCTCAAGACCACAATAAGGACGGGACAGATCATGCTCCGTATGTTTTACCCTGTAAAGTCCCATGTTGCAAGCATTCTGGAGATTTTGTGTTGAAGGTATGTTGGAACAGTTTTCCCGCCTGGGACACCCTAACCAATACCCAATTTAATATCCTGTGTAGAGGGATTGTATCGTGTTACACTCACTTCACACTGGGTGATACAACCTTTCATGAAATTGGCATTCAACCTTTTCCGATGTATTTCTAAAGTTGAAGCTCGTGATGATCACAGAAATGCTATCTTTATCAATGTGGTGTTTACAGAAAAACCGCCCTGGGCCTGGCTCTAAACAACTCAATCTTCAAATAAATTTGTTAGTTATTTTCTGCTGTTTCCTCTCTCTTTCACGCAATACATTTATTCATTTAATATAAAATTAATCGATACTTACATGTAAGTTGATGATTAATTGTTGTTCCAGGAGCAACGATAGATCGTTGCGGGGTACATAGGAGATGCGCATGCGCAGATCCGTAGATGTCAGACGTCCGCTGGCAGTGAATCAATCGCTGAAAAGGAATTTCGTTTATGGTACATAGGAATCAATATCTATACTATTCAATTGTCGTAGTTATATAGATGAATTCGTATCGTCGAATAAGATCTATATGTAGATATTATATTCAAGAATGCTTGAATATTGTAGATTAATGATTATGCCTGACTGTCACTAATCTATTCATCCTAGGGAGGATGGGTGGGCCTATGTACCCCGCAACGATCTATCGTTGCTCCTGGAACAACAATTAATCATCAACTTACATGTAAGTATCGATTAATTTTATATTCCAGAGCGCAACGATAGATGTCGTTGCGGTCTATCATAGGAGACTTTAAAGTTCAGCTGATTCACTGCCCATTTCCATAGTCCTATCTTATCTGTTTACTAATTCCCACAAAGGACTGTAACACAGGACTGTTTAGGAAAAGTGAATAAATTTATTCAACCTGACTCTAACAATAGTCAGGCGAAGAAAAGGAAAAAGTGGTTGTTCTCAGCCAACCAAAAGAAAAGGCTAATTTTCTTTTACCCTTATCTGCGGGTTTCAAAAGGCAAAAAACAATGCCAAATCAAAAGACTAACTGATTTAATCAAGTGGAGCACCTAAAAATGGTGCTAACAATCTTGCATTGAGTATTTAGCAAAAATACTTATGGGAAAATTCTCCCCTTTTGTACAGTCACTCAATTGAGTCCTCCAATAAAAGTCTGGCAAGAGTTTTAGGAGGGTTGGGCTTCTCAATGGGTTTGTTGTAGTGCTTCGCCATGGTCTTGGCATTCTTCCAAGATCCATGGCGAAGCAAGACAGCAGTGGATACACCGAGTCTCCCTCCAGCAGAGGTGCTAGCACCCCTGGTGGAGTGAGCTCGGTATACCCTGGTGTCGATTCCAGCCGCAGTAAGTACCGCGAGGATCCACCTCTTTGAGGAGTCCTGCGTGATCTCCTTATGTGGCCTAATGTAGGACAAGAAGAGCGAATGCTTCATTCGCCCTTTCTTGTCCTTTCTGAAAGGCTTCGTGATCTGAACGTATTGTTTCAAAGCACAGACGACACACAGAGTCTCCTCCTCATGGAACGGTTCCAGGACCAGTTCCTTGAGTGGTTCCCCCGTACGTGCTGTTTTCATTAGATTCTTTAAAACAAAACGCACAGAACCCGAGGCCAAATAAGTCATATTTCGGAGATCAAGCGCTGGAATGACTTGACCCCGTTGGCCTGTGACTAGCATAATCAACATGACCAACTTGAGACCCAAAGACTGAAGGGACAGGGTCTCGTTGGCACCCCAACGCCGGAACATGCTGAAGACCAGCCTAACATCCCAGAACTGGGAATATCTGGGAGAAGGAGGATTCCTTCTGTAGGCGGTCTGGACGGCCCTGCGTACCCAATAATGGGTACCCATGGTCGCCCCGTTGTCAAGGTTTTGCACTAAAACCGACAACGCACATCTTGCAGCGTTAATGGTGCCAAAGGCCTTGCCCTTTTCTGAAAGAAGCCGTAAGAAACGGCACACCTCAAAAGGGGAAGGGGAGCGATAGGAGACATGGTGAATTATGCAGAAAGTGGCCCACTGACTCATGTATGTCTCGTACACTTTACGTGTACCAGCAGACCAGCTTTCTAGCAAGAATTCAGCGGTTTTCCTATCACACCCCTGGTTCTGAATAAGGTCAAGTTTCACAGTCTTAAAACCTGAAGGCCTATGCCTCTTACGAACCCCCCTCTTCCCTTCGATTCTAGATTTCCGGGACGAGGGTGGATTTTGATGCTGGGAAACTTGTGAATTAGAGGATACCAGGCCCTGCCCGGCCAGTCTGGCACTACTAAAACCAGCTTGTTAGGTTTCTCGCTTCTGGCCTTCCTCACGACTCGTGCGACCAAACTCAAAGGAGGGAAAGCATAAGCATTAATTCCCTCCCAAGACATGGTAAATGCATTAACATGGGATGCTCCTGGGTCTGGCATCCAAGAGCAGTAGAGGTCACATTTGTGATTTAGCCTGGAGGCAAAAAGGTCCCACTCTGGTTTGCCCCAGATCCTGCATATTCTATTGAATATGCGATCATTTAGGCTCCACTCGAGATTGTCTTTAAAGACCCGGGATGCTCTGTCCGCTTTGATATTCAAGATACCAGGGACAAAGGATGCCGTGATCCAGGACCTTCTTGCCTCAGCCCAACCCCAAATGAGCCTAGCAATTTTGTCACATCCAGGAGATCTCACTCCACCCATCTTTGACACATAGTGCAAAGCGGTCATGTTATCCGTGCGTACGTGTACGTGGATATCCTTGACTCGCCCTAAGCTATGTAAGGCTAGGTTGATTGCACAGAGTTCAAGGACATTAATATGGTCCTTTTCCTCCGGCAACCACCGCCCACCTATGGTATGGTCACCTAGATGGGCTCCCCAACCCTGCATGCTGGCATCTGTGTCAATGGTGATATGTGGGGTGAATTTACGAATTAAGCAAGGGTCTTGGGAATTAATCATCCACCATTTGATGTCTATCTTAGCTTCTTTGTCTAAAGTCATGGTAGCTTCGTAATTTCCCTTAGAAACTTTCAGTGCTCGATTCTTGCAACGTTCTAGAGCCTTGTAGTGACTCATACCATATTCTACCCCTTTGGAATAGGCATTGAACATTCCCACCAATCCAGCTACATTTCTAATGCTGGGATTATGGGCGTTCAAGATTTCTGATGCTACCTCCTGAATTTTATCTACTTTATTCTGAGGTAGCGACACAGTCATATCTTGTGTATCTATCAGAAACCCCAAGAATTCCAAGGAAGTAGAAGGTGTCAAGACCGATTTTTCTGGATGAACTACAAGTCCTAGAGAATCTAGCAATTGTGCCAACTTGGTCATGGCTTCTCTACATTCAGAGAATGTTTCACCTACAATGAAGGTATCATCAATGTAGGGAAAAGCCATATATCCCTGTTGTCGCAGATTACAGAACACTGGTGCTAGTAACTTTGTGAAAATTCGAGGGGCACAAGCTATTCCATTGGGAATTACACGGTACTGAAAAAGCTCATTGTTCCATACAAATTTTAGATATTTCCGATCGGGTTCCCTGATAGGGAAAGTGTAGTATGCATCTTTGAGATCAATAGATGCCATATACGTACCCTCTCCTATCAAGTTGATAGCAGTATCTAAATTTTCCATTTTAAAATGTTCATATGGAATGAGATTATTCAGTTCTGTGAGATCTAGGATGATTCGAGTATCGCCATTAGATTTCGCAACAGGAAAGATACACGAAATCCATTGGCCCTCTTCATCCTCCACCCTTTCGATAATCTTTTTGGCAAGCATTCTATCCATTTCTAGGTCAATCTTACGCGGATCATAATCTCTAAGATTATAGGGTCGCGGTTCGTGTTTTTGGTGCGGGATAGCTATAAACGGGATTTCAATACCACCCGCATTTTTTAACACCCAAGGATCACTAGTGATTGTCCTCCAATTGTCCAGGAAATGGACAGTCTGCCCACCAAGAAAGTTATCTGGTGTGTTCTGAAGGTGTAGGGAGGCCTTCGAACTACGCACATTTTCTACTTTTTTGCTCCTCGTTTTGAGTGACCTCCTCGACCGCCCCGCTTGGCCTGGTTGCTGTAGCTTCTGTTTTTCTGATAGTTTGTGCGACCCCCTCCGCCTCTGCGGCTCCGGTCTCTCCGGCGAAAATCCGACCTGGATTTCTTCTGGTAAGTCTTCTTACCTCGCCTCTTACCCGTAGATTGTCGCAACTTCAGTATTTTCTTTGTGAACTCACGCTCTTCTGCAGTTTCAGACACAATTGTTTTTGCCTCAGCAAATAACGTGGCCCCTCCCATGGGAGCATCCATGACCTCTTGTTTAATGTCTTCGTTGATCTTGTGCCTCAAATTCTCCCTTCTACGCCTCACTAGGATGTTGTTGGCGTATCCCATCAACTCTAGACAGTCAATGGCCCCTTTTGCACAATCGTTTAACTGTTCGTCTTCCTCACCCCTGTCCACCATCAACGTTAAGGTTGGGATGATAGCAGTCATGGCTGCCATAATGGCAGCTTGCGCCTTGCACATAAATTCATCCGGGATAATCTCTTTTCTCTCTAGCTTCTTCTTGATAGAGGCTTCGAGTGGTGGCACTACCATGGCAGACACGTTTTTAGGTGGTGGGTACTCTTCGGTTACTTTGGGCTCACAGTCTTTGGCATTAGCGTTTAAGAGCAGTCTTTGAATAGTAGCAGCCAGACCTGCATTTATAGGGGCAGACTTTTTGGGGCCACTTTCCTTGTTCAGAATTTCTCGGGCTTTTTCAGCAAATGCCCCACTCTGACCTGCAAAAGGGTCTTTAACGTCATCATCATCCTCGTGCGTGTAGTCATCTTCATCAGATGACTTACTGGATGTCTTATTCTTTTTTGAATGTCTCTCCGTCTCAACCGGGGACAATTGGGCTCGTTTCTTCTGCTGACCTTTTGAGTGTTTTGGTCTTTGTCGCCTGGAGCGAGGTCTTGAACGGTGCCTAGACCGAGACCTTGACCTTGAGCTGGGAGAAGAGGATGTGGATCTTGATCTATGTCTATGTGACCTGGACCTTGATCTGGTTCTGTACCTATGCCTTCGTGATCTTGTGTAAGATCTGGATCTCGACCTGTATCTGCCCTGTCTAGACCGTGACCGGGATCTGGACCTGGTCCGAGACCTGTGTCTGCGTCGGGAGTAAGAACGCGACCTTCTGTGTCTCTTGTGACTTGATCTCTGCTTTGATCTATGGCGAGGTCTATGTGGACTTGGAGGTTCTTCCTCTTCTTCCTCCTCTTCATCAGTTTCCTGATGGTCTGAGCCCTTTTGAGAGCCTTCCTGCTCTTCTTCTTCCTCCTCTTCTTCCACCTGCTCCTCTTCTTCTTCTTCTTCTGAAGAAACCGGCTTATACTGTTTGGTGGGAGCTGGCTTTACCTTAGTCTTAGACTTGGCCTTGTGTGAGGGAAGGTCTTTCGGCTCTTGTTTGGGCCGTTGCTTTTCAGCTGGCTCCAAAGCCGGAGGAGACGGTGTTCTAGTCTTCCTCGAGGCATCACGGCGAGTGTAGACTTTCCTCGTCTTGCCTTTCTTGGGGGTTTCGACAGGCTCAGAACTCAGCTCCTCGATCTCGTCAGACTGACGGTAGACCTGGGCTTTAGTAGTTACTCTGGAGCTATCGCCCTGCTTCATCATGGCGTCTATAACAGCCGTTTGTTGTCTTAGGGTCTTGACTTTCTTGTCTACTTGCGGTAGACGCACCTTGACAGACATCTGCAAAAATTCAAAGAATTTTTGTATAAGTCATCGGTCACAGTTATAAAACATTATAACATTAACACAATTTCACAACAAGTGAACATTTTATGGGCATAAGGTATAGGTATTTAGTTTAGAAAACACACCTAACCTAGCCAGTGACCAACTGTGATATTTCTCAGTTTGAGAACTTATTTCCCCGGCATAAAGTATAGGTACACTGAATTAGCAATTCACAACCTAGACAGCCACGGGGCACAGCCATAAAAGACAATTCAGTCCTCCGCGAGGAGGCTAGTCTTTCAAATTTCTCTAAATGAGAAATTTTTTCGGCATAAGGTATAGGTAAAATTGAATTTACAAGTATCAACCTATACAGCCGTGTTTAGACACCGTTCTTAAGACTTCTGCCCTCCCCAGGGAGACAGGTCAAAATTTTCTATCATAATCAGCGAAAATGGTAGAAAATCGAACCACTGATTGAATCAGCTAGCCAGTGTTGTGCCAGGGGGCCACAACTCTGGTGGTGTCAAGGTCCTCTTACACCCAAACTCCAGTAGCAAGTCCCACCACAGGTCCGGACAGTTACGAAGGAGTTACTGTTTAAGAATTGTACCCAAATTCTAAAAACAGTGGCCTATCTGTACAGCGAGCACAGAGTCCAGCGTCTTAATGGTGTAGATAACCTCCCTGATACACAGCCATTTCATCACAAGTCAGTCTGTGAGTACGGGATGGCTCGTGCCACTTCATTTCATCAGAAATTAATGTGGAGACCTGCAGCGGTCCGACTTTGAGTGTATCAGGCACAAAATAATTTTAATATACCATAGGTTAAGTCCACCAGCTCAGAACATAGCCAGGTGGGTCAACAGACTGAACTCCATCAAGAGGCATATCTGTGACTATCTAACCAGTGCAAAGGTCTACTAAAATTATTTCGTTTGATGATGTCAACTCAGGTTCCAGATCATGAACCTATGGGTAGATTGACAAACATCAAGTGTCAATCAAGGCTTCAGAACACAAGCCTAAAATTGACAACTTGGTTAGTTTTGGAGATAAAAGAGGTAAACTGACAGGTAAAAGGAAGCAGAAATCCTCCTAAGTTACCCTTAGCAGGAGTGTGGAGGTAGATAACCTCAACCACCACCCCAGCAGGCAGACTGACACTAGAGTGACAGTACAGGCCTTGGTCTATGGGAACTACCTCTATTATCGCCCAAAAACAAACCAACAAAAACATAACATACAAAGCAAACCAAGTAAAAATGGACAAGAAAAAGGTGAAAACGATGGAAAAACAGAGTAATCTCACAGTTTTTGGAAGAAAATCCGTCTTAAAGGCACCAAAATAACAATATAACCGAGAAAACGGCGGGCCGAGACGAAAAGTTCGGCGCCGAACCGGAAATGACCGGAAAATACCGGAAACTCCCGAAGATTTTGCCGCCAAACGGTTCTAACTTATTGTTGGTGTCGTAAAAGTATACGAAATCGTATTTTCGATCAAATTAAGACGGAAAAGGGCCAAAAACAGAAGATATTAACAAAATATTAAAGAAATGATCTTTAATAAAGGAAAACGGGGTGAAAAAACTCGCCTAAAGTAGAACGATCGGGATAAAACCCAAACTGCTTCTCCGTGATCGGCGGGAAAACAGAGATCGTTAAAATTTTTAGAAAATTAGCCTAAAGAGGCCTAATCTTAACTTTTCAGGCGAGTTAAACCCCCTAAGACATAATAAAATCAGATATGAAAAATGGAAGTACTAAAAATTGCCAAGACTCACTCGAAATTGTAAGCCAAATTGCGAGACGTCCTCCTCCTATGGAAATACACAGCAGTCTGACATCTACGGATCTGCGCATGCGCATCTCCTATGATAGACCGCAACGACATCTATCGTTGCGCTCTGGAACTTTTATCCCGAGACAGAAACACCACCTATACTTCCTTTATTTAAAGAAATGACGGTCAGAGAGGTCGTATAATATGAATCCATGAAGGGTTGTATCTTATCAGTGTGATCTATCTGAAACTCTCATATATACACACCAGGGTTGTTGTTTGGCTTTGGTGCTGGTTTTTGACGAGCTTTGGGAAATTGAAAGAAATAAGGGAACAGAATATACATCACTCTACAATGATTTTACTAGACACTAGCTTTCATATTACAGGGCCGCTTTAACTCTTTGCAAAGTAACTACAGGTAATTATTTCAGCTGTGGATGTTATTTTGCATTGTAAATATCTATTCTTTTAATGGAATACGTTCATGTTATCTGCCTTTATCATTATTGCAATCTGCAATGTATTTCACATTATTTTGACTTTTTTCATTGGATATGGCTTTTTCTTACCTAGGGCATGCTTTGGTCGGAATATTTGATTATAGTCTTCAGGGTCCTGTATGTGAGCGAATGACTGCGAGTCGTCCTCCTCCTCGGCCGGTGTCACCGCCTCTTGTGGCTCCTCTTTAGGCTCACTGTAACAAATCAATCATATTTTTGAGTAGCCATGTAGAGAGGATCACAAGCGCTGAAATGCGGAGCATCTTTTCTCCTCGTTATATCTAAATTATTCATAACAAATAGCATCGTTCCATGGGTTATTTAACAGCATTGCTTCCTTACTAAAAGTATTGGGTTTTGGCGTGTGCTTTTACTCTTTCCAGATAAGCATGCATGTTTCTTGAATGTGGCACGCTATACATCAGTTTGATTAAACAAGCCACTAATGACACAGACCTGTCAAATATGAGGTCAGTCTACTTACTCTGCTCTGCGGGATGACTGGGTTGGTGGACGGTCAAGACAAAAGCTTCGACGTCCACTGTAGCGGGAAAGTAGGAAATGAATGGTAAACCATTACATGTAGTATCTTGTATTCATTCATTAAAGTATTCACAGCTACTGTTAGTCATGCATTGATTAATGTATCTAAGAACTGAAGTAGCTTTGCCAAAATGCCTTCATACATGAACTTACTCCAGACTTTCCTCCATTGGTTATGATATGTTGATCATTTTCATTTCATATGGAAGGATATTTTCAAATTCCAAAGTGGACATTTCTTCTTACCGTGACGAGTTTGGTGGTGACAACGGCTCGCCTCCCAATGGCTGCACTCGCTGTTCATAGGTTGGAATGTAGATTTATATTAGATAGGATCCTTTCCAACATAGATTTGGCTGCCTAAGCCTTCTGACATTGATAGCTTACAGGGATGTTAAAATCCTGATCATTATATTAATACTCTCAAAAATCAAAGCTGTCCAGTAGATCTAGTATTTGGCGACAAAAATGTCAAAGACAATGAAAATCTGAATTCAAAGTTCCTAAACAAACCTATAGCCGCCCAAAGTATGTATGCTATACCCTCTAATAGCAGCATCATAGATTAAATCCCCTGGCCCTTGCCGGCATGTCTGAATTCAGATGCACTGAGCTATTCACTGGTGCATGATTCCTCCATGCTGCGTCAGCAAACTATTCAATAGTGCTGTGTAGGTTCATCATGACAAATACTGCTGAAACCTTGTGGAGGCATGCATTTCTTGACCTAAGTTTACAGCCCATATTATTTTCCAATGGGTATCACACTCATAATGGAATTCATGGAATGGTCACCACCTAAGTTCAGGTCCAAATAATTCATTATACAAATAAGAAGCCCTCACCACCACCCTAAAGCTGTGTAGATAGACGCCGAGAAAGGAGTTGCAGGAATGAAGGTGTATGTGCTTTTTTGAATTAGGTATTAACTCGTCTTAGGCGTCAGGACAGTGGTTAATGTGACTTATATATTCAAGCCCCCTTTATCGCATGAAGATATGTAAAGCAATAAGTAGTAAACTCCTATATATTTGCATCATTTTTTGTAAGCCTAAAGAAGCTACAGTACTGAAGACCGATTATTTTAAAGTGTTCAGCAGTACGAAAATAACCAAAGGGCTTGGAGCTTTAAGGGCTTCCATAAGCGATATAATTTACAGATTTAAGGCCCTGTAGAAGTGAGAACAGTGTATATAGGTTGGTTTTTCTTTTCCTCCAAAAGCTGATATACAGTATTATGCCATAGTTAGGAGTAGAATGTAAGTAAGGCAGGAGAGGGTGAATTTGAGAAGTCCCTGTGAATCCCTTAATCTGTCTGTAGAGAAATCATGCATAAATTGTACTCTACTGACTGGCGATACGTTTATTGGCAAATTAAAAGTAAATTACAAAGCTATAATAGCAGTTGCTTTGCGAGTACTAGCAATCTTCTCTTTTCCCACCCATCTGCTTTCAGATACCATACAGTTATTTGCAACTGCCAGCCAGTCAGTAGATCACAACTTGTAATTTGGGGAGGTCTAGTACTAGTTTTCTTCCCTTGTCAGCTTGTTGGGTTTTATTTGGTGAGATGTTGACTATAAGAGGTCCCTATGTAAAGCTCTGACATAAATCGCGGTGTTGCCCAGAGCCAAATGTTACTCCTGTGTAATATGAAACAAACCTTTCGTCGTAGTATCGAATCCTGATTCTAACAAATACAAAATTTCAAATAATATTTTGAGACCTTGGGTTTCAAGAAAATATTTCATGCCATCACAACAAAATATACATACTGATAAAGTTAATTTACAAAAAGACTAAAAGGTTTTCAGACAACTATTAAAATCATTCATTCCAAAAGAGGCATCTTTAAATGCAAGTATCTGCTGCAATCAACTATTCTTCAGATTAAAGCCTTCACTTACTTGTAGGTCCACCACGTAGGTTGATACATTTGTCTGGGAAAACGTTGCACCAATCTGTAATATCCAAGATTCAATCACTTGAAACTCGCTCACACCAAGCAAATTGAAAAATCATTGAAGTATCAACATCAATAGTAATCACAACCAAATGACTTAAAACGTCCCTGAGGAGTTACCCCATGATCTATACCAAAGAACGGTACTAAACTGCTAAAAAAAACAAGCCTCAGATGGGTCGTATGCTAATTCAAATGGTAAACTGACCTTTCTTTAAGTTATATTTGCCAACAAGAGAACTAAATCGTTTTACAGCCCTTTTCTTGAATTTCAAAATGACTATTGTGACTATGCAAAACACATCTCCGCCAACCCCAATTTTCAGAAACCCCACTTATTTGATTGGGTGGTCATAACTCAATCACTCATTCCTTTAGATCAATCTTTAAATAGCTTTGAATGACATCTTAAATCACAAATATGTATGTGCTCTTCTTACCAATTGGTTCTGTGCTAAGGAAATGTCAGAGACGCGGCCCCAGCCCATGGGGATGGAGTCGACACATCGGCCAGGTTCCCATGTGTAGGACTTAAGGACATCTGTCGCGCCACTGTATAGACATAGTCCTTCTGGATGGAAGGCCATCGACCTATGCACATGGAATAATATGTGTTAAATATTAACAGTCAATGCTTTTGATACATTTACTTTCCAAACATGCTTTCCTGAAAAATGCTGGCGCACGAAAGACTATAGCATAAAGACATAAGAATTGCCCGCTTGCTGATTTCAAATGGATCAGATCTGTGCAAAGCATTTTTATTTGCACGACTATGGTATAACCACAATGAAGGAGCATTAACCAATATAGGGCACAAAAACCCAAGGGTACAATGGTACTTTATTATGGCCACATCACGGTACATTAATTGATAATATACCAACCAGCAATTTGCATTGCTCGTAACTCGAAAAGATATAAAACAATAGCCTTGAGAAAGTCTAGCTTGTGGTCTGACATCAGCACTCCCTCACCCAGTTATTGGCACCACCAAGCCACTATTCGTATAACTCCCGCCAAAACTGCACTATTCGCACCACATTTCCCAAAAAGGCAGGAAAGTTGATACATGGATCAACATCATATACCTTCACCATTGGAGGCAAAAAGCGTCTTATGGCTGCCAACCAACTGAGTCTGTACAATATTGACAATTTCTCAAAATTTACAAAACTTTGTAATGAAATAGCTTTTCCTGCAAGACCCCTACAAATTCATTAAGTAATTCTGCCTCTTTTATACAAAATTTCCATCTTTTTTTTAAACTTATTCGCACCACCAAAATGACTGAAAGTGCAGGGCCCCAGGGTGTCTCCTTATAACTCGCTTTTCGAGTTAACTACACTAGCACATGTCTTGGATAGTAATAAATGATAACTTACCTAATGCCTGTGGAGTCTGAGCCATCTGTGGAGCTGACTAATTGGAACGACTCCAAGTCCCAGAATCTCACCGTCCTGCAGAAAAAGGCACAGATCATCATTCAAAATGATTACCAATTTTCACTGCTAGGTCTATAGTCAAAGACAAAGAGACTACCAGGATCTACTCTTACGTGGTGGCATCATCAGGACCGATATGTTGCAATTTGGGATAATTTCAGTAGAGAGTCACCATAATGGCCTTGTTTAAGACGAGAATTTGTAGATTTAATTAATATGATACGATTTCAGGGAATGGTAGATAGGAGTTGCTATGTATAACGTCTTGCTAGGGTTTCATCCAACCTCTTTAGGGAGATGGGGAGGGTGAAGCTTTTAGCAAATCAAGAAAGTCTGGATGTGGCTTCTAGGCATAATCTAATGGTAGGAAAAGCTCTATGTAGGTCAGCTGAGGTAATTACTTGTGACTTAGTATGAGATACTCACCTGTCTTGGCTTCCTGAGGCCAGCAGGAAGTCGTGCGGATGGAATTCTACAGCAGTTACTGGCCCTGCATGGCCCTTGAGGTCAGTCAACGTCTTGCCCGCCGTCAAATCCCATAACTACAAGAGAGTTAAAGGGTATTAATGACACGCAATATCAACTAAAGCTTTTTATGTGATTTTCATGTGAGTAAATACTTAATGTATACATAAAAGGATGAAACTCATGAAATTTGCATAACTATTTTCTTTCTTTCCCTTTTCCCCCTTACTTCCGTCGCTTCATCCTTCAGTAGGTATACTACCAGGTAGCTACATACTTTCTTCATTCAGAAAATCATAGGTTGATCGCTAAGAAAACCAACCTTGAGTAGCCCATCCTCTGCAGCTGACGCAATCCATCTACCATCCGGGCTAAACCGGATAGAGTTTACACAGTTTGTATGGCCCTATAAAGGAAAGGAATCTATGAACAAATTGAACTCTTAATCCTCATAGGATAGCATAGGATAAAATGATACCTCAACTTAGGGAAAATTTGACATGAAGGCCAATACCGCAATGTAGAGTTAATTGCAAGCACTACATTGGTGAGTCATACCACACCATGAGCATTATCAGAGAGAGTAGAGTAAGACTCTATCTCTAGATTCTGTGTTAGCCCTTAACGTACTAATCTGCTTGTAAGCTTTTCTCATAGTTGTAAATGTAAGGTACAAATATATCTATTCCCATGCTAGTCCACTACTCTACACATTATTTATTTACTTAAATGTAGGAAGTAGACTCATGTTTATTCAATTCAGGACATGAATATGCCAAATAGGAACCTACCTTATATGTGAATATACAACCTTTCCTACGGATGTCCCATATCTAAGGAAAGAGGAAGGCAGAGAATCATTGTTAGTTACGGTATATCCTAAGTTATGAATATCTGGAGCATTGTCTGGTTGGATAAGATATCATTCAACATGAATTTTCAACATGTAGGGGCACGGGGGTGGGTCACACATTAATTGAGTCCAAGACCTACCGGGACCCCTTTTGAAATTTTTAGAGTACCAATCTGGGACTACTCAGAAATTCTCGAATTTATTATAAGATCTCCACTCCCCCTAGTGGAGTCACCGCCAGTTTTGAAATAATTTTCTGACACTTGTCAGTTTATTTATTTTTTGACTCTTTAAACAGCCTGAGGATTCACATGATGAAACCGCTTCCCTCATTTCCAAACACACATACAAGTCTGGAACCTTTCCCAACCTGATTAAACAAACTTTTGTTGATCAACATGGGTTTCCATGTTACACGGTAACCGGTTACAGTGTGACATCACATTGCTATGGCAAAGAGGGGATGCACTATAAAACAGACCAATCTGATTGGTTTGAATCAGAGCGGTTCAACATGTAGAGAGAATTATTTTTACAAATTTTATGTGGAAATGAGCATTCAAGTGAGCGTTTTATGACTGCTAGATTCCTGCAGACAAAAAGAAACAAAGGCTTCATAAAAAAATATCGCGCATATGTGACTACCCTGAGGCAGCTTTGACAGTGGAGGCATCGATGTATTGAACCTGTTACAGTCTCGGCATGTGTCTGCTGCTACGGTACTGTAAATTTCTGTGTTTAAGCCGCAGTTTATAGGCGATTTTGGAGGCCTACTGCGTGCCTTAGTCTTCCTGAGTAATAAACTTGATTTTTTCATGTCCCAGCTGAGGTTTCTACCCCTAGTAGCTTTTATCAAAGACATACATGCACCTTGCATGAAGTTGTAACTTATACACAGGGTTTTATAGTAGTGGTTAAATAAAAAAAAAAGAAAAAAAAAAAGAGTAGCAGAGAGGTGACGAAATGAATGGGTGCAGCCTGGCTGCTGCACCGCCCCCCCCCTCCCCCATGGCAAATATATACTAAGGAAGGGAGAACAATGGGACGGTTTATCCATTGGGGCGTGAAGATGACATGGCCTAGTGTCCGCTATCTAGATCACCTCTCCAGGCACCATACTCTCCAGGCTCCATACTGAAATTTTCATTTCAAATTCCCTGTGTTTCCTTATGTCAATGGAGATTTTGTGCAGCAGGGCAGTAGTAGTAGTAGTATAGACAGTGATATAATTGTCCTTATTATAAAGTTGAAAAGGGAATTGATTTTTTTTTTTAGAATGGGTCTCAAATTTTTTTTTTCCTGTGTGCACTATTCCTCTTCCCCTGTGTTTTGGCAAAGTCTTCAAATACAGTTTTCCTGTCTTTTCCCTATTTTGTCATTTCCCCACTTTTCCCTATTCGATGAGGACGCTGTTCCTCCACTCTATCTCTCTCTCACCCGCCCCCTCCTATCCCCAAATATCCCTCCCTTCCATTCAATCTCTCTTCTCTCCTTCCGTCGCCCTGCCTTGTTTTCCTCTCAGCTCTTCTTCGCATCATACCAGTGCATCAAAGTGTAGTGGCACCTATGGATAATGGTCATGGACACTTGATTAATCCATCCCAGACGCTTACACTAAAGCGGTGCCTATTTCAGGCCTTACACACGACTAAACATATCATCCATGTACTGTGCAGGAAGACTTATGCCAAATGTATGTAGAGGCTATTCTGTATGCCATGTCTTCTCTGTCGGGACATGTCTACAAATACATAGGACACCTTTTGTAGACAAGCTGTCATGCCCTGCGTTATATATGTGTCCCCCACCCTTACATTCTCCAGTGCCGTACAGGTTAAGTTTACAATTCTGAGCTAAGTCCCTGTTAGAACAAATATACATTCAGAATACATATACTTTTGTAGACAGGCTGTCATGCTGTGGGGACCAAAGGACATATATTTTATTTGAATCCGCTGGGACAGGGTTACTTTCCAGGTGGTTCATGTCAGAACCAATATAGATCAATTCAATATCCTTAAATATTTTAAGACTGCACATTGCAATACCTTAAAGCTTTATTTTCATGTGTTGTTATGATCTAGTAATGCAACATTGGTGAGAAGCCAGCGGCCTTATACGTTGCATCCCTCAGGACTATCACCACAGCACCTCGCTATATCGGAATACAAGGGGAAGAGAGAAGGGCCATAACAATCCACATTTTCTAGCTCCTTGTCGTACCTGAATCAATGTTTGGATAATTAGCTTTGGTTGAATACATCTTTGTGCAATATGAATCCCCTTTAAATTTCAGTGCATGAACCACCTTTCCTATAGGCGCTTAATCGTTGTATATTCCTAATTTCTATTCAAAACGGTAAACCTACCTTGATATTTGTGTCTAGTGATCCTGATGCAACAAAGTCTCCATACGGATGAAAGTCTAAACTTTTTATAGTGGACTTGTGACCGGTTAGTGTCCGCACGACTGTAAAGAATAAATAATGCATTGTATGTATATGTGACAATGACAGCAAATGAAACTGATTATCACAGTAATTTCACAGATAGGGCTGAGATATACAGTAAAAAAGGTGGTTTATTGTGTGTTCTAACGCCAGGGCTGAGATCTAACTGCTAAAATTGTAAAAGGCAAAATACACCGTGCGCCTTATAAGCTGCCTATGGACAAGATGTACAGTATAGCAAAGAATTTACGAAATATGCATCAATTTCCTACTGAGTGACATCTTCATTGTATTCATACATTAACAGTGTTATTGGTTGTTACCAATTGTCTAATTACTTGAAGGATTACTTACTTTTAGCTGCTTCAAGGTCCCATATTTTGAGTGCCCCAGACAAGGATCCGGCCACGACAATTTCTTCTGCATTACCAAATCGGACTGCCTCCACAGGACTGGTGTGACCCGTCAGGCTCTGAAATCACAAGGATTCGTGAAATTTCAAAATTGATTCTCCTAGAAAGATTGGATTCCCTCTTATGTTCAAACAGAACTTTAAGATAAAACCTGCAAGTTATGATACTTGTGAGTAATTGGGTCACATAAAGGGTTAAATACTTTCAGTGGTTTACTTTAAGGCTGAAATTACTCAACCGCTGCAACATTCATTACAATAGGATTTATTCTCAATTTACCTAATGCTTTACGCTACCAGTACAAAATGATTCATCTCATGATACCCTGTATGTGATAATCTGCTACACTATAGCTACATATCTTAAACCCTAGAAATCTTAATCTCTGAAAATTAGTGATTAGGGCCATTATACACATATGCCCCTTAATAACCTATTGTTGTGTTGTATTACAACATGAATCGGATAGCACCTATTGGACAACTCTTCGCATTCATTTTTTGGGGAATGCACGGTTGTGGTCATCTTAACTATCAAAGGGAACTAACTATTGCTTGGAACATCGCTCAATGAGAGGCCTAAACAGCTATGGTGAATTACCGGATGTCTCAAAGCCTTCAACTAATCTTGTAAAAAAAAAGATCCCTTCTTAATATTATCTGAGATGATAAGCAGGAGATATAAAAAAGAGTACGATTGGTTACTGCTCAAGTTTGGCATGAACCTGAAAGAAGTTTGAAACATCTTTGAGATACATCATCAAAGTTGTCATACAGATGGCTTGAGCTTCAAAGAAGTTTGGAACATCTTTGTGATACATCCTCAAAGTTGTCACATCTAGTTTTAACACTACGATTTTGTGTCACTCAGAAACAAGACCTTTCAAAAGAGGGACTGATAGCTCAGGAGGTCCCTTCGTGATACCTGAGTCTCTTAAGAAGACAGAGACGCTCTTACATTCATTCTTTGAGTTCAGAGGGGGATTGAACTTTTAGCCATCACCCACAAGGCGACCTAATATGCATTCGTATTGTATACAACACATGTGTGTTAATACATTTTCTATCAAGCTCTATTTATTATTTTGAACCTTCGTTTTGCCTTAATTCCTATTTTTTTAGGTCATGATGCATCAGTACAACCTGGGCAAGTAGCATTCCATGTATCATGAACACCTAAGTGAATTCCCGATGTGGCATTTAAAGGGTTAATAATTCAGATGTATACATAACATATGTGGAGATGAATCAGTGGCGTGTACAAGGTGACTGTGACGTCATAACCAGGTTGTGTTGGCGTCCACTACAGTCAGGTGTTTTGTATTCATGTACTAGCGCGTCAAGTGGTCTCTTTCAACTTGAAGCTTTATATTTGGGGGAAAAGGTTTCATGACTCACAAGTCAGGCATAGAGTGGGGACAAAGAGGATATTTGCTATATC
This sequence comes from Acholoe squamosa, assembly GCA_949317995.1. Lineage (NCBI taxonomy): Eukaryota > Metazoa > Annelida > Polychaeta > Phyllodocida > Polynoidae > Acholoe > Acholoe squamosa. The sequence continues at coordinate 48,522,672 of OX439038.1, forward strand.
ATTCACCGCGTATGAATGTGCCCCTTTTTACATCCTAACATCTTTGTTGTTCCTTAACTTTCAAGTCTTTGGTCATTCAGGTGAATAACTGGCTATTCTAATATTTTTCTGTATGTGATGTATCAAATTTTCTCCTGTCCTTTCTTTTCATTATCAAGTGGAAGTCTGATATTGAGAGATTGGAAATGTTCAATGTGATAAGATATGTTATATTGAAGCTACTGGAGTTAAACGTCGATATACATCAAATTTATTCAGAGAAAAGGCTGGCTGTAAACTCTAAAATCCTGTCATTCTACGCATCTGTTGACATAAGCCTTCACTCTACACAGGGCTGCGTGATTCAACATTGATGCTCAATTAAAAATACTCCTACAAATAGTCCTTTTCTGTTAGTTTTTTTCTCTCTGTATCTATGAATACAAATTGGTATGTCCTGGGCAGAATGGCTAAATCTAACCCCAAGATGTCAGGAATAGTTACACATCAAGCACATGTAGACAACCCCGCTCCTCCATTTTTCTTTAAAGAGGTTTAGGAATGTGTAAGTTGGAGGACTCATTTTTTCCTTTGGAAGACTAGAATACATCTGAGCATATATACCTTCTTATTGAGAACATGATCTTTAATTAGACAGTTAAGACAAGGCTTTACCAGGAAGTGTAGTGCTATATTCCTCTCAGAGTTGATGCACTTACTTGTACTCTACATCAGCTGTACCGAGGTCATATCAACTGAGATAAGGGTTATCTCCTTAAGACCTGCTTAATCGTCAAACCCACTTCATGGCCTACCCGGCTGTCTGACCGTCTAATATGTTGATCTGTCCATAGCAAATATCAGTAGCCACAAGCCGATGCACTTTTGGCACTGTTTGATTTCTCTTCTTTTCTTTTTTATTTATCCATTTAGAAAAGCTGATCAGACTCTCGGTCAGTTTTGTCAACTTTACTAGTTGACTGGACAAAATGACGATTTACAATACAATAATTGGTTGTATTACAACATCCCCGCGCTCATAGATTTGAAGGCATTATATACATCAAACTCTGTCCACACCTCACTTCGCAGCCTATAGAGGACACATATCATGGAATATTGCCAAATTGTCAAGTCACATAAAGCAGTTGTCGAGGAGGGACCCTAACTACTATCGGTGCTATCTGCATTCATACCCCATATGTATAATGGTGGTTGATGATGTTAGTTAGGGTAGCCTAAGGACCTGACCTCATACGGAGGTGACATATACACATATATTAAAGTACCGTAATCTCCCGCATCTACACCAAACAAATGCCTGGTGCGTCTTATAGGATTTTTTCAAGTTGGGTGTGCGTCTTATACGAGGGGTAATTTTACTATAGAACAGTACTGGATTGACAAAAATCACCCCTAAGAGGTGCGTCTTTTACGCGAAAATGCATGTAATGAGTTTGGGGTGCGTCTTATACGCGCAGCGTGTCTTCTACGCGGGAGATTACGGTAAGTGCCATATGGTGTAGCTGACCATGTGTACCCCCAGGTGTACAATACTAAGGGTAATCTCTGCATTTACAGTTATATAACTGTATATCGCACTGCCAGCCTTAACCCTTCAAGAGCAACATGATGCCTAAATGTTTCATATATTTACTTTAAGATGCAGCAACATAGCTTTGACGAGTACCTTACTGATGTATAGGTGTATCATATGGATGCCTGCCAGGGGAGAGTGTCAACCCTCTGTGTTGGGAATCATGAGCATTACATATCATTCAGCATGGTTCCCACAAGAATCTCAGCTCGCATTAGAAGTAGAATTAAAAATCAAAATGATAATGTCAATTATCGAATACAAATCTAAACCTAACTTTAAAGAAAAAGGTGCCCTATTTGAAATTGATTCTTGAATGCCCTCGGGAGATTTCACTTAAACAGCAAATACGAGTGATACATTCTGGCAGACTTTCCCTGCGACAAAATTTCATAAGATTGCTTGACTATCCCTGACGTGTGGGAACCCCGTTTAAGTACTAAATTATCATTAAAGGGTTAATAGATGCCCTATATCTAGGAGTGCTAGTCAGTGATTGGTGCTTCCCAAAAGGGTTGGCACAAAGTACCTGGAGGAATCCTGGATAACTGAACAGTCAATAAAGGGTTAACAGAAATCAATGAGAGCACTGGGGAGGAACAATAACCTCCACACTGATGAGCAGTAATACACGAGTTATGTGATACCAGGGTCAGGGACAGGCTGTATTAATTTCTACCTGTAACTATACCACTGACGTGCGTAACCTACAGAACCATACCAGATTCTCCCTTCTCTTCCCAGCGTCTTGTTTCTGTTGACCTGTCACCCAGCTTTGAAAATTGAGAGATTTTTGAAGTGTGGGATAAAAAAAAGATGTCCCCAGAGTAATAAAGACGTTGCATGGAATAAAACCAGGGATCAAAGTAACTGAGCACAAAACTCCTGAAATGGCTGATTTAAACCCCCAGGCCCCTAAATATAGGTTTTATACAGGGATGTGCAGCCTCTTCGGAACCTCGAAATCCCTGAAATCAGGAAAACCCCTGAAGATTTCCATTCCTGCAAGTCCTCGTGTATAGGGCCCATCTCGCGTATGAGATGCACACTAAGTTGAAGCAAGTACCCCAAGGCGCACCCGGGCCTACTTTGGAGCATTTTAGTACTGTCAGATCTATACAATTTAGTACTGGTCTATGTCCAAATAATAACTTCGCTTAAGACACACCCTAAGTTCAGGGAAATTCTGTAAGCCGCACTGGAGGTCCATCCTTAGATATAAGCCACGCCTTATAAAGTTATACGCAGGGCACTAGCTAAAGGGGCAAAAACACTCTTTTTTATCAGTGTCAGTATACAATTGAAATTTGCAAAGAGATGAGTAGCAGGCTAAAGGTACTGGGTCAGCCTTGAAAATTTAGTGCTAAATTTTGATGAAATGTGTCAGAGAATACGCAACACCCAATTCTGTCACTAAGGTGCAACAGGCATTGCGCACATGCAACGCTACCAGCTTTATTCTACGTTGCTCCTTATATTAGGCTTGATGGAAGCGCCATCAGCGCTATGGTGAAATCAATAAACCTTTTAAATTTCTAATTGACGGTGCTTCAACTTCTACTGGTACTACAATTCCTTTCCTTAATATAGGACGCTGTTATACATGTGTACCACACCCAAATAGTTCCTGATAAGGCCCAAAATATAGACTCATTAGAGGTGATGTCTGTGTTATGAAACTTCAACAAACCAATATCTTAATCCCATTAGATAGTTTCCTTTTTGGTTTTATATTCTGCTTGTCCCTGAAATGAGCTGATTATTTCAAATAAACTAGAATTTCCTAATACATGTATATATGTCTTTTAATTTCTTGGATATTGCCCATGAATGAGTGTTTTGAGGCCAGATATTTATAGAACGTTTGCACTTGTAGACGATCACATCACTGCATCTGGCCATGGCCCAAGATCCCTCCTCTCCTCTCCCACCCCCACACATACTCCTAAATCCTACCAGCCAACACCAGCAACCCGCAATGGCGCCTCCATCTGGCTAGGTGCCAATAGGTTCTCATTGTTAAAAATGTGTTAACCATTTAGTGACGGCATGATGCCCCAGGGCATTTGTTGTCATGGTGCAGTGATGCATTTCCAGAGAGTAACTTATCACTGCTGCACCATGCTGTACCTTGTACTGGAGTTTCACAAACCTTGCCGGTAAGAATGATGCACAAATGTAAGCTACCCACCAGGGCTACACTCATGTTCCATGACGACAATGCGGTGAATACACTACACTGTCCTTAAAGGGTTAAGGCCCATCAAAAACAGAGGTGACAACTCAGTACTGATGTAGCTTTGTGTAGTTAAGTGGAAAGTGTACTTTACTTTATGGCCGACATTGGCAATGCATTTTGAGGTAGAAAGACTGGTGACAGGCAGCAAGACAAGAACATGAACAGTTAAATCAAAGACCTGTCAAACACTGTAACTCAGTTTAACAAACTTACCCTTAATCTTTTTTAAATGATTGATCGGCGATATATTACTACAAAATTGCGATAGTGGTCTTAAGATTGAAAGGGTTTTTTTCTTATTTCCATAACACGAGTTAATCTTCACGCAGACTGCTCTGATTAACACGTACCAGTAATGTGTTTTGGCTTGGTATGTGGGTTAAGCTACAGATGGGTGAGTCAATGTTGTTTTTAATCCTTACCCACCTTCAACAGAAATGGCATGCACCACCAAGCCCCCCCCCCCACCCACTCTGAGTCCAATTCCTTATTTCAGAGCTATTAGATTTATATCCTAACTGTAGTTGTAGTGACCAGTACACAGTGACAACACAAACCTTCCTCGTGCTATTTTGGCTAGTGTCACTGTTTTGGGTTGAGTTTGCCTAGTTGGGTTGGGGAACACATGCTATAGGTTTGGCTTGATTCAACCATTTAAGAACTGCATAATATCACAGAAAAGGCATATTCATTTTCGCCATGGTGTACCAAGGCGCGCCCAGCAGAAAAACTTGCCAGTATCTCACTAAAATCAAACCAACCCTTCTAGGTGTACCAACCCCAGAATCGTGCAGTCCTGGCGAGTAACTCACTCTGCTGCATTTACACATAAAGTCCTTAATGGGTTTTCAGTCTGTGACTGTATACAGGTTACTAATATGTTAGGAGACTGTGGGGGATGTTGGCTAGACAGTCCCAGGTGGGGAGTAGGGGGATAAAGGTGGTGCTGAATACTAAACGTATTGTTGTCTTTGGAGCAATGCAGAAGTCACCTCCTGGCATAAAATAAACAATTTTCTCAAGGTTAAGGTTGAGTTTCGTGATTTTTTTCGGCTGATTTTTGCCATATTTCTTTACTATGTTTCCCCTTTGTTTTATACTTTTTCCCGGGAGGGGGCGATGGAGAAAACTCCAGCAAACTGAGCAATAAATGGGCCAAAAATGTGAAGGGCGAAGGGCAGCTAAACCGCCCACCCTGGAGCATAGTTTTAGAAATCTCCCAACTGGGTTTGGACAATAGATGTACATTCTCCCAGAAATTCATTCACTCCTCCGTTAGCCACAAACCATCCCATTGAAATGCAACCGAGCCAGACCAAAGATTACAATACCACTGCCTTCGCCCTCAACTATTATTTGCGTTTTACCTCTTCAGTTAGCTAAATTGGAAAGAGTCCTACAAGGCACCTCAGATCTGGTGCTTTTAAGTTTAGGCTTTGTGCTTTGTTGTTACGAACCTCACATGTAAGGCGCACCCTGACTGTAGGAAAATCACAGAGACCCCTGGAGTATACTTCACGTACAAATCCATAATATATACAAAGTTTTATATCAATTCTGGTAGGCCTTACATCAACTTTTCCAAAACCTCATGTACTAAAAAGTATCACATCAAAGGTGCTCAGTTCGCGGACCCTGAGGCCTGGTTCACTGCCTGCTGTGTGTCCTACTCTGATTTGATTCACCTGGCACCGTCTCTACTACCATCATGCCAGGGATTGCAAACTTCAAGGTGGGAAGTGAGCCTTTTGACTTGACATTGGCTAATTTATCAATGTCATTACAATCCGTATTCGTATTCCTTATGCAATGAGGACAATCGGAGCCAATCGGAGTTGATGCTATCCTCTTATCTATTCAGACTAAGTACACAACATCTGATATGATCTTTCGTAGGGATTGACAGTACACAGTCCTTGATGTCAATACATGCGTCTGATCTTGCAGGTTAGATTTTCCTGCTACTTCACTCACAATAGAGCAAGTAATGTTACGTGAATTTCAGGATTAAACATTCGAGTCTCTATGTTTGGTTCTCTCTATGACAACTCTAGATCAGTTTTTAGATTTCCCAAAGATCTGCACCCCCTAACAAGAAAAAGAAATGTGAAAGAAAGAACAAAAAGAAACGTGTTGTTTTCCGCGTAGGGATAGGGAGAAGAAGCTTTGTTACATATAGTACTAGGCTGTACATGAGTATATACCTCTAAATGTGCTTGTATTTTGTCTCCAGTACCTAAGTGTGTCCACAGACGGAGCACATATACACACAAACTGCTTGGACACCTGGAGGAACAGTTATCCTTCATGTCTGGGCTGCTAGCATGTATACATACAACTTGCTCAGACGCATGTAAGAACAGCTATAGTCCATGTCCGAGCTGCCGGTAAGGCTGGCAAAATCCTTTCATTTTTATGAAAATGTCAACTCTTTTCATCTATTACATACGGCTTACATGTATGGATTCATTTGAATAGACTGTGTTTATGAAGAAAGGTATGTTATGTACCCAGGGTTATGTAGCATAGTGCTTGCCTACCTGTGTGACCTAGGTCACCCTTAAAAATATGTTTGTTTCCTGTCCAGAGGGTGGGATTTTTCAGACCTGTGAGGGAGGGAGGGTAAAATCTTTTTTTTAGGAAATTTTTTTTTTATTTGTCGGCATGAATTTGTCACCGCGTTCTAGGATTTAGTGATTTGAAACCTAGATTCTTGTGCTGATGGATGAAAAGAAAAATTCTTTTTCAGAACTCAGGAAAAAATTTTCCCATTCTCACGAAAAATTCCACCAGGCCTCTGGACAGGAAACAAACATTTTTTTAAGGGTGGCCCTATGGTCAGCTGGCATGACTTATTAACAAGTTCCTAGTACCAGAGTATAGTCTATTAGTATAGTCTCACCTGTGACATGGTATTAATTGTGATAATCACCTGCCGCATCTACCTGACTCATGGCCTGCTTATTATGGTAGCGGGTAATTAACATTCTGGTTCAGCTTACAGTAGATTATACTTATAGCCCACTACTGACAGATTATGAAGCCTGTTGTTAAAGCCGACAACTAATAATATACACTAATTTGACGTTTTTGTAACAGGTGGTATTAGCCTGAGATACCATTACCTGGTTGACAAATACACATATGATGACATGGTGTCATACCAAATCTATCTATTTGAAGAGAAAACCCCTGCGAAAAGTATGAATTCCTTCACTTATAGAATTGGAGGTCATTCTAAAATCACCAGTTATTCTGGTACAAATCTTCGCAGTTCTGACCATACTTAAATTCGTTATTTTCCCCCATTTTTTTTTTTATCCAAGAAAGTGAAGTTTAAATGCCAGTAGCATATGAGTTTCCATTGTCATTGCCAGGTATTCAGTTTATTTCACATCATGACATGAAAAACAAAGATACTCACCATTATGCAGTTGGGTTTTCCCACTGTCCACATGTTGACCTTCTTGTCTTCCCCTCCTGTGACCATGACATGGCCAGACTTGTGGCCAAGGGCAAGGCAGTTCACCTTGGACCCATGGGCCACAAACTCCTCTGTGGACAAAAATAAATGAAGTTATCGAATCAAATCCTTATTTTGGAGTAGGTATTCGAATCAGGAATGAATAATACTTCTTTATTAGCCTCTACAAATCAGTATTTAAATTTCATTACAAATAAATGAAAGTAAGCGAGACAGTATTGCTTTCGTCCTACCGTAAATCCTCGCGTATAGGACGCATCCTATACACTAAAATAACCCCAGGTGCGTCCTATAGGAATGTCAGAAGTAGGGGGTGCGTCCTATAAGCGGGATTTTCTACTATAGAACATAATTATTAAAATGACCAAAATATAAGCCCAAACATGTCTTATAGAATTTCCTTAAACTCAGGGTGCGTCCTCTACGTGAGGTGCGTCCTCTATGCGAGGATTTACGGTAATAGTGCTACTGGTGGGCAGATAATGGAAACAGGTCTATTGACTCAGAGCTGAGGCTACTCATGTAGAACGAGTGCACCTGTTGGAGTTCGTTATGTAAGCTTGTCTATATGACATAAATATTGAAATGGGATTGAAATGTACAGATTTCTTTCACTGATTCATGTAAAAAATCAATACAAAGTTCATTGGGTTTGTAATGGTTGATACTGAAGAGTGCCGGCTGGTCTTCTGCTGTAGGCTTTTGCAACAGTAGCTCTACTTACCGGTAGTTCTACTTCTGGACAACTTTGTTATGTCTTTAATTCATATTGCGATTACATAACAGTGGAAGAAACAAGAATCTACACACCCCAATGTTTTCTATCAAGACTCTCTGTTGTATATCATTAAAACAAGAGTTCTCTTCACGCTTTAATAACATTGGTGGGCCATGGACATCGATTTTACTGTCATCAATATCAAATTCTGCCAAAATCGCCTCAAGTGTCAAATGTGCATTTAGCTACCCAAAGAATTTTGAAATTTTGTCATTTACAACAGATGGTACCTGTATTTCAGCACATAACACTAGATTCTAACCTCCATTATATTCTTATTCTATGTTAGATTCTAACTTCCATCAGGTTCTTATAATTTTCAACAGTTTTTTTTTCTAGACAGTGCCCACTAGATTCTAAACTCTACGTGATTTATATACTATTATATAGTTGGATGAATTCTATGCCCTCTAGATTCTAAACTCCATCAGGTTGCTATACTTTTACTCTAGCAGGCGTGAAACAAATTCATCTGGCAAGTACCGGTATCTGAAACTAGTTGTTTTTTTCTGATGGGCAACAGAAACTTGTGGACGTTGAAAACTACCGTAGCGGACATGAGACATTGAATTCAGTGATCTGATGGGTATGAGAAACTGGTGGGCACAGAATAATCTCGCGGGCAACTGAATCTAGCGGGTATAGAATGAGATATCTGACGAGCGTTAGAATAAAAGTGAGATCATTTGACGGACAAAAGAACCATCTAGGGGCGATGTAATCTGTCTGGCATTAGAACAAAATCATCTGATGGGCAATAGAATCATCTAGTGAGTGATGGAATCTAGTTGGCATGACCCCTAAATGATCTGACGGGTATGAGAAACTGATCACATAGGTTCCGATTTTGTTATGCACTTTCTCAGAGACCCTAGGGGTCTTATTTCAGCCTGGGGGGCTAGTGGAGCCCCCATCAATCATGGTCTCATGTCCTTAAAATTTGGGTTAGGTGGGTGGTTGGTGTATTGTTCTATCCACAAGAGAATGAGCAAAGATAGGAACTATACAGTTAAAATGCTGAGTTGTTGATGGTATTATCATTACCGTAATCTCCTGCGTATAAGACGCGTCCTCTAGGCCAAACAATTGCATTGTGCGTCTTATAGGATTTCTTCAAGTTGGGGGTGCGTCTTATACGTAGGGTAATTTTACTATAGAAATGTACTAATCTTACAAATTTGAGTACTAAAATGTGCGTCTTATACGCGAAAATGCATGTGCTGAGTTTGGGGTGCGTCTTATACGCGCAGCGCGTCTTCTACACGGGAGATTACGGTAAACATTTATGTTAGACTAGTCAGTTAGAGTATGTCTATGTGAGTTGGAGAAAGTTGGACACTTCTTGTTCGTGGATATTTTGTTGTTAGTTAACCCTGCGAAGGGCTAAACAGCAGGTCAATAAGCAATATTGCCCAGAGACATGAAGATACTGCTCAGCTGACTGCACTACCTGCTTGTGCAGTAGGCTGGGATCACAATATCTGTAGGCCGAAATACCTGCCTGCTTACAGGCAGAATCCAACATGTATACAAGTCTATAGTGGCACAAACACATGGCTATTCTGAACTAAGTACTCTATGTCACTTCCTGGAAATTGTCCCTCCTATCCACAAACATGTACGCTTCCTGTACAGCAACTTAAAGTGGTTGACGCATGAAATATTTCCAATAAATCAGGCATGTTCATGTTCACAGTGCAGTCTCCAACATGGAAGGCAATGCTGTTTACTGAGGAAAGCAATTTTAGAAACGACCTGGATTATAAATTGTTGTGTGTATTTCAAGTGCTTTGTGCATTGAGAACATTCGGATATGCATTGAGGGAAGTGTTGGTGGAAGCATTTGACCTGACAGTAAGTACTTCTGTGAGAACTGGGTACTCAACCAATCTGGCAGAGTAGATAGACTACCAACAGACACCTTTGGTCTCTGAGGTTCCCTCAGAGTGTCTACGGAGTAAATATCTGATCCAGCTCAACTGTTCTCTGGATGCATATAAGATAGGAAGATGGTTCAAGGAGATCCTTAAAATTGGAAACCACTTTGAGAATTGTATGCAAATGCATACTAAAGATGGGCCTATGCTTGCAGTAGTACTATAGCCTATAGTATAACTTAAAGGGGGGGGGGGGCAAAAAAAGACCTTGGCATAAACCACTTCTGACAGTCATAAATCACTTCTGACTGAATCGGACTCTGATCACAATTTGGCGCCCACAATTTTACTTCAAGTTTAACTTATAAATAAAACAAAAGTAAAAAAAAAAGAGTATATTCATTTCAATAACATTGCAATTTATCTTGACTGAATTAGGCTGAATAGTTTTACTTACGTAGCTTCCATGCTCTCTTAGTAGACGACATCTTAAAAATAATATTTCTGGCAAACTTGTTAAAAAAGTTTCCAAGTCAGGTGCTTGATTTCTTGAAAGTTGTACAGATTTCAGTCAGTGTTCCCCCTTTGACAACTTCCAAGTTCCCTGGATGTTGGTGATCGGGCACTGAATACCCAAAACATAGTTCCAAACTGAGGCAAATTATCTTACGTTGATTGAATGGCAATATTTAGAACAGGAGAGAAATATTCATGAAGTTATTTGACAAATAATCCGCATTTTAGTAATAGGAATCCACACCGTCTCTCTGCGAATCCACTTCCGTAGATCCGCAGTCAATGGAAAAACGCCAGGGAAAAACGCTGAGACTTTGGTGAGATCTTAACTGAATTCATATAAATTCTTCAAATTTCAAGTGAAAAATTATATAGATCTAATATTTGTATATATAATATTTTGACGCACTAAAAACAGCAATCAAATTACTGGCAGTATTCACCGCATGGCAGCTTTCTTTTTCCGGTACAAAAGGAGAATAGCAGACGGCAAAAACAAAATGTATCCAATATGCATATTGAGGCATTTAACTAAACGCACGGCATCGCCATACATCCACAGAAAACTACATTATATTCAAGGACAATCACCGAACCCTAAAACTAGGGAGTATTTTTATTACGTGGATCACCAAGGACAGGTATGATCAAGTAACTACATTATCGCTCATTTTTACTGGATTGTCTGTCACTGTCATCTCACATCTGCCTCTGGGCTTGCTCAAGATATAATCGGACCACCAAAACATTACGCACTAGAGTGTGAGGAATTAAAATCTTTTGGAATCGTGTTGATATCTCATTTGGTTTGTCGCAGAATTAGTATCTAGAAATCTGACATTTTTGTCCCAAGTATTCAGGCAATTTGTTGTGACCTTTTAGCCATAATTAGCCATAATAAATGAAGAAATGAAAGGTAGGTAAGTTAGTAAAATGTCAATTCCATTGGAATGAATCAATTTCAGGAATGTTAGACACCTCGGAAGCAGGGACAGGTCAGAAGCAGACATCTCGGAAGGAATACATGAACGATGATCCCAAGGAACGATGATCGCAGAACGATGATCCCACCTTTTGAGGAACCATGATCCCATCCTAAAGAAATGATTGCCCCACTTTTCAAATATGCCCATATTGTATTTCTATCCTATCCCTGAACATGTTATTGACAAAGTGGTATTTAGATGAAGATTCTTCCATGAAATCTAGGAAGAATTTGAGAGTGACAGGATAGTGACAGTAGGCTAGTGTGTGTGTAGATACAGTACTCACAGTTTGTCTGTTAATCCATGACAATCCTATAAGTAATCCATGTAGATGATGTGTATCTCCAATAATTAAATGAAATTAATGTGTAAAATAAATATCTATAAAAAAAAATATCTATAAAATAAATAAAATATTTACGAAAAAATCACTCCAATAATAGATTACTCCTATAGGTGTAGGCCTATACAGAAAATATACTCCTGGGAAATTTTCCCAGTATCAACTCCACTGTTATCTCCAACAAAATCACCAACAAATCATGAAATACTAGTGCATAGGGGTCAATAAACATTAGGGATGAGAGATATTCTAAAATGGGATCATGGTTCCTTAAGATGGGATCATTGTTCCTGGGGAGCAGAAAATGGGATCATCGTTCCCGTGGGATCATCGTTCCTTGGGGTCATCGTTCCAGTAACCCTCGGGAACAGGCTTTAGGACATCTCGGAAGCAGAGACAGTTTGGGTGTAAAGGGAACCATGATACTATCTCTCTCTTCTTATAGAATTTGAAGAAACAACAACCCTAGTGGTACTGTCCCTACGCTGTAGAATGATGGATGGCTTCCGAGATGTCTGCTTCTGAGATGCTTCTTGAAAAAACTGCCCCTTTCCCGGCCAACATTTTTTTATTTTCTGTAATTTTAAGAGAGAACCCTTTTCTTGGGCGAATTTTGAGAATGCACTGGGGAAAAAGTTGAGATTTTGAGAAAAATAATGACCTATTGATATTAAACTCTAACTTTGGTTCTAGTAGGAGTATTTTAAAAATTCTTTCACAATTGCAAAGCTCTTTAAAAATGTACCCCTTTTAGCCCAATTTGGACCCGAAAGGACCCCTTTTAACGGATCCGGGCGGGTCCGCTCTTTGATATGAAAAGTACCCCCTTTCCCGCTAATTTGTGTACGCTTATGGTTTCCATATATTCCCATATTTGAGTGGTAGGAGGGCTGTTTGGAAAAATAGAAGGCTTTTACAACATGTATATCAAGACATTCAAGTTAACGCATGGCTTCCTGATTTTTTGACTGGCTTACTTACCCGAGTCTGTATGAGTATATGTTTGAACCCATCCCCATTTTGCTCTATTCTGCCCCCAATTATTTCCAACTTCTTTTTTAATAAATCATATTTTGGGATTCTAGACAAAAGAGCTGCCCCTCATACTCCATATTCTTAATAACAACAGGTTAGACATTTCATCTCTGCTTTATTTAAATGAATTTGAACTCTAATATAGACCAATTACAGCCCTCCATAAATCAGTACATATCGGTTTGTATTACCGAAGTGACGTCATCTTCAATAGTGGAATGATACCTCACTCTGTTCAAACGGTGGTTGTCCTTGAATGTGGATGGTGCAAGTGTCAAATTCTTTTTTCCCAAATGTATTTGATAGCCTCCCATTGACCTCAGGATACACGGAATGCTCCTTATATGTGATGCATTACAGTTGGTGGATTTTCACATGCCATGATTTTTTTCTGCCCTGCCTACGGGCAACACCAGTAACTTTCAGACAGTAAAGTTAGTATACTTGTAAATTTCTAGGCTAAATTTATTTAATTTATTATAGGTACTCAGCCCAATACCTCTACAAAGTAAAATGCAATCCTATCAATTACCGGTACTTATCATATATCATGTCATTTCTTTCAGTTATTCCTCGATGATGCTAAAATGAAAAACTTCACATCATGTTTTAAAGGTAACCTTTAATGCAAATTACTGTGAAACCTCACGTATATTAAAGTCGCACCTATTTCTAGCCCACACCCACTGTGGAAAAAAATCTATGATCCTTACCTGGGATTCGACTTTTGCACAGTTCTGATACCAAGGAATAAGTCGAACCCTATACACGTAGATGATGATATATGGTACCGCAAATTTTCTCTATGATTGATTGCAAAGAAACCCCACTATTAGGTTGAAAGATTGATTGGTATATGTTTTATGTTCGGGCTAATTTGCAATATGGTAGACAATTGATTTTTGTTTGTTTTTACCTTTATACAGAAAAGGACTTTCTAGCATTCTTCTTCAAACGTGTGAAGCGAAATACAACTGGAAGGTATGAAGAGGAATTCCCCTATGTATCACCGTGTGGTCGGGAAATGAACTTTATTCGTTGTGATGACCGACCCATCGTCTTCACACAGATTCTTCATGGCGACGATCAAGAAAACCCAGACCTCCTCTCCTATGGTGGAGCGGGTGATGCCCTCACGGTGCCCTTCCGTCCTGAGAAAGTCTGCATGTTACCCGGCACTGGTCGCATCTACCACCCCTGCCCAGAAAAGATGGGCAAGGTGGGCTTAATCAAGTCAAGCATCGCTATTGAGATCAGCCCTTTCTTCAAATTTGCGCCTGGACAGGAGTATGATCCTCCAACACATTTTACCTGGAAGGGGGCACCCTTTACACTCACTAATGAGATAGTTACCTATTTGGAGAAAGAGGAGAGTTAGTGTATATATGAAAGTGTTTGTTAAGTTGTGTGTCTGTTAGGAGAATGTGGTGATAGTTCTGTTTAATTTGTAGACAGTTTAAATCTTTCTGTCAAAATTGGGAATGTATCGTCTCAGGATTATGTATTAATTTATGATAAATTCTATACATCAAATGGCTTCGGGACGCACTTTACTCATTAGAATGAAAGGGGACAAATGGACTTCGCACAGGTGACAAAATCCACTTTGTCGAGCCCGGGATGCATACTGTTGCTAATAGCAATGACCTGAACCAAGTGTAAGCCTTACAGGAAGTGTTTTGACACTTAAAAAACACAATAAAAGTCCAAACTGATAATTTTCAAGCCGTAAATGCAGGTAATAGGGCTTCCCTTATTAAGAGTGCGGCTAACACACAGGTGCGGCATGTATGCAAGATTTTACGGTGTTAATTTACTTTCAAGGAAAATTGATATTATCGGTACCTACTCTACATGTGCTTACTTTGTGTTTTCATTATGTTTCTTCAAATACAAAGTCCCTAGATTACAATGTGATACCGTAGTACCCGGACCTTACATATAAGGCGTATCCATATATAAGGTGCACCAGTATATCGCCTATAAGGCACACCTTGAGATCAGGGACACCCTATTAGACGCAGTGAGGATATAAACCGCGCCATAAATGCAAGGTATTCAGTATGAGAATATTATCCTTCTTCATTGTAAATGTTTTATTTATCTGCCATATTAATGTACTGTATAAATGTTTGACGAAAATTAGTCAAGTGGGGATTACAGTGAAGCTTACCCTAAGAAATTAAGATAATTTAGATATTCGTAGACAACTGAATGAAGCTGAGAATAGAGATTATCATTGTCTTCAAACTAACATTATAGAGCAGAATTATGATGAATGTAAATAATAATATGTATATTCTAGTGGTGCATTTAGTATAATTAATGTAAGATGATAGTTATGTTGGTAAGTTGAATCTTAGGAGGCTTACCAGTAGTCTGCCTTTCCGGAGGTCATAAAAAAGTTGCTTTAAGAGGTTTTATGGTCCTTGCAAATATTGTCAGCAATACAAAGTTTCTCAAATTGTAGGCAGTAAATCATCTGTACAGTCTTCCTTAATATATATCGGAACCGCTCCTGCTATGTTTTTCTTCTGAATTAAATGTTTGCAACTGCGTGTAATGTAATTGTATCATTATATCAAAAAGAAACAAAAAACATGTGAGCAGAAAAGCAATACCCGGTAGATATTGCCGATTTAATCAAAACTGTCATGGTTTTCTGGTTAACTGTTGACAATGAATGGGATGAAATTTACTGGTTCGATGTATACATTTGGATTACCAGGTAATAAAGGTGATATAGATATCAACCAAGTAAACTTGAAATATTTATCATTTCCTGATATAATTAAGGCCTGTAAAAAGTGTTGGTCCAAACATCAATACCATGCCACACGGACTTTTATGATATGGTAGACGTAACACAAAAACACCTGTACAAGACAGTGTTAGATATATTCAGCTATGTATTTGTTTGTTTGTTTGTTTTTGTGTTTTTTTGAGGCACGGACGGGTCCACCCCTTTGTCCCATAAAGCTGTGTATTTGTTTTGCGTTTTTCCTTTGACACGCATTGGAAACAATCCGATACAACGGGTTTTCTCTATTTCATAGCCAGGATATCGCATACAGAACTTATCAGAATCACAATGTATGAATAAGAACATATCTGTAGGTTCGATGAATATATATATTTATACCACGATTTCGGCACTTCCGGTGGGTTTATATGCAGTTTAGCCGTGCATTATTCTGCATATACCACCCATGTGCATTTTTGAAATTTTTGGTATATACTTTTTCGAGGTCAAGTTGGACTTAGAATATTTTTGGAGACGCTGGCGGACATAGAAATTTAGCCTCGCCATTGTTTCAATGTGAAAAATCGTCCCAACTCGTATGAGGATTGAACCCCGGCCGCAGTGGTGGTAGGCGAAGGCCTTAGCCATAGCGCCACACTGAACGGTGATGAAACACAATGCCAAAATAAATAAGTTCTAACCTGCTATGTTTCCAGTCAGTTTTCGTATGGAATCCAACCTTTTCATGTTATAATATTGAAATCACAAGAAGTTTTCGATCCATAGACGAGTAATGCGTGCTAGTTTTCTCCATTTTCTTCGATATAAATAAGAATCCATTGATTTTCCAAACGGGTCCGAAATTTTCGGCGTCTTTCTTGTACGGCGAGCAGTTGACCTATATCTACATCCGGGCCACTGACACACTTTCGCCGAACAAGGAGGCGGGTGGGAATGGCCGGACCGCGACACGCGTACGTTGGGAAAATCAATGGATTCTTATTTATTTTGAATATATTGGACATATCAAGCATGGAGTACTCATCTAGAACGTCTAAGGATATGTATGTTTTAATTTGAACACTTGTCATGGTTGGATTCGATACGAAAAGTGACTGTATACACAGCGGTACCTCTCCTGGCAAGGAACCAAAACAATGGCTTCGCGCAGAGCGGACACGGGCCGTGTCGCTTGCACTTACAAAATGTCTTCTCCTGGCTATATTCTTTGGATTTCAGGTAAGAAATTGATACAAAATGGAGGAAATGGTGGTATAAACCTATTAGGTGATGCATATCGGGGCCCCACGGGCTGTATATGCTGTATATACCCTCGCCGCTCCGCGGCTCTGGTATATACAGCATATACAGCCCTAGGGCCCCGATATGCATCATCTATTAGCTTAATATATATAAGTCTACATAACAAAAACAATTCTTAACTTAGATGATAAATCGGCGATAAATCATAGTATTCCTGTCTATCTTCAAATCGTTTTTATGTTTTCAACGACCATTTATCATGAAGCATCAATACCGTTAGATGAAAATACAGCAACAAAAATAGATAAAACAAAATATGGCACACGCAAGTATTAGATATACCGGTGACAGATCTGTGAAATCAATGTACATACCTAAAATGGACTACATGTCAGTACCGTAGTATTTTCTTCACTTACTCGGACTTGGCGTTCACATAGAAAAATAATTGACACATTCTTAAGTCATTTCACTCCTAGAATCTACAAGTTTTCGCATGATTACACACATGTACTTTGATTAACAAATCACGATATGATGAGACAGAAATTATGACGTGTAAGTATTCAGCTTTAAGCTGGACATACAAATCTCATTAGACAAGGAGACCTTTTAACAAACTTAACTGATCAAAAGAGTTGTCGCCATAACGCTTGAAGGAAGCCTCTGTAAATAACTCACCAGGGCTATGGTACATTCATACCGTAATCTCTCGCGTATAAGGCGCAGCTCACCTATAAGGCGCATCCCAAACTCAGGGAGATCTGTTAAAAGGTATAAGGCGCACCTCTGAGGGCAGATTTTTGTTAGTTTAGTACTGTTCTATAGTAAAAAATACCCCCCTATAAGGCGCACCCCAAACTCAAGGCAATTTACCTCCCACGTATAAGACCCAGCAGCATTTTGTTTGGCCTATAAGACGCGCCTTATACGCGGGAGATTACGGTAGATTCAGTCGCTGCTTTCCTTGTTCTTAGAGACAATGACTGAATTACTTCTTTGTAAGTGGTTGAGAAACCAGCTCATTTTTTTTAAAATGTGAAATAACGACGAGGAGAGGTTGCTAATATATTCACTAACACCTATGATCTGGAGACCTGTTGACACTGTGTCCTATCCTATTTGGCTATCTATATCACAGGACATTAAGATATACAACCACAAGACCTTACACATTTGAAAAAAATAAATATATTCAACCACTTTTATACAGGAACATGATGCATATATTATCTGACATATGGCATTTGTAATAGACAAAAACCATCAATATGCACAAAAGATAAGATACTACTTTTTCGCATATCCTTCCCAGACATCTAGTGACTAGAATTGTCTCAGAACTTACATTGACATGAATAGTAGTTATTTTCAAATATCTGCTAAAATAATATGTGTACGTATACATATACGTACTTTAGAGATCACACAATTAACTAATTTGAGTGATATCCTGAGACTTGGGTGGTAATCATATTACCACGTGGTGAAAAGTGACCTGAAATCTTGCTATTTACTAAACGGTGGTGGTAGTATAGAGAAGGTTATTAATTTAGTGGAAACTGATATTCTTTGATTCGTTCACATCTCCCCGATTCATAGATTTAAGAGTAACTGCTTTCTTTGGTTCCTGAGATAAAAAGCAACTCAATCCATGAAGTTATGAATATACAATCATCACATCTTTTGTAGCCATTTACACCGGTGCACCACTTAAACCATTTGAAACCAGCATCATGTCCAAAACCTTCATGCACATCCTTTTTTCAGGGTACACAGGGTACCTATATAATGGCAGTACATTGACATAGCATGCCTATCTTTCAGACTCTATCCAGTTGGCACCTGGCATGAATGCAGCCTTAGCGAGCAAGTCGCCAGGGCTGCATTCGTTCATGATGCACGAATGCAGCCCTGGTGACCCTCTCGCTGTGGCTGCATTCCTGATGACCGCATGCATTACAATTTGGTTTAAGTGGATTTATATGAATTAAATCTGTAGTGAGTAGGGCCTCAGTGAGTCTTGTGTTTGATGAGTCGTAGCGAGATGTTGGTGAATATTTTGGAAACGAGGAGGAGGATGAGCATGAAGCAGATGGTGGACATGACGATGACGTAGTGACTGATACTCGTACCGATATCCAGCCAACTCCCGTAGTCACGCACCAGGAAGAAGAAATGCTGCATGACAAAAGCAAGTAGTGTGTAAATTTAGTCTTGATGTGAAATAAATTTTAAAAAAAAGAATAATAAAATCAATTTGGATAACAACCACTTCTAAGGACAAGCTCGTACCAATCTTATCAGCTCGTCAGAGCATGTTGCCAGAGCCAGCTCCAGTCCCGCTTGGAGACTATATACTCCAGAGATGATAAAAATGGAAACAAGCTTGTCCTTGGAAGTGTCTGTTATCCCATGAAAAGGTACCCATCATGGTATGTATTATCAGTTGTGATCATCTAACCAGCAGAATTCAAAATAGCGGACCAACCGGACAGTCATACTAAGGCCCATATAGCCTCCAAATGCTAGCATTCATGACAAATAAGAATCCTGACGGGATGGTGGACATAAGATGGTCCCTTTGGCTTGTGATAGTAGAGTAGGCATAGTTTTCTCTAAACGAACTCAAATTTAATCTTAAAACTTTGGCTTTTTTTTTGGATGAGTGTATCTAAACTACCGGTAGATGCAACTTTCTAAATATCAGGTTTTAAGATTTACTGACCATTATTAGTGGTTACTTACAAGTGCCATGAAATCTGACATGAGCATGACGATGAGGATGAGGGACTGCGTGGGTACATTCACCGTCACATGGATAGCGTTAAAGGTGACAGATACAAACAGGAAGGGGATCAGGATCTGCAAGTTGTAAAATATATATATATAGAGAGAGAGAGAGAGAAAAAAAAAGTTAATTTGAAACTGGTTAACAATTACCCAATATATAGTAGGTGTATATCAATGAATTATACTCGTATGTAATTTATCCATGATTCTTGTAAGCAGCCAAATTGAGTAAATCGCCAGAGTAGCTATGATGCATCTATTCTGCCCAAAGAAAAGTGGCTAAATCAACACACGAACATGTGCTGTGAGCATGGAAATCGCACCATGGCTGTAATACCCCGGTACTATGCTGGTGCAAACATCTCATAGGAAGGCCGCAGTGTATGGGAGGACCCGAAAAGTGTATACATATTTCGTCAATAATCCTTGGACCATAATACTGCCAAGATTCTGCATACTGTAATTGTAGACGCAGAAATTCCAGGTATGCCTAGTCATGGCGTATACCACACATTTATGTCTCTGGTCTAGTAATTGATACTTAAATATGAACTGTTTGAAAGTTACAGCAAGTTTCATACAAACAATGCATGAAAATGTTCATACCTTCCACATCATGAGGGCACCCATCACAAAGGGATTGAAGACGGTGAGAAAACTGTACACAGAGGCTGGGTCAAAACTGAAACACGACAGAAATACGACAGCGTATATACAACAATGGTCACAATTATTGCTAACACGGACCAGCTCTGTTAAACTGTCAGAAACTCTTCCTTATATTTCAGAATATGAGAATTCCTGGCAGTGAAAAAACGTCTAAAACCAACTAATATCAAAATAACATCCTTTTGATGAACAAGCTTAGGCTATATGAAGTAGGTGTCTGATTATTAAAGGACAAATCATATTCGATCTCCTTGCTGCAGAGACATGCTTTTATAGCCCTTTAAGACTTAATTACAGGACAGATATTAATCTTAAAGCAATAGTATGCCACCTTATCAAACCTACCTGTTGATACTTGCAATATTTCCAGTACCAAAGAAAGCCAAAATAAGAAAAAATATCTGATGCTGGTTAAGGACGACTTATGATGTACACTTCGTCTTGCGTAGTTTCAAAATGCAAAGGTTCAACCTTAGTATTATTATTAGTATCAGTATACATTTACCGGTATACCAAATGTTAAGACTTATAAGAAGGATACAAAAAAGAAGGCTATCCTGGCATCGGCTAAAACAAGATGACGATGGACCTGACCGATGAACCCGCCACCGACAAAGTCCAGATCCATCAGCTGGAATAAAGATCAATATGAAAATCAGCTGTTGTATAGTGATGGGGAAAACAGTTGACCCATTATGGACTGCATAATATTGACTGTATAGTAGATATATCTATAGCATAGGGTAATATCAGGTATACTACATTGTACTACAATGTATTATGACAAAAAAAAAAGTCAGCAGGATAGACACTCTGAATCTTTGCTATCTAAATCACTAGGCCTAGCTAAATGGTTTAATTAAAGTAAGAAAGTTGACGCATATGCCACCTACCTTGGCTGGTTTTTGGTTATTGAGGCGGTGCTCTAACTGTAACCAACAGAAGAGTAACGTACACAGCGCTAATACAAAGAGGCTCTCATGACTGGTCAATGTTAAGGGGCAACCATACACAAACAATGTGCTTTTACATCATCAAGCACCCCAATCTTCTTAATTTGTACCTTCAGTGTTCATTTTGTCTTTTAGATCTTAAGTTTATTTAATGTGAAGTTATTGATGCTTCTCAAGGTAGCTACATTGCTGACAAAAGGTTCATAATACACTGAAGCAGAATTCTTCCTATAATCTTTTCTTATCATTGACTATGAAAAGGATACGCTGTGCTGAGTAGAAGGTAGGGCGGCAGGAAGGCAAGCGCGATGTTCAACAGCCGCGTGTAGAGTTTGGTGGAGCTCAGTAGAGGAAGCACAAAGGCCATCACTATGGAACATGATAAACACTGAGTAATATGTAAAAATCCTGTCTCATAAAATGTCGCTCACTAACCAATTGAAAGCCGCAAAATGGACAATGACTAAAGTTATGTAGTGAAAGAGATTGGAGAATGTATGGGCTTATGCATGTATGAATAGTAGAATCTTACAGGATTGAGAAGCATATTATATGACTTACATAGGATGGTCCAGCTGGCTATCTGATTGTAGAAGGGGAGTCCCTGTTTATTGCTGCGGCTGATGGCGGTACTCCTAACAAGGTACACCGAGACGCACGCCGTCAGCAACTACAATACGGATACAGAAAGTGTCATTTGCTTTTATTATATACAGATATGATATGCTACTGTCATTTAAGATTTACTTCTATCGGTAACTGAAAATTTAACATCTTTTAACAATAAGGGATACAGGGTTCTGTATTTGAGCAGTAGGGACCCAAAATGGTTATACTGTATACCACATACACCTACCTGTAGACTGGTGAGGAGACGAACCTGTAAAAGGTCTGCGTCTGTTTTACTGGACAAGAATATTCTTGACTCCGGTCTAAAAAAACAGAACAATCGGCACTAAGTGGTTACACTTGTGTGTATAGGTGTGTTTTTTTAGTGGGACATAAATTTGCCCAGAGTTGCTCATATATTATTCTTGACTGAATTTCTAAACCAAAATCAGGAGACAAATGATAGTCCCTCTTCACCAAAAAAAAAAAAAAAAAAAAAAAAAGAATTTCTAAACCAGCAAAAATGTAAAATTCTTATCACCATATGCACATTTCACATGATTTCACATATTCAGAGATATCATTCTGGTAAAAAAAATGAAATTTTTGAAATTTTGCATAATCTTGCGAAGGTAATTTCCCAAGGAAAATTCCCATACCCCGGTAATATAAAACAGGAAAAGTTTCATTTATTTTTGACTACTGACCTTAGAGTGCAGGTAAGTCCAACTACCACCACTAGACACCCAGCCACAATGCTGAAACCATAATATATAACATGGTAACCTTAGTAACGTCTAACAGTCAAACCCCTTTATGAAGAGCATGATCATGCTAGTGCCAGAAAATCCTGATATTGCATCAGTGTATCATCTCAATCCTCAAGGAGTGTATTAAACCTGGAGGGTCAGTACAAGGCATAACTTACTATAGCAGTCCTTTCAAAACCTACCTATTCTCCATGTATATTTAAATGCTGTTTAGAAAAACAATACCAAAATATTAACACTTACATATGTGTTTTGTGAACACCAAAGCTTGTTTTAATAATAGTAAAATAGTTCCAATGCTACGATCAGAGAAATCATGGCATTTCTCTCCTTTAAAATATACTGGCTGTAATTAATTTACTTATGATGTATTCACAATACCTACACAAGTGCATAGTTAGCGTCGCGGCTGACCACCGGCATGAGAGGGAAGATGGCTAGCACGAGACACGAGACAAGCCAGCCATACGATATGATCTGTAGATGCCAATTACATAGAGTTAGACCAACAGTGGATTCTAAAATAGGAATTGTCAATTTTATCTTAAAATACCCTCTGACCTAATGATTAAATGATGGAAAGAACAATATCTAAAAGTCTTTTTTTGGTGTGTGTTTATGATGATCGGTCTATTTTTTGTTCAACTATTTCCTATAGCAAGGAACCTGTTTTGTCAATAGGAAACAATAAAGTACATTTCAGCACGATAATAGAAAGTGGCTTTGATAGGTTTGATATTACTATATTTTGTAATATCGACAATATAACTATTCATAATGCGATTTCACTGTTGAGATTATATCATGGCGTAATGGATAAGAAAGACATGATAAAGAAAAATGTCTATGAGCATGCTAAAAATAAACCTTTTACCACACTAAAATATCATAAAATAAATCGTGTAGATGGCTATAGGCAAAGCAGTTCTGTCCGATTTTAAGTCTAACGTCAGTAACATTTATAACTAAGAACTTTGGTTCTCTCTTGCCTAAAAATCATCTTGTCTCAAAAAAGAGAGGTCATATAATGGACGGTGTCACTATATGTAGCAATCAATATAAAAAACCAATCATTGCGACAAACGGTAAACTACGATGTAGGTGCTATATTAAAAAATGAATGCTAGAATGCATTGTCTAACCTGGGTAAAGATTCAAAAGCTTGCACAACATTGTAACAAAATGAACAAATTCGACAAAAGCCTATTCTAATGAACAATAATGAAAATTCAAGAGAATACATGCGTGGATCTTCCTTAGCATTCAACAAATATTCATAATTATCGCAGACTACTACAACTCATCATGGTATTAACCCATTAAGGACGGTATGATGGCCAAGCTCTATATATCCAGTTGTCAGCATGATGTGCCAAACTGGTGTGTAACTCGCCTGCACTGTATTGATGCATCATGCTGACCATTCATGAATACACCACCCATGTAGGGTCAGCTTGATGTATGAAGCCAACCTTGGCGAGTTACTCACCAGGATTGCATTTCTGTTTCATTGTATATTGAAATCAGTCTACGCAGGGGTAGACACTAACACTGGCCCGGTGGCCAATGGCCAATAGCCAATAGTTTTGGCTGCAGGCCAATGATTATTTCTAGATTTGCTTTGAAATTGGCCATTTGGCCAGTAGAATATTTGAAAATACATTGCACTTTACCAGACTACTGCCGGCCCGGGTGGCCAAGGGCCCAAAATGTTAGTGTCTACCCCTTCTACGGTCCTTAAAGTGTTAACATTGCATGGCACGTATGGGGCAGGCAAAGTGCATATATCAATATGGTTAAACGTAACCAGGGGTGTGATTTCATGTAGACCATGACATTAGAAAAGTATATAATGTATTAGGGCGACGCCTTTAAGTGTTTATCTTAACTTTACCACCCCTAAAAATTTCGATGCTTAATATATGTTGGCTCCTACAATTTTCACGAAATCACTACCCTGATATTAAGCAGAATATTGTCATAACCCATGCATGATCCAATACCTGGTCTGACTCCTGTACAATATTTCAAAAAAATATTTGTGAAAAAGCAATTTACACCGTACTTCAAATGGCAGACAGATCTCGGTTTATTTAATGATGAGAAGTAAAAAGAAATCCATTAGGATTTATATCTCCTCGTTTAGACGGATCTCTCCTCTCTAATGTTTGCATCTTCATATCTATTAGGATCAACAATAAGAGGAATCAATTCATTTTATCTGTAGTGAAATATTATAAAAAAATGTGGTGAGTAGAATAGCAGTATATTCACTAATAAGGCATCATCAACAGATCATCCTGTATATTTTGTTCAATTACCAGGTTACAAGATCATGAGTGACCTACCTTGTATGACTCTCTAAGGGGTGTTGTGAGGGGCCACACCGATATGGCCACAAGCGCTACTGACAGCAGCTCCCGCATCCGGAAACTCATCACCTAATGATGACAAAGATAATGTATCAACTACACTGACCTGTCAAATGCACTCTGGTCAAGTCCCACTTGTCCAGTCCCTTCCCTTTTCCCTTGACAATTTCAGAATGGCAAGCTTCAAGGTTCAATATTCATTCGCTCTTTAAGACAACTCAGCATGCAGTGTATTGTGATTAATTGCCTGAAACGTTGATGATTCATGATGTGTGTTTTATAGTCTACTTACTATCATTTCTAAGCCTATCACACCGAGGCCTAGGACAGCGAGAGTGTGGACAATGAGGCCATGGTCATGAACATAGTGCCACACCGATATAATGACACGGTACCTGAAGAAGGTGGAACGCATTAGCATCAAAAAGATGGAGCAGGTTAGGTCTAAGACCTAAAAGACCCGAGTTTTTAATGCAATTTTCAATTCAATTTTCAATATTCAATCAGATATTGACAAATAGTGAGTGATTACTGACATATGTTGATGAACTGCTGACAAATAATAAGCAATTACTAACATGTATTGACTAATTGCTGACAAATAGTGCATTATTACTGACATATTTGGACTAATTACTGACAAAAAGTGAGTAATAACTGACAAAAAGTGAGTAATTGCTAACATAAATTGACTAATTGCTGACTAATAGTGTGTTATTACTGACATATTTGCTGACAATGCATCATGCCATCCATAAAAGGGTTAACTGCACATCAATGCCTTGTCTATCAATAAAGGGTTGACTGTGCATTAATGCATCATGCTATCCCTAAGGGGTTAACTGTGTATCAATGCATCATGCCATCCATAAAGGGTTAAGTGCATTAATGCATCAGGTTATCCATGAAGGGTTAAAGTGAATCAATGCATTTTGCCACCCATAAATGGTTAAATGTGCATCAATGCATCATGCCATTCATAAAGGGTTAAAGTGCATCAATGCATCATGTTATCCATGAAGTGTTAAATGTGCATCAATGCATCATGCTATCCATAAAGGGTTAACTGTGCATCAAGGCTACAAGCCATTCATAAAGGCTTAAAGTGAATCAATGCATCATGCCATTCATAAAGGGTTAACTGTGTATCAATGCATCATGCCATTCATAAAGGGTTAAGTCTGCATCAATGATTCATGCTATCCATAAAGGGTTAACTGTGCATCAATGCATCATGCCATCCATAAAGGGTTAAAGTGCATCAATGCATCATGCCATTCATAAGGGGTTAACTGTGCATCAATGCATCATGCTATCCAAGAAGGGTTAACTGTGAATCAATGCATCATGCCATCCATAAAGGGTTAAAGTGCATCAATGCATCATGCCATCCATAAAGGGTTAAAGTGTGTCAATGCATCATGCCTTTCCTAAAGGGTTGAAGTGCATCAATGCATCATGCCATTCATAAAGGGTTAACTCTGCATCAATGCATCATGCCATTCATAAAGGGTTAACTCTGCATCAATGCATCATGCTATCTATAAAGGGTTAACTATGCATCACCCCATCATGCCACCCATAAAGGGTTAAATGTGCATCAATGCTTTGTGCAATCCATAAAGGGTTAACTGTGCATCAATGCATCATGCTATCCAAGAAGGGTTAACTGTGCATCAATGCATCATGCCATCCATAAAGGGTTAAAGTGCATCACTGCATCATGCCATTCATAAAGGGTTAACTGTGCATCACTGCATCATGCCATTCATAATGGGTTGACTGTGAATCAATGCACCATGCCATTTATAAAGGGTTAACCATGCATCAATGCATCATGCCATTCATAAAGGGTTAACTGTGTATCAATGCATCATGCCACCCATAAAGGGTTAACTGCACATCAATCCATCATGCCTTCAATAAAGGGTTAAAGTGCATCAATGCATCATGTCATTCATAAAGGGTTAACTTCACATCAATGCATCATGCCACCCATAAAGAGTTAACTGCACATCAATGCATTATCCCATCCATAAAGGGTTAAATGTGCATCAATGCATCGTCCCATCCATAAAGGGTTAACTGCACATCAATGCATCATACCATCTATAAAGGGTTAACTGCACATCAATGCATCATGCCATCTATAAAGGGTTAACTGCACATCAATGCATCATGCCATCTATAAAGGGTTAAATGTGCATCAATGCATCATGCCATCCATAAAGGGTTAAATGTGCATCAATGCATCATGCTATCCATAAAGGGTTAACTGCACATCAATGCAGCATGCCATCTATAAAGGGTTAACTGCACATTAATGCATCATGCCATCTATAAAGAGTTAACTGCACATCAATGCATCATGCCATCCATAAAGGGTAAACTGTGCATCATGCTATCCATAAAGGGTTAACTGTGCATCAATGCATCATGCCATCCATAAAGGGTTAACTGTGCATCAATGCATCATGCCATCCATAAAGGGTTAACTGCGCATCAATGCATCATGCTATCCATGAAGGGTTAACTGCACATCAATGCATACCATCTATAAAGGGTTAAATGTGCATCATGCCTTCCAGAAAGGGTTAACTGTGGACCAATACAGCATGCTATCTACAAAGGTTTAAATGTGCATCAATGCATCATGCCATCCATAAAGGGTTAACTGTGCATCAATGCATCATACCATTTATAAAGGGTTAACTGCACATCAATGCATCATGCCATCCATAAAGGGTCAAAGAGGCTACTAACAGTGTCCCTATATGTAGGCCATGTACATGTAATCAAACAGGCAATGGTCCGTGCTACTCACGGCGTTTATACCAGCCTTAACAGCGTCCCTATGTCGGCTATGTACATGTTATCAAACAGGCAATGGTCCGTGCTACTCACGGCGTTTATACCAGCCTTAACAGCGTCCCTATGTCGGCTATGTACATGTTATCAAACAGGCAATGGTCCGTGCTACTCACGGCGTTTATACCAGCCCTAACAGCGTCCCTATGTCGGCTATGTACATGTTATCAAACAGGCAATGGTCCGTGCTACTCACGGCGTTTATACCAGCCTTAACAGCGTCCCTATGTCGGCTATGTACATGTTATCAAACAGGCAATGGTCCGTGCTACTCACGGCGTTTATACCAGCCTTAACAGCGTCCCTATGTCGGCTATATACATGTTATCAAACAGGCAATGGTCCGTGCTACTCACGGCGTTTATACCAGCCTTAACAGCGTCCCTATGTCGGCTATATACATGTTATCAAACAGGCAATGGTCCGTGCTACTCACGGCGTTTATACCAGCCTTAACAGCGTCCCTATGTCGGCTATATGGGTCAGGTCGTCAGAAAGAGTAAGATTTAGCCCTTGAAGGCCCTGAAAAACTAATTTTCTAATTACTTTATATAACCTCAACAAAATTGTCAAGGTACATCTCCTCAGCTCAGAAGACCAAAAAATACCGATCTAGGCCATCCGGTTCCATTTTTATTGCTTGTTTTGTGTCATGTAACGTCCGGTACCAAAATAATGAAATATGGAGGTAATTGAAGTTGCTCTCAGTAATATAAGAATGTCCCATTATGCATAACAAACACATGAAATAAGAAGGCCAATATGTCTATTATTGACTTCAATTACAGAATGGAACAAAATTTGAGTTATGCATGCACAGTAGACTGCCTCCTACATGATGATAAAAGTACCGGACGTTACGTAACGTCCGGTACTTTTATCAGAATTATTTCACATAAGCTGCTCTCATACAGAGACAAATGCTGGTAGACACACAATTTCTTCACCAAAGTAGGGGATGATAGGGCCCTTCATATGGGTAATAACAAAAATTTTGAAACTTCATTTTTTCCATGTTTTATAACCGATTTAGATTTAGGTACCGGACGTTACAAATTGCAGATTTCCATTTTGAAAGACACATCATGAAAGATTCACACTTAGTAACATGTCCAATCCTCATGGAAATGATACCTATGATCATATACAATACAAAAAATAACTTTGGAATACTCTATAGTGTTCTTTATTCAATACAGGACACTTGTAAAAAATACAAAAAGTATAAAAAAGAACAAATTTGGCCGTTTTTTCACTTCGGCAGGCTATAAGTCCTAAAGTTTTTGATGGATGACCACAAATCTACATTTTTCTGATAGCCCTAAGTGTTTTCTATCAAATGAGTCTATGTAAGACAAGATTGGTTCTCAACTTCTTTCTCCAGAGCCATAAAAATCCAAAATGACCCAAAAACACAAAATCTACTGCTTTCTGGCGACCTGACCCATATACATGTTATCAAACAGGCAATGGTCCGTGCTACTCACGGCGTTTAAACCAGCCTTAACAGCGTCCCTATGTCGGCTATGTACATGTTATCAAACAGGCAATGGTCCGTGCTACTCACGGCGTTTATACCAGCCCTAACAGCGTCCCTATGTCGGCTATGTACATGTTATCAAACAGGCAATGGTCCGTGCTACTCATGGCGTTTATACCAGCCCTAACAGCGACAGCTTTCTCAGCTAGTGCCAAACAGACAGCTTAGGCCCTACTGTAGTGTAGGGAGCATTGCATGCAGCCAATCCACTTGTGGCATGGGTAGACCTACCATAAATAGTCCTACAGTTTATATGATACCAATAGAATTTACAAATTATCTCATACCAATTTGCAATGATCGATTTATGGTGCACATTACCCCTATACGCAAAAAGCTTCAGCGAAAACGTGTCCACTAGAAGTAGACCCGAGTTCGGAACTTGGGTCTAATAATGTCTTTTTCTATTTTCTTGTAGATTGTGCACTTTAGTCATCTTCATTAGTTGTGCATATATGTGATAGTGATGGTGGGAACCAATTAACCTTTGTACAAGTCGCTGTATATACCGTAATAGTGTTGATGTGTGAAGAGATGAAAAGATGAAGAGATTGTGTACAGTAAATTAATTAACACTTTAACTTACTTTTGGAAGACGGCGTGCCAGAGGATAACAGGGATGAAGCAGTAAAGGTAGTGAGTCCACGCTAGTGACTGTGCTGTAAAGAAAGATCAGAAGGAACATGGTTACCCGAGATCAAAGTGATTTTCTTGATTTTCAGACATAATAATATCCTATGAATGGGGTTCCAGGATCCAGAATAAGTATACAAACTATAAATGATAGAAAAAAAGGATGTTAATTATGCCATTACATACCGTATAACAGGAGAAGGATGGTTGTTCCGATGACCAGGAAGATGAGACGGATACCTTTTTCAGTTTGGAAATACGGACTGCAGATGAAGTTCATCTCCGGACGCGGCCGGACCATGTCTGTATGGCGCTCTAATACTAGCACGGCCATGTAACTCATCCATCCCGTAAAACCAAAGGCGATACTCACTCTGGTAAAATGAATGAAAGCATAGTGTTGAACCTCCCCCTTAATCGAATATCATTAGCTGTAGGCCCATATAGAAGATGATATCGGGTATACGCACTAAGAATGGACCAAAGCCAATACGTTAGCTCCCTAGCATTGTATTTATGACTGGGGGGGGAGGTGGGCGTATTTACAGACCTAATTAAGTAAGAGTCCAGTTTAATATCATGCAAAACTTAACATACCCTAAAACCCTGCGTATAAGCCGCGGCTTATAGACCATTTCATACCCTTAGGGTGCGGCTTACACAAGGGGGGTTGAGACTTAGTTAGAACGGGCCTAAAATTGATATTTTCAAGCCCCGGTGCACTTATAGCTTTGTTCAAAGTTGGGGGTGCGGTTTATATGTGAGTGCAGCTAATAAGCTGGGTTTTTATGGTAAGTACTTACCCCAAGAAGAGACGGTCATATTTATGATAGTAATTAAGTCCCTCCAACGCAAGGCGGATGAGATGCTGGGCCTGTCCGATCTGTGTAAAGACAACGTCAGTGTCAGCGTCTACATTCTTGTCCCAGATTCATGTGAATGTGTTGTTTGTAAAATTATTAGAATTCAGATGACTACCCTACAGGATATGTATGCGATACTAGGGCTGTTTCTGGTAATTTACGCTGATAGCAGCTGGTTAGATGAGGACAAGCTAGTCTATTGAAGTGGGTATTATCCAGGGCCAAGGGCCAACCATGACTTATCTAATCAATGGACTATCCCAGACCCATCAAAATACAAAATGGCGGAGCGACTGAGTATGGGCCTAGAATCCTCGGTACAAGTTGATTGCCTGCAAGGTAGTCCCATTTTCCGGGGTAGTTTACAAGCTGATATCTTTCTACCCCGCAATAAGAACACACTTACAGCTTCCAGATACTTTTCTTCATCTATCAGCTGCTGGATGTATCTTTGCTTCATTGACTGCAACATAAGAGAAAATAAAGCTTTACGATAATACCTTACACATTCTAAGAGATTTCAACTACAGGAAAGGAGGGGGTGAATCCTCCATTTCTCTTTATTCTTCTCACATCGGCAATGCACTCAAAGGAACTTCTGTTGGTCGTATCAAAGGTGAAAGGAGGTAATATTCTCTCTCCACTTGTCACCATGACATGATCCATAAGAGTAACCCTGAAGTAAAGTTTTCCTGTATACCTCTTTAATGATTACAATTTTGAAAACAATGGAGATGAGGTACACTGTGACTCTGGCCTAGTGCATGTAATATTACATGTACCAGTACTGAGGTCGATTTTAATACATATCAATCAATTGAAATTTCAGCAAAATGAACTCACCAGTTTGATTGGAGTAAGATCCCTGTGAACAAAACATGAAAATAATATCATAAGTTTTGTTTACTGGGTCAAATACATGAAGTGGCAGTCAATATGGTGAATGGCTATTCATCATCTTGGTGGGCACACTTAGCATTCCAAAACTCATCACTAAATCTACATCACCTGTAGTAAAAATTTCACAGAGTTAACAATAATACCGTTAATATTCTCTTCCAAATCTTTTTCACAAATTCTACTGCAGTGCTGCTTATAGTCTTTCTTGTCAGAATCTTAAAACAGTAAATGTTGCTTACTTGAACGGTATAAACATCAGCGAGAGAGTAGTTTCCTTCTTAGAGGCCATTTTCACCTAAAAATGGATAAAATCAATATTCATTGCCTTTGCCACCCACATTCATATATTGCAGGCGCATATTTCATATTCAAGATTAATTTCTATTGTTTAAGAAATCCCAAGATACCTCAAGAAAAGAGAAAATATATCAAATAAATATATTCTTTTTAAGTACCTTTGGGGTAAACCTCTTGATGAGAAATCTTCTACGGGTATCTAATTGACTTTGTAGAGTTACCATTCAAAGTTACCATCTATCAGTAAAACGTATTAATATCAAAATATTGCTAATCTTACTTCAAACTGTGCCACAATCTGCTTTGCGTTACTAAAGATGACCTCGGCCTTGTATTGATCTGTTCCGTCCAAGTAATCCAGTGGTAACATACCCTTATGGAAAAAGAGAATACTGATTAGAATACACGCATACATTATTTATTTCAGAATAACTTTGCACTGTTCGATCTAATTGGGTCAGTTCTGTTTACATTTCAAAAGGAGATCTTAAATACATGCACTGAAACTTGGTGCACATAATACATGAATTATGATATGTCGTAATCTCCCGCGTATAAGGCATGGGGTTTTAGTTTTCCCTGGATCTGCAAGGGAAACACCAAGACATTTCTTTTGATATTTACACTCCCCCTAAGTCATAATAGGACAAAGAGGGGTCCAGGGTCCACCTAGCTTTTTGAATTTTGAAAATTCATTCAGTAGAACAAAAGTTTGGAATTTTTCTTTTTTTAACCATATTCTTAATCTCTAGGTGCGTCCTATACGTGGCATGCGCCTTATAGGCAGGAGATTATAGTAGTCTAAGCCAACTGGTACCGCTGAGTCACTAAAATGGCCATCATTAAATAGGCATTTCACCAGAAATGTGGCTTCATTTTTATGAACAAAAGAGCTCCACTCAATACTACATTATTGTGAAAATATGGTATATTCGGCATGATGCATTGGTGCAGCACTGATGAGTTATCCGCTAAGACCCAGTGCATCAAAGAACTTTGCTGTCCTAAATGGCTGAACGATTATTAATGGTTATATACCACAGAGTTGAGTGGGTACGCAGTCCCAATGAGTGACGACATAAGAGGACACAAGTCGGCCTGATTCACATCCACACGCTTCAAATGCGTCAAGTTCCATTCTGCAATTAAGAAGGATGTCAAATTCTATTCAGGACTTTTTTTCATATACACATGTATTCTATCAAATTGTATGAGAACAGCATTGACAATGTAAACTGAAAAGAATCTCTAGTGGGTGCTACTTAAGAGAGACAGATCTTACCAAATAATTTTACTCACAAAAATCAGAACACACACAACTTCCCCCCCCCCCCCCATGAAAATACTTGCTTCCTAAGTAGATTATTATACATAAACAAATCTGGACATAAGCTATCCTCACCTTCCTCAAGACCGTCAAAGTAAGTGTCACCAGGTCCTGGAGCTTCAGGGTGCCTGACACCCGCCCCCCAGCTGACGACCGGGGTCTGCGTCTCACTCGGATCTCCTGCACCATGTGAACCTGCCCGAATGAGAGGAAATACCGGAACTATAGCCATGACAATTATCAGTATTATGGTTTATATATATGTATTTCTTTCATTGATTGAAGGAGTTTGGTTTTTTAATCAGCATATGAAGTAGAACAAACACTACTGGGCACTTTGTGGCTAGATAAAAAGTTATAAACTAAATAAAAAGTTAAAAACTCTTTAAAAAATTTAGAATTTTCGCTTCAAACTTGGTCTGGAATCGTTTTCACAATACCACATTACCAACAAAAAGGAAATGTGAACTTTTTAAACTGGACGGTTTATGAATCAGAATCAATATTAGAGACTCACCCCACGGTGTCATGCCATGGTCTGAAGTCAGGATGTAAGATGTTTTGTTGTCATTTCCATAGAACCCATCCATGACATCCACCAGTCGCCTTATCTCATCATCCACAATACGTATGTTTTCTAGGTACTCGCTGAAATGAAAAGTTAATATTCTAAATACTAGAATTGCCCATAGGAGCAGAACATTTCTTTAAAGGTAAGCCTGCCTCCCCTACAGTAAAATGAGACCTAGGCTCATCAACATAAGGCCATCACGGAGAAATTTTAGGTTTCAATGTGGTTCCATTCTTGTTGAAATGAGAATTACACTCTTCTGAACCCCCTACATTAAACAGAAAATGTCCGGTATATATCACATTTAGTACCCCTGCATACAAGTCTGAGGAAGTGAAAAATGTGGCCGTCCTCATTCAAAGTTTTAGGAAAAAGTTGTAGGGTCGTTAATCAGATTGACATAGACTTGCGGACCAAGCTCAATAATCAATGAATAACAGGTTATAAAAGCCTAACATACTTAGAGTATGGTCTGTGTGCATGCCCATTGGTGTCAATACCAAGAAGGTGGAGAAAGAACACACTTCGGTCTTCGTGAAGCATTGTACGCAATGTTTCGTTGTCGCGAGCAGCATCAAACATACCCTGTGGAAAATGGGGTGGATATTTTTTATGTTATTTAACAGGTAAATTTCACATACAATCAATGCTACACGGATTATATTCTATTCGCTAGTTCTTATGATAATTACAACTCAACTTCATCTTAAAATTACCAAGCTCCTAACCCGCCTACCCCCCCCCCCCACCCCCAACATACATCCGCCGAAGACTCACCTTAACATTGTCAAAGACCCATGTGTCGAGTTGGGAAAGGGTAGAGCCTGCAAAGTCTTCACTCTCAGCTGGGTACATATGGGTTGATACATGGTCACCAGTCGCACCTGATGTAATTGTGGTAGAATACATTTAATATATTAAATGTGGGATCAGACAAACTTTGTTAACATATGCTACATTAGAATATCACCTGTATTTCATTTTGTGGTGATCAGAGTGTCCAATTCATAGAAAATACTCTACAATTCATAAAGGCTTATAGTGTAACATACAATGAAAATCCCTAAAACATAGAACATGTAGGGACTACGCCAGTAGTACATGTTCTGGATAATATATTTTGGGTTCGTGGATGACGAGTGTTGAAGCGATTTATATATTGCAGGTAACTCGGAAAGGTTCATACCAACAATTGTTTAGAGCTGTAGTAGTTGTTAAAGCTATGAAATATGCCAGTATACAGTAGGTGATAGGATGTTGGTGATATCAAGCGCACTGTTCTATTGGGTGTAAGCGGGACTGGAGCTGGTTCCTGGCAACATGCACTGATAAGAGCTGATAGGATGGAACCAGCATGTACCTGGAAGTGGGTGCTACCCAGGGACAAGGTACCCATCGTGATATGTCTTATCAGTGGGGTTTACCTCAACCAGCGAAATTTAAAATGGTGGATACACAGGACACCAATACTAAGCGCTACAGAGGTGGTGCCTCTTGGTGAGTAAAGAGTGAACTAGGCAACCTGAAGGCTGGTAGCTGGCTCATATTTTAGGAGGGGAGGACACACGATGCACTTAACATAGGTGGATCAAGTATCAGAAAATCTCTCCCCTTTCAAAATATCTTATCCATCGCTATATATTCATGTAATATTAAGTGTTAGAATAATGCTGTTATACAGTTATATGCTGCTACATTCAAAGTGGAATAAACCATTAAGAAAACAATATGGTATAGAATATTCATCTCCCATTGGCCCCTAGCTGGAAACATCTCAGTTCCCCCTGCTAAATAATGAACAATGAGACCATCACCCTGCTTAAAAAGGGTGGGAAACCTGACACCCAAAGCTGACACCCCCATAGGAATACATTGACTGCACCCATTTTGAGATGACTTACATTTTTGAAACCTTAATATCAGAAAGATAAGAACCAGATAACAGGTAACAATTATACCTCTATGATCCTGAATATGTACATTATCTCATGACAGGTTTCATTTTCTCTCATATCTAAGCATTCTGATGTTATTTGAGGTTGAAGTGAACAGTCCCATCTCTGAAACAGGCATTTTCAGTTCTTAAAGTGTCTCCCTGCCCCTACCTGTCTCTAAAACCTGGGAACTTTCCGAGTTAGTCAACTACCGCGGCATAGTCAACTACTGGGGCATATTAATAGGTTCTCTACTTTTAGATGAAATAACAGAGAAAATATTTAAGTGTAAGCTGACCGTGAAATGACTATATTTCTTCTACCTATGGAAGATCTCACCTTTGGCAAACATGGGCAGAATATCGGGACTACCCCAGGACCAGGTGTAGCGACTTTCATTGAAGAGCGAGTCAAACTCTACTGGATTCTCTTTCCAACCTTTTGCTACTGCACTAACATCTTCGTAGAAGCCAGCAATTATAGCAACATTGCCTGGCCGGGACTCTGTGGGTACTCTTGTGTGGGAGACTCCCCATGCACCTCGATGCTCTACAATATTCCTAGAGTAGAAGCAATCTGTTAACTCATATGCAATTATAGCAAAGAGAGAGTTATGTAACTTTTGGTTGATTATAACTTATAAGGACATGTCACCATAACAATACTTTGTATTGATTAAAGAAATGATGAAAGCCTTATTTTTTAATATATCATATGAAGTTCCAACGCATCAGGTGCTACATTGTTTAAGCATAAAGACGATTCCAAACCATATCCGAAATCGGAATAGTGAAGACAACAACATTATCATCTACATGGTAGAACACATCAGTGGTGTTATCTAATACCAATTGTCAATGATATAGGCCTTTTTTCTACATTATGAATGGTACATCATGCTTCACTATGTATGAAATCCCAATTTACCTCAGATACGGTGCTCTGCTCTTTTGGTTTTCATCCAATTCAAAAAGCCTGTCTGCCCGAAGACCATCAGCGACAAAGAGGACGAGGCGCTGAGCAGGTGGTGAGACTGCAGGTTGGTGTGGGACCATCCCATGTACAAGTGGTGAGGTGAAGTAGATGTCAAAGATGGAGTAGAAGAAGACCAGGTGGACAAAGAGGCCAACTCCCACCAACCACCAATTCATCATCATGGTGGCTGCCTGCATGGAGAAAAATATATTTAACATCAGTATGGATGTGTTACCAATCAGATAATTCCCTGTATTCACTGCATAATTTTTAGGTACATTATGTTACACCTGGTACCCATTATGCTGGTTCTTATCAGTGCTTATCTCGTCAGCTGCCGGATCAAGCAATGGCCGTTCCACTAGGCCTCGATACTGAGCCCTATACCCTGGGCCTTATAAAAACATATCTTGAAAGCATAGTGAGAATGGTAAACTGGCCATCAACTACCGTAAATTCCCGGTCACAAGCCAGCCCCGGTCATAAGCCGGGGGGGGGGGAATTCAGGAAAAAAATAAAAGCCGGTTTTTGGGTCAAATGTTTACCATTTTCTCTTTAATCTATAGTAAAAAAAACCCGGTCATAAGCCGGGGGGGACTTTGGGAAAAATTTAGAAGCCGGTTTGGGCCAAAAATAGAAAAAAAAATCCGGCTTATGACCGGGGATTTACGGTACAACTTCATAACCCGTAACAAGCTAGATCTAGATAACATTAAAAATCAACATTTGATTGAACATATATTCATAATCCAAAGTAAAAAGATAACAAAAAAATCATGCGACGTTTTTCCTGACAAGTTTGATTTTTGGGTGACTTATACACTTTTTTTTTTGCCCCCAACTTGCGGTGAGGATAATAACCTTCCTTAAACGTATTGGTACCGATGTAGGTATTGCTAATCGAGAGAAATATACTATCGGGACAGATACCTCTCGAAAAATTAACTAGTAGGTACAAGTAGGTTTCAAATCACTTTTATTACGGTTTTATTCACATAGAGCTTTCAGACATTCAAACCTTTCATATGCCTTTTAGTCAAAACCCCAACAGGTGGTAATGCTCTCATTTAAAGATAATCTCTAGGCCATTTACAGAAAGACCAACCAACTACCTGCATGGTAGGGGGTGTGGATGGGGGTCCCCCATGTCACATGTCGATTTTAAGAAATGGCCATGTCCCCATGTCAATTTTAAGAAATGGTCATGTCACCATGTCGATTTTAAGAAATTGTTCATGTCACCATGTCAATTTTAAGAAATTGTTCATGTCCCGTGTCACTAAGCCTAAAATAGCCATGTCACCATGTCAATTTTAGGGGTCCACACCCATATGGTAGGGCTGAGAATCCCCCGACCGTAGGCGGACGTCGGATAGGAGTGAAACTTTATTACAACAAACACCTTGTTTGAGGCCAAAAAGTTTGTTGTACCCAAAATTCGTTGTATACAAGTTGAGGAATAAGGGAGCGGACAGGGGCGTCCAAACACCTCCCATGGCTTCCCTTTATAGTTGTCTCCGAAGTTGCATGAGTTTGTAAGACCATCCACCTCTTAAACAGTCAATATTTCTCAAAATCTTAATCACCTAAATGCTGACCGTAAAACAAGGGAATAGAGCAGTATAGCTTTGAACTTTGATTTGGGTAGTCCCACTAAGGGAGTGATAATTTTTTAACAACAGCGGGGCTGGTGGGCCTGACGGGGGGGGGGGGTTAAAATCATTTCGACCCCTTGTTCAACCCCTCTGAAGGGATAGCAAAATAATTTCACCTATTTCCAGTGAAAAAGCCTACTACATGTATATAGGTAAAAAGAATGCCTTTGTGCATGATTTTCATCCCCTGCGCCATTACAGCGGGGAGGGGGAAATGTTATATCGAGAGGGGGGCAAATTTTTTCCACGTGTCCACTCACAACCCTACCGCTCCCCCCAAGATCACTCCCTAAGTGGCAGTGGCTGGCTCACTCATTTAGTAGGGAGTGGTCCTTATTTATCAACAGGGGGTGGTGGGTTTTGGCGCGGATGCGCAGAAATTTTATAGCCCCCCCCGCCCTCAAGGCCAGTCAAAATCTTTTGCACCCTCCCACAACTCCGGCGGGGAATTTCCGCACCCTTCTTTGATCTATAATAGCGCACTGGCTTTTCTGCTAAAAAAGGGTAAATCCTTTAAGCCCCCCCCCTCAAGAGGGGTCAAATGTTTTACACCCCCCCCCCCCCCCCGTTGATAAATAAGGACCACTCCCTTAGACTTACTATTACAGTTACTGGTGTTAGTCACTGACACTACTGACACTAAGGCTAAAACTTCCTTAAGATCTCGGAACACCATAGTAAATGTAGGCACTTAAGAGATGGTGGCCCCTGATTGGTCTATATTAGTGTGTGGAATTTATTGCCAGCCTTGCTATAAGGCAGCAATTAAACCCCTAAATTGTACTGATTCATAGAATATGAATTGTGATATACTAGCCTTATGGTTAGGCACTTTTGAGTGGCTTTAAAAAAATAGTGAGAATTGTCAAATTATTAGCTGCAGAATAGGCCAAAATGGGGTAGGTATGTATGTAGGCCAATAGAAAAAAACTGGATCAGTCAAACATCTAATTTTTCCACCTCAGATTAAAGATAAAAGATGTTTCTAAAGATTAATTGTGATTTTGGGTGATTTGAATCATGGTGTGAGGGGTTTATCGGTGCTTGTGCTATATTAAATTATAGTGAGAAATGTTTTGGTGGTCTGAGACCTTAAGTGGCGACAGGACAATAAGCCAGAATACCTTGGAAATGCTCAAAAAGGCATTTTCCTATTTGGATTTGACTAGTTTAGATAAATTGATACTAAAAAGATGGAAATTTGCATGAAAAGTATGGAAAATAGAGAAAATCCGGGCTGTAGGGCTATTGATATCATTGCAGACCTCGTTGATTCTGACTTACAGGCCATTCTATGCATAATACCATAATTTTAGATTTGCAGGGATGAGTCAATTCAAGGATTTGTGAGCAAAAGAGCTTGATTAACTCCTCTCTGAGCTGTTTTTGCATAATTGCATGCATATTTAAGAGAATGTAGGTTTGTAAAGACTCAGGCCCTACTTGCCAATAGGATTTCGACAGGGCTAGTTGATATAGGTCCTCACTCCACTAAGCTACCACTCAGAATGACGGTTTCACCCGATGGGAGTGACGTCATTCAGAACACTTTTGCCTTGGCAACAGTCACATGTGTTTGCTGTCACAAGGTGACAGTGTACACTGGTAACCATGATACTGGTATCCTGGTAACTGAGCCACCAGTTGACAACCGGTTGCTATAGAGTAGTTTCATCCCATGGGGACTCATCAGGCTTATGTTTGTGTAGAAATGTGACAATAAAATTGCCAGTGGTCCCACATCTCAGGAAAAGTGGAGTTATAAGGTGTTTTGAATGCAGCCAGGCTGTAATGTTGACACCAATGTTAATATTAGTATGTTAACACTAAATAAGTAGCTATTATAGCTATTTATTTCCTTTTCAAATTGGATAAGATCCAAATTTTCGGCAAATTAGGAGTCAACAGGTGAATCCAAATGTGTTCTGAAATTTTTTAAAAAAATTTCTTGCCAATAGGCTCTGGACAGCTACGTTGTCTAATATTGAGCCTTGGATCAGGCCATAGGATATTAAACAAGGGGTCCATGGTTAGGAGATTATGTTAAGGATTCAATTGAAAATTTAGAATCTAAGATCTATGATCAAGAGGCCCATGTTAAGGATGCAATTGAGAGGATTCAATTTAGGATCTGTCATCTATGATCAAGATATTAGGGTTTCATATTTAAAATTGACGATCAATTCTGAGTTTAATATCAATTCTAAAAGCAGTTAAATTGCAGTGCGTTTCCCGGATTAGAAATTTATCCCATATTTTCGGCAAAGTAAACACAGCAAAGCTGTAATGCCGTGCATATTCATATCATGTTCTAAGAAGTATAGAATTGATTTACAACATTTTTAATATGATAGTAGATCAAAATTTTCAGAACAAATATTATTTTAATACGGAATCTAAAAGCCCTTCATATGTTGTGTGTTTTGCAATTTATTAATCTATAACATACTTTCAGGAAAGTAAACACAGCAATGCTGTAATGCCGTGCATATGATGATCCAAGGAAAAAAGATCATTATATATGAACTCTATGGCCTTTGGAATGGACCTATACTTAAATATATGCTCTGATTGTGGTGCTTCCTCGCTCTCCATGTAAAATCCTGCCCCATTGCTATAGTATGGAGTAAACCTATGCCTGGATTAAAATATGCAAATAAGGAATGTGTGTGAGGGTTGGGAGTAGTGTGGTGGTGGTATTGGTGGTGGTGGTGTCACAATGGTCACTAACATCCATCTGATAACTTTTGAAGATCAAAATTGACCATATATGGCCTGGATCCCTGTGATTCCTTAAACCAAGATGGCCGACACACAAGGAAAACAAAAGAATTAGGTAGTGGAGGTGTCCCAATGGTCACTAACATCCATCTGATAACTTTTGAAGATCAAAATTGACCATATATGGCCTGGATCCCTGTGATTCCTGAAACCAAGATGGCCGACACACAAGGAAAACAAAAGAATTAGGTAGTTGAGGTGTCCCAATGGTCACTAACATCTATCTGATAACTTTTGAAGATCAAAATTGACCACATATGACCTGGATCCCTGTGTTTCCTAAAACCAAGATGGCCAACACACATGGAAAACAATAAAATTGGGTAGTTGAGGTGTCCAAATGGTCACTAACCATAACTTTTGAAGATCAAAATTGACCATATATGACCTGGATCCCTGTGTTTCCTAAAACAAAGATGGCCGACACACATGGAAAACAACAAAATTGGGTAGTTGAGGTCCCCCAAGGGTCACTAACATCCATCTGATAACTTTTGACGATCGAAGTTGACCATATACGGCACATGGGTATTGTATTATTGACCAATGGGAGGCATCCCTGGCATATACTGCGGAGTCGGGGGCTGAAGGTGTTAGTCATAGTGCCGTCGGGGTCTAATGGCGGCCCCCAGCTGATAATGGCTATGTGAGCTATATGACCTGGATCCCTGTGTATCCTAAAACAAAGATGGCCGACATATATGGAGAACAATAAAATTAGCTAGTTGAGGTGTCCCAATGGTCACTAACAGCCATCTGATAACTTTTGAAGATCAAAATTGACCACATATGACCTGGATCCCTGTGTTTCCAAAAACCAAGATGGCCGACACACATGGAAAACAATAAAATTAGGTACTTGAGGTGTCCCAATGGTCACTAACATCCATCTGATAACTTTTGAAGATCGAAGTTGACCATATATGGCCTGGATCCCTGTGTTTCCTAAAACAAAAATGGCCGACATATATGGAGAACAATAAAATTAGCTAGTTGAGGTGTCCCAATGGTCACTAACATCCATCTGATAACTTTTGAAGATTAAAATTGACAATATATGAGCTGGATCCCTGTGTTTCCTAAAACAAAGATGGCCGACACACATGGAAAACAATAAAATAGGCTAGTTGAGGTCTCCCAATGGTCACTAACATCCATCTGATAATTTTTGAAGATCAAAGTTGACCATATATAGCCTGAATCCCTGTGTTTTCTAAAACAAAGATGGCCGACACATATTGAAAAAAAAAAAGAATTAGGTAGTTGAGGTCTTTCAATGGTCACTAACATCCATCTCATAACTTTTAAAGATCAAAATTGACGATATATGACCTGGATCCCTGTGATTCCTGAAACCAAGATGGCCGACACATATTGAAAAAAAAAAGAATTAGGTAGTTGAGGTCTTTCAATGGTCACTAACATCCATCTCATAACTTTTGAAGATCAAAATTGACCATATATGACCTGGATCCCTGTGATTCCTGAAACCAAGATGGCCGACACACATGGAAAACAACAAAATTGGGTAGTTGAGGTCCCCCAATGGTCACTAACATCCATCTCATAACTTTTGAAGATCGAAATTGACCATATATGGCCTGGATCCCTGTGTTTCCTAAAACAAAGATGGCCGACATATATGGAGAACAATAAAATTAGCTAGTTGAGGTGTCCCAATGGTCACTAACATCCATCTGATAACTTTTGAAGATTAAAATTGACAATATATGAGCTGGATCCCTGTGTTTCCTAAAACAAAGATGGCCGACACACATGGAAAACAATAAAATAGGCTAGTTGAGGTGTCCGAATGGTCACTAACATCCATCTGATAATTTTTGAAGATCAAAGTTGACCATATATAGCCTGGATCCCTGTGTTTTCTAAAACAAAGATGGCCGACACATATTGAAAAAAAAAAAGAATTAGGTAGTTGAGGTCTTTCAATGGTCACTAACATCCATCTCATAACTTTTAAAGATCAAAATTGACGATATATGACCTGGATCCCTGTGATTCCTGAAACCAAGATGGCCGACACATATTGAAAAAAATAAAAAGAATTAGGTAGTTGAGGTCTTTCAATGGTCACTAACATCCATCTCATAACTTTTGAAGATCAAAATTGACCATATATGACCCGGATCCCTGTGATTCCTGAAACCAAGATGGCCGACACACATGGAAAACAACAAAATTGGGTAGTTGAGGTTCCCCAATGGTCACTAACATCCATCTGATAACTTTTGAAGATCTAAATTGACCATATATGGCCTGGATCCCTGTGTTTCCTAAAACAAAGATGGCCGACATATATGGAGAACAATAAAATTAGCTAGTTGAGGTGTCCCAATGGTCACTAACATCCATCTGATAACTTTTGAAGATTAAAATTGACAATATATGAGCTGGATCCCTGTGTTTCCTAAAACAAAGATGGCCGACACACATGGAAAACAATAAAATAGGCTAGTTTAGGTCTCCCAATGGTCACTAACATCCATCTGAAAATTTTTGAAGATCAAAGTTGACCATATATGGCCTGGATCCCTGTGTTTTCTAAAACAAAGATGGCCGACACATATTGAAAAAAATAGAATTAGGTAGTTCAGGTCTTTCAATGGTCACTAACATCCATCTTATAACTTTTGAAGATCAAAATTGACCATATATGACCTGGATCCCTGTGTTTCCTAAAACAAAGATGGCCGACACACATGGAAAACAATAAAATAGGCTAGTTGAGGTCTCCCAATGGTCACTAACATCCATCTGATAACTTTTGAAGATCGAAGTTGACCATATATGGCCTGGATCCCTGTGTTTCCTAAAACAAAGATGGCCGACATATATGGAGAACAATAAAATTAGCTAGTTGAGGTGTCCCAATGGTCACTAACATCCATCTGATAACTTTTGAAGATTAAAATTGACAATATATGAGCTGGATCCCTGTGTTTCCTAAAACAAAGATGGCCGACACACATGGAAAACAATAAAATAGGCTAGTTGAGGTGTCCGAATGGTCACTAACATCCATCTGATAATTTTTGAAGATCAAAGTTGACCATATATAGCCTGGATCCCTGTGTTTTCTAAAACAAAGATGGCCGACACATATTGAAAAAAAAAAAGAATTAGGTAGTTGAGGTCTTTCAATGGTCACTAACATCCATCTCATAACTTTTAAAGATCAAAATTGACGATATATGACCTGGATCCCTGTGATTCCTGAAACCAAGATGGCCGACACATATTGAAAAAAATAAAAAGAATTAGGTAGTTGAGGTCTTTCAATGGTCACTAACATCCATCTCATAACTTTTGAAGATCAAAATTGACCATATATGACCCGGATCCCTGT
This sequence comes from Acholoe squamosa, assembly GCA_949317995.1. NCBI lineage: Eukaryota > Metazoa > Annelida > Polychaeta > Phyllodocida > Polynoidae > Acholoe > Acholoe squamosa. The sequence goes on from OX439038.1 coordinate 48,567,389, forward strand.
GATTCCTGAAACCAAGATGGCCGACACACATGGAAAACAACAAAATTGGGTAGTTGAGGTTCCCCAATGGTCACTAACATCCATCTGATAACTTTTGAAGATCTAAATTGACCATATATGGCCTGGATCCCTGTGTTTCCTAAAACAAAGATGGCCGACATATATGGAGAACAATAAAATTAGCTAGTTGAGGTGTCCCAATGGTCACTAACATCCATCTGATAACTTTTGAAGATTAAAATTGACAATATATGAGCTGGATCCCTGTGTTTCCTAAAACAAAGATGGCCGACACACATGGAAAACAATAAAATAGGCTAGTTTAGGTCTCCCAATGGTCACTAACATCCATCTGAAAATTTTTGAAGATCAAAGTTGACCATATATGGCCTGGATCCCTGTGTTTTCTAAAACAAAGATGGCCGACACATATTGAAAAAAATAGAATTAGGTAGTTCAGGTCTTTCAATGGTCACTAACATCCATCTTATAACTTTTGAAGATCAAAATTGACCATATATGACCTGGATCCCTGTGTTTCCTAAAACAAAGATGGCCGACACACATGGAAAACAATAAAATAGGCTAGTTGAGGTCTCCCAATGGTCACTAACATCCATCTGATAACTTTTGAAGATCAAAATTGACCATATATGACCTGGATCCCTGTGATTCCTGAAACCAAGATGGCCGACACACATGGAAAACAACAAAATTGGGTAGTTGAGGTCCCCCAATGGTCACTAACATCCATCTGATAACTTTTGAAGATCGAAATTGACCATATATGGCCTGGATCCCTGTGTTTCCTAAAACAAAGATGGCCGACACACATGGAAAACAATAAAATAGGCTAGTTGAGGTGTCCCAATAGTCACTAACACCCATCTGATAATTTTTGAAGATCAAAATTGACCATGTATGGCCTGGATCCCTGTGTATCCTAAAACAAAGATGGCCAACACATATGGAAAACAATAGAATTAGGTAGTTGAGGTCTTTCAATGGTCACTAATATCCATCTGATAACATTTGAAGATCAAAATTGACCACAAATGACCTGGATCCCTGTGTTTCCTAAAACCAAGATGGCTGACACACATGGCAAACAATAAAATTGGGTAGTTGAGGTGTCCCAATGGTCACTAACATCCATCTGATAACTTTTTAAGATCAAAATTGACCATATATGGCCTGGATCCCTGTGTTTCCGAAAACCAAGATGGCCGACACACATGGAAAACGGTCCCAAGACTCCAAATAATCCAATGCCACGCCACTTAAAACTCCTAAAAAAGTGCATCATACTTATGTGTACATGTATACATAAATATACATGTAGGTGGCCTTTAGTAGGTTAATAGTCAGTGGTGCTGTCACCAGCAGAAGAGAACCACATGGTGCTGGGGGAGGTGGTGGCAGGCAGGTATGGGGCCACCACAGGAGCACAGCCACCACCACTATTCAGAGGTGGGTGGTGGGGGGGGGGGTATATATACTATATACCATGGCTCTGCCTGAGGTGTCCAGGGCTACCACCACTCTGTCCCCAGGGTCTACAATAACAGGTCCACCAACACCACCACTGCCACCACTTCTATGCTTGACTGATTTGCAGATTTTAATCCAGGTATAGGCATACTCAATACTGTACCTATGACAGGATTATACATGGAGAGCGAGGAAGCACCACTATGAGAGCTTGTATTTAAGAATGGGTCCCCTCCTATAGCCGTTCATTCCTAAGAAAGAACGGCAATAAGGCCACACCAAAAAAATAAGTTGGTCTAAGGGTTTTGGTTTTGAAAAAAATGGTGCAAGCGAGCGAAAAAAAAATTTCTTTAGAGAATTTTTTGGCGTCCAATGGATTCCTTGCTGGAAAAGTGAGGCGATCGAAAAAAAAAATTATTTAAAAAAAAAAATTACCAAACATCACTAAGAGAAAACATGTAGAAAGTGAAGCGAGCGAAATCCGCAGACGAGATTTTTTTCAAAGAAAAAAACAAACAACTTACACATGTATTGAGTGTCGGTGATAGAAAATAGACTGAAAAACAGGAATTTTCCAGGGTTATGTTGGCATTGATTACCCCCCTGGTCTGTGGTATAGGGACTCACAGGGCACCTCACAAGTTATCATTTGATGGACTACACCCAAATGATTGTATTCGTGCGGACGGTAACTGCGGTGCTTAGTAATTCTCCAAGGTAATGTGTCATGTGCACACGCACCGCGCCATACTGTCCGGGGGACAATTTAGTGTGCTTCAGCACTGCGTGCACCATTCAAGGTCTCAATTCTCAGAATATTTAGCACTTATAGCTTAATCGTCTACAGGTTAGAAAATAATAACAGAGATTGTTCTAATCTGTAAAGCATTTAGAATTTAGAGCTTCATAATGGCCTAATCGGCATTTCAAATACGTGCAGGGCCCCAGTGTAGGATTTCATTTATGACTCAAAGAAGGGAGTATGCAGCACAGGCAGCCACTGTGTCCCCGGCACCGTGAGCGTAGGCCGAAATACCTGCCTGCTTACAGGCAGGATCCAACATGTATACAAGTCTATAGTGGCACAAACACATGGCTATTCTGAACTAAGTACTCAATGTCACTTCCTGGAAATTGTCTCTCCTATTCACAAACATGTACTCTTCCTGTACAGCAGCTTAAAGTGGTTGAAGCATGAAATATTTCCAATAAATCAGAAATCAGTTTATGTTCAGAATGCAGTCTCCAACATGGAAGGCCATGCTATTTACTGAGGAAAGCAGTTTTAGAAACAACCTGGATTATAAATTGCTGTGTGTATTTCAAGTGCTTTGTGCATTGAGAACATTTGGATATGCATTGAGGGAAGTGTTGGTGGAAGCATTTGACCTGACAGTAAAAACTTCTGTGAGAACTGGGCACTCAACCAAATTATCTGGCAGAGTAGATAGACTACCAACAGACACCTTTGGTCTCTGAGGTTCCCTCAGAGTGTCTACAGAGTATGTGAGCCCTGACGTCGGAGCATTGCCTGCCGTAGACATAGTTACTAGACTTTCCGTCTCAATGAATAGGTGGTGTTTGGGGTAAGTTTTAGTCCTGAACCCCTCCTTTAAGATCTCGGACCACCATAAGTGAGCGGCCAGCAGGGAAGATGATCATACGTAACGACAATCATCCAGTAAATGTTGGCATGGTGGCCCCTGATTGGTCTATATTTATAGTGTGTGGTTATTGCCAGCTATTAGGCAGCAATTAAATCCATAAAGTTTGATAAACTGTAGTAGCGAAGTCAGCCAAATCTGGCCCCCTGCTTCCCGTATCTGTCATTATGATAAACTGGTGTTAGTAAAATACTGATTCTAATGGTTCTACTGGGCAGAATTACTTCAAATTGGTATCAAATGAAAGGTAAATCATAGCTTTACATCACTGGAACAATATTTTGTTATATTCAACTGTTTTTCTGCAAATTCAGGCAGTCAACTTTTGAGTTAATTTAATGATTCTGTAAGGACCACAATATCTGATTTACCTGAGCAGACTTGCACTTATTACAGAAATACATGGATATTCCCCTTTCTACTAAAAGTTAGATGAAATATAACATTGCATATCTGTTGCCAATATGTAGACCTAGATTTTAAGGGGATTTTGTGAAATATTGACTGGTTATTAAGACCAGGGTGGTCTGACAAAGTTATCTAACTTTGGGCAGATTTTCCAAAATAAATATTTAGTACAGAAGCTATCAGAACATACAGAGTCATTCTATGACATCTTGTTTACTAGAATTTGACTAGATTTTACAGTTGTAGGGCTGCGATTTTCTGCGATTTTTAATCTACTGAATGCATCATACCAAAATGTTCAACAGTAAATTATCTATACTTCTGATTTCAATCTAAAATTCAAAATATTTGTACCTTTAGCATAGCAATGTCCATTGGATATGTTTCTCTGCTAATATTCTGCTTTAAAGTGGTGTAATTGGTTAGTGGATTGGCCTATCCAGTCAAAATTTATCACCCATTAAGCACAATCATGTCCAAATCCCCAGCGCGCACAGCATGTTTAATCATCGGTCTCTTATCAGTATTTGACACAAATTACAGGGTGGGCAGTGACAGAAAGATATTCACATTCCGTAATTTTAAATTGCCATAAAAGCACTTCTAATAAGAGTATCAACTTGATTTAAAAAGCTATGGATTCCATTTTTCTAGACCTATCATTTGGTGTATGGCTCAGTGCTACTTCTAACGACACTGTAGACGTCCCCAGCGGGGAGGTCACGGTCTGTTGCCCCCCACCCTACCCCGTGCCCCACCTTCACACCAGGTGGGTGTAGTGGGGCTCTATACCTTTAGTAAGGTGGGTCCATTTTTTGTTGTTTTTCTTGCTAGCAGGGCTAGTGTCCTTCCTTCCATATTTAAGGGAGTCTACTGATGTCTTCTCAGTCAGATAGATCTTGGCTTAGGGAGGCACTTACCTAGTTTTTAAGACTTTGTCCCATGAATTTTATCTATTAAGCAACGGATAGATCTCATAAAAAAAAGTGGATTTGCTCTTTAAATGAAGTCTTTATGCCAAGTATAAGGGAAGTTATGACTGATCAAAGACCCAAAATTGAACCCAAAATTCTGCCAGTGTTAAGAGTTTAAATAGGGTCCAGATTTGTGATCAAGCATATCAGATACAGGACTGGCTACATCTCTGAAATCATTATTTTGGACTATTTTATTTTCATGTATAGAAGAGTTCTCCATAAAAGGTTGAAAATCAATGTATTGTATCAAATTTTAACAATTTAAAGGGATTTTATCTAGACATAATATCATTTGCGATTTAGCGTTCTGACAGAATTGGTGCAAAATTATGGAGTGGATATGAAATCTTTTATTGGTCAGATTTTCCCTTTAAATTGACATAAAGACTTCATTTAAAAAGGAAATCCACTTCTTTTTATCAGCTCTATCCATTGCTATATAAATTATATACATAGGATTGAATTCTGGCAAACAGACAAGGGCCTAACATGGAGAAGCTGTTTGAAGAGTGATAGCAAATGGCACGCTAAAATTTTTGTGGGGTCTGGCAAACATCCTGTTCCCCTATGAAAAAAAAACACCCTAGACATTTTCTAAACCATTCTTTCCTGTAGAAAGTGTGGGAACTATTCTCTTTTATGTGAGATTTGGCCTTTATACCAAAAAATGTTTTCAAAATTATGGGATAACTTCACTTTGGGAGAATGGGATGTTTGCCTGCATCAATTATTTCTCATATAGATTCATATTAAACCCCTAATCAATCCCTTTAAAATGAGCCTATTAAGATCCTCCAATAAATAGCTACACAATGAGCTGTCAAAGAAAGGAGAGTTTAGCACTCCCCAGTTTCAGCTTTATCACAGTTTCACACCTCCACTGCAGCAGAACTATACACTGGGGGTAGGTAAGTGCCTAGCCTAGGCCCAGGCTAGGGAAATGTCCACATGACTAGAATGATCTCACGCAGTCCCAAGGAGGAATCCTCTGACTGGACCCCTCCCCCCACTCTGTCACTGATGTTCAAATATCAAAGGAAAGCCCTCCTAGTTAGTCAGAGAGAAGTCCTGGTAGTCAGTCCTACAGTAAGGGCCACCTCCAGGTGGTCCCTCCAGTGGTGGGCCTACAGGTGTGGTGCAGTGGGGGAGGTGTTAGAGCTAATCTCTCACTCCCCCTCACAGAGCTAATAGGTCATGATTTTGTAGTTGCTTAGAAAACATAGTGTTGCCTATTAGAAAGAAGAAAACTAGACATTTCCCAAACCTTATTTGACCAGGGAATATGTGAGTACTATTTTCAAATATGTGAGATGCATATTTCACACAGTAAAAAGCTTCTGCCTAATTTAAGATAAATCCATACTGGGTAACCCAGTGGCCACTAGTAGGGAGCCCCAATGCAGGTATCAAGAGGCTCTTATCTTTTCTTATCTCAGATGCGGGTGCTGGGTCTATCGGCGACCCTATCACAGCTCTGCGTTAGACTACACACTGGGCTTGCAAGATTATGTTATATCAATGCTTTTTGACTGACTTCGCTAACTCAGTAACTGTAGTGTATGCCTACTGATTCACAGAATATGAATTGTGATACACTAGCCTTATGCTAGGTACATCACACAATGCCTGCACCACTCCTCTGGGAGTGTCCATCATTTGTGACGCATTTTTTGTGACCCATCAAATTGCTGCACTGGAAATTAAACTGCACTGAAATTGGCATATTCTTACAGAACAAAGAATAAATGAACACATGTAAGAAATTATCTTGGTATTTCATGGCTTATTTTACCTATATAAAAAATTTTCGGGGAAATTGGTGCATTTCTAGACATTTTTGTAGATTTCTGAAGTGGATGACTGAAAAGGTCATCTAAATCAAGTTGTCCAAAATGAAAAAGTAAAATGAAACTAAAAGAAAGTAATAGTATGTTTCATGGCATTTCATATAAGGTCTAGTTTGTGCATGTGGACTGAATAGTACAGCTGGTGACTGCAAAAGAAATTCGAAAAATCACATTTTCCTGTGTGAAGGTGCGAAATGGTGATTTGGCAGTTTTAAAACCGTCACTGCATGACACATGTACATCATACAGGTGTGACACTTACAATACCTGCTAAGATAAACTTGTTTCACAGGCTCCCCGACTTTGGGAGCAATTAACTGATTTTTTACGATTTCCCGACCATGTGAACTTGCTACCACACAGGAAAAAATTATTTGATCGTGTCATCAAAATCTAGGTCATGAGCTAATGTTGGTCAAACATATAGGGTGGCCTGAAACTAGGTCAATAGGAAACCCATTAGATGTTAATGTTAGGGTCAAATACCAGTGGTTAGAATGTCTACTTCTTCATATTTTACAGCGTCTGTTCTTATATATTTGATCATATCAGAATCTAGGTCATGAACTAATGTAGGTCAGATATATAGGTCACGGGAAAATTAGGTCAAGGTAAAATTTCATACAGGTAAACATCCGGGTCAGATAGCTTTTTATTTCATGCTGATATTGTGGTTCATTCCAATTGAATTGACATTTTACTAACTTACCTCCCTTTCATTTCTTCATTTATTATGACTAATTGGCCCATTATTGGGATCCAGAAGGTCACAACAAATTGCCTGAATACTTAGGACAAAAATGTCAGATTTCTAGATACTAATTCTGCGATTCTGTGAGAACGAATTGAGATATCAACATGATTCCAAAAGATTTGAAATCCTTGCACTCTCCTGCACAACTAAGACACAGGGATTTAGCTCTAACTCCTTATCTTAATTTTCATGTGATGTACCTACTTATGCCATTCATGGTGCGAGGGGTTTATCGGTGCTTGAGCTATATCAAATTATAGTGGGAAATGTTTTGGTGGTCCGAGACCTTCACTTCCCGGGTGGTACCTTCACTGACAGTGACACTGTGAGTGACTGTCTGAGTGTCTCATACTCATAGTGTCTGTGACACTCACTGACTCAATTCAATACCCGGTACGGTCACAAATTCTGAACCTATTTGATTTATATATGTATTTGACATCTCTTTCTGTCCCCTGTTAGGGCCCTGGTAGAATGGTTTGATGAACACTTTGAGGCGTCATTTGCCGCTAATTCACTAACCTTTATTTGTGATCTCACACGATGAGGATCAGTTGAAGCAAAAGCACGTCAACAAACAAACTCCCGCGGCCTGAGCGATAATGAAGCATTTGGTGAGATCTTTTGCTGTACGCTGATTGGCTTTGCAGTCTGCTGAAGCTGGTCGGCGTGTCCAGCGAAGAATCACAGTTTACTTCCGCATCGGCAGCTGAGCAGACAGAAGGAAGTTTCAGTAGCGAATTTCACGTTTTATCTTGCAAATATGGGGGAGATCGAATGGGCTATGTGGGCCAATGAACAGGCCATCGTCAGCGCTATAAGTAGGTCTATTTAAGTTTTAATTCTCCCAATAGTCGGTGTAAGAGGGAGTGGTCAGGCCCTCGGGGAGTGGTCAGGGAGTGACTGCCAGTCACAGTGGTCATTTTAAACCCCCCACCCACCCCCGTGTTACACGGGGGTGGGTGGGGGTTTGAGGTGGGGGGTGTAAAAAATGGTGTCATGCAGTGACTGGCACTGCATGACACCACTGCACTGGAGCCAGTGGCAGTAGGGGCCGCGAAAAGGCGTGATAACTTCATGACACAAGCCTCCTAAGGGAGTGGTCATTATTTATCAACAGGGGATGGGGGGCATAAAAAATTCAGACCCCTCCACTCTAGAAGGGGGTGCGTAAAAGATTTTGACCTCTCTTGAGGGTGGGCGTAAAAAAATTACCCTTTTTTTTTTAGCAAAAAAAGCCAGCGCGCTACTATAGATTAAATAAGGGCGCAAAAATTTTTGACTGCCAACGATGAAGGGGGGGGGCATAAAAAATTTACCTTTTTTTAGCCAATAAGAGCCCGCATGCTACTAGATCTATAGGCCTAGATCAAAGAGGGGTGCAAAATTTCTCTGGCACATACAATTTTGTCCACTATTGAGGGGGGAACGTAAAAAAATATCACACATCCACGGATAAACCTGTTACCTCCCCCCTGTTGATAAAAAATGACCACTCCCTGAACCTGGGTCCCTAAATCAACGTGGCCCAAGCTACCCATAGGTTTTTGAATTTTGAAAATTCATTCAGTAGAACCAAAGTTATGAATTTTTCATTTTTTTGAGAATTTTCCAAAACTCTGGGTGCGCCTTATACGCGGGCTGCGCCTTATACGCGGGAGATTACGGTACCATAAATTCTCTCATATAAGCCGAACCCTCGTACAAGCCGCACCCCAGACTTTAAGCCACTTTCTTTGCTTGAAAATTGTAGTTTTAGTACTGTTCTATAGTAACAAATACCCTCCTATAAGCCGCACCCCTTCTTTTGGCTGATAGTATAAGCCTGATTTGGATTCCCGTATAAGCTGTGGCTTATACATTTTTTTTTTACGAGAGAAATTACAGTAGTAGAGACCGTAAGGTCCGTTTGGCAGGGCTACCTTGCATCATGCTTTTACTAGAGTGAAGTTGCTTGTTTATGCTGTATGACAGACCCTGATCTCGGAACCCTCTTTCCCCAGCTTTGTACCCAAACTCTCTTCTCTGTATCTCTCTATGTCTACTATGGTAGTAAGAGAAGGAGTTCCTCAGTCTACCGCCCCCTGCCGAATGACCTCATTTATGGACGACCCCCTGTCACTCGATCAGTGAGTGTCACCAACAGGCAACTAACTGTTGGCTTAAAAGATTTGTCTAAGCTGTTAGCGAGTGGTCATGTTTAACACTAGAGGAGGAGATATGGATTTTTTTGGGGGAAAGCATTTCTGACCCCTTTTGATTGGAGGGGGGCAGGAAAATGTGTACCCCTTCTTACTTGGCCAAAAAACCCACACATGTGACATGAAATGAAGGGGGGGGGGGCAAAAAATGTTCAACCCCCTCTTAAAGGAAGACTGGAAAAAATTTCAATGTGAGTCCCGGGATGTGAGTACATTGAAATCCAGCACCCCTCCCCTTTGTTAAATTTAATTTAACAAAATGGAGGGAAGGGGGGGCAAACATTAAGGTCCAAAGTAAGGTGTGAAAGGGATTGGCGTTGGCGTGCTTGTAGCACTAACAATGTTAGCAACCCACCTTACGCTTAATTGTAAGAACAGAAATTAGTTTGTTCTTAATTGAAGGGGGTGATCATGATTTTAACCGAAGGGCCCAGGGCTAGGGGTAGTAATTTTTGTATGTAGATGCGCAAATATTATAAGGCATTTTTAAAAATTACATTTAGATAAAAAGGTCTGTATATTTTCATTTTGAAAAAAAAGAGCAGACAGGAGATTTTAAATGGATTTCTTGCCTTAGGCCACACACACAAAAAAAAAAAAAATTGGTCTAAGGATTTGCCTCTCCATATTTTCGGAAATACAATTTTTTTTTTCTTTGAAAAAAAATCTAATCTACGGATTTCGCTCGCTTTACTTTCTACCAGTTTTCTCTTTGTGATGTTTGGCAAATTTTATTTTAAAATAAATTTTTTTCGCTCTATTGGACGTCAGAAAATTCTTAAATTGTGGCCTCAAATTGAAGATTTTTTTTTCATTTTTCAAAGGCCGATATAATTTATATGTGTGTTTGATGTTATATCCTAGCTTTTATTCAAAAGACAAAAAAACAAAATATTTTTGTACTGTTAGCATTTTTGTCGCAATTTACAGGAGATTTCATTCAGATTTTTAGCTGAGTTTTGAATGCTTCAGACTGCATTCCAGCCTGGGAGTGTATATGGGATGTTCATCATGTTATCGAAATTCGATTAACAAAACGTGCAATGTACATGTATAGAAATAAATACCCAGTTATAGATGTGTATCACCTTATTTTCAGTCCTTTTAATTGGAGCGATAATAGGCGTTATCAGGACTTCCACCTTTTACTTCAACTTCTGGCAATGTGCGGCAGCTGCAATGTATCCTTCACTTGTGATATTCAATAAACGCAAATTAGGTTAAACTACTGTCACACACTGAGCTAGTTTGTCATGAGACTACTATCTTATATTCATTTTACATCCGTCACCCTGTCTCGATGTTCTACTTATTTGATTTTCCCATTAAAATGTCCTTTTTCATTCCTTATCCTTTCCCAGTCCTATTTCTGTGTTCGTGTATTTGTTTGAATATCCCCGGGGCAAGAGGAAGAAGGGACGCACCATTGAGAGGAAGTAAGTGATCTACTCTAGCCTTTTTTTCCACAACTGAGACCCATGTGACATGTCATAGACTGTTTCCCAGTGTAGTTGTGAAAGCTATTTCATATAAATTTTTTATTACTTCATGATAGAGGTACTGTAGAAACGGTTTGCCCACTATACATACATTCTGTGCCTCATTCCTATTAACAGGCATGAGATTCCTGAGGATACATCCAAAATCTCGGATATTTGAATTGTTCACCCTTGTGATTTGTACAGATACCATGAGAAAATGATTTAACATTAATAATGGGGGGTGTTCTAACACTTTTTCAGGCTTCTATCCTATGAGGTCCATCTGAAATACCATATTGTCGTGTTCAAGCCCCCCGGCGGTCTTTGATTTGGCGGCCCCATTTCCCCCGGCGCTGACACAAGACAGGCGCTTATTCAAACTCTGATTTTAGTGCTTAAGAAAGAGTTAATGACCTCTGTACCCCGGGCGCTTATTTGCGACCGGTACTCATTTAAATCACGGTGCTTAAACACAATGATTCGGTACTACTGTACCCCAGAGAAGGGACAGGGGCACCATCTTAGATATTTCTTTAAAACCCAATCCCAAGCCTGTAAAACAGTGCATGCTAGTCACGTTTTGGACGATATATGGACGATGAACACTATTCTTTTACTTTTTAGATTTCAGGGCGTCATGGCTAAAGTACTCGACAAACTGAAGCCGTTCTCCAGCAATTACTTTGTCCGTTTCGTAATGTACATCCTGTAAGTATTTTGGACCTGCATACGGTTCTTTCTCAAAACTTTGACTGAAATTCAACCCAAAGAAAGTTTATGGATATACATGTATTTAATTGCTTTGAACAGGATAGTAATCTAATGAGGACTAAGTATTGATGAATACCGGGGTATTAATTTGTTATCTGATGTATTGACCATTGAAATATGAAACTTGAGGCATTTCTTTATTATGTATTGATTTACATTCAGTTTGAGAGTCTGTCTTTATTTTCTTTCAGTCTGAGTGTGCCATGCTGCTTCCTGTTGCCCACTCTTATGGGTGGGTTGTCTCTACAGATTTCTGCAGTCATCTACTTTGTGGTAAGTCTATATACATGATCATATCCCCCAGGGTTATACATGAAGTCTAGGTCCAATACAGTATACTTCCTGGTACTAGAGTCCAACTACGAGAAAGCAGAGATACCGCTTTTCCTAACCTTTTTTTCAGAATTCCCTTTTTTTTTGTCTGTAAATCGTGCAATACTTACTATTGGAAAATGAGGAAATCAGGGGCGCCAAATCAGGATGATATCCAAATTCTCAGAGATCAATAAGTGGCATCTCTGGAGAAGGGCAACAAAATGTTTTTACTCCTTTAAGTACAGTAATACAGCACCTACAACCTTGGGGATCTCTTATTAATTCCTACATTTACAGAAAAACAATCCCATTCACCAATTTACTCAAAGTGATCCACCGACCCCTACAAGAAAGAATTGCTCCTTAATCCCTATTTGGCCCAGGGTATCCCCTGGGCTATTGGAGCCGGGTTTTCAGGCAGATCCACAAATTTGTAATCACGAACTTTAGGGTGTAATCATTCAGTGATATACTGTTAGTTTACACATTTTTCAAAAGCCAAAGGAAAGTTTCAAATCTCATCTATCAGACAACATTTTGTCCTTTATGGTGAGTGATGTCTTTCTCTACGAAAAAAGCTGCTGTACTTACGTCATGTTTTTGGGAGCTATACTGACTACAAGTCCTTTAACCATTGGGTCTATGGGTCAGATAGATTTTGGCGATGAAATTAGCACATGGAGTCCTAAGGGTAATCACCAAGTGAGACACTTTATTTCAGCAGACAATGTTTACATTGTCCAAGCTATACACATAACACATTGGGGACTGAGCGATAAACTAAGCATGCTAAGGATAAAGTTTTCTGTACAACGCCCAACTCCCGGTGAATTGACATTTGACTTGCTCAAGTGAATAGATTTATGAGGGAGGGATTTGGGAGCGAGGGGGCTAGGTGTCCAGGGGGCCAGGTGTCCAGGGGGCCAGGTGTCCAGGGGCCAAGTGTCCGGGGCCAGGTGTCCAGGGGGCCAGGTGTCCGGGGGCCAGGTGTCCGGGGGGCAGCACACCAGGGGGCCAGCAGTCCAAGGGGTTCAGTAAGAGAAGATTATGTCAGACTGGTTTCAGTACATGTATAGATAATAGTCTCTATTTGTAAGTAATTAGTCAATATTTCGCAAGTGCTTATTCCTGTGACCCTACAGGGTTGATAGAGGGTTTTATGGTACCTACCCTGAGCCTTCTGTGCTTCAATGCACAACGCCCAATTTTTATATTGGGGGAGGGGGGTAGAAGACCCTGGGCCATAAGTGATATATATCACACATTAAATTTTTATTGCCTGGAAGTCAGTGGTGAAAAGGTTTTAGAATGTTCCTCATGGGCAAGATTTCGTACTGCAAATCAAAAGTCATTTGAGTCTGCTAATGAAATGTTAGCATAAAGCACGTTTTTGTGTTTGTAGGCTGCAGTGAAGGGTGAACAGTGGTCCGCCGTCACTACTGCCAAGAAACCAGAGACATCCATGGTAGCATCTTCGCAGCCACCAACGCGCCCACCTCCACGAGCTCCCCGCCGTGATGCTGCTGCCACCGCTAACCCACAGAATGGTGATGGTACTCCTAACCGGTATTGAGGACAGACATATACAATGCTCTAATCATTTTCTTTTTCCGATTTCCAAAGAACTTGATAATTACCCATCTTTTATGCATATTGGGTATGGCTATGTTTATGTGCACCTGTTAGATCTGCTCGTATACTTTCAATGTTAATGACCTATTTATTGCCACTGCAAAGCGACGTTTTTCCTATGCGACCAAGCTTCCACCAAAAGAAAAATGAATCTGTAGATCAAACCAGTCATTTATACATATTCTAATGTAAACATATCATGATCAAACAGAAACAGTCCTTCTCTAAAGCCTGTTCCCTATCTAGATGTGAATTAAGAAACAAAAACTTTTTAAACTTGACCTGAGGTGCTGATTGATTGTCATCACATTACATGTATTTTAAGGAACATGTGATCTTTCATTCTAGCTTCGCATCAGTCTTTCGCTCTTTTTTCCATGTTATCTCTTGATTCTTTTTCATTGGTCGTGCAAACCATTCTGTTCTGGTTATGAGGGCCAAAAAAGGTCTTCATTAAGATGAAAAATTATCTTTTTTAATAATACAAGGAAGCCTCAAGCTTATAAATACGCAAATTTAAGAATCAACTTGTGAGCGAACTGGAGAGGGGTCAGAGCTTATAGGGCTTAGCATGGAGTCCCAGTGGGTCCTCCATTTTGAATTTCGCTTGTTAAGATAAAACTCACTGATAAGACACAACATGATGGGTACCTTGTCCCTGTACTGGGTAACAGCCATTTCCAGGGACATGCTGGTCCCATCTTATCAGTGCATGCCACCAGAACTAGCTCCAGTCCCGCTTCCAGCCAATAGGGATTGCAGCCAGTCTAGATTATCCTGAATCAGAGGTAGCTTGTACGACTCGGGTATTTTGACACTTCTAAATTGCCGATTCTATAGACAGTTTGATTCATGTGTATTGCCACAGTTTAGTTCAGGCTGGACCCGCTGGCTACTGATTTTGAAGCCCCATGGAGGTGCGACTAATAACTCCCCCTAACTTCGACAGGCTTATAATATTATATGCAGTTTACATCACACTAAGATATGAATACATTGCTACTCCTTCTGGTACATATTAGAAACTTACAAAGAAATAACCCCAACATTGACTGCCAGGGGAAATCTTGTATAATGTTATTACAGTCTGCTGGTTCAGATGGTACGAATAGCTTGTTTTTATACATCGTTTTTTTTTTCTAACAAAATGTTGTTAAGATCATTCAACGTGAATGAGATTTGATGACGTTAATATATCTACAATGTATACTATTTTTGTATAATATCTTTGATTACCGTAAATCCTCGCGTATAGGACGCCCCTCACGAATAGGACGCACCCTGACTTTGGCAAGATGCTATAGGACACACCTGGGGTAAAATTCTGGTCCTTTCTGTACTGTTCTATAATATAAAATCCTCGCATATAGGATGCACCCTGAGTTGGTTCAAGTACTATAGGACGCAGGTGATTTAATTCCAGTGCATAAGCCGTGTCTTATACGCGAGGGTTTACGGTATTAAACGTTCCAACATGTGAGCGCTGCAACCGTCTATGTATAATCAGTGATATACTCATTCATATCATATCTGGAAATCATTTTTTGTGAAACATCTTCAGGATAGTGTTTGTAGTAGTACTTACATAAAAATCGTCACAAAGGACGTCTTCGCATGTGTTCTCAGAGATGAAAATCCTTACGTATTAAGGACATGTCTAATATGTCTAATAATAATGAAAATCCTTACGTATTAAGTACATAATGAAAATCCTTACGTATTAAGTACATGTCTAATATTCAATTTAAAACCAGCCGTTTGAGACTTCATATTTTCCAATATACATCTATGATCAATTCACATGCAAACGCTCAATAAATCTTTTGTTCTTAGAATTCGGGTTTTGCTCTTGCTTATAATCATTTAGTGGACTATAAACAAAGATATCCTTGTGCACAGGTCTGGGGAACAATGAAGAATATATATTCTGTCGGTCTCTAAGTCTGTGAACATGACCATTTCCCTAAGGAAATAAGCCCTTGAATCTTGGTCTATATGTGACTACACTAGACTACAGCGTAGGACCAATCCAAGAGACCCAAGATTGAAGTTGTTGCCGGTACATCTGAATGTGAATGTAGATCATGCTTCCTTCAATACTCATACATACGCCGTAAGTCTAGTGGTTTGATGATAACACGATGTGTCCTTTGTTGTCATAAAGCACCGATGACACCTAATCCACTGCGTCATCATAATGCATAAATGCAGCATTGTTGAGCATTATGACGACACATGGACAGAGTGTGTACCTCCTAGAGGGCTAGTGTCGATCGAGGCCATTCGCACGTAAGTGCGGCTTATCCACAGGATTTACAGTACTAAAACTCCACATATAACAGTTTGAAGGACTGTGTGTGTGTGGGGGGGGGGGGGGTGTTACAATAGCATGTTATTCACATCGTTCTGAACTGACCATTGTGTGATATGTAATTCCCATTAGGATTACACAAAGGGAATTAGGATACCAAGATTACTGGAAACGAGAATTTCCTCCAAGCACCCCAACCCCCAATACAAACACAGTTACTCTTATTAAAAAAGGTACCAAATGGACCATGTACGTAAATCAGTGGTCTAAACTGCTCCAGTGAATCCCCCACCCAACCCTTAATCCTCCTTGCGTTCTCCAGTATTACATTACTATTTTTACCCCTTTCAATAACGTCTGTCGTGACTACTCTTCTAACGGTCCAGTACGGCCACACTTGTTTCTGTGCCGTGGGTTATGGGTGCCTCAGAAATTTCATTCCTGGGTGGGAAGAGAAACCCTAAAAAACTAATAACTGTCCAATTAACTGGCTCTAAACACCACCATTTAGCCTAAAAAAGGAAATCAATTTGAGAATTTTTTTTTAATTTGCGGGCCTTTCAGCGGGTCTGTAAACCCAGGGGAAACTGAAGATTTCGGCTATGAATCTTATATATCTCCTGTTTCCATGGAGACCGGGTGGGGTGACCAGTAGATTCCACCCCCTCCTTTCTACAAGCTCGGACAAAGGGACGATGTACCTGTCCAATTTGTCACCCTGACCTCTGGGGTGGCATACCCCCTCCCTAGAGCATTGTACATGTACGGACAACAAATTAACGATAAAAATAGCCACCCTGGAACTGGGCCATCATCACAATGTCCACACCTACAGGCCCATTGTGAATCAGCTATGCTTGGATAGAAGTGTAAACCGTTACAGCACCCGCTGTGAGTTCCCTGCCAGGATTGCATTCTTGCACCATAAAGACAAGTGGGAATGAAAAAAAAAAACTGATTATAGGGATGAACATGTTACGGGGGTGGGTTTATCAAGGGGTCAAAAAGAGGAAGGTAAGACGAGACCTTGAGAACTTCCCTTGAGGAAGGGTGTGGGGCATAAAAATTGTAACACTACTAAGGCCGTTTTTTTTTAATAACTTGGATTACAGAATTTTTGAGGTCCCATCTTGGCCGGCCAGAGGCAAAAAAAAAATTAAAATTGGCACCAAAAATCCCAGCGGCCAAAGGAAAGAAAAAAACAAACATGTAATGTCACCTTTTTGGACACATATGTACCTTTTAGCCAGCATATCTCGAATATCTGGTCAATGCTTGGTATTTGTTCATCTCCATGGACCTTTTATTATTTTTATACCTCTAAATATTGAAAAATTTTGTCGGCCAGAGGTAAAAAAAAAAAAAAAAAATTGTTGCTCTTGCCAAAAATCTCCCCGGCGGATCCGTAATCCAAGTTATTAAAAAAACACGGCCTAAACAGCAATCCACCAACCCTAGACACAGTCAAAAATAACCTCTCGATAACCCCTCTACTTCCAAATATTGGCGTATAAGGGGTATATCTGGATTTCCTACTTTATAAATAATAGTCCCAGTGGGAGTATTTCTGCATAATAAGTTAATACCGCAGCCATGCATGACCGATCCGTGTGACATGGCGGTAAAACTTGGCCACAGTCATTCTAACTACCACACTAACCTCAGGAGTACCTTCAACCCCATAGGGTGCATTTTCCCACAGTTTAATATGTACTGCATAAGGAATGCATACCTGTAGTGCCAGGTGGAACTACACATATACACACGATCCGCTGTGCTGGATCCACTATGTAGAGCGCCATAAGGAGACCATCTGATTTTTTTATGGATAGTTCTCAAAGCAGGCCGTATATCTGTATAGACATGTAACGGTGCTGAGAAGGTAAGAAACCTTTTGACCCACCTGCTGGTAGGTAAAGCTCTTATAGAATAAAACATATTGAGGGATGCTTGGAAAATCTCTAGAATTATACCATAAAAAAAAAAGAACATTGATATGGCCTGTCTATATCCACAAAGAGGGCATTTGACGTACAATGCACATGTCCATGGATCGTGTGTAGTCAGTCTACTTTCTGGATATTTTGATTGAAGGACACATGCATGTGACATCCATCCATCTATATAGAGGACATAGGACCTCCTGCATTGGATATTTATACCATTCATTAACCAATTAACAAGGTACGTGACAGATTGTAATTCTATTCAATTTGGATTATACAAATATTTCACCAAGTTATCTAGAATGCTGCTTGCACTTATATGTCATGCCCATGTGTCTTGATAATTTATAACATATTAAATTTAAAACGTCTAAAGATTTCATTGTAGAAACGCATGCCTTAGCACCTATAGCCTACTTGGTTATAACTTATATTGATATGTCACAATGTGGGTTAATACATATACAAGTAGACCTAAACAATGTACAGACTCGTCTGTGACAGGTGGACCCAGATCTACTAGGCATATACATTGATGTATACTGCTAAGTCCGTATATGGACTTTAATAGCTGGTTTGGTTATCAGCCAATGAAATGATACCAACTATTCACTGCGGTCCTCTCGGGGCCAACTGATACCCATCTGATATGTGTTATCAGTAGAACTCGCTGGTAAGGCATAAATCATAGGCTCAAATGACCACTCCCAAATATGTTGAACAAAAACACCTAGGTGGGCCTGAGGGATTGGTCATTTCATAGCAATGGAGGGGAGGAGTGGCGAATTTTTGTCGGCTTTATGCACGCACCAAAATTATTTCCGTCCCCCTTTGGAGTGGTCTGAATCACCCCCCCCCCTTTTTTTTTTTTGTGTAGTATAGGCCTAGTAATGTGCGGGCTTTTCACAAGTGACAAGAGGGGTGTTCCCTCTTTCTTTTGTGGGACCATCCATAAATGATTCCACGCAAAATTTGACCATTTATGACCCCCCTCCCCCCTTTTTTTGTGCCAAATTTGCAATACTGAAGGTATATGGAAAATTAATTCCGCCACGCCAAGCCTGACCTCCCCTCCCCCTCCAGTGTGACATCATTTGTGGATGGCCCCTGTAGCTCCAAGAGGGGTCATTTTTTTTTTTTTTTTTTTTTTTTTGCTCCCTCCCCGCCCTATTGTGAAAATGACCAATCCACATCTTTGATTGCCAGCAAGGCATGTAGGCATATTTATCTCTAGATTTATTGGTTAAATCCAATTGGCCTTTTCGGCCTACCATAGTTCCCCCATTAGTTTGCGTGAAGCATAAGTGGGGGATCCACTGCCGCGTTTTTGTTGCGAATTGGACTCGTGCGTGTGCCCTCGCAGAGCACTCGCAAAAATCAAATTATTTTGATTTTTGCGAATGTCGTCGCACACCGCTCGGACGTCGCATGACGTTTCTCGCAGCAGCAGATCCACTGGTGGAAGGTTTTCTGCGAGTAGGCACGCACGACTACAATTCGCAAGTAACTCGCGGCAGTGGATCTGTACCTATAAAGTATGTAAGCGCGGTATAAGATGACTTTCTGTAGGGCCAACAGTGGGCGCGGCAAAGCGGGAAATTGGTCACTCTCCACGCTCTTCCAGCAGAGTATCAGCAGGTACCTGGTGATGGGAGTTTCCAGCGGTGCTAAGTGCTGGAATAGTTTCTAGGCGTGGCCATCTGAACCTGTCAGGATGGCAACAGGAGGTCTAGATTTCCTAAATCTTTCAGGGACACATCAGTAACTACTAGGATAACCTACTGTTCACACATTAAGCAGTTAAAGCGCTTGATCATAGGTATTTGTGTGGACACATGTAAAGAACTGACCTGGACGATAATAGAGTGGCTTTCCATAGGATATAGCACACGGATTTCACAGGCTGAATGTTTTGTTTTGACCATTGTAGGTGTCTGTGCCAGCAGCCTAGGCCATAGAACCAGAACAGTCATATTATCGTTGGTTGCTCACTAGACTTCAAGTAGATCTAGGTCAGAAAAAATGAATATCAATTTAATAACTCAGACACTGACTGAAACAGAACTAAGCATAATGGGGATTGCTCATTGACATGGTGGTGATTGGGTTATCATAGTCTCATCCTTGCCATTGGCATTGGTAGGGCAATCGTGATGGGTCTTTCTCTATAATTGGAGAAGTGTGTTATACGATTATTTGACTATATGGATCAGTATAGAGTAGGTCAAGATAAAACACTTTAATATGCCTAAGTATTGCACTGGGCTATTGCACCAAGACTTTGATAGACATATGTCTTGGGGACAACAGAACGCCATGGGGACAGTTAACCTATTGGTACGTCTGAGATAAAGTGAACAAAACGTACAAGATGTATTCTGGAAGCCTCTCATCCTCCTCTTCAGAGAGCCCACTGGGAAAACCTACCCGGGGGCCAGGAGATGTAACCCCAGGTAAGTCACACTCACAATAGACTTTCTTTTATTTTTTGAGAGTAGACCTTGCCCTTTGAGGATCACTTGTCTCTTGGCCCATGTGCCTTTCTTACCATGATGTACCAATGCAGTGTTGGTGAGTCGAATAACAGCACATTACACGGGGTAGTACACATGTGCAGCATGCCAACACTTTGGGAGTGCAGGTATCATAAGTGACAAGGTTGGCATGATTGATGTCCATTGATAAATGCAGCTCGCAAATCTTACCATGCGAGAGCTGATCAATAAGGAGGATCTCTGGCAGACTCTCTTGATGTTATGCTTATTTTCAACTTGTCTAACATAACTACACGTATAGGGATAACATTACATCTTTCCGATGGCATAGGCCTATGACATGGGGATTGGCCCTTATTTTTTAAAAGATACTTTGATTTCCTTACATTATAATGAAATAATTGAGGACTCTGCAATTGAAGTAAACATCACGAAGAGGAAATCTGCTATACAACCATGCAATCAACGGTTATGAGTTTCATTAAAAAAATTCTGATGCAGGAACGAAGCCATACTGATTAAACCCACCAGGTCTTCATTCCGGCCCGGTGCCTCTGTGGGCGTTTGGGGCCTGTCTTGTTGATAAGATAACTTCTTTACATGTACATCCATTTGGCTTTTCTTTAAATCTGTTGACCTTTTAAAAAAAAGATAACAACTTAATCGTTTCTCATTATGATAAGAGCAATATCACTTTAAATATCAGTGGCATGTCTGTAGTAGATCAGAAATTACCTCCACTGTAAGATATTACGCGGATTATTCAATTGATGCAAGACGATTACACAAGTACTTGTTCCTTAGATAAATGAAAATAAACGGAACTCAAACTGAGGGTAGAAGGACTGATGCGATGTGCCCTGATGAGCCAATAGCTTTTTGAATCTTGAAAATACATTGAATAGAATAGCTTAACATATTGGCTTATTTCGGGCAAGTGATTTGTGCGTGGGTACGGCTTATATGCACACCGAGTTTTTAGTTCATCTTGGTCACAGAGGTGAATACAGGTAGCTTTAGAAGTATTTCCTGAGGCAATTCAGCACATATAGTAATCAACATGATTAGCATAATGAGCGATGTGTACACATAACGGTAGAGGTGATCAACAATGCTACACCTGTTGCACTGTGTTGTGCAGTAGGAGTCAGAGGGGTAAGACACGATAGATTTTCACTTGCAGTTCAACTAATGAAGTAATTCCCTCTACAGTATTCACTAGTGCATTTGTATGAGGCAACTGGTACCCACATTGATACATGTAGCTTGTATCAGTGCTTATCTCGCCAGTACCAGATCGGTAGTTTTAGTACTGTTCTATAATGTAAAATCTGTACGTATAAGATGCACCCTGAGTAGGACCAAATCTTATAAGATGCAGATTATGTAATCTCCGCGTATAAGCCGCATCTTATACGAGAGGACTTAGGGTACTGTAATACATTTGTGCCTCGTTTATGAGGCGCACCCTGTGTATAAGACGCACCCTAAGTTGAATAGAATGTCAATCATAAAGGTGTGCAGCTGCGGCTTTATTTTGAGCTCCAAACTTTGGCCAATCCTATAAGGTGCAGCCAGGTTTTTTTTTCTTGTTTTTCACCTTGCATGTACTTGTAGGTAGCGCATTTGTAGTCAAAAGTGACTTAGTTTGTGAAATCATGACATTTAGATCTTTAGTAGGAGCAAAAGCAACTGAAGGCACGTGCCTTACCCAAGATGGGCCGATAATCTTGTTGACATTTTCATATGATGGTTCCAGAGTTAGCCTTAACAAGCAAATGCCAATAGAAAACGAGATGATTTCCAGGTGAACAAGTCATTAGTTGTCCGACATTTTGTAATTAGTCTCCTGCTGACACTCAGCATCCTGACAGTCTATTTTGCTCTGTAAGGGAAAAAAATGTGATAACTAGCTCGTCAGCAGATCTAAGCTAAGTGATGGCCCGTCCCCAAAGCATGTACTACACACACACAAACAGCTGTTGTACACAAGGTGTGCCAGACAGATATATGATGTGAACCTTTTAAAGACAAATGCTACCAGATACCAGGATCGGGTCCTACTGCTGAGAATCATAAATAACTCTGGATTATAAAATAGTTTGATGCAGTAACAACAAGAAAATGCAAAAAAACAAACAAAAAACAACCCTGTCATGGTGCTTACTTTTACAATATGACAATTTAAGTGTAAAACGCCTTAACTATAGAAACAAATGGGAAAAAAACTGTTTTTCATATCATGTCTCATAGTGCTGACCCTATGCTAATTTTTCCACAAGACTCTCTGGATAGAAAGAGGACAACTGTACAAACATTTAAAAAAAAGAGTAAAATAGGGGGTCACGGATGGAATGAATCAAGAATGTTAATTTCCCCTTAACTATAAGGTCGTATGGCAATTCAAATGGCATATGCATACCGGTATCTTTAATGTACCTATAGTGATCAGAAATGATCTGAAAAAAAATATGTACGGGTAAAGTGGTCCAGTTAGGGTGGGTAAAGTCATCAAAATAGTATAACTGATGAGTTCTGATTTCTGACACCAGGTGGCTTCTGTGCATCGGGTAGCATTTGTCTTTAAAGATGGCATTATGGCTCAAAGACTCAAGGCTTTATGGCTATTTGTAAATAAATCATGTAGGTCTGTCTAGTGGATCAATCCTGTAACAGTTGCGGATCCAGGGTTTTGAAAAGGAGAGGCGCGCCCCTTGTTGAGCCCCTATTTCTTTTGCCAAAATCAATCAAATAAACCATAAACTATGGCCGAAAAGGAGGCACACACCTCCACGTCCCTTCTCTTAATCCACCACTGCTGAATGGTTGGAATGGTCCATAAACGAACCCCCAGGAAGTTGCCTATAGCGGGACTGCATTCATGACTTTTTGTAATCAGAATCATTTTTTAAATGGGAAAGGATAGGGAGTATTAATGATCTGAAATGTTCTTTGTGTTAACAATGATTTGTAAAATGCAAGGTACTTTTTCGTCTTCTTTAATTCTTTCTTTATTTTATATATATTTTTTTTTGTGGTGGGGGGTGGGGATGAAATTGTATAAAAAACATTAAGTACACAACTTAAATATTTTGAATTCAAAGGAGGAAGATGGGGGCGGACTAACAATCAGAAATGTGACAATTGAAGAAAGCCTGCCTATATTATCACTAAAGAAGATCAGACATATTTTGAGGGAAGGGGGGCTGCATATATTCCTTGTGCGAATGACTAGACCCTCAACCCCTAGTTTTCCAAGGAGGAGAAACTAAAAGCCCCCCCCCCCCCCAGGCTGCAGCCTAAAAGTAGAACATCCTAGACAGCTCTCATTATCTCTAATGATACACATGTAGGCAGGGGGTGAGAGGGGTGAGAGGCCATTCCTAATAGTAGAAACTACGTTGATGCAAAAACACATGACCACATTTGTATAATGATGTAAATCACGATGCAAAGATGACACCTGTATCAGCCTCCCTCCACCCTCCTCCAAATGGCAGCTGGTCACAAGGCATGCTGGGCTTGCGGCAACGCGGATGCTTTCTTTATGCCCTCCATGGCAATGGTTAAAAAGATGAATTAAAGAAGAAGTATTGAAGACACCTGAAGTATGGCGTCTGACTTTCTTCCGAATGCATACCCCATCCTCTCCCCTCAGTATTCCCCATCCCGAGACAAAGACTATCTCGCCATACAGAATGCTAGCTCACTGTATATCATGTTGCTGGTATAGCTCACATAGCCATTATCAGCTGGGGGCCGCCATTAGACCCCGACTCCACTATGACTAACACCTTCAGCCCCCGACTCCGCAGTTTATGCCAGGGATGCCTCCCATTGGTCAATAATACAATAGCCATGTGCCGTATACGGGAGTAATAGTGTATCGTGATTGCAGGACACAATTCATGATCTGTTCACATAGAGAAGGATTAATATTCAGATAATAACCGAGGAAGCTGCTGAGGCCTAGTACGAGTTTATCATGGACATCCTAAACAGTGTCATTAGATGAAGGTAGGACATCGGCTTATGTATACTCTGTATATACCTTCTTATTTCTGCCTCACATATATTTTAAAGAGATGCAAAAAGTGTTACAATCTACACATATCAGATTTCCTGACTGAAGATTACTATTGTATCTACCGACATCATCTCTCTATTCTATATTGAATTTCCACACAGTTCTTAGTATATGCTATTATGGTGTTCACCAGTGAGTTCGGGGGGGGGCAAATTTGTATGGGGGGGGGGTCATGGGTCTAGGTTGGGAGGTGGCGCCATACTTTTACATTAAGCTTATATGGGGGACCTACTCATTATGGGGGGGGGGGGCAGGCCCTGCACTCGCCCCTGTTTCTACGCCCTTGGAGTTGCCCCTCTGACCCCTAACTTAACTATTTAAGTTGTATGCTTGGTACATCCACCAATGCTCAAGATTCTTGTTCCTTTGTCATTGAATTCAGTTGAATGCCTGTCATTGCTTGATTTATACAGAGGGGCTAATATCATTAAAGATCTAACAGCTGACACAAGGGGTACTTCCTAATTGAACACTGAATATTCAGTAGTTAACGAATAGAGGGGCCTTTTCTTTACATTTGCCGATGCTATATTCTGCTCGATGCTTACACCAATGCTCCACAGCATCAATACCGCCATCGTGTTCTGTGGGGGTGTTTGAAGAGTCCCTAGAGGATCAGCGAGTTATCTACCTGAAAGGGCTTCCGTTATGTAGCACAATGACAAAAATATATAATGCTAATGCATTAATGCATCATGCGTCCTTTAATGGGTTTGGCCAGCATTAAAGCCCCTACCCCTTTACTAGGTGGAGAACCAGGTGCCAAGCAGAGCACTGAGGTTACTTTGACTTAATAGCTGCCCTACCCCTTGCTATACATTACATCATAAGGATTACAGCGAATACTTTGGGTCTACCTTATGGGACCATGGTTTAGGGTAATATTGATGAAAGCGGATCAAGGGGCTCTGATGTAGATTGGGATAGAAGGGGCAGAAATAGACATTCAGAACCACTATGGGGAGACAAACGCTATGGACTAGGGGAGACAGCGAGGTATGTTACCTTTGATTAAGTATCATGTTACCTTTGATTAAGTATCATTTATCGTCATCTTGAACCAAGGTGATACACCATACAAGCACCATATCGAAATCATTGTTCCTTTGACATGATTGGTATTCTCCTCATTAACTCGAAAGAGTTATAAGAGTCGGGGTAAAAACGGAAGGATTCAGTGGTTACTAACAGTGAGAAAAACTAAGATGCGTTTAGCCCTTTGTTAAATCCCATAGGTGGTGCGAAAAACAAAATTTTCCCGCGTTTTTGGAGTGGTGCGAATAGTTGATGAATGTTGATGAATTTGCCGTAAATCGATCCGCGCGCGCGTCTCTATTGTCATAAAAATGGTCGTAATTAATTTTTTTTCTCAATTAATCAGTGTTATAATATAGTAATATGATAAAGAATAGCAAAAGGATATCATTTGATTCGATATGTATTATTAAAAAGATAAAAAATTACATGTTCGCCCTGTCGTTAATTGGCATCCCAAAGCCCGTGGTTGTGCAAATTGACCCAAATAACTATGGAAATTGGGTCGGGCATGCACACAGAATACCAATATCCAAAATGGCGGACAGCGAGACGATTGACTTGTGGGGCTATAACAGTAAAAAGATAGGGTATATTCGATTCAATTCGATTGATATTGCCAAAGATGCATGGATTATATTCAAAAAGCCATTAATTTCAAGTTAAATCGATAGAATATATCATTTCTCCGTCGAAAATGCTACTTCCGGCAAGGAGGGGTCATGCAAGCGTTTGTGTTTGTATGGTTAATATGGATCCTTATTCAAGACCTGCTGCTGCTTTGCAATGCTTAACTCGCCAAGAGAGGATTTATTCGCCAATGAAACATACGAGCGATGATGGATGCATTCTCCATAGGCTTAACCATTGACAATGATAATGCTCGAAGAAAACATGAGGTTAGTATCAGAAGGGGCCTAAAAGAAGACATTAAGTGCCCCTTCGACTTATTTGCATTGCAAAATGCTGTCCTATATTTTAGAAAGAGTTTGTTTAATAAAGATACCATCTAAGACAGTGTTGTCACCCCATACTCTCTTTACAAAATGACACGTCTAATGAGATCGTTTTATACTGGTAGGTGAATATTGACATGGACCTGTAGAATACATGTATTTCCCTCCTCCACATTGTCCAGCATACAGCTCCATTGCTTGAACTGGTACTAGCGAGGTAATCGCTGATACCAGCTGTCCTGATGGGTCCTAGTTGCACCACAAAAGTTCTGCAATGAATATTTTGATGGACTAAAATATATCTCGCCTGACCCCTATAATACTGTGTAGGTCTATGATATTGAATAAGTTACTTAATAAAAGATGGTATCCTTCTTACACTATGTTAGAATTGATTTGAAGATAATTATCATGATACAACCGTACTGTATATAATCAACGCTGTGTGTGCATAGTTTGAAAGTATCAAATGACATTCTCGTAGTCTCAAATGTCGGACAACAGAAATTCTGACATTTTTAGAAATTATCCCCCCCCCACAAAAAAAAGTCAATGCCAATGACATGATGCTGATTTATGCTTGTAGTCACCCGGACCAAAATGCAGTAGAAAATCAGTATTTAAACAGTAGAAAAACAGTGTGGTGTAACAGTAGTCATTCAGTGTGAAAGCAGCATCAGAAACAGTACCATATCAGCATCTACTGGCATTCTACTGCTCAGCACACAGAACATGGCAGCGGTGGTTCAGTAGCAGAACAGTAGTATTAGCAGCATGCAAGCAGTATTGAATCAGTTGTCCCAATTATGTAAATGAGATGGCAGCATTTAAACAGTATCTACTTATTTAATGCTGCATGACCATATATGGGGTAGGGGCAGTGTTCAATCACCACTACTGCATGACTGCTGCTATAGCAGTAGGTGAGCAGTAGATCATACTGAAAACTACTGCTGGGGGCAGGTAGAAGCATAAAAGGAGCAGCCGCTGCTTTAGTACTGGCACTACCAATGCCTTTCTAGGTGGTCCTTGCTGGATTTGAACTTGGGATCTTCTGATTACTGTACCAATGCATTAGCCCCCTGAGCCACCACCCCATCAGATATGTGGAGCTGTCATTACTCCCTAGTAGTGCATGCAACTCATATAGGAGGGGGGCAGTATTGATTCAGTAGTACTGGGTAACTTCTATCATAGCAAGAAGGTAAGAGTAGGCATGTCTGATAAAGTACTTCTCTAGTAGAATGCCTTGCATTTTATTGATGTTAAGGTGATAAGACAGCAGCTTTGTAATTATCAATGATACATGTATACTATGTAAAAAAAAGTGGCATGATGGTGACCAAAATGATACTTGATGATTCAGTACATTTATGCCCTACATAAAGTCAGTGACTAATTCCTCGCTTTCACACACCCCAACATCCATGTGTATCCATTACTGGCACTCAATAACATAATCATATGCAAAGGTATAATTATGCTTTTCTTAACAAACACTGGATAGTTTCAGAATTTATAACTGAATCTTTTGATTACTGTTCACAACCATACTGACATTCACACTAAGGACTGTCTCAGAAGCATCAGGTCAGTAGCCCAATAAATAATAGATGAATGGACAGAGCTATACCAGTAGATAGTCAGTAGACTACTGCATCTATGCTGCTGCACAGAGTGTGACATTTTTGGTATCTATTAAGATTCAGTTGAGAGTCAGTAGACTACTGATTCTAGCCTGAAAATGCAGTGCATACTCAGTTGATAGTCAGTACACTACTGAGTCTATACTGAAAATGCAGTGTAGAGTCAGCTGTTTTGAAAGTATTTCAGCAGTACCTACTGCAAAATGCAGTTGTTGATCAACATATTCTCAGTAGCTACTGATAGGAGAAGTAGATACTTCCTTCTGGTCCGGGCATAAAAAGTTGATCTACGTAATTTATACCAAGCAGCAATATGTTCAGAGCCTCACAGGGGGTGAAGTGATTTATATCATACTAATAGACCAAACAGATTGTGCCATTTAGGGGAATTATTACCAGTGTTTTTGTGCTGAGGCATCTGGGGCATCCACTCGGTAATAACATAATTGTCCCATTATGTAGCCAGGTCATACATTGTGTCCAGGACCACAATGAAGTAACCACAAGGTATATAACAGTGAGGTGTATACATGCAAGTAACAAGGGGGCATGTTTCTCTGTGTGTATGCGAGTGGAAGAAAACCCCTTTAGCGATGAGGTGATTCATTTTGTTTCATGCTGCACCTGTATATGATTCTCACGAATGTCTGGTCTTTATTGCTTTGACCCTTATGGAATTGTTTATCAATATCTTCATCAGGGCACATTGTTTCAAATACCATAACTGAATTACATGGTAAATAGGATTTCACCTGCCTTGTGACTTAATGAAGTTGTATCAGTGTCAGGATTAACAGCAAAATAGTAAATGGAGGAATAGCTCTAGACAGCTCTGCATTTCTTTCACTGCTTCCTCTTATAATATCAGCATGCAGTTAGGTCAGGCATAGATTTCTTAGCTGTAGGGTCTAAAGTTCAAATGCACTGTCGTAATGATTTCATTTGAATTTTCCAGCAAAAGTAGAATATTGCTCAAGATACCGTAATCTCCCGCGTATAAGGCGCGTCTTATACGTGAATCAAAAGCCTACTGCACCTTATAGAGCTTTCCAAAAGAGGGGGTGCGTCTTATAGGCGGGGTACTTTTACTATAGAAAAGTACTAAATCCTCAAAAATCAAGCCCCAGGTGCCCCTGATAATTTTCCCTGAACTCAGGGTGCGCCTTATACGTGAAGTGCGCCTTATACGCGGGAGATTACGGTAAGCCAGTTCATTACTACTTTGGTAAACACAATTATGTTATGGAGCATATGAACTGGTACATGTATTTGCCTATTTGATGATTGTGCTGCCATTATGTGGGTCATTGGTTGTCTGTGGAGTTGACACATGTGGTGTAATGATTATGTTATCAGTGGGGCAGTATAGAGTTGTAGACATAGATGTGCAGGTATATCATAGATATCATGGATACCTGTAATGTAAAACCAGGTGATGCTGGTATGGGGCCGGGTAGGCATACATAGAAACCAAACGAAGCTACATTGTATATTTTGATATTTATTGCAAAGAGTATAATGCCGGTGCCAAACTATCTGTAAATAGAGCTATCTTCTCCACGAGTTTTAATCAAAATTGCAAGGTTGTAGAGTGAAAATATATGTTAAAGTATTGGAATTCCATTAGACCTGGCTCGGCCTCAATGATTTATTGTTGTTCAGTACTCAGTAATGTTGGCTAGAATTCCATGCATATTCAAATCAAGGCAATCCTATGGTTAAGTTAATACGCCCTGTGGGTTCAGCTTAAACAAGAGGAACACAGAGTAGCTTGATAAGAGTTTTTACTATTCTATACATGGGGTTTTATCTCCAAGGGTGAATCCCGGTTACATTGCTCGAGGATGGTGCCATTTGTGTAAGGCAGTGTATTTCTATAGGTCTAATGGTGACTATTTTCTATAATAACATAATGTGCTATACATTGCGTTGTCCACTTGGTCAACAGCCGTTGATTGCTGAGGACAAAGTGGACTACGTAAACAGTTGTAACCCATTTGCCCACCA
Organism: Acholoe squamosa; assembly: GCA_949317995.1. NCBI lineage: Eukaryota > Metazoa > Annelida > Polychaeta > Phyllodocida > Polynoidae > Acholoe > Acholoe squamosa. The sequence goes on from OX439038.1 coordinate 48,597,413, forward strand.
TTTTGTGAGAGATTATATCAGATGAAAAGAAATAACTTGTTGGACACTCTGCAGCATCGAGGCAAAGCGATTTCAGCGTTGTTTTTCACCCCAGACATCTGGTACCAAAGCAACCACGTACATAAATGAGGATATTGCAGTTGGGCCAATATTGGGTAATTTTCTGGGGTGGTGCCACTAAGTAGGATGGTTTCACTCTCTAAGTGGATGGTATAGACGACTTTTTAAACCTAACGCATTTAGTCTGTGAAGACCAGAAGACCAGTCACAGAACACAAGCCACAGAGTATCAGTCCCAAAACCAGTCAGAGAGTGTAAGTCCCATCCTACTACATGTGCTGCACGGAGGACGCTGTGTAGTGTGCTTTACACAGGTTTGACACTTGGTGGAGCCACCTGCCCCTAGGCCATTTCGCCATTTCTCCTACCATCGGTTTCCACTTCAGAGACTTTTATGCATAGGGGGCATATGATTCACTGCTTGATACGATAGCGATATGCAATGATTGATGTCTTCAACATTTCAGGATTTTTCTTCTTAGAATATCTGGAGATCTACAATCATATTAAAGTGTCTTCAGCCGAATTGGTTGATCATGCTGACTCTTCTGGAGCATTATGCAGGAATAAAACATGAATATAAAGGTCTTCAGTGCTTTTTAAAGTCCCGTACGATGGTAAAAGTTAGAAATGAAATCCTCCTTACCATTGAAGGAAAATGATGAAAATATACATACACAAGAAAATGGATAGCTATCTGTGTGTTGATGATAATTGTACATTGTACTTCCATACACCTGTATGGCGTGGTGTCAAGTTCTCTAACGGCATACTAAATGAAGCTGTCCTTGTGTGCAGTGACACGTGTTAGCCCTTTGAGGGTCACATGGTATTTTTAAACTGCTGTCTCGAGACAGCAGTTTAATTATATCCATACTGGAAAGCACCGTTTACCTGGAGTCCAGATCGTCAGAAATCGAGTATAGAATCTGACTGGTCTCCCCCTCCCCTCCCACCCTTCTTGCCCGCCCAGACAGCTATAGTTTGGTCCTGACTGCTCATTTTGACCGGTGACCGGGATTTAGACTATAAATGTATGGGAGGGTTATACCCCCTTCGTCCGGTCTGCCCTAGAACGCTGCCTCCCCACTCCCCATGATTGGCTGAAACCCCACGGTCCCCGTCTTTGATTGGCTGTGGTGGCGTGACCCACATTTCTCGGCGCCAACGCACAGTTAGGCAGACGCACATGGAGCTTTGACCCCGCGTCCCTTTCTTTGATTGGCTGACGGAGTGGCATGATCCGTCACCTGGTGCATTCGTAAACCCTTCTGTATGGACAGCATGTTAGCCATCTCATATGGGCAAGTAATTCAATTTCCCGGTTCCCTGCGATAAAAACTGACGAGTTGTGACAATAAAACATTATATCTGTGACAATTCTGCAGTATTTCATTCATTTTGTCGCATGTTTGATGAGTGGTTGACCGCCAGCCTTTCGGTGTTTACGAACACAGCCAGAAGCCACTTCGCTGGTACCGCTGCAGCACCGCAGTACCAGCTGAAAATGTTGTTGTTGCCGATGTCTGTGTTTGTGGCCTTAATGTGTTGTTATTTGAACGGAAACTTGCTTTATTGTCGCAGTACACATGGATTATTGTCACAACTCGTCTTTGTTTGTCGCATGGTACCGAGAAATTGAAGGAAAATGTTAGATTTGAACAAAGCCTCACACTGCGTGCTGCGCGGCCCAGTTGGTGGTCCGAGATTGGTGGTCCGAGAACAGGTCTGTATCATTCTTTTATCAATACCCTCAAAACATTGCTAAAATTGCTAAAATTATCGAAAACCTTGTTCCCATTGAGCAGATTTGAAAATAAAGACCGCCATGACGTTCGCCAGCTCGAGCTACCCTTAATCTATAGGTCACACTATGGGAAACTCCTATTATTAAGGGAGTTATGATTTTTTTTGTAAAACTGCCAGTTCTTGGACCTCTCTGCCAGTGCCTGGACTGGCGTCTGCCCCCCGCGTCCCAAAAAAACCTTTATTTTGATCCATTCCTTCCTCAAACCAGCCCTTTTTCGCCGGTGACACTGAAAACAGATAGGTTTTGGCTGGAGGTAGGGCGCTACCACACCCTGGATAGTGCACAGGTGGACCGGCTGGGGCCGAAAAGGCTTCTAGTCACTTATTCTTTTTCGAAACCGATATTTTAGGGGGGCATGTTTTTTATGGGGGCGAAACACCCCAGATTCATACCGAACACTCCATATCTGTGCATATTATTTGCATAATTAGCATAATTATGCAGTGTCCTGGTACTTTTCAATATATATATATATATATATATAGATATGTGCCATTGCTCCCTTATAGAATTCATATGCTTGCAAGGATAAACTCCTGACACCTAGTGACTAAGTATTGACATTGAAAAGATTAATGGCATTTTATTCATTTGTGCATCATGCATCATAGTTGATATATATCAGTACTTAGTCACTATATATATATAACAGCAATTAGTCCATATATGTCAGTACTTAGTCACTAGATATCAGAAATTAGTCAAGACATGTCAGTATTTACATACAATTTGTCAGCAATTAGTCAATATATGTCAGTATTTACTCAATTTTTGTCAGTAATCAGTCAATAAATGCCAGTACTTAGTCATTATATAACAACAATCAGTCCATTTATGTCAGTAATTACTCACAATTTGTCAGATATTAGTCAATATGTGTCAGTATTTACTCGCATTTTGTCAGCAATAAGTCAATGAATGTCAGTACTTTGTTGCTATTTGTCAGCAATTAGTCAAAATATGTCAGTAGTTATGCACAATTTGTCAGCAATTAATTAAAATATGTCAGTACCTATGCACTATTTGTCAGCAATTACTCGATATGTCAGTGGGCTTCTCAGCTCACTTAAAAGGGTATATTTCTCCTCTTTCCTTTCCGCTCGGATGTGTGTGGTGCACATATGCGTGGGCACTGACACATTCCTCTGTGAAATTGTGTAATGTAGTTATCGCCATGAATATGACCTCAGCTGTCGAAATGGCGTTAAACATCTATTACTCACTCTCGATATGTTTGTAATTGCTCATAATTGTCAGAAATTAGTCAATATACGTCAGTAATTACTCACTCTTTGTCAGCAATTAGTCAATATAATTATGTCAGTAATTACTCACTATTTGTCAGCAATTAGTCAATATATGTCAGTACTTACTCAATATTTGTCATCAGTTAGTCAATGTATGTCAGTACTTAGATATCATGTCAAGTTTCGAAGCAATTTTTTTTTCGGTGGGGGTTCATAATTCGGACTTGTAGACTTATGGTGACTAAGTATTGATATTAAAAAGATTAACAGCCTTTAATTCATTGGTGTATCATGCCTTAGCTTGCATGATGCACTCTATCTCAGAAACCATCAGGAATATGGATCTAAAAATTTAAAAAATGGAATCGGCATGGTTGAAAATCTTGAAATCGATATATTACATGTCCAAATCTGCCAATAAACTACAGAGTAATGGGCATTGATTCATTTGTGCATCATGCTTTGCCTGGCATGATGCACTCTAACTCAAAAAGTATCAGGAATATGGGTCTATAAGAAAACCCCCTGTGGAGTGGGGACCTTCATGTGAGGGCATGGAGGAGCAGAATAACTTCATTGGGAGTCCATTAAGGAGGAATTCCCCTTCAATTCTATCAGTGGACATACCAGATTTGTAAAAGGCGACAAACTTGGGGTTTCTTCTGGCATGGGGTGTGCGTGTGGGCAGCTGGTGTCCATATGCGCGGGCCCAGGCCCACATGCTTCTGATTTGCCATGGGATTCCCCCCCCCCCCCCAGTGAACCAAGTCTGAGTGATCAAAGGCCGTTGTTTGTCTGGCCCTGCCTATGGGACCAGGCAAATAAAAGAACACTTGCTATCCTTCGAAAAGAGTAGGGGAATGAAGCCCCGGTAGCGGTTTTCCCCCTCACCCCTCCTCATAGATTCGTTCATTCATCTCATAGATTCGGTCATTCATAGATTTGGTCACTGCTGTGTCGGGCAAGCAGCATATAAATACCTGTCCAAAAAGAAAAGAAAGGACTTAATGTCTGATAAACCTTGAATGTCTGAGTTCCTCGATGGCCCCCGGACGTAAAACTAAACAAACAAACAAGTTGAAGAAATATAATCAGTATGCATGAAAATATTAAAATCGATATATTACACTTTGAAATCTGTCAATAACCAGCTGAGAAATAGGCATTGATTCATTGGTGCTTCATGCCCAGATTGGCATGATGCGCTCTATCTCTGAATCTTTCAGGAATATGGATCTAAAAGTTTAAAAAATGGAATCGACATGGTTGAAAACCTTGAAATTGATGTATTACATGTTGAAATCTGTTGACAAACAGCCGAGAAATAGGCATTGATTTATTGGTGCATCATGCACTGGCATGATGCACTCTATCTCAGCAACCATCAGGAATATGGGTCTATAAGTTGAAAAAATCAAATCAGTATGCTTGAAAACATTAAAATTGATATATTACACTTTGAAATATGTCAATAAACAGCTGAGAAATAGTCATTGATTCATTTGTGCATCATGCCTTGATTGGTGTGATGCACTCTATTTCAGTAACCATTGGGAAAATGGGTCTGAAAGTTTAAAAAATAGAATTGGGATGGTGGAAAACCTTGAACTTGATATAAATATATTACATGTTGAAATATGTTGATAAACAGCCGAGAAATAGGCATTGATTCATTGGTGCATCAAGCCCTGATTGGCATGATGCACTCTATCTCAGCAACCATAAAGAATTTGTATAGGCTGACGCATATGGACGCATTGACCCCGTCACTGGCTCCAAACACACAGTTATGCACCTGAAATTCCCTCTCTGCATTGTAAATTTATATGGAATGATTATTGAACATCATGGACAGCAGTTTTCAAGAGCTATGCTCTCACTATCTTGTGAAATACATTGTATCCCATCTTTAATATGATGACGGTATCCTTGGCGAGTGAATTCCTGAAATTGCTTTCATGTTTGTAGGCTTGGCATGATGCACCAATGTAGCGCTTGTGAGTGATTCACCAGCACTTTATTTGATATATCATGGAAAGTAATGATTATCAAGTTATATGATCGCCCTTAAATGGTGAAGGATGTAGATGAAGCCAATGCCAATCCATTAATCTGACAAACTAAATAATGAAAAAAGCAAAGTATTTTCTATAACACAAACTGCATACAACCTCAAAGTTATCAGCCCAAAGTTCTGAGCTGTGATGGCCCTCTCTTCAAAGACAAACGGGCCAAAGAAGCTACAAAAACATGTCCTGTCCATGGTTAGCACCATAGACTATGGGGATCAGGATAGTTTGTGTAATTTGTGCTGTCTGCTTAAGCAGGCGGAAAGGCGGGGCTGTTGTTTGGGGGGGGGGGGGGGTAAGGTAGTTAGGATCAGTGGAGGGATGGTCATGGTGGCTGTCCTTCACGTTCACAAGGTTGGATCACCATGAGGTCAGGGGGCAGGTACACTGTTAGATCCCCTGCCAAGCCTGGTTCTCCAGTCCCTTTTGAGATGAGTGTACAGCAGCATTAAGCCAGCCATTGTACTGTCCAGGCAATATGTGTGGTCAGCCACCACCAGAAGTTAACTGACATTGCTGAGGGAATGACGACAAAATTGCCTCTCCACGACTTTGGGGTGAGAGCCCAGTATAGTGCTCGGTGAATTTCAGGTGCTGCATGGACTGCCAAAGGATAACAAGTGAAAAAGTAGACGATTGTCGGACGCTTTCTGCATCGTTTCACTAAGGATAATTAGACTCCAGTGTATGATAATACAAAGGGTGTAATACAGCACACAGACCCCTTCACAAATATATGCTTGGAATCTCCGTAAGTATATGAGACTTGGGATTTGCATGCAAAGGATCATTGTAGGAAAAGGCACCGGATAATGTTAGCAGGACCTGAGAAAAGACTAGAGATTCTGACTTTGGTAGGTTTTTGTGCTGCTCTGTATGGGCAGAGCTGCCATGTGATCCGCTGTGACATTTGCTTTTCAACACTCGTGTAAGGATCATCAGGCAGCCCATATGGAAGATTACTCTTTCACATTCAAGTACATCATTCACTCTCTTTTGGAGAGCATTTACACAGAAGTGTAGCACTTACCTATGTTATGCTAAATAAGGCCCTAACTTCACAGTTATGATAGAGATGAACCGTTAGGATGATATCCTTATTGAAAGTTCTCTGAACTATACAAAAGAGATTGGCTGTTAAAATAACTCACTACCGGAGTAGTATATTTCACCAAATAACACAGAAACTACAAAAGCTGGATTATCTTATTATTGCCTAATACAGGACTGACACTTGGGCGACACTATTACACCAGTGGGAAATAAACCTCGTCCAACGATAATCCTTACGAGAGAGATAGGTCCCAGACTGAGCCTGTGACCCGTACCTTCTCCTGGCTCCTGTTATTGTAGCTACTAGTATGTACCATACACAACCATTTATGACAAGATAGACACCAAGTCCCAGGCCTGAACATTGAGACATCCTCCGAGACCAGGCCTCACCATGGGAGGCAGCAGCCGCAACAGTCGCAGGTTCAAGAGCCAGAGGGGCAAAGGTGAGTTGTTGGATCCAGGCCTCATCGTATTATACATGCAATACTTGACAGAGGATGCCCCCAGAGTTCCAGTCGCGGCCTCTGCCAACGAAAAAAGGAATGGGAGGGAAATGGATATAAAACTGTATGATTATGTGTAACTGGCTACGATATTATTGTGTTAATTATGGACTCAGTACAGCTTGCTAACATCGCAGAATGCTGGTAGAACCATTTTAGACAAGGCCAAATGGAGTGCATTTCAGATTACTTGAGGGAAAAAGATCACAGAAAAAAATGAATCTAACTATCTTAGGCAAACGTTAGCTAAAATGCCTAACTTTCAAAGCCAAGTTGTGAGTTTGCATGTGCCCAAACCACCAAACTTTTCTTAGGTGTTTACAGCTAACTATTAGGAAAAAATTCCTAACTTGCCTGATTTTTCCTAGGTTCCATACACCATTTTCCTAGGCCTGCTCTTATTTACAGATGATTCCTTTACTCAGAGTGACACTTAAAGACAGGGTTTTAACACAAAAGAATAGTACTGACCAGAATTTTTAAGACAAAGTTGCTGCTTTTAGCCTACTATGTAGCCTATCGGGTTTCATGCCTATTCCTTTATTTCAATCATTGAAGCAGTGTAAACTCTATGTTAAGGCCAACTCCCACTTTGTGAAAAATGGGTCTAAAACGCCTGTGATTCTGGATATCGGCAGCCTTGGAGTCTTGTCAAAAACAAAATTCACAAGGGTTCCCATACCACCTTACCTTTCTCGAACCCCACTATTAGCCACTATTGGAAGGGAAAATCTGTGATATTCATCACTGTATTAACTAGTTGCTAGTTTGATTCACAAGTACAACATTCTTATGGCTAAAGTGTGTGGAACTTGGGTCCTGATTTATGAAAGATATACAGACCTCTTGTGATTTACTAAAGATTCTTGTTTTCCCCTAAATCACTGGGAATTTCCCTATATCACAGATTTTTGGCCTCTTTAGAGAAAAATATCAAAAACTTTTGATGTATTCCACTCCTGAAATAACAACACTTTGGCAAGGGTTCTTAGCTGTTATTGGACTTCCTTGGACGATAATACCACCCCAAATATCGGCTAAATAACAACATATCCTACATCCCAAGGATTTTCTAACTATTTTCGCATTGTGGGATTTGGCCTTTATGTAGAGTTTAGACACCTGCAGCAGTGCCTCATCATTAAAGAAGCATGTTCAATGCCTCACATTATTTTCAACTCCGAAGCTAAATTGCTCTGGGTTTCTTACATGGTCCCATACTGCTAATATGTTAGTTACATGTTAGTCATTTTTTTTTTGTCTAATTAGGTGTTTCCCCTAAGTGTTTCCCTTAAGTTGAATTAGATTTACTAATTTGGGGTTTTTACTGTGTACTTGGTTAGTAATCACATGGCTCACACTACATGTACAATGTATAACGTTGGCAACCAAAAAGCATTTCAGCTCCCCACTTACAAAGGTATAGGGCATTAGCATATTAGGTCATGGAGGCCGCCATCTTGCTTTGCATCATGGGTAGGCCCCCGACTCCACAGCAGTGCATTCTGGGTAAATTTCTTATCAGCCACTGTTCACAGCTCTAAACAATGGTGATTGATAACACTGATATGATTGATAACACTGATAAGGATGACAAGCTGCATCCTGCCCAATCTTAATCACTTTCGTACCCCCACTATTGTTTCAGGTATGAGGGGAGTGGATTAGCGCGATGGCCTGGGTGTACTCAATGTGGGTGATATGTGCCCTTTTATTGGAATCTTAAAGCTTTATTTCTAATGTATTTGAACTATTAGGTTTAAACTAAGCTTATCTAGTTAAAGTTGGCAGTATTTGCTATACAGAGATATAAAATTCAGAAAATAGCTACAAGTAGTTAATGAGGAAGGGAGCATCAAAGTACACTATACAAAGAGGCCAATTGTTGATCTAGCCCCCGACTACATGAGCCACCTTGCTGATTCTCACAGTACTAGCAATATGCTAGTGCCGTATAAGTCATACATGCACAATAACAGGTGCCCCTTTTCAATGTAACTTGGTATGCATATCTGTACTAAAGCGTGTCAGTCGGCAATTCTTTTCTTCTATATTCGCCATACAAAGTAACTCCTTTTTTTGCCATATCTCTGCACAAAGTGAGCACCAACAAAGCAGTTCAACCCCTCCAGGGCTATAGGCTGGCCACTGGGCTGGGACCGGATAATAGCCAGGAGTTCGACCCTTTAGGAGGGTGTGATACCTTCCAGCCCCAAGTTCATTTGTTATCATGATTCAGTATTAAAAGCACTGTTGTATCTGGTATGAGTCTGCAGCCTATAAACACAACTCAATCTCACAGGTCAATCTCATAGGTCAGCATGATGCTTGAATGCAACGCTGATTAAAATCATGACAGCATAACGGCATCGTGAATTAAAGCTCTATGTGCCCTTACAGGGTTGAAGTTGGTTTTGCCCGTCACAGGTGGGGTCTGACATATGGGATGGTTGACAGCTTTTGTAGGTCATCAACCAAATGGGTTCAGATCAGGGCCTATGCGCCATCCAAGCTTAAGCTGTCATAGAGATTGTTTTTTTTTTCAATTTTTATTCTAAATGCACTAAATGACACACGTCGAAACGGTAGGCCTGCACTGAGAAACAATACTGGGTATCTATGACTGAAATTTGAAATATTGGCTTCCAATGTCTCCTCCCACATATATCCAAAAGGACAAAAAAGTGCGGAGGACATGGCCGATAATGGTACCTTAATCTAATTATCTTTGAATTTAGGATACTGCTATTAAAAGCGAGATACCAAACTTTCCAAAGTCTTGATATGAGAAATTGTGACAGGAAACAAATTGGTGAAGTGTATTAGGCCATTTAACCTAATAATACCAGTTATAGGCCCTAAAAATAAGTTATACTCGTATGCTTATATCACCACCACACTTTGGATGTAGACGAGGTATAATTACCAACCTTGATATACCTTCTTCTCCTGCTAAGTAGTTTACATATAGAGGTAGGAGGGCTCAGTGTCCGTGGATACCGTCTCCAGGGTTACACTGGGAGTAGCAGGGTGGAGATGACAATAGTAGAGCTGCTGGAGGATTAGGATCAGCTACAGATCACTGACTAGCACTGTGGATAGAACAGGGATCTGTATGTATAAATGTGAGCACTGACTGATTGACGAAAACATCTTGGTATCATCTATAGTATATGTCCTGACAGATGAGGCAAATATAGTCAACCACAGCGATGAGGCTCAGGGATAGAGAATTCGGTAAGTGTGTCTCAATGAAACCGTCTCAATTCCGTCCTTTTAAGCATATCACTGTAGGGGCTATCTTTGGATGTTTAAACCTTGAAAGGTTGCATGGTATATTAAATTTGGTGGACATTTGTAGGTCTTATCTTAGATGGAAGCAATGTTGGCCAGTCGCTGGTGCTACATGTGTACATGCTTACCCTTTGGTAATCATGCACTCCTAGTTATGTGGCCACACTTATGAGAAAAGATGTAAGTTGGATGGCAGTGTAAATTATATGATATTGCACTTTATAGTAAAATCATCTCGTTCATGTTTTCTGTGTCAACCTTTCGCAGATCGATGTGGCAGTGAGCGTTTAGGTTCATTCAAATTCGCTGAAGGATCAGTCTCGCTCTTAATTAGAAAAGGGAGCCATTGGTCGTCAATGAAAAGGGATTCGGGCATGGCTATTAGGCCTAAAATTCTAAATATACATGGATGTAAAGCGTTATTATATTGCTATGGTCAAGATACCTAGAAAGCTAATCCATAGTACATGTACATGTGTACAAAAAGCACAAAGAGAACTACTGCAGCAGCCTCAAATACAACAGTGAGGGGTGTGTCCCAAATGTCTACAGGTAAATAAGGTATACATCTAATAAGGTACAGCTACATCTCTTTATGATTCAGCGGCGGATTTAGAGGGTACTTTTTGCCAGTACTGTACTTAAGATTTTAATTACATACGTTCAACTCCAAAATTTGCTAAAAACCAAGGGATGCGCCCCCTCCTTTTGGGCCGCGCCCCCTCTTTTCGAAATCCTTGATCCGCCACTGATGATAATGGTAACAGGCCGTGACCATTACACAATTTCCACCAGTGACTTATATCTCTGTCAGGTAGGCGTTAACTTGGGAATGGTATTAAAATTTAAAGGAAGAGGTGTCTACCTCACTCTCCTTTCTACCTGCCACCCAGCTTCCTACTTCCTGTTAAGTCACTTTCTCCAAGCTCACTATATCCCCTATACATGTCCTTATGACTGGCCCATTACCTATTTTGGTTCAGGCCAGGTATTCCCGTATTTAGCATATATGCACATATATGCTGACAGGCCTCACTGCCCTTCCGTGGACCAGGTTCTACACAGTCTAACAGGTAGTAGTCTGTACTGGAGGACAGGTAGGGAGGTGTGTGTGGTGGGGATGGGGTGTTGACTGAGGCTCACATAGCAGGTGGGTCAGGGTCCTGGTCTAGGTAAGCTCTGCTGGTGGTAGCCAGGAGGACTGTACAAACCTGAATACACGCCTTCTACGTAGTTGACCATGTTAAAATTACCTTTTAGGCTGTTCTAGCCTCTGGCGACGTTCCCTACCGTGTACACACTATAGTAGATGTGGGGTCAATGGGTCCACGTCAGGCGTGGCCACCCTTAAAAACAGCTTACCTGCGAGGGTGAAGCTGCCCTGGCGAATTACTCACCAGAACTCAACTGCATTGGTTCTTCATAGATTATTGAATGTTATCCAGGTGGTTAACTGCTCACGTTCGTGTGGCATCATGTCAAAGCGCATACATGAAGTGCATATATAAGACTAGAGTCATTCACCCCCACCCCCGGGATTGCCTTCCTTATCTAATTGCACCAAGACAAAAGTATATACTTCATTTATACTGATTAGCCAGTATCAGAGAATACCACTGAAGCCTTCGTGTTGTGAAGTAATTACATTGTCCTTACATTGGTTTAATCATGGGAATGGACAGGCCCCCTCCAACAAGTCACAATATTGAACTGGTATCAACAGCAGCTGACCGAGGCTCGGGGTAGGCTAATTGTTTAGGTCAGCAATAATGGGGATGCCCGTGTATACATTGAACCTAAATATCATTGTGTGTTAACACTAATCATAGTATAGGAAGCTATTTTTTGGAGGGGTATAATGGACCATCCAAATATTGGACCTTCGCTACCCCCCCCCCCCCCAACCAAAAACACAGATTGTGTTAAGATAATTTAACTTTTCTTTCTATATTGCTGTCTCAATTTCTATATAAAGTTTCTTATAAATTACATTACAGCCTTCAGCATGTATATTACGAAGGAATATAATGTGTGCCTATACTTCGTACCTTGGTAAAATGTAACCTTAACTTAAGAGACATCAGTTGCTCTCCTTGGACCTCCTGATATTTACCCACTGGCAAGCGTCTTACAAGACAAGTGGTTCCCAAGTTTTGTACGTCCCCTGTTTCTGAAAGAGGGTGTAACGTCCGAGGAGGGGATACCTCTGTTTTTCACAACTGATAAGTTCGATCAGAATGTATATTCGCACTGCCACATGCGCATTATATTATAGTTTCCACGGTCACTGGGTGTATACCTATTTGATGCTTTAAGCCCTAATAACACATATTAAAGGTCATATAAGTGTCAGTAAACGTGATCAAATCTATATCATAGCCCATGCATGTGAGAAAATCCTTCGTAAATAAAGCCCTCAGCAAGCAGTGGTGGTCATTTAAAAAAAAAATACAACTCAAGCAGTGAGATTTCCAACGTCTTGGCCACACCAAGATAAAGGATAAGCGATTTATTTATGAGGTCTTTTTTTCCCTTTTCCTTTTCTTCTTCTCATTAGGCCTACATTAATGAATTCGCCTAACACCCTTCCCGCTTTGTTAACTCCTTGCAACATATTGCATGTGTATTTCAAAGAAACGAAGATAGTCTTTGCTTTAGACATCTAATGCTCAACAAATGATTCTTAAAAAGAAAATGATTCACCTGCATCATTCTTTTTTTTCTGAAGTTGGGCTGTGCTAGGAACTCCATAGACAAACATTTTTAGGTGTGGCCTTATCTTGAGGTACATTGTGATCTAGCCTTGCATTCACATGCCCTCTGTAATTGCTTCATTGCCCTCTGTCTACTCGTCTTCCGCCCCTTAACAAGAATAAATATACTTCGCATCTGAGGATGTGTGAACAAAAAACCTGTAGACCTGCATAGGCCCCAATCTGCAGCCATGCATGGCTTACCAATGGTCTGTTGACATGACGAACTTGACTGTAAGGTGCTGGTAGGTGCGGCGTATAGACTATAGTCCTTCTTGCCACATGTACATGTAGTCTATTCCTGGCGATTAACTTGCAAATGCATTACACCGACTTCCCTGAGTGTGTACTAGCCCCTTAGGGTCGGCCTGATGCATGAATGCAACACTGGCGAGTTACTGACCAGTGCTGCAACCATGTACCTTGACTATACTAAATGGCATGTAGCAGTGATGCATGACACGGTCGTTAAAGGTTTAGATATGGGGAAGATCCATGTGGGGATAGGGTACACAGAGGTATGTACAGGTTCACACCAGTTTAAAATGGATCCTATTATGATCCATGAGATGTGATATTAGGCTAACAGGTTAAACATTAGGAGGTTGCCGTTGGAGGCACCACTGCCCCCTCCTTCCGCTTGCCATGCTGCCTTTGTATTGCTAAGGGCGCTGTAGATGCCAAATTGAATAAAATATAAGGCTGATTACTTGAGATGATTTTTTTTAGGAAAACAGGGGCGTAGGAAAAGGGGGCCAAGGGGGCCTGCCCCCTATCATAAAGGAGGGGGGGGGCTAAGTATGTCTGCCCCCAAAAATAATCTGCCAAGAACTCACAATAAAATGGTCAAGAAGCTAAAACTTTGCATCTCAAATCAAATTAATATGGTACTGGGATTCGGAAAATGGTGGCTTGAGCCTCAAATTAGATCTAAAATTCACCAAAAATTACTATTCTATGCAAATTCTATATAGATATGTATAGGCATCATTGCACTTGAGCCAACAATTCAAGGTGGTCATGGTAAAGCCCCCGCTTGACCCCCTCAATGAAGATTTGCTTCCTACACCTCTGGAAAAGGAAGAAGTAATTGGAAATATCAAGGACAGTCCATAAGAAATATAGGTCATATAATTGTCTTCCGCGTTATATCACACCTACTTATTCAGGATGATCATTACCATAATGCCATATTTGCCGTTAGTAAGAGTTTCTTCTGAAGAATGATTATACCTACTTGACATCAAACTCTGCTCTAGTGCCATCTGTTACTCAATATATCACTTGGAAAAAGTCAGCAATAATCTTGTGGCGATGTAAAATGTATGTTTATTCTATAAGAAACAATCTTTGTTCAGACGCATTATTCTATAGTTACAAATTGTAGCTTTGATAATTAACATGTATCATAGCATTTATCTACATGTTACCAGTGACACTCCTTTCTTGTCTTTGATCCTTGTAATTATTCCCTTTGTCTCCATGTCGAACATACCATACTATACGCCTCCTTGGATGTCGTTCTAGCCTCTTGTTCTGTCTTTGCAACAGGCATAGATAACTCTTTATATGCTGATATCATGTATCATTCTTGGCATAAAACACTGCTGCTATAACATGGTGTCCACCATTAATTCTAAGTATTTACCTTTAAAATTGATAGAATCCATTGTTACGAGTGGACGAGATGGCCCTCCACCATCTTGGTTTCATGTTGATGTTCCCCCCTAGTGGACCGCCGCGGAAAACACTCCATTTACACATATTATAGAGCACGTGTAGCCTTCTAAAGTTATTAAAGCAATTAAAATATATTCTATTTGATATTACCGACCTCCAATACATGATTTGAAGCCTATAGTTGCTCAAATTGGCCAAAATACGATGAAATTTTCTGGTACCGCGTAGCAAATCCAAGCAGACGGTTAGTTTAATCTCTACACACCAGGCGGCGACACAGGTACTGTTGACTCGCAAGTTTACGATTTATTCCTATTAAATTCAGCCATAATATCAAGGAATCTAGTCGGCAGGGAGTTAGAATAATGTGTCAAGGATGTTATGTCCAAAGTATGTCGTCAGATTTGGTCTTTAAGCTTAAAAATGGAGGAATTACATTGGTGTCAACTCGTTGTCAAGGTATGACTGGTCTGCTGTCATTTTGGATTCTTGTATCCCAATATATGAGAACTCGTTTTATCCACTTTCAGCTCTCAAATCAGTGCCTAATCTCGATAACCATGTTATAATCTTGGCATAATACACTGATGCTACTCTGGCGAGTTCATGTATCACGTTGACCCTTTTAGAATGCACAACCACAAAGGTTCGACATGATACGCTAGTGAATTACGCGAGAGGCTTACATTGATGCATCATGTCAACCAATTGGCATGATGCATCAATGTACTTTGTGCATCAAAGGGTTAACATGAAGTTATGTGGAGTAAAAGGCGTATTAGGTCAACTGCCACACTGGTAAAAACTACATCAATATTGCTGTTTCTTTACCTTGCTCCTTATGTGTCTGCAAGAAAAGTATACATAGCCTTGTACAGCCTGTTCCTCCAAAGCGCATCTCCAGGGAACCTTGTGCATTAGTATTGTGTGTGTACTTTCTCATACAGCTTTGCCTGCTCCCAGACTCATGCTCGGTTACTCGTTCAGATATCCTTGCCACCCAGAAAGCACCATACATTGAGTAACTTTGAAGCTTTTCCCATCTCTTTGACTTGGGGCCCCCTCTCCACAACTTTCCTTTGAACCGCTTTAGCCATGCTTGTTATGCCTCACATGTTGAAGCATGGGTTAGGACTGTGAGTGTCAGGTATAGATTACCTTTTTGGATGTCAATGTACGATCACTTAAAGCATTGTACAAAAAACAGGACAAAATACGATTTGAAATAGGAAAACACTCGCCATTTGCTAGATTTTTTAGGAATTTGTGTCCTTAGCAAGTTAGGCAGCATGCATATAGGGTTATGATATATATAGAGTCTAAGTGTTACATGAAAATAGATAATGTAGCATGAAATAAATCACAGTAGTGATGAAATAATTATATTGAATAATATCAGAATACCATTTCACCAATATAACTTTTCCAAACTTCGCAATATTGTCTCAACGAAAATGCATTATAAGATTGAACCTGGTGTGTAATGCAATTATACATGTATAATTGCATTATCAGATATCTCGAGTTGTATCAATTTGAATGGCTAGGTCGCGCCACTCATACCCATAGACCCCTATACGCCTGGATGAACAAATGGTTTGAGTCTTTACCACCAGGAGCTAATAGTACATCCGCCGCGGTCAGTAGCAGGTAACTCGGGCAGTTTTCACAGCTTTCCTTAGGCTTAGGGAGGCCTCAGTTGCACATGGGAAAGGAGGGGGGTGTCTTATCCTTTGATGTATTGAATTCAGTGTCAACGACACTTATATGTATTATGTTAGAACTATCACTCACTATTTGTTTGAACTATCTTAAGTGTCCAAGACATTAAGACATTATTCAACATGCTGGCTCTATACAGAGGAATCTGCCCGAGTCACGGCGCCAGAAGTACTATAAGCACCTAGTGGCAAACTCATGCACTATTTGCTCATCCAGGCGTATATCACACATTCAGAAATTCTCAGCTGAAGACTACAAATGACAACTTATCTAGACAAAGTTGCAAATACATTGTAAAAAACTGAGTATCGTTGCAGTGCTCAATCTTGACAAGACTGCATATCAAAATAAGGGTAAAAAGATATATTAGGCAATTGAATGTGGTTTACAAATAAATAAAGGTAACCCATTTAATACCATTGGGCATTCTGTAAACAGAAACTCAAGATATCCTGAACACAAAGTCTTGACTTGTAAAGATGACTCCACATGTTCAAGAAAGAAGTACCATGGTTTTGTGTAAATTACTATCAAAAACATACATAATTAGAGCTTTGCTTGGAAAAGCACAATACTGTTAATGTTTTGACATAAAATTTATGACCATGACTGTTTGCACCTTGGGGCTGCACGGTGCTGGCTTTCTATAGAAAGGCCTATGTTTAGAGTTACCTTCTTGGAAATAACTTTATACAATAGTCCGGAGGCCAAGGTAGCATAAACAATTTCTTTCGAGTTTCTTCATCTAGATAATTAATGTCATGGTTGCCAGAAAAGAGAGGTTTAATTACAATACCATGCAGGACAATAACTGATATTATAAAATGCTGGATGATTTCAATAAATAGGTCAATTATCATATGAAGTGGGAAGTAGTGTTGTATGCTCTGGTGTACTTACCCATATTCCATTTATATTTCAGTTAACCACCTGGCAACCATAACAGAAAGTATGCAGTGGTAATTAAATCCCAGATTAAATTTTTTTTTAGATCTACAAGGCTTCCATCATTCAAATCTATAACGCTCTACTTATAATTCACAATGCCCCTTCAAGATTACCGTGCCAAGAGTGAAGGCTAGTGAATTCCCTGTTATGACATCCCTTTGGTCGAGTGCCTGATCATAAACATAGGAATGTTTGTCCCAAACACGGGGGACACTTTACAACTGTCAGAACATAAATATGTGGCGTGTATTTGAGGGGCTACATCTATAAAATTCAGTCTATACGCCTGGATGAACAGTGCATGAGTTTGCCACTAGGTGCTTATAGTACTTCTGGCGCCGTGACTCGGGCAGATTCCTCTGTATAGAGCCAGCATGTTGAATAATGTCTTAATGTCTTGGACACTTAAGATAGTTCAAACAAATAGTGAGTGATAGTTCTAACATAATACATATAAGTGTCGTTGACACTGAATTCAATACATCAAAGGATAAGACACCCCCCTCCTTTCCCATGTGCAACTGAGGCCTCCCTAAGCCTAAGGAAAGCTGTGAAAACTGCCCGAGTAACCTGCTACTGACTGCGGCGGATGTACTATTAGCTCCTGGTGGTAAAGACTCAAACCATTTGTTCATCCAGGCGTATAGGGGATTGTCTTAGTGGATCTTTGTATTTCACTGTATAGTGGGCAATGCACTTTTTTTTCTTTTTTTTTTTTTTTTTGGGGGGGGGGGGAGGGATATGCCATGAGGGATGTCCAAGGATCCATACTCCCTATCTTCTGGATATTCTCCTTCTCTAAAGGGTTTCGTCACATTTTTGTGTTATGCTTGGGGTGCTATAACTTTCTATCTCAAGGACTCTGTAGACCGAGCATAGCGATTATAGGTCTAGGCCTAAAAAAAAAGTTTGTTTCCAGTTACCCGACCGACCCTAGCAAAGCAGGGCCGATCATGGAATTATTTTTTTTATTTTGTGATTTTTTTTACATTTTTTGGCAGTTTTTAATGATTTTTCCAGTAATTTTCATATTTTTTTCATCAATTTTTCGTGGAGCATATCCAGGTCCCCATCTATTGATATATAACATTCATTCATATCTTTTACATGTGCCTCACATTTCTTGTGTTTTTCATAATTCTACTGTAATATAGAATCCAACATGTCTGCCCATACATTTCTATACAAAATAAAAAAAAAAATAGAAAAAAAAAACAGAAAAAAAATCCGACCTACCGACCCTAGATGTTTGAGGCATGTAACTGGAAACACGCCTTTATTAGCGCGGTGATTTCTATTTTCGTTCACTGTTCTTCTCCTATGGACTATTTTGGCACAATATTGAGGCATTGTTATCAGCATATGTATGTACTAATGGTAGATAACTTGTTTTTGTGATATATGTTTAGTTTGGGTTTTATGATTAGATTAGACATTTCAGCTCCTGGAGCTCTATGGAAGATTAGCATAAGACAAAATTAAGATTCACCAATACATCTCTGTAGGCTTTATCTGATAATTCTGTGGTCTGAAATTGCTGTATATATGTACTAAAGGTTTCATCTCACAGGGTTATGGTACATTTGGATCATATATTCTGTATTTGAAGAAGATATTTACTGTTTAGAATTTCTATAAATCTCTATGGAGAGACAAATGCTAAACTTGGTGTACCCTGTCTACAGAGGGGAGGGGGTTACCAGTTTGGTGGGGAGGGGGTTGTGACCAGCTGTATGCTGTTGGGGTTGGTAAGACTGCCACACACAACCCTAGTCATTCTGGGGTCCTTGGTGCATATGGTTCTGGGTCATTGAACATGCCCACCTCTACCATTTGTAGTGGTCATCTATGGGCAGGCAGAACTTCTCGGTAGTAGACCTAGTAGTACAAGGCAGCACAAGAGTTACAGGGTGAGCCAGATGGTACAACCTTTAATTGCCTTTGAAGTTAGCTTTCCTATTATTCTATCACTAGACACAAGATTACAAGTTGCCGCGCTATGTCTCACAGGTCTATTCTCTACTATTCCATTAAAATCTACAACACTACGGTTTTATTTTTTTGCCCTATGTAGTATTCGTAGTATTCCAGATCGGCTGGTGTCGCCGCCTACCGTGTTGGAGGGTGAAACCTTTGTGACGATGTCACCAGGTAGCATGACAATTTATGCAAGAGGTATACAATAATATATAGTTGCTTCCTTTGTGCATCTCGCTAAGATAGAGGTGAATTCATGCGAACAACCACCATAGCTAGTGACACTAAGAGCCACCTTGTCATTTTTCAGACACAGTGGTATTCTTGGCAGTGACATCCACTGGGACCCTGAGAACACCTCGAAATGAATATGATTATTCGGATGAGACCCTAAGAATAATGATGGCATCTGTAATCAATTAAAAAACATGCACATTCGGTAACAAAGTTTCTATTCAATTTCGGCATTACACCATCCTGGACATAATAGATGACTGTTTATCTTTTAAGTTTTAGCTTGAGAGACAACATGTCACATGTCATAACTATGGCTCAATGCCAACTGCCTGACTTGTATGTATGTAATATGCATGAACCTTCGCTGAAGTAAAAAGTTTTCAGGCATTGTTAAGGTGGTAAAAGCGTAACAGTAGTTATAATGAGTTTCCTTTATGCCACATACAGCAAATTTAATACAGAAAGGAATGATAAATCACCTCTGCATGGGTCCTTAAATGAAATTAGAATATGGGCTTTGCTGTGAGAAATGCTATACCTCCATGTTTAATGTCCGTATGTACTTAGTGGCCTCATACAATGGTAGAATTAGCCAACAATGAAAGTTCCCATCAAGCCTAAGGCTATGGCAGAGACACTCCTTTGGCCAGATCAATATTGCGACTTGGGATATAGGGAGATTTGCGGCCTGTTGAAATCTGGGGGTTGTAAACTTCATTCATACCTCTTCTTATGGGCGCACAGCAAACAAGTAGAGAACACGTTCCCATGTACATGTATTACCTACCCATTCCTGTCACCAGTTCTCTGACAGACTAATTTTGGAATAATGTGACCATTTATAGCCTCCTGTCCACTAAACTGTTACAATGTATAAGAGTTAAGACGTTTCCCATATTAATTCGAACCAGTAATAGGTAACCCTTTAAAAAGTCGAACTTGAACTTAAAATTGAAATGCCTGAAGGTTTTGTGCTTACCTTTCCTTTTGATGCATCAACATAAAACATTGTGACTGGCTATGCATTAGTGCATCATGGACTATACTATGATTATATACCCTCTGCCTTTGCAAAAATACAGTGTAAATGCTTGTATTCCCTCACTAAGGCTGCATTACAGAGATGCCACTTCCTCTACTTTGTTTGGAATTCCTGATTTTTAGCCGTGATTCAATGCATCAAATTTTATATTTTTTTGTCAAAAGTATTATTGAACAAAGTTTCCGACCTTTTGCTGATCAGGGTGTATCATCTATGCCAGTGCCAACTAAAAACGAGCATGTTGTATTTCAGCGCTGTGCTATGCTTAAAGTACCGTTGAAACCAGTCTCTTCCACAGTACAGTTTTATTTGTAGGCTAGATGTGCATTGAAGTGCATATTACGACTTTTCACGGTTATAAAGTGAGACCATAAACACAGAATTGTGATACTGAGGAGGTAAGAATGTATGTTAGAATGCAGTCATCGGTCGAACTAACGGACCTGAAAGAACACATTCAATTCATTGCCTTTGGTCGTTATGTCACACCATTGCAGGCATGACTCGCCAGTACTGCATTCGGCCATTATGCCGGCTTTCCGGGAGTGGATCAACCCTGTATGGTTGGCATGATGCACTAATGCAACCCTACAAGTTATATACTTAACAATGCTGCATCTATGCATTATGATCACAGGATTGAGTATTAATTCATTTAAGCGGCCAGTAAAGAGCTAGGTCCTCAGTGGGATGCCATAGACGGGTAGTTATTTTTAGCCATGCTCTAGGTTTGCCTGACTTGTTATGACTGATTTAAGGTAAAGCCATTACTTCCATAAGTTATATCTCCTCATGTATATTTGTCAACGGCAGACAGCTCTCACTTTTCCATCTGCTACTTTTTTAGACGATGGGAAAGACCTGGATATGTAGGACATGGACCTATAGATGCGACATGGTTCCAGGGGTGCATTCAATAAGGAGGATGAACACAGCTTTTCACTGATGACAATTAGTATTTGTCAATGAGGAAGGTGGTGGAGGCCAAAGGTGAAGAGGGGGGTGTCTGGGGAGGGTAAAAAAACCCAACAAATAGTGACAAATTAACCCTATAAGTGCTGCATAGAATCTTAATACACGATTTCATTTTGTTATCAGCACACATTAATGCAGGTAAACTATAAGTTTTGCAATCATCCAATATGGCCATGCTGACTGTCCAGGAATGGTGCACCCCTGAAGAACTGGCAAGATGCATCAATGCATTATGGAAGGTTTCTATCCCGGTTACTACCCAGGTGATGCATTGTTGCTTCCTGATAATATCAGTCGATTTCCTTGAGTACCATATCTTCCTGAAATGGTTAGAACATTAAAGAAGGCCAGAAATTAGGGGGGGGGGTGAAGAAACAAAAAAGTGACAAATTAAAAGAGTTTGAAAGATCCTAAAGATATTCAAATGAGATGCAGTTTATATGTAAATAACCGTATCAGTAGTAGTGTGTGGGTGTTACAGATGGTTTACTCAGCTGTAACATGGTAATGTTATTTTTTTATCAGATAGTTTTAGTCCGAGTCGTTACAAGGCGAGTGATAGTGAATGTCTGTTTCAGCTAGCATTATTAAACAATAATGCTAATATATACAATACTAGTAGACTATGAAGCACAGTCTATGAAGATGGGTTCTAGATCTTAATTTCAAGATAGCCAACAATTCCCTGACTCTTAGGTGAAAGTCACACTTTCTTTATCAGTCAATTTTGACCTCAACTGGTTTGGAGGCTATCGGTCGGTGTACAACTGGGATGCCTGACAGTTGAATTTCATATAGTGAGAGTTCAAAACACTTGCCAGTTGTTTGAATGCCCATAGTGATCAGTCAGATAAAAAGCTGCTGTAGTGTTATGAAATCCCCCGGGGTGAAATCCACATGTCAACCCTAACTGTTTGGGTGAACGGTAGCTATAGGCTGCAGGACACTAATTATTTTCTCACTGTTGGCTTATATAGCATATGGGCGAAAATAAAATATTTGTGCGAATTTCTGGTCTTAGCCACTGTTATTTTCATGTAGGCACACATTTTTCCCATTAATTTAGGGCCATGAGATGTGGTACAATGTAATTAACTTTTCTGCTATCGGCCGTAGAGTGCGGACATACCCAGATTTGGGGGTTTTGCAGTGAATGATTACAATAAATTCTGTAATTGAAAAGAGTGCACCCCCCTCAACTTACCCTCAAATATCAGCCTAAATAACACTCAAATCGATTAATATACATCCTAAGGATTAATTTGATGCCTGGTTTGCCTACCCACTGTCAGATTTTAGACCAATAATCATTGTACAACACCCTTCAGTGCGGACCTACAAAGTGTCTCCTGCTGCCACCTCCCGTCAATTGGTGTTCTGCAACCTATACGCTCGTGGATAAAAATGGAAACACACCTTTCAGCAACTGCCCTAAAGGTCACCCTTTCTTGCCACGGGTGTCAGTGTCTGTGTTAGTTTGTGCAGAGACATGTATACGCCATGGTTGGTGTGAATCCTTTGCCTACTATACTGAGTATGCTGTCAGGTGTGGGAATGGCCTTGGGTGAGAACCAACCTCATTCTGTCTATTGAGGTTTCCCATAATACACTCTGTTTGTGGAGGGTTCCTGCTCATTACCATAAGTAGGTCAGTCATGTGACCTGGTCTAGCCAATGGCATTGGTCATGTGACTGACCTACTTATGGTAATTAGCAGGAACCCTCCACGAACAGAGTGTATTATGGGAAACCTCAATAGACAGAATTGTACTGTTACATCTTGAAGATGCCTCAGTATAGTAACCCACAGTAATACTAGGTCATAGCTAAGAGCAGTAAGTAAAATCCACAAAGAAATTCTTTAAACCAGACTTCTGAAGCTAAAAGGGATTTGGAGCGTGAGGTGTCTAAAATAATGCAAAAGTATATATCTATGAGCAATAGTTCATAGTCAGACCATACATTTAAAGTGGGTTTGGGAGAAGGGAACCTTGCTCATCTAAAATGCTGTAGCATAGTGCAGGGTACAAAAAATGTTGGCAAATCTCTGTTTGTGGGAAAGGGATGACGGAGAAGGGGATCATGCCTGAGGCTACAGTGTTAATATCCACATAGGAAGGCAGTTCCCTGACTGCTCTAACCTTGGAAGTGTTTGTATTCAGAAGATGAACCACACTGATGTTTTTCTTTTGTTGCCCTACTCTAAAACGCAGTGTGTACCTTTCTACATTTGGAGTTATCGCGAGAACACATCGGGATTTACTCGATGCTGAGATCACAGGAGACGACTTAGGATCTCAGAGCATCACGCACCTCTCGTCCTGGACGTGACTTTGGAGGGGGCTTCTACATCCCTCAACTCACAGACTCCAACGTAGTTTGGCAGTTCAAACAAGAGTGGCATTTATTACGATGATTACCACATTTCCCAGCTGTAGAGAGGAATTGTAGAGATCTTATTACAGCCCCAACAAGGCCTGGATCATGACTATTGGCGCTCCATGATCTAGTTCACCCATCTAAAATTCACATAAAAATAACGTCATGTTCTCAAAGGTCAAAGTGGCAGGGATAGATGAAGTTTCATCAAATCGTGCATATCTATAAGCATAGAAAATGAAAACAAGTCCAGACAAATATCTATCCAGTATAATTATCTGTTAGATTCTGAGACCAAAGATAAGTATGAATCCATGCACAACGTCAAGGTGGGATGAGGATCTGAACAACTATATATATAAAAAAAGAATCTATATAACTAACCATAAACCACACAGAGAACACGGTGTCTAAAGGACATCTCTGGCCATGGTTAGCCTTGAGTGAAAGAACATTAACCTATAGCTGGGACAAACAAAGTGAGCAACAGATGGCTGGTGCAGTTGTTAACATGATCTCTGCCATTCCAGATCACACACAAAATGGACAAAGGGGGTATCCTGGTTGACCGGGACTTCCTCCGAGGGTGCCATCTTGTCCCCCTTAGAGATGCCACTGTTACTGTCATCTGCAGTGCAAATCACTGTTTCATGTGAGGACAATCAGAAATTACAAGCAAGTACAAACCAGTCGATTGACTTATGTTTGTATCTATATTGACTTATGTTTGTATTTATAAATACATGTCTTTTACCATTGCTAATTCTGAGTGGCTAACTGCTGGTTTCTCTTTAACTCTTTCTGGAATGGTTTATACTTCATGTTGATATAAATGCAAGACTGTACACAAGAATAGCTCAAAAATGCATTTTCTGTAACAACGTCATTTGTGTTCCGGCTGGTTCTGTTTGCTAACGGTCGCGAATTATTGAAAGAGATCTGTTAGGATCATTGTTAGCATATACTACTAGAACTTTGAAACCTGGCCCATATGTCCCCTAGATCGGACCTAGATGTCTTTGGGGGAGGACATGTACCTTTACACTGACATAGACTTAAATTGCAACCCTTTTCAACCGTCTGTGATGCAGCAAGCAAAGCAAAGTACAGCTGTCATATACACAGAATCTCTTGGACAATGATAAAGATACATGTAACACCTATCCATAGCCATTGAAGACGATAATTTTACCTACGTATTCATGTCTGCCAGTGTTAAGGATCCCTTCGTAAGAACCCCCAACATAACAAACTGTAACCTGTGAATTCAGCTGGGAAAGACTTGGTTTATGAGGTCATAACGCATCACGGCAATCATGTCCCACAGTTACATGCATATCAAAAAAAGCCTTCATACAGGGTTGTAATGGTAGCATTGTCTTGGCACTGGAAAGGGGAGATTTCACGCTCCAGTGAAAGTTAATTGGACAATTTTACCGAAGGGGCATTTGATAATGAGCCCTGGAGGGAAGGGAGTTCTATTGGCGAGAGTAGGGAGGGCACAGCCTTATTTAGTCAATATATGCCTGTCATAGACCTGTTTTCTATACATGTTCCCATAGTTACCTCTGTTTGCCTTTCCTACCGTGACCCATTATGATGTTCCCGTGTACCTTACACAATATCCAGGTTTCTGGAGGCCTTCTGTGTCTAGCAGAGATAATAACCCACATGTTGCAAAAGAGAGACCACCTGAGGCATCAGCATGCCATTGGAGGAATGGAAAGAGGTATATTCCACTTTGGGATGTCAGATAATGTACTTTCAGAAAAAAAATGGCAAAATAATATCGAGACATTCCCCCGAATTGCCACCCTAATGGCCAGGGCCCCTGGCTCTAGATATATTGTAGGAGACGTCCTTCTGACAGCTCCAGTATCGATAGATATCATGGATGATCCTAATGATCCCTCACTTTATAACGTTGCCTTCTCCACCATTACCAATACAAGGTCCGTGTACTTGTATGTATACACTCACATCCACAATGTTTGTTAGTAGCTGGCCGTGCCTTGCTATAGAACTGGATCCCTCCTGCATAAACCCCCTCCTCCAGTATCCTACACCTCCCGTCACCGACCACTGAACAGTAGTAAATATCCTCAATATTACTCAACCACCATAAGGACCCTTACCCCTCCCCCCTCCAGCGGGCCCCATACAACAGCACCAGCACACTACTAATACTACCCCATGTCATGTAATTGTTGGGAGGCAGTGACTGGAACCATGCGCCCTCCCTCCTGGGCAGTGAGTGCTCACTCAGTGGAGGCCTGAGACCGTTACCTTTTAGTCAGACCCACCTGAGCCTTTCCCCTCTCCTGGTGCTGCTGACTTACCACAGGCGGGACTGCTGCTTATTATACTGGATCACATAGGGAGGAGGAGGTACCATCTGGAGGCAGTCTGAAAACTGGGAGAGTTTTAGGCTTATACCATGGAACGCATTGGATCTATCTGTGAAGGACTCATCAGGTTTTAGATATAGGCCCTACATGTACCTCAAGCATGCATATGCCTCTGCTCAGGATAACTATTCTTCATATTATTGTGTGTGGATGTACCATTTTGAGGAAGTACGGTGAATGCTTTCAAGGAGAAGCCTATGACTAATGGTGAACTACTAACATTATACTAGTAGGATCTTGCACTTGGAAAAGCATCAAACTCATACTGTACATTGGTTATCAGCATGTAGGTAGTACAACCCATCGCCTGTCTATTCTATATGTACGCCATATCAGATATGAGGCCCGGGGAGTAGGCCTATAGCCTCGGGGTATCTAGGATTCTGCATATGGTCCAGATGAAAAGACTTGAATCTAATCATGGATCAACCAGGAGGTTCGAAGGTGACTGTGTACATGCATGCTTAATTCTTTACCACTGAATACCTCCAGTCCCTGTTTGGTATTGGTTAAACACAATGGTTTCCTCACGTCCATAGTTGACAGGGGGTG
Source organism: Acholoe squamosa (assembly GCA_949317995.1). Classification (NCBI taxonomy): domain Eukaryota; kingdom Metazoa; phylum Annelida; class Polychaeta; order Phyllodocida; family Polynoidae; genus Acholoe; species Acholoe squamosa. The sequence goes on from OX439038.1 coordinate 48,624,125, forward strand.
TGTTGTGTGTACTTGCCCTCACTGCTCAGCCCCAGCCCACCACAAGACTTGGAACCTTAACACACACACCAAGGCCCAGTTCCAGCCATCTCCATGGTGGTGCTATCAGAACTGGATGTCCATCTGGCTCTATAATATCATGACTACTAACAGAGTCATCAAGCTCATACTACTGGGATATGTTAGAAGCTACTGATGAGCAATACCCTAATGCAGGATGCCAACTAACAACTGTGTAGAAAGAATTATGTTATTGACTAGAGGACATTAAGCTCACTAAAGATAACTATCAGTCATTGAGGCAAATATATGCTAGACATAGTGTATACTTGTATGTGGTGTGTACAATGCACAGCAATGTCAGCATTCCACCATTTCTGCTATTGTAAGCAGTACTAAACACTGAGGTAGTTTTATGACCGGAAATAGGGCATCTGGTGCACTATTGTTAATGGCTATTGGGATGGGCCTGACATTGAGTGCTCATGGTTATATGCTCTGAACATAACTGTACTGATCCAATCATAGATGCATCAAGACACCTGAGGGATATCAAAATACACTATTTGATGCCAAAATGCTCAAGGTTGTAGAGGCCTTATTAGGATGTTGGTTAGAAAAGAAAAATATGGAAATATCATAAACAATTGGATTACCCGGAGCCATTTTGCCTGTATTACATGTCGACAAGGTGCACTTGTGTCGACAAGATGTACTTAAATGGAGTAGGAGGCTTCACCTTCAGATCCAAGGGCAATTCTGATGCTATTGGGGTCTGAACTCCCTGACTGCCTTGATATTTTGCCATATTGATTTGTTCAGTGTGCCATGCCTTTGTTACCATCAGAACCACTGTCTGGACTGTGACATGTCAATTGGTTCAATCACATGTTTCCCGGTGGTTCTCTGTGTATAAAAGAAATGCCACAGCTGTAGCTAGTTCTTCGCGTCTACTTTTTCTCGAGCCACAAGACATGGTAGGCTTCGTCCCCCTAGAAGAGACTCCCATTATCATGATGGAGGATCCGTTATGTCCCTATCGCCGTCATCACCGGGATCAACTCCTGCTCCTGAAGTGGAGAGACTCCACCTTTACCGGCATGAAAGATGGTAAATGGGCATCCGTGATGGTCTAGTCTCCTCTCATGGCTTCCCTGCCTACTGCTGCCACTCTCCAAGCAATATTGTCAACTCCTAACAGACAAATCCTCTGCTAAGTCCTGTGTACAGAATATACATCAACTTCTGTATAGTGCTCTAACTCATTACTGACTGTCCTCTAGCCAACCATCTTTCCCCCCCGTATGTCATCAGCTTGTCCTCCTGAAAAGACACTACTGGTCTAGTTTGCCTAAAGCCAGGAACAAGACTTCTTATACTGCTACTTAGCTTGGTTCAAGTCTAACTATTTCTTCTCTCATCAACCACTTTAGATATATGGGACTACTTGAAACTGCACTTTCTTGCTACATTTCAAACAACAGTCATTGACCTGGTAGATATAGCATTCAACAAGAAACACTGATGTTAACTTGTGGCATGCAGAATAATTAAGCTATTCTCAACATTTCTTAGAACTGCTAAATGATAATTATGAACAGCAAATGATGAATACTTGCTTTACGAATTAATCATCATCCTTTCCAACTTTACTGGCGGAAGAGGTCCTTGCTATGCATGAGTATTGTCTAGATGAAGTGCTGCCCTCTCAATCGTCAAGTCTGTGTCGAATTCCTTTTAATTATATACCATACTGTAGGTTTACTCTTCTGGATACCCCGGGCTTTTGAGGGAATATACTTTCTATCTCGTCCACTTGTACAAACACTTTGACTGCTTCTTTTCCATAGACTCATAACTTCCATCATAAGCCACATGTACACACAATTCAAAGGAACTCTTACAGGATGACCACTGCACATGCTTAGAATGCTTAACTTACCATGCATCTACTATCTTCTGCAGAGGAGTCATTGGAATTGTACTAAATGCCACTAGAGCATGCTTTTTAATTGAAATACCATTCCAAGGAATGTTAACATTTATCATGGTTGTGCAAGGTTTTAGAGAGGATAAGTTTGCCATATGAGATAGACATAAGCCTTAATAAGAAGGCAGCAGTTAGTGGTAAACCATTTCATCTTATGTGTTCACAATTAAGTAGTCGAAGGATCACAATGTGGTATGGAAATTCCTTTGAGAGGAATCCCAAAATATTGGCAATTATGTAGATGAACCAAGTGCAGAAATATACATGACCAGCTAGTGAGCTGAATTTATGCCCACGGAAAACCAGCAAGCCTATGCTTTGAACATCTTATGAATGTCTTAGAGCTATTCTGATCTTCAAAATGCCTGGAAAACAATTAGCTGTGACCAGCTCCTCATGGGTTTTAGTGAGCCCACCGCTCACTCTGCCCCCTAACGAGACGCCACCCTTAAAGGGTGAGCAACTCGAACTGCCTGCAGCGCCTCCTGGTAAGCTACTCATGATATCACCAGGTGAGACAGTACTGTCACCTGCTGAGACAGTACTGCCACCTGGTGACGTGACTGTTGTGCCACCTACAGAGCCAGTTGCCATGCAACAGGATTTGATTGTACAATCCCCAGGTAAGTAATTCATAAAGATTCCTCTACCAGGAGTGTATTCAAAGAAACAGCTACTGATAATATGCTCGTTCAGGTCCTCTATATTTTTTTGTAACTCTATGGAATTTGCATGCAAATCCTGCTTTATGGGATGGAAAGTGAATACATTGTCTTCTATTGGCTTTTTATATTCATGTCTTTAAGATAAATCATAATGCAATATAAGAATAGCAGGTGCAATATATGGTAGTAAGGAAAGTTACACATGGCTGGACAAATATTAAACTCGAAAAGCGAGTTATAAGAGCCAGGTAAAAAAAAAAAGGAAGTTTTTAGGTGCCTCAGTGTGGATGTGGAAATAGGGGAGGCAGTGGATGTAAAGTTGGCAAATAAAGTGTGAAATGATGCAATAAAGTTCACAGATTATATGTGGTATTGGACCTTAGAATGTCTATTTTATGATGTTGAAAGACTGAACTTTTTACTTTTTGAAATTTGTGAGATATTGTTTCATAAGTACATACAAGTCAGTGGCAGTTTGTGTGCAGTGCAATTAAGACATTTTTGTGCCCAGTGCTGAGCCTATGGGATGCTGATCCATGGATCAACATTCCCGCCCTTTTAGACTGAGGTGGTGCACACGAGCATTGGGGGTGCACCACCTCAGGACGTACATAGTAAGTATCATTATAAACATTGGTGACTGATGAGAAGAAAAAGATTTTTTCAGCTTTTCGAGTTACCTGCAATGCACATTGCTATCCCATATTCAGTATATCATTTTGATTTAGGCTTTTTTTGATAAGTGCTTTACAAAATTTGCTTTTAACACCACAGGGATTACACATGATGGAGAAGGTTACATTAGCTAATTACTACAACACATGCATATATATCTACTGTAATTAACTCCCTCTGTGGAGTGGGGACCTTCATGTGAGGGCATGGAGGAGCAGAATAACTTCATTGGGAGTCCACAAGGAGAAATCTCCTTCCATACTAACAGTGGGCATACCAGATTCGTAAAAGGCGACAAACTCGGGGTTTCTTGTGTCTTGGGGTGAGCATGTGGGCAACTGGTGTCCATATGCGTGGGCCCGGGCTTACATGCTTGTCTTTTGCCATGGGATTCCCCCTCAGTGAACCACGTCTGAGTGATCAAAGGCCGTGGTTTGTCTGGCTCTGCCTATAGGACCAGGCAAATAAAAGAACACTTGCTATCCTTCAAGAAGAGTAGGGAATGAAGCCCTGGTAGCGGTTTTCCCCCTCACCCCTCCTCATAGATTCGGTCATTCATCTCATAGATTTGGTCATTCATAGACACGGTCACTGCTGTGTCGGGTAAGCAGCATATAAATACCTGTCCAAACAGAAAAGAAATGACTTAATCTCCCAGAAACCTTGAATGTCTGAGTTCCTCGATGGCCCCCGGACAAAAAACTAAACAAACAAACTGTTATTAACGTTAAATAAAGCGAATGTGTTCACATGGGGTTTCACCTAACGGGGGGGGGGGGGAGGTATATATTCCCACTCTAATTTTGAAACTTGTATTTGTAGATGCACCTAACTGTGTCAGTGTGACATCTGTAACAGGTACATACAGACATCTCAACATGGCATCAGCAATACATGCATCTACAAAGACAGCTTCTTGATGATGTATTTTGTAGCTTGTTTGTGGACATTCACTACAATGAAAAATGATTATACATGTAATGCCATGCCAAGGCATTAATGAACTATAAGTAGCCTTAATTATTATAAAGTTTGAATTAGACATTGGTCAAAGGAAAATATTATGATATCAGCGATGTGAAGATAGGTTCTTCATAAGAGAGATTGTCCTGCCTCCATCTTGTTATGGTGAGAGTGTAATGAATGCACTAATGCACTAGGCAGTCCATAAAGGGTTAAAACTGAGGTAAGTAGAAGGGGCTGGGGCTGTTACTATAGCTCTCTGATGGTGTTGACTGTGTGTATGAATGGTGAGTGTGGTGGCCAGGTAGAGGTGCACCATGGAGGTCAATACAAACCCCTTACATGCTGCACCACCAGGAGGAGTGGTGAGGAGCTACAAAGCAGCTGCCTAATACCTGATATTCCAGGCACATCAGAATTATCTAAATCCTAGCAAGGTCAATGGTATAACATGTAAGGGTAGAACTTGGGAATTGAAAAGGAGGGTCGACCCTGGCCCAAGTAATCAGCAAAGTAGAACATGTTATGCTATAGGACACTGTAGCAAGAACCCTATATTATGGCTGACTGTAGTTTGAAACAACATGGGGGAAATCAGATTTCCTAAAAGGGAAGAGGGCATGCCTGCAGCGTGCATAAACCCTTGTCATATACATAGGCATATATATACACAGATAGAAGTGAAATCAGGGTTTCCTTTTGAAGGGGGCTGGGTGGAGTGAAACAGGGAGGGCAACTCTTTCAAGTGATTTGACCTGATCCCTCTGTTTGCCGAACCAGAGTTACCAGATGCATAGCAGCTCAGCAAAGTTGCCTCCTATCCTAATATAGGGAAAGTTTACCAAAGTTGCCTCCTATCCTTAAGATAGGGATAGGTCACCAAATGTCAACTCATGTATTTTATCACCTCGAAAACTATGGACCATTTAGCCTCAATATCAATGGTTCAAGAATTAGGCCAAGTGAGGGTTGATGGTGCTGCCAACTCGTCACAGACTTTTAACTACTGCATGTCCCTGTAGAACAGAGGGCCGAATCTCAGTATATAAGACACATAACATGAAGCCTAAACAGTCCTAACCCAAACTACAGGTCGATGGAGTAGGGGGTAGGGTAAGTCTGTGGTTACCCCAGCCTGCATCTCACATTTTATCACCCCTGTGGTTAATCTGGCCATCTTACAACAGGGTCGGACTCACTTCCTCTGTCCACATTAGGCCATGGGCAACTTGGATGATATGCACCACCAAGTCTCATCCTCCTCAGTTTAAAAATATTGCTTCAGCTTTATACTGGTCAGGAAAGCCATTGTGGGAGGGGTTGGATCAAACCATGGAGAGAAAAGAGGTACAGGAGTTAGGGATGTGGGTTGTGGAAATGACCTGGGGATGTCTTGGAACGGCTTGAGGGTGACTTGGGAATGACTTGGGGGTGACTTGGAATGACTCGGGGATGACTTAGAATGACTCAAGAATGACTTAGAATGACTTGGGGATGACTTGGAAATACTTGGGGATGACTTGGAATGACTCAGGGATGATTTGGAATGATTGTGGAGGACCTGGGATGACTTAGGGGTGTCTTGGAATGACTTGGGGGGAATGTCTTGGAATGACTTGGGGAGAACTTGGAATGGCTTGGTGATGTCTTGGAATCACTTGGGGTTGTCTTGGAATCACTTGGGGGAGACTTGCGGGTGACTTGAAATGACTCGGGATGATTTGGAATGACTTGGGGGGATGTCTTGGAATCACTTGGGGGTGACTTGGAATCACTTGGGGATGACTTGGTATGACATGGGGAGGACATGGAATGACTTTGGGGTGTCTTGAAATGACTTGGGGATGTCTTGGGGATGACATGGGAGTGACTTGGAATCACTTGGGGGGATGTCTTGGAATCACTTGGGGGTGACTTGGAATTGCTTGGGGATACAAATTCTTTTCACTTACAAATTCTTTTCACTTACAAATTCTTTTCATGTAATTGATTCGGGAGTCAAATCAGTCAATATCAGTGATCATGAATTGATATATTTCACAAGGAAACATATACCCCTTCCTTGGCAAAAGCTAAGCTTCACTGGACGGTCATACATGCACTATACTGCACTTGCCTTCACAAATATATTAAAGAACCAGGACTGGAACAATTTCTTTGCCACTGACAACCCTAGTGATGCTTGGGACATTTTAATTAATGCAATAAATAACTTGTTGGATGAAAATTGCCCTGTTAAAAGCTTTTATTAACTCGAAAAAGCGAGTTATTAGGAGACACCCTGGGGCCCTGCACTTTCAGTCATTTTGGTGGTGCGAATAAGTTTAAAAAACGATGGAAATTTTGTATCTAAGAGGCAGAATTACTTAATGAATTTGTAGTGCCATTAAAGGAGGAGATGTAGGGGTCTTGCTGGAAAAGGTATTTCATTACGAAGTTTTGTAAATTTTGAGGAATTGTCAATATTGTACAGACTCAGTTGGTTGGCAGCCATAAGACGCTTTTTGCCTCCAATGGTAAAGGTATATGATGTTGATCCATGTATCAACTTTCCCGCCTTTTTTGGCAATGTGGTGTGAATAGTGCAGTTTTGGCGGGAGTTATGCAAATAGTGGCTTGGTGCGAATAACCTGGGTAAGGGAGTGCTGATGCAACAGGATGAGTGCACAACTCATGGGAGCCAATCACAGGCTTTTCACTTTTTGAGTTATCAGCAATTTACATTGCTGCATTATATTTTCAAAAAAGAGAGCCAAATGGCTTGATGCTGGTCTTATGACCCTGATAAAAGACAAAGATGAAGCTTTGAAGAAGTATAAGAGGACAAATAACATTGATGACTATAACATAGCAATATATCTTCGGAACTACACAAAATTACAATGTAAACTAGCAAAAAATATTTTTGAAAAAAATGAAATTGATAACAATGTACGCAACCCAAAGGCCTACTGGAGATCCCTCAACAAAGTCATAAACCCCAAACATCATAATTCCTGTTTCAGCCTTATTGATCAAACCACTAAAACTCCTGTTCCAACAGATCATACTGCTGACTACATAAATGAATACTTTGCTACTATAGGAGATAAACTGGCAGCTACACAAAACCTCCCCTGGGCTTTTTCAGGTATAAACATACAAGATGAATTTAACTTCAGCGAAGATGTTGTTAGGATTGTTAATAGAATTAATGTCAGCAAATCCTTAGGTGTTCCCCTTACATCCACACAAGTTCTTAAAGATGTTTTTACAGCCCTCCCTGAACATTTACTTTACATAATGAACCTGGTAACTAGAACCAAAATATACCCTGATTCTTGGAAACAAGTCACAGTTAAGCCATTACCAAAAGGGGGGACTCCTCAGATGTAAATAACTTACGTCCAGTCTCTATACTCCCACTACCTACTAAATTAATGGAAAAGGCCCTGCATAAACAAATATCTGCCTATTTGACAGCTTCCAATATTTTAACAAATGTACAAGATGGATTCAGGAGTAATCGTTCCACTATTAACAGCTTATCAAAATACACTAATAGTATATATAGAGAGTCAAACAACAAATTGTCCACAACGGCCATCTTCCTTGATTTCAGAAAAGCTTTCGACACCATAAATCACAACATCTTATTACAAAAATTTAGTCATCTTGGTTTCTCAAATAATGCAAAAAACCTAATCAAGCAATACCTAACAGATCGTCTCCAAGTTACTAAAGCCAATGGCAAAATTTCACAAACACATCCTATTACCTGTGGAGTCCCCCAGGGTTCTGTATTAGGGCCCCTCCTCTTCATTGTTTATATTAATGACTTGTCTAATATTCTACAAAACCTTGAGTGTCAGCACTATGCTGATGATACGGTCCTATATATTCACCAGAATACAGAAACAGCAGGCCTACAAGCAGCAATCAATGCCGATTTAGAAAGGGTAAATATTTGGTGCCAATGTAACAAGTTAAGCCTAAATACAAAGAAAACAAAAGTCATGCATTTTGGTACAAAAGCAATATTAAAAAGATCACAAAAACAAGCTTTAACAGTTTCAGATGTAAATCTTACAACAACTACAAACTATAGATACTTAGGTACCATACTGGATGACAACCTCAATTTCAAAATGCACACCAGAAACTTGATAAAAAATATCAACTATAAAGTTTATTTGTTCAGAAAAGTTCAACATTCCCTATACTTTGAATCTGCCTTAAAAGTGATCAAGTGCATGATTCTACCAGCATTGGACTATGCTGACATTATATATGCCTGCACAAATAAAATCATCCTAGAACAGCTGGGAAATGCCCTAGAAAGAGGACTGAAGACTGCCTTTGGTAGAAACAGAATACCATTTGATGATATGTACAAAGTAGCTAAATTTAACCCTCTGTGGGATAGAAGAGAAATGCACCTAAATAAATGCGCTTTTGAGTACTCAATAGTTGAAGAGAGTGTACATGCCCGTCCCATTCATACCAGAGCCCATGATGGTAGGTTAATTTGAGTTATATGGCCCAAAGACTCCTTTTATAAGAAAAGCTTGGAATATAGAGCCTTTACAGCCTGGAATGAACTTCCCATTGAAGCTAGGAAAATGACAGAACTTAAAAAATTCCAGGAATGGAATAAAAAGCTATTTGATGAACGTCTAGAAAACAATAACAACCCTTTGCATGGTTAGAGTGGTACTTGGTCCCAGTCCCCTTATCTCGCTACCCTAGTCTATTAATTATCAGAATACAAATCTCATTTGCTCACTATAGGCATCTTAACACTGATGCCCAAGACAAATAACACCTTGTCTAGACACAAAAACACCGCGCCTGTGGACATTGAACACCACCGTCCAATCAGAAATAAGGCAATAACATCAGCCTGGGCAACAACAGCAAGCCCAAAGAGACAACAACATCATGTCTCTACCAATAGTTATATGTTTTTTTTTATTTCTTACCTATCCACTATCTCTTTCTTACTCTCCTCTCTACTCTCATTTCTCTATCCTCTATTCTACTATTGCATTGGTGTAAAGGGGATGGACAATTTCCTATTGCCCATCCTCTATACATCGTTTATATGTATATAAGTTGCCCATAAGGCATGATATAAGGTATATTGAATTTACATCTATGGTCATAGATAATGATTATAGATTTCCCTACGTTGTTTAAATAGAAAGACAGGACCTGGTCCTATCTTTACGCAGGATAAATAAAAGAATTTCAACTCAACTCAACTCATAACTTGGTATGACTTAAGGATGACTTGGAATCACTTGGGGATGACTTCAAATGATTTATGGGTGACTTGGAATGACCCAGAATGACTTGTAGATGAATTGGAATAACTCAGAATGACTGGAGGATGATTTGACATGACTTAGGGATGTCTTGGAATGACCTGAGAATTGGGGATGTGAATATTTCTTCTCTAATTAGCTTAGAAACATCATTTCCACATCAAAACATACATTTATCAGGGAAAAGAATATACAGGGATGTAAATCTTCAGGTTTTATCAGGATTTCCTGAATGACATGTATTTTTCTTAGACGAGTGGTAGGACGGTTGTTTGGAAAAATAGAGGGCTTTTATATAAAGTAAATGTATGGCTTCCTGATTTTTGCTCATGCCGGACTTAAATCCCTGTATAAATGATGTAAGCAATTATACAGGCTCTGATCTTCAATTGCTGCAGACATCAGTGGCAGAAGATCTCCTTCATGGTGCATGACACAAAGCATGTCAATGAGTTCTTTAGTACAATAAAGAAGAAATGAGAATGGCCATTTTAATTCTTATCAAGGTTACATCATGAAAGGTGGCTCAAAGATGGCAAAGACGCTGCATGAAGGGGTATGCAACATTATACACTAGTCTTCATGTCAGTTGCAGAGGGGGCTTTTCTCTGGGGGTGATTCTGAGCTGGCTGATCTAGTCCCTAACATATGCTGTTCCTTAATTGAATTTTCAATATTCTTCTAGCATGTGTAGCAAGGTTGGAGCAGGGGTGGTTTGACCCAGTACAGTGGACGCAGGAGGTTCTGTCTATACACTCACCATAACCCCCACCCCAAACTGCCCATACTAGCACACCTGACTCACTGTACCTACCTCCTACCTGCCTAACCCTTTAAGGACAGCATTTCCTCCTAATTTCTGCATTGCATTGGTCTTCAAAACTCAGCAATGCAGTGCAGTCGAATTACTCTCCTGCACTGGAATGATAGGTGATGTCTACCCTTTGGCAGCAGCGATGAAGGATAAGCATATAAGCATAAATGCGGATCCTTTTGACTTTCCCGGTAGGGCTGCATTGACGAAGACAAATTGGCAGAGTGCACTTATCCACTATGTGGCCCTTAAATGGCTGGTGAATGGTTTTTATCGTTGTCCTGGAGGGAAAACAGACTCCAGGCCATGACCGCAGAATGTGTGCAGGCTGAAGGTAAAGGTTGTCTCCCATCTGAAGGCGAGCCCCCATACTGGGTGGGGCTTATGGCTACTGATGGCAATATCATGAATAGCAGTTAACACCACAGTAATGAACAATTTAGATTTCATTTAAAGAAAAACACTCCCTTACTGGTACAAGATACTTTTACTCATTTATGGGGAGAACTGACCTTAATGTGACCACTACTCATTAAATTGACCATATATATGAGTGTTCAGTGGTACCACCCTAGAGTATATGGCCTCTCTTCTGCTCAGTTAGTGTCTCAAGGCTGCCTTTATCGGCCTCGCCTTCAGATGGGAGACAACCTTTAGGCACTGTGTTAACGCTGTTTTGTATTAGGGACATGTGGTATATGGGCAGGGGAGGGATCAATGGGTGGGGTGGTAGGGTGTAGGTTTGATTGGTAAGGGGAATGTGGTTAGTAGGATATCTGTGCAATTCACCTCTTGGCAATGTGGATAGGCTTACCGGTATTGGTGATTGATTTGGGATATAATTTTCTAAACAATTTTGGGCCAGATTTCCGTTATAGAAGTAAAGCATTGTCACATAATTTTTTACCTACCAGGTTATTTGTTTTGCCTACCATGGAATGAGATCTCTGGTAGGCCTATAGGTGTTAGAGTATAGGTTGTATGGGAACATCGGATGTACATGTCAGTGATGTAGATAGGGGTGTTACCTGTACGCAGTAGTAATAGAGTGTCATGGTCCTATGTAAGGTGTACATGGCAGGTGTATAATCTTCTACTTAGACCCTTTAACAATAGAATCATGCCTCAAGGTTTGATCTTTGCTTGTTGTCATGATAGACCCACACACCCCGATGAGAGCTTTAATATTTGATTGGGGCTGGAGTGGTAACCTCTTAGGAGTGTACCCTCCTTTTGATAGCCCTGTAGGTTCGGTATCAGTGGCGGATCCAGGATGTGGAAAAGGAGGGGGCGCGGCCACAAAGGAGGGGGCGCACCCCCTTTTTCTGGCAAATTTTGGGGTCCAAAATATGTAGTTAAACTACTGGGGAAAGGGGAGGCGCCCCCGCCCCCCCCCCCTAAATCCGCCATTGGGTATGGTGCAGAAATGCACCTTACTGTGTCAGAAAGGACATGTCACTCCTACAGGGTTAACTTATAAGTTTAACTTACCAGTAGGTGTGGGATATCTGATATCAGTAACTACCTCTTGGTCGTCAGGACGGTTTCCATCCTGATCTCCCACCTACAATGGGTGGCATTGTTACTATGTATTGTCGGCCTTTTCTATTTCACCATGGGAATGTACACACCCGTTTCCCTGCATAGAATGTCGGTTAAAATCCCTGTCATCAACACAGTAAGGGTGGGGTGTAACTCTGTTCTGAATGGGTGTCAAAGGAAGCAATCTTCTTGATGACAGTCTGTGAACAGGAACAGGGACCATGTTTTTATTTTCTAAACCATATTGAATTGTAAATCTCTGTAACACCATTTTAACATTAGCCTTTCTTTCCCAGTGACACCAATCTCCAACCTTAGTAATGTGCATATATGGGGTATAGTAGAATATGTCATGCCAGCTGATAGCCAAATTATGAAATAAACCCTTGCCAAATCAGTACGTTCAGCCTTGAGGCCGGGCTCCTGTTCCTCGGCCAGCATTAGGTACACGATTTGGCTTGGTATCAGAAACTGGAATGGACTGTCCTGTACTTTTTATCATTTAGGATTATCTATTTAGTGTGAATTAACAAGTTCCATTTTACCTGTAGATGGTTACTTTCTCCTAGCCAATTCGAGAAATAGAAATATTCAAAGGGGCTATACTCTACAATTATGGGGTTCATGGTCAAGTTACCATTTGGTTTTGATGGTAACCATATACCCGTATTTTTTTTGTGAACCTTGCTAATCAAGGCTTAAATATGATTACCGGTTTATGTGGCTGAAGCCATTTCATTAGGCCAAGCAGATTTGTGCATGGAACCGGAGGTTGATGCATGTGGATAAGGCCACTTAAAAAAAATTACCAGCTTTGCAGATACCCCCTGCATCAGTTATAAAGGGCCGCATTCATGCTTTTTATTGCTAAATTCATTAAAAAAAATGTGTACAATTTCCGCATCAGCTCAGAGAAAACCTCCAAAAACAAAAATATCAATATCTCAGGTACCATTCCATGTAGCAACTTGATTTAAACAACATATTTTTCTTCCTTTCTCCTCTACAGCATGAATATATCAATTACATTGTGTTAAAATTGGACTCATTAATGAAAATGCACAGAAAAAGTACCTTCCAAATAAAATTGATTGAGAAAAAATAAAAAGGGCCCTCCCGCATCACTCCAAAACCAAATAAAATAAAAAATAAAAAGCCTCCTTCCTGCATCCTTTTTTTCAAAAAAGTATCCGCAAAGCTGATATTTTTTAAGTGGCCTAAGATTGACTGTACTACCGTACAGTACCTAATCACCAAATCAATAAAAGATCCATCAAAATCTGACCTTATTATTCACCAAGAGCCAGGCTGGTGCAATTAGAATCAGGCAATACCTAAATCTCCCTATAGAACCCTCGTGGTAACGAATATGCATCGAATATGTACTTAAGTATGTATGCAATATGTAATTTAAGTTTTAGTATTAGGCACAATCTACCTGAAAAGGGTATAGAATAAGATGCATGGTCCCATATTGAAATATATGATGAAGAGTAGGTCCTTATATCTTTGTGCCGTTACTTTTACTATGGCGGAGGTTATTTGCACCTTGAGATTGAACCTAGATTTAAAAAAGAAAGCTAAACAAAAGTAACATATGATGGTTAACCTTGGTATGAAGTTATAGAAGTTCAAAGCTCCAACGTGACCACAAGGTAATAGGTGCGAGTCCCTGCTGTGCCTTAGGCAGTGTGTAGAATTCTGGGTAAAGTATAATTATTAGTAGAGTCGTGTGACACAATCACCGTCCATACATTTCACAAAGAGAGTCAGCCCGTCTCGTTTTGGTCTCTGTCCAACTCTAACTTCTCATGTCCAATATGTATTTCCTCGTCTCTGTCATGTGAATTAGTACCTCACTATATTTTCTAATATTATCTTGTCTGCCCATTTATATATTCATTTCCCTGTCTATGATATGTATCTTATCATCTATCCTTGGGTGTACCCAGTTATTTTATCTGTGTATCCATTTTGTCTCTCCCATACATTTTGTCTGACCATCAGTTTCTCTCACATTACCTTCTCATCCCATCTCATGGCCTATCTCTGGTTTCTCTTCCTCTTTCGCTGTCTGTGGACAGTGGGAAACTCCACCCGTGATATTGGCCACAAGAGACAGTATTAATGTCAGGATGATATAGGTGTCAGACAAGGAGGAGGGGCTGTGAACAATGGACCAGGAGGATGGTGGAGTGGAGTAGGGGAGGGTGTATGTATGTGGAGACAAGGCAGGTGGGTAGGGGATGAGCTGGCCGTGAGAACCTTGGTGTACAGTTGGATATGGCTGAGTGAGGAGGAGGAGAGCTGGATGACACAGGGAGACCCCAGCAGGGAGTGGGATACCCACCCACGGAGAAAGCCTACACACACCTGATAACAACACAAAGTGGGGATGGAGAAAAAGCTCCTTTCTGAGGCTAATACTGAACTCAAATCGGCTCAAGGCTGGGGATCTCACGGCTCAGGAATAGCTCCTTATAGCGCCTATGGAGACCTGCTTAGACAACTAAAGCCGACAAAGAGGGGAGGAACCCTCTACAACCCTGAATATATAGGGTTATAGGGAGTTATCTTAATAAGGCTGCCATCTTGTTCCCTCTGTGGAACTTTGTTCACTGATGGGCCAGTTGCTGCTGGCAAAGTAAATGTCTGTATTTGGCAAGTGCCACAATTGATCCGAACAAAGTACTGCATATACAGGAATTCATCTCACATATTGACCTATCCTTTTGATGGATTGGTGAAATAACGATTCATTGATCAAAGACTAGTGGTATTACGATCATGTTCGGGTATTTGTTGGATGAAGCTTGGCTATGAATCTGGATGAGGATTAGATGTCCTGTACGGCAATAGTAAAGCAGGACTCCCCTCCCCCCTGCTCTGTCTGGTCTACATCCCGGGTCTACATCCATTGCTTCACAGACATCAACTCGTTCAGTGGATGCCAGGGTACCAAATAGACCCCCATTCAGTGCATGAGATGTTGGTCATGTACATCTACGCTGTATTTCTTTGTTGAGTTCATGTGATGACTTCAGCTGATACCCTACAATACATTTTGCCCAGATCTGGGAGATATTCTGCCTATTTGTAGATCAGGAACTGTCATGTCCTATTAATGGATAGGGTGTAAACTTCAACCTTAGGATGGATACTGCTGTGGAAGTATCGGTGGATTGTTACCAAGCCCTTGGCATCTTGATGCATGGGATGTACGATATGGTATGAAGATTGAACACGGACTGTTTATTGTGAACATAGAGCTTGTCCATGAGAGAAGATTCTATCATATAAATATTACGAAAAGCTCCTACAAAATTCCTGTTTGTAGGTTGCTAACTTGTTGTCGAGCAGGGTAGTGGAACCTGTGGAATACCGATACAACAGTATTGGAACAATGTTGACTGATCTATGTTTACCCATGTCATCTACCGCAATACCTTTATTTGGTGACAAATGAACACAGTACATGTAACGGTGAAGGGAGTCTGTACCCTAGATATCCAGCACCACCTTGGATGATGCCTTCACCCCTGGCCCCCCTGATGACCTCCCACTATGACATTGTCTGTCAAAATGACCCTTGACCTGTCCGACCTGCCTAGTGCCTCCCATGTGTACCTGGCCATCGGCAAGGAGCCCTCTCAAGGTAGGACCCATACCTGTAGCCACACCCTACTTTCTTATCCTATGTAGTATAGGAATACTGGCTGTGTTTTTAGGGTCACCAGTAAAACCGTAAGCCTCGAGAGTATAACCACATGCGCACTGGCTACATTTGTGTGCTTATCAGTAGTACCACATGGTGTAAATGAATATCTGGATCTAGTCATGGCTACATACCTCCGATATGGAGTTATGACATTTAGAAAACTGCCGTGACATTACATTTCTATCCTCCTCAAGACTATAAGACTATCTACATTTCGTACGTTTATTGTGTCAAGGCGTTACTTCCATATAGAACACATCAAAAGCAGACATATTCTTAGATTTATATTTATAGTTTAGATACATATATATATATGTAGGTCTAGGCCTGGCACTAAATCTGTAACATACTCCCATGACACATACATTGTACCTCCCCACCCGATAGATCATATACCATCAACTTTCCCCTGCTCACACAGAAATCATGTAGATCTACTACAGCTAGACTCTATCTCTATATTGATGTTCAGGATGACCCAGCGGGGAAACTAATGCCATTTTAACCCTTTGATGAGAGTATGCTGAAACAGTGCAGAAAGTCATACCTTGTAAATTAGTTGACCCCAAGACGTTAATTCACTTAAGGATATTGGTCTGATGCACCAATGCAATAATGGCGAGTTACCCAAATACACTGCATTATGGCAGAAAATGGACACAAAGGTTTGGGGCATTAACACTGGGGCATCAAGCTGTCCTACACTCAAATAGTTCATCCTGTTGTCAACCATAAGGTTATGGTTCACGACCTTAGAGGGCCAACGATAAATGTCCATCAAAATATTTGTGCCGGGGTCTGTGGTTACTGTTCTTCATCATTACATTACATATTCAATATCATAATCTCTAGCTATATCTTTTATAGTAACATGGGGATTATCTACCTGCCATGAGGCCCATGTCCTCGATAATACTGTATAACCTTGGGTTGTAGATGTAGGGTAGGTTTGGTGTACTAGTATTGGCACAGTGGTGGGATCAAACATAGCTGGGTCAGAGCTATAGTTAGCAAGTTTGCTTACTTAAGTATGTTTGAAAAGCACATTCAGTGGGACAACGTCAGACACTTGAGCCTTTTGGTGGACGTGCTGGTTTGTTTTCTTAACTTCTTTTTTAGTGGGTCATAATAAAGGTCGACAGGGTCATGTTTAACTTGGGACAAGTTTGGGAAACAAAATATGTCCCTTAGTTGTTTTATTGGACTCAGTCATCGTAGTTTTATAATGTACCACGTTAAGGTGTACATTTATGGTCATAATATATTCACCGATAGATCAAGTGAAAACTAAGATAATTTCATATGTAGTATAATATTACTAATGACACTGGGCATGGTGTCAGTTAGCCACTTTCCTATCTCTACTCTACTCCCGTTCTCCTCCCGTTCTCCTCCCGTATGTGAACGGCACACCCGTGACACAGACGATGCTCAGTCTAGGTGTCAGTCAATCTATTGATTGTTTGTCATGATGATATGGTTGTGTTTTTGAATGACTCCACAGTTCCTACATAATATGCCTCTGAAAGGGAAAATAACGAATTACTCTAAAACAAAGCATGTAACTGTATGGTCCATGGCTTGACCTCAAACGTGCCCTTTCTTTGAAAAAGAGAACCATTTCTGTAGATCTTTCATAGTGTTTCTTTTGTCAAATCATATCTCATTATGTCTAGCCTAGAGGGATGAGACCTCAGGCATCAATTTCCGCTGCAGTAACAGGAAAATAGAGATAGACATGATGAGTGCATGTCGTGTGTTTTTATCTGGGTCACCATTGATGAATAAGAGCCTCAGGTAACAATCATCATTATAATGGTAGGTGGGATGGGCCGCTACTTGTGATCTCTGTCTATGACCATAGTGTCAATTTGATCTGAATTTTTCAGTTATTTTGTTGATATTTCTGATAGGACAAACAAAGGTAGAGTAGAATATAAACACCCTTTTCTAAAGTATGTAAAAAAAAATATGATTTAATTTTGGAGACTTGTAGGAAAAATAGATGTTCAGTTGATTTTTTTTTCATCTTTGCATCAATATAGAAGTCAGAAACAATGCGTCAAATTAGGCATGACAGAGAGATCATTGTGTAAATCATCAATGCAAAATGAAAGGTGTGCTTCCAGTAACTCCGCCTTATACCTACCGGGAGCTACTCGATTAACAAGGGCGACCTAACCCCTTTTTACGCCATTCCCTCTCCAGGAAAAGAGAAAGAGCATAAAATCATTCTTTCCTTGCAGACACACAATTGATTTTACTCGGTATGGGGTTCTTTTGGAAAGTTCCGAAAATTCGGATATATTTGAAATGATTTGAGAAAATATTTTAAAATCAATAGGGAGGTGGGGGCCTTAGCTTGTTGAGGGGGCTTCATGTCATACAGTTCTTCTCGAATACCACCCGCAAGAGGAATTTGGGGACCTACCGGGGTACTCAGAAAGTTTTTTAAACTGCAGTCCCATGCCAGTTGTATAAGTTACAATATTCAATAACCTCCTAGGAAGGAAAGTTTTGTTTCTATTGGAGTGGGCGAAGGAGGGGGGGCTGCATTTATATACACTTTTATAAGGCCACATCATTAATTCTATAGGAAATGGAGGCAGGTTGTTGCCTTTTCTGTTCAGGTCTATGATCTAGTACCTTTACGATATCAAGATCAAATACAGATTTATGTACAGATGTGGTTGCCTGGGTAGGAAGTGCGTGTGCGCCAGGACATGCAGGTGCATGTGTCACCTCTCGCCCTTGCATGTCGATTACATGGATCATGATTTACTGGTTTTAAAAAGAGGACACAATGGGAGTAGGGATACGAACAACCGGATGCCCCTTTCTACTAATGAATGAATTTGAGTTTATAATACGTTTATAAAATAGATTTGTGAATGACTGCCTGTTTCTTTTTTGTCAAGGATCGTTTGAAAAACATGAACCACGACTCACAGTTGTATCTTTTGATAGGTATGAATTCTTTAAGGATTGCATCGTCCTTAAGTTGTTTTTTTTTGTTTTTGTTTTTATTACCCCCCCTCCCCCATAAAAGACTTATGATGCACCAATGCAGCGACAGTCACTGTTCAGGTGCGTATCAACCACTCAGGGTTACCATAATAATGTTGCACACTTTTAATGGTGAGTTAGTTACTCGCTAGGGCTACAATGATCATGATGTCACAAAGGGCATAGTGCATTATTGCAATACCTTACCAGTAAAGGGTTAAACCTAGGGGATGACCATGTCAGTGGGCCTGTGTGTGTGTGCATGTCTGTGTGCGTGCAGCATGCATGGTTTGAGTACTATAGGGTCAGGCGTCAGGGGATGAGGTCTGTGTGAGATCAGTCTGACTGAGGACACCAGTGCACACCAGGTAAAATGTAGGGTTTATACTGGAGGAAATTTAAGTATTCTGATTCCCTTGACATATTGCGTTATATATGAAAATTCCTGTTGGTATCACTATTCATGATTGCATCCCTGTGTCATATCCACCCTTTTAAGTTAAAACACTTCTCAAGGAGTGGTATCATTTGCAGCCATCTACAATAGGCCAAAGGATCAATGTGACAGCAAAGAAAGTCCCAGTTTTATGGACCTGGGGTCCATGACTTTACTGTACTTCTGCTTCTTTGTTGTTTACCTATGCAGCCACATGTAAACCTGGCTCTTTACTAATCCTTCTCTTCTTCCCTTGCAGGTGTGACCATGTCCACGGGCAGTCGGGGGAGCAGCCACTTCAGCCAGAATAGTGGTCACAGTGGAGGTGGATCCAGTCACCACAGCGACCCCACCACCACCACCACCAGTGAAGGTGTGGGCAGTGGTGGTGGAGGGGATGGAGAGGTGGACAGTGATGCCACCAGTATTATCACCACTGGGACCTACCGAGATAGGACCCAGGCCTGGTGGACCACAGGACCCACTAGCCCAGACCTTTACAATGGTGGGACTGCAAATGGCGGTGGGGCAGAAAATGGGCAACGAATGCCTGCCCTGACCCACCAATCGGCCAAATTCAGCCTCACTGGGAATCGCGTGTTCGCGAACCAGAAAGAGGAGCTATGGGACCTATCGGACTCCCTTATGGAGCTTTACGAGGCCAACCAAACAGCCAATCTTAATGCCACACTACAGATCACCAAAAAGGGCAAGCACCTTAATCGGAATGTTGATGTGGATGATTGGTTGGCAAAAGACACTACACATGGCTTTATTCGGGTCTTCGCACCCGAATCGGACTCGGCACGCTCGCAGCTCGTGCCATGTACTCTGAGTACCTCAGCACATAAGATTTGTCTCATGCTGGGGATCTCACTGAATGCGCTGCATGTCCAGCTCAATGGGGATGTTATCCGCAGGCTAGACCCCTATGAACACCCACTTGTGATACAAAATGAGTATTTAGCAGGTGTAGGCTTCAGTGACATACAGAGGATCCAGAGGAAGGGAGTGGATGAGGAGCTGAGCTTCAATATCCGATACTATGCAGGTGAGTAACCCAAGACCATTTTTAGATAGTGTTTTTCCCCTCCAATCAATTCGCAACCTGAGGACGGTTCTGGAGATTGGGGATGTCATTTTCTTTCATCATGTTTAGAATAGATGTAGCCAGCTTCCTTTAGATAAGTATTCATTCTTTGAGTGTGTTGTGTGATATAGCCCAGTTCCAACCTACATGTAAAGAACGTTGCAAATGTCTCCCATCGTAGTGACCATAAAATTTACCTAAATATAGCAGTTGAAATAGGTAAGGATTATGGGAGGAAATAACCTTCCAGAAAAATGAAAGAAGCAAACAGAGGTTTAAATGAATTCTTATTAACCTGTGTTGAAACAGTCAAATTTAGATGTCCTAAAGAGGCATCAGCTTCCATTTTAAAGACACTGCAGCCATCTCATATGTAAAGCCGTGCAGAATCATAATTCATCTTCCTGACTGTAACAGTGATAGAGGCAGGGTGACCTGGGTACCTAGCACAGAATTAGAGCCACGATGGCTGCACTCATCAATCAATTGGTTTCATCAGTATACCATCTAATTGTTAACAAATTCATAGAGAGTGGCTGAGGTTATGGTATGTTGTATATGTGTTGGTTAGGGGTGGGCAGCTGTCGCAGAGAGCTTGGGAAATGCGACAGTGACATTGAGGATGACATCAGCTTTCTAAATCTGAAAGAACTTTGTCAATATTCCAACTAGAACCAAAGTTATGACCTTTTCAATACATGCCAAATCTGAAAGAATTTTGTAAATATTATAACTAGAACCAAAGAATCTAAATATTCCTGACTGTAACTTAACCTTGAGATTTAAATAGCTAACTAATGATTAAATTCTCACTGATACCTTGGAGCAATATTATACTCCTCTTTTGCTCCCAAATCTTTGGAGCAATATGTCTCCAAAAGTCAAGATCATATCAATTTTAAAGGCAGAATCTGTAGATTTTCTTGAAGTAATATGCCTCCAAAAACAACAATTTTTTTAAAAGCAGAATCTGAAGGATTTCTTGCAGCAGATTGTTACCTATCCATCGAAAACATGGATGCTTTGTGGTAGAATCTAAAGATTTCTTGTAGCAATTTGGAGATAATTATATACCCAACATTTCCCCAACTCTTCTTGCATCACAGAGGGTCAGGGGGGCCCCTAGGACCATGTAGGTTTTTGAATTTTCAAGATCCATTCCTAAGAAAAAAAGTTTTCTCAGTTTTTTAAAGATCCACCAGGGTCAATCTTGTGATTCATCCACATCCAATGAGATCTATTTTTAACATTTATATGTGGGGTCTTAGTAGAATTCTAAACAGAAGGTACCAGACATCCTCAAAAATCACCAGAATGCACACATTTGGCCAATCGATTTACAAAATTTCTTGGGCTCCTGGGGGATGCCCCCCAGACCCCCTACACTTGCATTCTTCTATCACCTTTTCAAAGAAAGAGGGTTTACATGTCTGGGCTCACTTTTTTCTAGCATCCAGAGTTTGCAGATATTTTAGAGTTTTGACAAGTAGAAGCTGAAAAATTCTCACAGCAATTTGCCTACCAATCCCATTGAAAAAGCATTGCTACAATGATTTGTACGTTTGCTCCAGCGCTTTGCGATATGCCCACCCCTGAGTTGGTCCTAAGAGATGGGTGGGGAATTTAATCTGAGAAAGAAAGCATATGCATCCATTTAAGGGCCACATAGTGCTTTAAGGGCCGTCCATAGATTACGTCACATACATTTGGATAATTTTCAACACCCGCACTCCCTCGTCATTCTTTGCCACACGTTTTTAAGCACCCAGGGCTAAAAAAATTATAACACAAGTGTACTGATGCCGTCTGCCCCTTGTAGGTACCGATATAAGGGTATTCAAGAATTTTCAACATGTGATATCTTGGCTGACCCAGTAAATAATTCTAAGCATTTTAAAATGTCCTAACAACCTGAAATAGTATGGTTTGCCTTCTACAAGACAAAGTGAAAAATGTGTCCTCTATCTTTTAGTAAGATCTAAAATAGCAAACAAAGCTTCAACTTGGTCAATATCGATATGTGCTCAAGGAAGAAGAGGAAAAGCAACTACAGTATAGTAGAGCCATCGAACCTTAAACCAGTGCCAAGAGAGGTGCTTATGAAGCGATAAAATGACAAGTGTTTTTGGAAGTGCTCCCATTCATTGTAGCTGCCAGATCATAACTCTATGGACCAATTCTGTCAGGGATTGACGATTATAATGGACTAAGAACGCTTGTGTAATGTAGTCTCAGTGCAATTTCATCCCAACTCTCATATAAGAAAAACCTTTAACAGAATGACAGGATAGAGAATTATATAGATAGCAAATAGGTCACTACCGGTAGTTGGCAAATTGGCAGACTGATGCAATTCTCGCGTATAAGCTGCGGCCTATACTCAAACCAGAAGCTTATTATGGCTTATAACTTTCTTCTACAGTCAGGGTGTGGCTTATACAAGGGTATTTATGAGTATATAAGATAGGATACCAATTTTTAATGAAACCAGTTTAACATAATTATTTCACCTATCATGCACATCTGGTTGCCTGTAGCGCGATGTAAAGAGGTTCCTTCAAACCTTCATTTCATCTCCTAACTAAATAATAGTTTAAAAATAACATTGTCCCCTTATTAATGTAAGAGCGATGAAGTACACATGCACTGCGGTCACTGTAAAACCTTGTGCATAAGCTGCACCCGCGTATAAGCCTCACCCTCTAAAAGCCGCGCCTGGGGCCTGAAAATCACTGTTTCAGTACAATTGTTTAGTTTTTAAACCCTGCCTACAAGCACACCCTGAATTAAAGATAACTCTACAAACTGCAGTAGACTGCTAAAATGGTCTATACGTATAAGCTGCAGCTTATACGCACGGTTTTACAGAAGGTGTGTGTCAAACTGTGCCAAAACTCCCTCTCCTGGCACTGGTCCCTCTGAGTCAGGTGTAGGGCTACCCTCCTCAGGGTTTGGTGAAGGTCCAACCACCTATCATATGGCTGACCTACCCAAGGTGCTCTAGCTCCTTAAGCATTGTATGATGTCTCAGCGTTCATTTTGTTGTCATGATAGACAAATGCAGCTATGGTGAGTAACTTGCCAGCACTGCATCGGTCGATCAGGTTGACCCTTTGAGAGTGTATTGACGACATTGGATCTCTATGTTGCAATTTGGATAAATGTAGCACTGGATGTGTCAGGAGGCAGGAGTTACTCACTATTTAAATGCCACATTCATGCATTCTGGCGACAAATTGTCAATTTTACTTATACTACTATGTGGCGATTAAAGGACTAACCGTGTCCTATATGGTGTACAAAGGTATAATTGTCTGGGAGAGTCACTTGAAGTGATCTATGCATATTATGTGAAAGTACCATATTAGGAATGGCCCAGTAGGTTGACATAAAGAGTACAGCTGGAGCCAAAATGCATCATTCTAGAAATTCTGCAACTGTATACATAGTTCCACACTGTTTCAGGTTTTAATTTAGCGCTAGCAAATAATACTACCATAAATACCCTCGTAAAAGCCGCACCCTTACTTAAGGAGAATGCTATAAGCTATATATGAGGCCTGGAATTTGGTGGTTTAGTTCTGTTCCATAGTGCTTAATACCCTCGTATATGCCGCACCCAGACTTTGGGCCAATCCTGTAAACCTAATTTTGGTTTGAATTCTGGTATGAGCCGCGGCTTATACGAGAGAATTTATGGTACACTTGTGTTGTAAGCGTTACTTCTTTAAGGGGAAAAAACAACGCCTCAAGCTTCATATATTTTTTTATATTACATTGATGCATCATACTAATTAACCTGTTGGGAGTATATTAACCTCATAACTTTAGAATGATGCCTGACGGTAGTGTCCAATTATGAGAGGCGGTACCTACCGTAAACTCCAGCGTATAAGGCACGTCTTATACGCGAATCAGATCGTGGATGGGTCTTATACGCGGGATGCAGGCTGCCTTGAGTTGGGGGTGCGCCTTATACGTCAGTTTTTCTGCCTTTCAATTGGGAGCATTCATAGTGCCAACCCCCCCCACCACCACCTCCAGGCCCCTCTGGATGCCTCACATATTACCTGAATGTCTCAAAGTCTTACCTGAACGCCTCAAGGTCTGACCTGAACGACTCACACCATCGACTCATAGAGCCCTCACCGCGGCAGACCAGTAGGTGTCAATGCGCTCGGCGGGCATCAAGCCAACCGTGTGCCGATGACAGCTTGAACTCATAGAGCCAGCACCGCAGCAGACCAGTAGGTGTCAACGCACTCGGCGGGCATCAAGCCGACGGTGTGCCGATGACAGCTTGAACTCAAAGAGCCAGCAGCGCGACAGCCTGGTCGGTGTACAGGTGCTCGGCGGTCAACAGGCCGACGGTGTGCCGATGACAGCATCGACTCATAGAGCCGGCACCCCGGTTGGTGTACAGGCGCTCGGCAGGCATTAAGCTGACCGTGTGCTGATGACAGCTTGAACTCATAGAGCCAGCACCGCGGCAGCCCAGTCGGTGTACAGTGGGGGGGGGGGTGGGGAGGGGGGGCACCTTCTACGCAAAACAGCCCCCCTGTGAGCTGGGGGGGCGCTTTGTATGCGGGTTTTCCCAGAAATCGATCCAGAAGAGGTAGGTGCGCCTTCTACGTGAAAAGACCTTCCTTCTCTGAGTTGGGGGTGCACCTTATACGTGAGCTGCGCCTTCTACGCAGGAGATTAGAGTACCATATATATTGCGACTTACAGACTAGTCTTCTTAAACATGCCTGCTACTGATCTTCACAGACGTCCAACATGTGTAATGTTTATAGAACTGCCATACAAAATCGATTGTTTCATGATACATGTAGTACCATGGCCTTGACACTGTTATTGGTGAACATATATAGGGAAACAATGGATACATTACCCATCTTTATGTCTTTAGACTAGTGCTTGGTATACATCGTCGCCTTAGTGCAAGAAAGTTGTCACTGACATTTGGCAAAAATGAATTTCCTTCTGCTTTTACCCTTATCTAGCTACGAAACTGAAAGTACTGACGCTCTGTCTATGACATGTGTGCCTACAGACCCCAGTGCAATGTTTCCATTTTGTGCTATATTAAGTGGAACACTTCTTTTGCGTCTCCTGCAAAAATGCAGTTACAACTTTCTTGCACTATTTAAGGTGACGACAAGCACTTACTCATTCAGTCCCTTCCTGTGGACCTGTATATTTTATGACGGTGATTTCTAGCTGGTATACTTGATATATTTTGGCGATTGTTAGTTTGAATAAAAAGAAATAAAACTAAATCGTTAAATATATATTGTATCATATTCATACCTAGTACATGTCATGTAACAGAGCAATTACCTTGTAGTCTAAAGTAAGTTAGTCACCTATTCTGTAGATATGACACGATCTGCAAAAAGGGGCCTTAGTGCAGGGGGCAATAAAACCCCTTTTCCCAGTACTTGTCACAGATATGAATGTATAACATACCAACTAATGATTTATAGATAATACCTATTATGTAGGAGAACCAGATGTTCGCACACATGTACAACATAAAATTGGCTGATTGTCCATGATTTCCACATTATGTGATACAAGACCACTTTTCACTCAGGTATTCTAGTGTTCTATCATTCCAGCAATCAATATATGGGCAGGCAATCAAGTAGCCAATCAATAATTGATCTCTGTCTGGTCCATTTGAGGACACATTCCACCACACCACAATTTGTCTTGTTTTCCAATACTCATAATATATAGGGATATACCTGGTAAGACATTGTTGGCTGGCATTTTGTCCCAAGGTGAGGACTCCCAATCATTCTCCCACGCCACACTGTGCCAACAATATGTATATTTTTTTTTTATTTAATCGCTCATAACAAGTACAAGTACAAAATTCTATGGTCTGATGCATGCACTGTAGGTATCGACAAGATAGCGTTTGTTTCTGACTTTTTGGCCAGAACATACATTCTGTAGAACTTGAGAATGAATTTAGATCTTCTTTTTCCCTACTACTTTTGATCATTTCATCAACTTATAACCTTGTCATCATGCCGTGAGTTTCATCAACATGGTGCATCTGTCTGATTCAGTGTTTTTCTTTTATCATAATATATGACACATTGTATTATTACAGGCAAACCTTACCATGACAGCACATTCTCCAGGAACCAATTACAAGCCTACATTGATATTCGTAAGGGCAAAGTCATCCATCAGTGGACGAGGCGGCTCTGTGTTATATCTGGAACACGGTTACTCATTTACAAAGGTAGGAGTTTTTGCATTTGTCAGAGTTCTTCATCATATTGCTTGGTGGTATTTCATGCCCTATTATTGGACAGATGTATGCATGCACCCGTGGAAAGTAACTTGACAGTGTTGCGTACATGCATCATGGTTTATATGGTTTGCTTCATACACCGATTTGAGCTACTCGCGGAGGCTGCATTTGTGCATCATCCGCGTCTGCCAGGGAACTGCCATGGTGGCTTCTATCATGAGGAGGGAGCTGCCCTGATGACTTCTACTATAATCTCCCGCGTATTAGGCGCGTCTTATACGCGAATCAGGTCGAGGATGCGCCTTATAATTATATGATTGATTGAGAATAGAACTATCATATCGGTAGTGGCTTTTTAGATATAGAATGGAATTACCATGTACACTTCGATTACCAGAAGGGAAATGTAAAAGTGGCTTCATTTGTGGTAATGGAACTGCCATGGTGGCTTCTATTGTTAGGAGGGAACTGACATAGTAACTTCTAGATTGAAACTGCCATGGTAGCATCTAGTATCGCCCAAATAGCCCCTGTACCCTGACATTGAGGTCAGAGGAGGGATCCCTTCATAATCGCTTGGAAATAATTGTATACAATAGCCATATGGCTATAAAACATAGATGATTAAGAGGAGGCATGAACCTACCGTGGTTATTTTTAGTTGAGGATAGATAGGTAAGCCATAATCCTTCATTGAATTCATATCTTATTGAATTTCGACGCTGTAGGTCTGTACTTTAGAGATTGACACTGTGAACAGAAATCAAGACATGGCTATGGAGGCAGAGGCATGAGGTGAGAGGAGGGATCCCTTCATAATCGATTGGATATAAATGTATTGAGTATCTATCCGGCAATAAAACATAGATTAATGTGAGGGGAAAATGTTAGGCATAGACCTACCACCGTTATTTTAAGGTAAGGCTAGATAGGTTAACTGTAATCCTTCATTGAATTTATTTATTAGACCCTCCGCCGCTTTACTCCATTGGAACAATGGAACATCTGTATTATGTGAGCAAGGGAATCATCACGGTGCCTTTTAGATTAAAATTGGAGCTGCCATGGTAGCTTATATTGTGAGGATGGAACTGTTATGACGTCTTCTATTGTGGTTAGGGTATTGTCATGGTGTCTTCCATTGACAGACAGAAACTGTCATTGTGGCTTCCAGTGAGAGAAGGGAACTGTCATGGTGTCTTCCATTGAGAGACAGAAACTGTCATTGTGGCTTCCAGTGAGAGAAGGGAACTGTCATTGTGGCTTCCAGTGAGAGAAGGAAACTACCATGGTGGCTTACAGTGAGCCAAAGGAATTGTTATTGTGGCTTCCAGTGAGAGATGGAAACTGTCATTGTGGCTTCCAGTGAGAGAAGGGAACTGCCATGGTGGCTTACAGTGAGAGAAAGGAATTGTTATTGGGGCTTCCAGTGAGAGATGGAAACTGTGATTGTGGCTTTCAGTGAGAGAAAGGAACTGTGGTTGTGGCTTCCGGTGATAGAAGTGAACTGCCATGGTGGCTTCCAGTGAGATAAGGGAACTGCTATGGTTGACTGCAGCTTCAGAATTAACTGGTGTGGCTGTAACGAGAGAGCGACTATGGTGGACTAGTGCCAGTGAAGTCCTTGCAATAAGGTCCTCATAACTTATCAACAGTGAGTCACATATCACCTCATACCTGCTGTACTGATACCATTACTATGATAGATACTGAGAAAAAAGTCTTCTGGTGAAATATGGGTTCAGAGTATATTGAACAAGTAATCAATGCCTAACAGGTGACGCGTCAGAGATATTTATTGGTGCATATATCCAACAAGTCACCTGTTAGGCATTGACTACGTATTTTATTACACAATTAATCAGTAGATATTCAATAGAAAATCAATAAATATAATTTGAAAACAAAAATCTTTCCCTCCCCGGTACTCGAAGCAAGCCATAGTGTGTGTACACACGGTGAAAAAAAACATTCGCCGGGACCGGGACTCGTCCTGCCTACCTCTACAAGCTGAGCGCAATGCGCTAACCACTAGACCACTGGGCGACACACCTCGACGCCCGGCTTGGCTTGCTTTGGTTTGAACACATCCCGCGTCTCGCGGTTATGGCAGCGGTCAGCCTGGACCGGGACTCGTCCCGCCTATCATATCAAGACCTGGTTCTAACCAAGCATTTCTCGTCAGTCCCTGTGGCGCACTGCATAGGGAGTTGGATTTGGGATCTGAGACTGCAGGTTCGACCCCTACCCTGGAAATGAAAAATTTCGTAGGTTTTAACATGTAACATATTACATGTAAGGACATGTAAGGAGGAATGCCTCCTTACATGGATAACATGCCTCCTTACAAAAGTCATGCTGCATGTATCATGGTGTGCAATATCGACAGGTATGTGCATGGGAATATCCAGAAAAAGCACCCAAAATCACAGACGTCATGTAATAATGGTAGATATGGGGCGGTATGCAGAGACCAGGTTCCCAGGCTTAGTACCACATGTATAATGATAGTGGGATGTGTGATCAGTGCAGCGTGACTGACTTTGTGATAAATCAGGATACTACCGGATTTGCAGGCTTGGGTCAATGCTCTGGTGAGTCTCTGTATAAAAGTAGATATAACCTCTATCCACATCTTTAGTAGGTGCAGGTGTATAGCATTCAGTGTGTTGACACAGACACCAGAATAAAATGGTTCTATATCCCTAAAGCCAACAGGTGGACTATAGGCCTTTTTAGGGCTTATTAACATTGGACATAGACATCTCTTTAAATTTACAGGGGGAGCAGACACTTTTTGAATATGACAGAGAGACATGCGCATCTCTTGAAATAATTTGATAATATTTGATATAGGTTCAAACAGTTCTGAAGAGTCGACATGATCCACTGATATAGTGGGGCGTATTTCTCATTGAAAAAGTGTGAAAATAGTATTTAGAGGGAACATTCATGCTTTTGTGGGTTAAATAATATACAACTTCCTTTTCGTGTTACAGACAAAATGAAGCGAAGTCGACCGACTGTGGTCCAGTTGGCGAAGGGTGCTGTTGAGGAGGTCAAATTCAAAGGTCATGACCTATGTTTAAAGTTGACCTCCACCTTACAAGGTGAAAGGTCGATCTACCTCTCCTTCATAGACGTCTCAGACTACAACCGGTGGTACCGGAAATGTAAAAAGGTAAATAGTGGAATAATCAAACTTTAAATTCAAAAGAAAATTACAAAGAATTTTTTATCTCACAAAAGCAGACAAAAATTTATTAGATTTAAAGAGGTTTTTGGCGATGGAATGATTTCTATGGTTGCAACGTTTCGGAGCAAATACTGCTTCTTCAAGCAATATGAGCAGAATTGAAAAGGAAAATAAGAAAAAAAACATTTGTTACTCCTAACCTTTTCGGAATTCCTAATTTTCAGCTGTAATCTCTATGGGCAATACCAACTAAACATTGCGAAAATTATGATAATGTCCGACTTTTCAGTAATCAGTAGGTAGCATGCTATTTAATCAGCAGGACATGAAGGGGGTCAATTTTAAGCTAGTGTAGATTTTTTGTTATGTTTTACTAATCGTACCTCCTTGTTTAGGCTACAGACAAGTTGCCCACATCAGCAGACTTGTCCAACTGTCACCTGGAGTTTCTACCAGAGACCATCTTCATCAATGATCAACTCGCCATGCTCAACCTCCGCCACAACGTGCTCAAGGAGCGCCCCATAGAGGAGGACATCTACACCATCGGCTGGATCGACGACATTCCTAGGTTTAATCTTTATACATTTTTGTTCTTTTAATGGAATTTTCAGGTCAATACCAGCGAGTTACTCACCGGGTCTAAATTGGTGTATCATAATGACAAATGGGTGTGAACCGCGAGACATCATAGTACGATGACATTTTTAAAGAAAAAGTGATGCACTCTAGTCTAGCTACATAAAGCACGAAGACACCAGTATATCATAATTATGACATGTATTTCTGAGATTTAGGTTCATCTACTCCTAGTTTGTTCAGTTTCATTGAGAGTGGTATTAATGACTAATGACTTTTATGTTTGCTTTCAGGTTTAACTATTTAAGGAGCCTGAATCTTGCAGACAACCAACTGGTGAACTTTCCACTGTCACTATGTTTCATCAAAACCCTTGTAGAACTCAACCTCGCCAGCAACAAACTCACAGAAATCCCACCCGAGATTGCAGAACTTACTAAGTGAGTAAAAGACTGCTATTTTATGGGTGGTTATGTTTTAATAACCCCTTCCACCCCATAAAGCAGGATTTTCACGCAAATCCCATAGAGTAACATAAATCCAAGGGTGAAAGGGCCGTTCAAGTGCCGCATAGGGCTGGAATGCATTGTGTACATTTGTCTTTATAATGGTAAGAATCCACCCCTGGCGAGACTGGGGCTGTGCAATTTATAAACTGAGGGGTTTCAAAGGTTTCTTTTTTTCTTCTCCATCACTCCTCAGTCTGCAGGCATTACACATCCACAACAACCACCTCACGACATTACCAGACGAGATGGTCGCCTTACGTAAACTCTTCATCTTAGTCCTTGCCTTCAACCACTTCACCAGCATTCCACAAGTCGTCGCCACCATGACTGATGTCCGCGTCTCAGAGGTATGTCTTTTATCCAATACTTTGTCAGTGTGCTGCTTCATGTACATTGTACTTGCCTTTTCTGTATATTTGCCCTCTGCAAAGCTTTAAAGATGAATGTCAACTCGCAAGGCTATATACAACCGATACTTGTTTGTATTGCCACTTGCCCGCAAGCACTGTGTTAGTGTATCATGGACATTTACTTGATAAACCACTCCTAAAGGGTTAATCAGTGAATGCAAGAATTTACGTATTATGAATCACACGATGTATCTATTGATTTAAACTATCCATACTGCCTTTGGCTACAGGTAGAGAACATCATCATGGCGGGTAATCAAATCGAGCACCTCACGGTGGACCTGCTCGCCAAGATGAAGTATGTCAAGAAGGTTGACCTTCGTATGAACCAGCTCACCTTGCCGCCAAGCGAGACCATCAAATTCACCATGCTCGAGCATATCTCTCACCTTGACGTCCGGGATAACCGCATCAATGACCTGGATATTCGGTCACTGAAGCTCCTCGAGTACCTGAACTGTGAGCGTAATGACATGACGTGCCTGCAGATTAATGGGTCTGCTCTCAAAAACCTGTTTGCTAGCCATAATGGTATGCGTCTTTCTCTCTCTACCTTTTATGATATACATAAACAAAGGGTACCAAGCAGGGATATTAGTTTATAGATTTACTTGGCT
Source organism: Acholoe squamosa (assembly GCA_949317995.1). Classification (NCBI taxonomy): domain Eukaryota; kingdom Metazoa; phylum Annelida; class Polychaeta; order Phyllodocida; family Polynoidae; genus Acholoe; species Acholoe squamosa. The sequence continues at coordinate 48,655,915 of OX439038.1, forward strand.
TGGGAAAGATGGTATCAAAGATACAGTCGTTTGGTGAATAGTGCATATCATATAATCACTTATCTTGGTGTAGACTGTCATAGATCCCTCACTTGTTGAAATTAAGGCCATCATTGGTATAATGTCATTGTCATAATATTACTTAAAGGTATAGAGAAGTTAAATGACCTCACTGACACCTGTTATCTTTTTTTCTTTTTTTTTCACAGCTAGAGACGGTCTGTCAACAGCCACGTCCTCTTAAAGACACCTGTTATCATATAGCTACTTGAGTGTAATTTCTAAATAATTTTACCTTTCAGAATTGGAGTCTCTTCAAATCAACCCCAAACCAGAATGGCTTCTTCAAATAGAGGTCTCCCAGTAAGTAAAAAGCCTGTATCGATCAGTAAACCGCAACAGAATATATTGACATTAATCTCAATCATCTCTGGATAAGTGCACGAACCCTTTAAGAGTGCACATAGCATCATGATGCACCAGTATATTGCTGGTGAGTCCCTTGCCAGTGCTGCATCGGTTCTGACATTAAAGAAAATTCAATAGACATGTGCCCCATAAAGGGTATTGGTTATAATGGCATTTTATTCATTTCAAGCTGGTAACATTTTAGACATTGTATGTTCTTGGTTAATCATATGCTGTTTACTCTGTTTTAGCAATTCCTTACTGCGGTTACCAGAGTGGCTGAGTGACTGCTTCTTCCTGCAGAAGATTTACGCTGACCACAACCGCTTGGTGGAGCTACCGTCCAGGTTGGTTGATCATAGAATTATCATAGGGCATATTTGTAGCTTGTCACCTCTCTATGATGTTTAAGTTACTTACTGGTAATAGCCATGACAATACCAACTAAAATATTGTAAATCTTTTTTTTTAGGTAGAAAAAGGGACTGCGATATAAAATAATGTCAACTCACTTCAGATAAAAAGAAAAGAGAATAGCCCATGTATTACTATACATGTTAGGTGGGAAATGGAAAGCAAGTTCTTCTTTAGAGGAGGGATAGAAATAATTTCAATCCCGAGTGTGAATCCACTAATCCCAACCCCTACAATACGGTATGTGCAATGAATGACCAAATCCTTTCCATCTTCAGGTTATTTGTAGATGCGAAGAAGTTGAAGAGTTTACGCGTGGACCACAACTGCCTGGGTTCGCTACCGCCGGAAGTGGACACCATGTTCATCGAGGAAATCCTGCTGCACAACAACAAGCTCACTAGTTTGCCACATGACTTCCTAGCCAGGGCCAACAAGTAGGTGGAATACTCTCAACCCTTTAAGGACCATGGGTGCAGCCCAGGTGGATAATTCACCAATGGTTTATTCAATATACATCATACTGACCCTACAGGGTTGATAGACTCTAAAATGATTGTCATGAAGCACAAATGTAGTACTGGCGAGCTATCTGTCAACGCTGTATTGGAAGATGAAAAAGAAAAATCATGCATCATGCCATCTTTACTGTTTACAGGACTAGTCATGGTATAACGAATGGTACATATGTAATCCTCGGCATTCCTTTCACACATGATAGGTTACCAACTATAATCCCTCTACTGTATTTGTATATGTAAATACTTACTCGCAACCATGTTATAGTATTATGAACATTGCAGTAACATTTCAAATATTGAGTAAAATGAAAGAGAAAAGTCCATAGAATTCAAAAAGTTAGACAATGGTATTGATTTAAATTTCATATTAATTCTACAGGTTGCGTATACTGAACCTTTCACGTAACAAGCTGACGCAGCTCCCACCGCTGAATGACAATGTTGATCTCAACAAGGTGCAGGAGTTGTACCTAACAGTGAATGCGCTTGGTAACAATGTGTTCAGCGGGTTGTCTACATACCTACGCCTAAAGGTGCTACACTTGGCGCACAACGAGATCACCGACATAGAGGACAGGTAAATAAGACAATCAGCTTATGGTACTTGACATGGATGATGATAAGCACACTGATATAGTATGTCTTCACCCTTATATTTGCCTCGTCTTCAGACTAGAAATTACTAAATAATCTCATCAATTGTCACCTGCAGTAAAATCAGAAAAGCCGATGTTGAGGAATATTAGATAATAAGAGAAAATTGTTCTCACTAATGTTATCGTCTCTAGAAATATAAACATATACCAAGAGTTGTGATTGATGAGGGATATTTGACACCAAAAGGGAACTCTCGTATACACAAGATAAATATTTGTAATGCCTGTCTCTTCTCTCTACAAACAGTGATATAGAGCCTCTAGAGTTCCTGCAGGAATTAAACATATCAGGAAACCAGTTACGCCATCTACCAGCAGCATTAGGCAGACTCACTAAGCTAGTCGTTCTACGAGCACACTCCAACCTACTCGCCACATTACCAGACTTCCACATGGCCTCATCGTTAAGGGTGAGAAGTTGTTTATTGTTATTAATTTCTGACAGAAAGTCCTGAATTCTCTCAAAAAAAGTTGAGCAATACAACATCAACAATCAATCTTGGGTACGTTCAAGAGAACAGAAATCATAGCCCTTTAATATGAACAACACTGCAAATATTAAAAAATGCTTGTCAGAGATGATAAAATTGTAACTCATGGCAAATTACTGTATTTTACTGTAGGTACTTGATGTGGGACACAACCAGCTTCTCAATGTCTCTGTAACAAGCCTCATTGCGTCCCAGATCAACCTGCTCGACATGTCGCTCAACTCGCAGCTCAAGGTGGACCCACGCGAGTTCCGCAGCATTAAGTATGTGACTGTACATTTGATTTATGTTAAGTCCATATACCCATAGTTCATAGAAAGGCCTTTGAATTACCAGGTCTCATGAGGATGCATTTAAAGATAATTTCTGCTATATAACAGATGGTTGGGTCGGTTATACATTTATCCATAAAGGTGTCTGACATTAGAAAAAACTTATGCATATAAAACCAACCATACAAATTATTGTTGGCCTATTTATAGGGTCTCTTCTGTGCCTCTAGCATAACCCATCCCAAATAATGAAGTTTTGATTTCTATGTTTGACAAAACCACAAAAGTCCTATTGCTGCCTGTGGTTGAGAACGCACTTCAAGTATCTTTTTTTCTATCACAGGAACAAGAAGACTGTTTGTCTTGTGGACTTAACGGGACAGAATCGATGGTTACCAGGCCTCGATCAGCAACGAACAATACAGCAGTTGGAAGAACGTGAAGACGAAACAGATGATGCATCATCGCCATGGAAAGCGGGCTTCTCAGAGACCTCTGGTACTAGAAACAAGTAAGTTATTGAAATATATTCCTTATAACAGGATATTTGTCGATACTTCTATATCACTATTATCTGATTCTTGCCTATCACTTATTTGTGAATGTGACTCTTCATTCCTAATATTGTAGCATACTCGAATACTTGAATTTAGGCCTGTGCTTTTACCCCGGGCCGGTGTAATCTCTCCTTAAGATAAAATGGCTGCTTGTGGTTGTATTTTATAGGCAGAATATAACTTGAAGTGAACATTACACATTTCAGACTGTGTGTGGCGACACTGAAGATCTTACAGTTTGGCAGTGAGAATGATGCAGTGTTTGCCATGTTTGACGGTGGCCACAACAATGAGGTGCCTAAACGACTGATGGAGCAGATCCCGCTCCTTCTTCGTGAAGAGCTCCTACATGAGCGTACGGGAGACAAGTACATGAAGTACACGATGCTAGCAGCTCACGGGTATGCACTGCTTTCATATCTTCTCCATTTACAATTAGGATCTCAGATCTTGAGGGCATATAAATCATGCATCTCCAAATATTTGACCATAGCTATTTTAGAGTTTCAGTTTGGTAGGTCGGACGCATTGGCTTTTGGAGCTGCCTATAAACAAAATTGTTTTGTAATGGAGTGAATGGTAAGACACATGTTATACAGAAATTAGTTTGAGAGTAGACACCTTCCAAGAAAAATTATGGACATCTATACACCTAAATTTACCCCTATTTTTGTCACATTTCAGGAGTATGCAGAGTGTTGGACAGAGACTGGGTGCATCAGGAGTTGTGACACATATCCACCGTATGGCCACTAACCAGATGAACAACTACAGCATGAGTCTCGGTAATGTGGGAGACGTAGAGGCTGTGCTATGTAGACGTGGTGACGCAGTGGTACTCACCAACAAGTACACAACATCTTCAAATCGGGACGAGTGTCACCGGGTTTACAAGTCAGATGGTATTATCACAGAGGATGGGAAGGTTAATGGTACCACCCGTAATACTCGGTTACTCGGCTGTGCCTTCCTGTACCCACATGTCGTGCCGGATCCCTACACGTGCACGGTCACATTGAGGCATGACGACGAGTTCATCATCATTGCTAACCGCGGACTGTGGAAGTTTGTCGGTTACGATGAAGCTGTCCAGGAGGTGTATGAAATAGGAAACCCAATAGTTGCAGCTAAAAAGCTGCAGGATCTGGCCCAAGGGTATGGCTCCAAAGAGAACATTGCAGTATTGGTGATTAGGTTAAATACAGACAGTCAGCCGTCCTTAGGGAGACTACGTAAGAACAGATCCATGTCTATAGATGATATTGAGGCTGCTGCCCAGCACCAAGCACGTATGCAGGACCTCCCGACTCATCTACGTGCCAGCACCGGGAAGCTTAAACGTCCCGCGCCTAGTGCACCAGTAGTCATACATGAGCCGGAACCTGTGCCTGAGCCACAGGTTGTAATAAGAACTGAGGCAGAACCAGACACAGAGATGGAACCTGCGCCTGCTGAGGGTGAACCGAAATCAGATGGTGTTGACTATGTGAAGCAGACAATCAATGTCGATGGGTCTCCTATTCCAAGTCGCAGGGCCCCCAGTCGGATATCACCAAGCCATATGTCACCCGCTCGAAGCCCAACTCAATCTCCTGCCCCACAGCTGAAACCACTTCCTAATCAACGCTTTAGGAAAAAGACAGCAGCATCTGAGTGGGAGACCCTCCTACAGAAGCGACTTGCAGAAGAAGTCAAAGACAAAGAAATGCGTCATCTCTCACAGACTATAGGGGACAGTGACGATGAATTAGATGTAGATCGGGAAGTAACTGGACCCGATCTAGATCTACATGATGGCCCCTCAGACACTGGTTCAGGGGAGCAACAGAACTGGACGTCACAGTCCACAAACATGCAGTCCAACAATAGCACTGCAAAGGACACGAAAGGCAAATTTGGTAGTATTGGTCGCACCACGGCGATTACAACACCGTGGACTGATGCTTCTAATAGGAAGCCAAACACTGCCAACCCAGCCTACTTCCACACACTAGAGGAGACCAACGATAACACAAATTCTGTGCTTCCTCTCAACGGAAGCACTAAGGGTGAGGAAAAAGAGCGACCGAAGGTGTCTTGTATGATAGGGATGTTTGAAAACATTAACCGCCAGAGTCTGGTGCCTTCAAACCAGGCAAGACAGTCATTCCGTAGTCAGAACCGTGACCGGTCAGCGAGTCGCGACCGCTCACAGTCTGGAGATAGGACTCGAGTGCATGAGAATGGCAGGACCTGGGCGGAGCCAGAAATCGCCATCTACTCACAAGTAAAAAAGAACAGACAAAATGGACAGCCTCAACAAAGAGCGCAATCTGAGCCCCACGAGGAACGGGAACCAGTTATTGTTGAGATTGCACGACTCTAACAAAGCTTGCACAAATTAGGATTTATAACGCCTTTATGATATGCTCAACTATTATGTCTTCACAGCATTGTACTTAATAATGGAAAAAAAGAAGAGTTAAAACTATTTATCATGACGGCATGGGTCCGTTGACATTCCTACGGTTCACGTAGACTTATATTTACTCAGAAGGTGCTTGTTTTGGACTTGCGTCGTGGTAACATCAATCTTGCACAACGAGTTGTTGGGGTGTATTGTGTCGTCGTGCAAGTCCCCTGATCTGATGGTGATTGACGTGTGACCTTTTGTGATCTCTGTTCGAGAAGGGGTCCTTGATAGATGCAGCATATTTCATACATAAACTAATGCAAATCTTATAAAAAAAAAAAGGTTTATATTTCCACTATGGTCACTGTTTCAAGATAACGAATGATAACAGTCTCTTATGCTTCCTTGTGCCTTCGAAATAGAGCATATACCACATAATGAAACCTTTAAATATATTCTGATTAGGCAGGCCCTAATGGAAATAAACTGATATATTTTGTCGATCAAAGTATTTTCTTGTGACATCCATGCGATGCCTTATAAATGAACATGCCTCTCAACTTTCCTTTCTGTTGTGGTTTACCAGTCAAACAATGCAATAATGTACGAAGTAGTAATCATTTGTAGTAACTGGCCACCGATTACATTGATTCTAATGATACCATTTCTGTTTTATCTCCGCTGTATATTTGCAGTGGCACAAACTGTGGTAGATCTTTCTATTTGTTCTAGTCTTTGCACATCTCAGGACTGAAGCCGTATAGATTCTTTTGTATTTGACAGGTATTTCATATAGATACCACCAGAATTCGGTTAAATTCTTTAAATCGTTAAATAGGACTACCCAGATTGACGTTACTTATCTGTTTTCACTACTATAAAGAATTACTGATCTTATAGCAACCAAATTAAAAATTTAACCATAAATACTGGTTGTCAAATGAATTGGAAATGGGTCAGAGGATCAGCAAGAGCTATAATATACATACTGTATACATATTTGCCTGTACCTTTGTGTCGAACTCTTTTTCTGTGTTGTTTATGGTGGTAATGATGGAAAGTCTTGACGTTCTCGCCGTGGTATATGCCAATATTCAACTTGTAAACCGCCTCAAACCCACCAACCGCTGCTCAATATTTAGTCTGGTTGTAAGAGGCCTGGTTAATGTTGCGAATCTCTTTTAAAAAACTTTTTGCAGTACCAGAAATAAAAATTTATAAAGACATGTACAGGACATGGGAGTATTCTAATACATATGTAATTAATGTTTATAACACATCCTGGCTGAAAATGTTGCTATCATGGAGGTTGTGGGTATGTACAATTGGTTTCTTACATGTTTATGCAATAGTTCATCAAATATAATCTTTCCTATTGTTGAATGCAAAGGAGAGAAATAATCATGACATTGTGATAAATTACCTATTATGAATACTCCAAATAAAATCTATTTCAAAGTGATGTGCTCTACCTGTGTTGATATCTACAGGATACTATCATACATGTCATAATTACCCTAATCCATTAAACTACTTCTTTCACAAATACTTGGAAATAGTACCCCGTAAGTTCAATTGATATTTTGGAATAAATCGACTTTAAGTCTTTCACCAAATCTTAAATAAAGTAAGATCAAAAAGAATTGTGGTTTAAAATTTTATTAATCCGTAAATCATTATTGTAATAATCATAATACAATATAAGAGAATTTTTGAGGCTGAATAGGTACAGATACTTATGAATTCATAGGTACTTGTATTATAGACATTAAACACAGGAAGACTTATTCTTCCTATTTGGGTTATATACATACATCACATAAAATATCTATATACAGAGAAGTCCAAATTAAGCACTATTTTCTCCTTCCATACACTTTCTTATTTTCATTTGGGTTCCTCCTTTTCTTGAAGTTATTGTTCCCCCTTTGTGATTTGATACCAAGTTGTGCAGCTCTACTGTAGACATCTACTGGTGCGAACGGTGAGGAGTTAGCGAGGTAATCTGGGTCGAACGGATTATACTTGACCTTGCTAGCTTTGGAGGTGCGCTGCTGTGCCTCACGTTGGTCAGCACACAGAATAGGATTATTAGCATGTTTCCCCCCTTGTGGCTTAGGTAATGAGTACTGCAAAAGAAAGAACAGACAGGCCTATATTTATATACTTTCACTTGAGAATTTGAAAATCTTTTTTTATGATGTTTTAAAGAGTATATATCGTTTCTAACAAAACACTATTGATAATAAATTTAAAGTAGAAGTATAGCATTTAATAAAATCGTATTGAGATTGGTTAATGCATTGAGCAATGGATGTACAACATACATGCACACCATTTTGATACCTATGGTCATATTATGGTCGTTTATGTATGTATTATGATCCCCTTGATCTTGCTTTTACTCCTACAATGGTCCATTAGACAAACACGACAAGCAGTGGACATCAATTTACTTGTCAATGCCACACACATAAATTGCAGTAAAGGTTAATAAGTTAGGATCTTTTTCATACTATGTAAGTGTGCATTTGACAATATGACAATCCTTACCCGAAGGCCACGAACACTGATCGGCTTGCGGCGTGAGAAGTAGTAGCGGACGGAGCCATCATCATTTACAGACATGGAGAGTTTCTGTAACGTCTTGTTACCACAGTGTGGACAGAACTCTAACTCCATCTTGGTTGTTACCCTGAGGAACGTAACAAACATACATCAGTTATATTGAATAGAACATGGGTGGGAGTGATTGGGTATTGATAGTTTGATGCCATTCCCACAGGCGAGTTCATATTCAAGGCAAGAAAACTACATGACAGATCAAAACTGATGGTTACATATGTGGGTCCATGCTCACGCATATGTGCACGAGACACACAGAGATAACTGAAAATGAGATGAAACTTTGCCACGGAAGGCTGAATATAGGGGGTGTGTGGCGCCGGGTGTGTCAATAAAAGTTCTGTTGTCTAATTGAAAATAACCACGTCATTTTTCATGTAGTGGCGCCCATGTTATCTTAGCCCGTTGAGGAGTGATAAAATGGCAACTTAATGGTTACACCTTTCCTTAGACTTACCGTAAACTCCCGCATATAAGATGCGTCCTCTACGCCAAACAAAATGCTGGGGAGTCTTATAGGATTTTCTGAAGTTCAGGGTACGTCTTATACGAGGGGTAATTTTACTATAGAACAGTACTACTCTTACAAATATCAGCATTAAAATGTGCGTCTTATACGCGAAAATGCATGTGCTGAGTTTGGGGTGCGTCTTATACGCGCAACGCGTCTTCTGCGCGGGAGATTACGGTACATCATGACACTACATACTAGCGCCAACCGTGGATGAACTGGCAAACAACTCTTCATTAAAACAACCTATATTCTTACTAATTTGTATATACTCACTTCATACAGGCAAAGCAGCGTAGTACATAGCTTTTGGCGTGGCGGATAAGAAGACCATTAACAGAGAGAACATTCAAACCCATCTGTATAAGGACGTTCTGCAGAAAAAGATACATTGTTAATGGCATCTTAATGATAATCTATAATAGAAGTTTCTCTCATTTATAAACTGATATCTACATGTATTAGCCAATTCATACAATTTATATATTGCTTACAATCTGACTCCCTTATAATGAACTTGCCGAAAATTGAATAATATCTCCGAAATTGCTAAGTTTATGTGTGAGGTATAACGATACTATACACTGATAAATCTTTATGTAGCCTTATGGAATCATAATTACTAGGAGAATTTGCACACCTGCATAGCAAAGTCAGTGGTGAGGCAGCCAACTGGGACAGTCGCAGGCTGATCATCTTCATCAGCTACGCCCATCGACCTTTTCACCTCGCGGATATTCCCAGGGGTAATCCACCCATCTTCATCATCATCGTCATCTTCTTCATCATCGTCATCTTCCTCACTGTCACTATCATCACTCAGCGCTTCTCCTACACAACTAGAAGGAATGGCATCCCCATCTTTCACCTGGTAGACATTAGGTGGTTTGGCAGCTAAGTTCTCTTTGTCGCCTTCTGGGCTGATTGGTGCTTCGGGATCATTGGCAGCAGCTGGGGATCCCTGCCCGGCAGGTACCGCTGCTGCACCATTCTTACCCTCATCCACTTCTTCCCTGATATTATCAAGGTGGACCTCCCCGACACGAGTGGTGAGGTCATCAGCGTCTACTCCAGAGTCCTGACTCACAGATGTTGTCCGTGAATTAGCTGGAGTCTTAAATCATACAGAAACAAATTAAGATTAGATATCAGAATTTCACTTATTCTTTACATATAAGACTAGACAAGGGTTTATATTCCTCTGCAATTTTAACAGTGTACAGTTCACAAACCTTATATTTCTAATCGGTTATTAATCATGTTCAAGATACCTATCAAGCAATCAAGAATATAATCTATACTGCAGGTGGCCAAATTTTACCTTTACAACTATGTACAAAGATGACCAAGATGACAATTGATAGCAACTATCTCTAAAATAGTATGTTATTCTATAGTACAAACGTGTCCATATTACTTACTGTGTTGCGAAGGTAGAATCCAGCAATTTCTGTGGGCTTTTCTAGGTGTCTGGTAGTAGAAGTCCATTCAACCTAGAAAAGTAAACGTCACATATGAAGTAATTTAGATCATGGAAGTATGCGAGGACAATGGAGATCTCATAAAGCAAATCGATGCGAAACCTGTAGGCAGTGTTGCCGAAAACTGTTTCTCAAACCAGGCCAAAATGTCCTGTGTCTTGGCATCTTAGGCAGGTCATTTCCATCTCACGCAGACCATTGGAATATTAATATTTTAAACTACCTTTATAGACTTCATTATAACTTGTTTTACACTATAGAGAAACTTAAAAGAAATTGAAAAATATTTAAGGAAAAACAATCTTGCAAATATTCTTTCACCATTAGGAAGCTAAGATGAAGGCAGGCCATTTTTGCCTGCATCCTAAGACCCTATGCGGCCATTAGGATTCTACGCAGGCAAAAGCCAGTGTCATTTCTCCAACACCGATGTAGGAGTGTACCATCTTTGAGTCTTTGAATCTTTGATACATGGCTGCAAAACTGTAGAGATACTCATGTGGGATACATCCATGCATCCATGTATCTTGTCGATAAAAAAAAAAGCATGATGCATAACTGCGCTATGAGACTCTTAAATGGTAAAACACCAACAGTCCAGTACTTATAGCCTTACCTTTTTCTGAGGGGCTGTCTTGATGTGGTCAGTTCCCACGTGTTCTTTCTCTAGTTGGTAAGTCAGGGCCATAACACGGATATCAACAGCAGAGAGACTCCGATAGTCACCAGTCTTCTTGGCAAAGTCTGACACTGTGTATTGAAAGTGACTGTTAACTATTGATGTTGGAGTGGAGTTTAAGGTTTAAATTCTACATGAGAGCATAAGTGTTATAGAGATTTTTGTCTAATAACTCTAAGCTGGGACTTGATCTAGATTAAAGGGACGAAGCATGTCACATGCAGAAATTGAATAATTCATTTTTTTCCCTTTTAAATTGTAAAGTATGTGCAATATGAATCTATACTCATTTATCTGCAGTGTTTTTGATGCAGCACCAGTGACTAACTTGCCAGCAGTGTATTTATTAGGGAATAATGCACGGGCCATGGCTGTGGGAGTGCTCTAGACTGTATTGAGACACCGAGGGGCCTTATAGGCCCCGAGATGTCTCAATACAGTCTAGAGCATGACCACAGCCATGACCAAGTGCATTATTCCCGTTATAACACAGAAAAATCACCCATCAGCCCCCTGACAACACATGAATATCAACTGTGTAATCTAAAGGTGAGATGAAGTTAACTTCCTTTGCTGGGAGTGCATTATCCATCTAGATAATGCACAGTGAATCAGCCAATCAGAACGCAGCATTAAGGATAATGCACTATGAGTTTGCCCAGCCATGTTATAATACATGATACATACTATGAATATACAGTATACTCTATCCTCCCTGTACATACTGAGTGACCCTTCGGAACATCTTAACTCCATAGTGCTAGTATGATATGTTAATGCAGCGCTTAATGGCTAATTAATGTATATCTACACTGCAAGAATTTGAGTGCTAATATACTAACCTGCTTTGATTGCCTCAGGTGTGGGTTCTCTGTACTTAAGTTCATATGGTAGAACTTGCAGCCGCTGGCGTGTCGCTTTATCTTTGATTTCACGGACAACATCTCCAATGGTGTAGAGGCTTACTCCAATATCCTATGGGGAGGTGGAAAGTGAGAGTTAGATATGCTAGAGTACATCTACCGCCACAACTAAAATAATAATGGTACATCTATAATGATGGATGTCGTACGGTTGTGACATATTTTCATGACAGAGAGATCGATTTTTATTTTTGGGGGGTGGGGGCAGGGGGAGGGTTACTTTGAAGTTTCATCGATATAGGCACAGCGCAGCACTGAAGCCTACCCACACTGCTCCCTGCATGATATTCAAACATTTAGCCACCAAGATTATTTGAGTACAATTCATTCTAAAACGATTTCACTTCAGGAATACATTCTTTCTTCCCCTCTAATAGAATTCTCTTTCTTCCAAAAATACGTCAACTATCATGTGCTGCACCATCCCTCAAAACTGGTCATCCCATGATCCAAGAGAAATATTGTCTTGTCGGTTGGCTTTCTCAATCAGAGGTTATCAGTTATTAAAGGTACCGTAAGTAGGCTATGATACGGTATAAACATTACACTCACTAGAAATATTTTACTGTTGGTCCTTTCTCAATACGTTTCCTATGCATTAAGTTGCATGAAACTGTCTCTAACGGGACTATTAACTTGAAGTCTTGATTAAAAAAGCCATGTATCACAAATATCAAGCCCTTTCATTTGCAGGGGCTGGGTTGGGGGAGGCGTAGGAAAATTTCGATTTTTTTTTTACAAATTCTTAAAGATTTTGTACATTTTAGGGAGTGGTCATTATATATATCAATGGGTGGTGGGTGGGGGTTTTCGCGTAAACTTTTTACGCCCCCCCCTGAACGGTGTTCAAAATTGTGTGCCCCCCGTGCCCCTCTTTGATCTATTGTTGTGTGCTGGTCTTTTTGCCAAAAAAGAGGGAAGTTTCCTAAGAGGGGTCAATAGTTTTCACGCCCCTCCCCTCAGGCTCACAAGGGGTCAAAAGTCTTTGCGTCCCCCCTCAAACCCACCACCCGCCTTGTTGATAGATAATGACCACTCCTTTAGGCTTAGTCTTAGGGCATTTCTTGAGTACATTTTTCATTTCATTTCCAAAAAGTAGGGGAAGGCAATAAATACCCCCCCTCTAAATTGGCTCAGTCTCGTCCGGTCCGTATTCTAGGGAATACTCTCTCTCGTGTTTGGGGAATATTACTATGCATGGTACCTGCCTACATTTTACCACTACAGCAACCAGCGGCCAGAACTACTTTTTCCCTCTACTACAAAAACGGCTATTCCGGAAGTCGTCGGCTTCGACGTTGGCTGTTCCCGTAGTTGGCCACCCACACTGACTCTGACAGCAACCAGCAAAAGTGACGTGTTGTGGCGCCATGTCATGTCCAGTCAAATCGTCTTTCTTGAACATGCATCATGCTGTCTTACAGGGGACAAGTCATTTGATGATTCAAAGTTAAACTCCTTTATGCCATGGCTAATATCGATGACACTATAGATTAGTACTACTTACTCCGTATTCAATGGGGGGGGGGGGGGTGGAATACGATCCTCGCATATTCGGCAGCGCCATTTTGAAATTTATACAGAGGTAACTAGTTTCGTATTTAGGTATGGTTATTAGAAGTTTTACGGTAAAACAATGATTGAACTAGTTAAATAATATGTTATGAATTGTTTAAGGTATATTTAGGTATAAACGCCATGTTAAAAATAGAAGATATTGCCCTGCGCAAGGAACATTTATATCGAAACTAAAAGCAGCGGCTAGCTCCGTATCACGTGACCTACTTCCATCGAACAAGCTGTCATGGCGGATCAAAACAAACCGGGACGACTCGACACATTGAAAAACAGTAAATATGGTTGTGTTTCTTGAATTTAAAGCAAATTCATCCCGTAGGGCCATGGCATAAATGCAAATGCCCACTCCCGTGAATAATTTCGCATCGTATTCACCTCGGTGAGGCTGTCCGCATTCAACTCAGCCATATAACGGCTTCGTTGAATACGGACGCCTCACCTCTGTGAATACGATGCAAAATTATTCACGGGTCGTGGACATTTGCTTATGTATTTGAGGGCCGTTTACACATACTATCCCAGCGCCGAAGCAGGTCGAGAGCCCCCACCCCACGGAAACTGCGCCCGTAGGGGTGGGGAGCAAGACCGTCTGTTTTAACCAATGTTACTCTGCCAACTTGGCAGAGTAACCTTCCCACCGTTATGAATAAAGTACTAACTGTTTGGGTCTCAAATTTGGCCCAGCATACCATGAAGTCTTTGCCTTGTAGATTAGGCCTAAAAAAATATTCTACTTTTTTTTTAGATTTTTTTAATGGTTATTTTATGTTAGTAGCATTCTTGAGGCCGTGGGCTTTAATCTGATACCAAACATGCCTATATATTGACATTTTTTTTACATTTTTCTCTAATTTTGGGTCATATTTACCAAAAATTTCAAAAAAAAAAAAAAATTAGGGTTGGGCCAAAAAAATAGGGTAGGTAGGTCGGGATACCTGAACACAACTTTTTTTTTTTAGGCCTTATCAAGTTATTTTGAACAAAATCAGTGAAAATGCAAAAAATCCAGACCCTTTTTAACGTGTGCAACACAACTGAAACCTCCAACTGCCGTTTTTGGCACTGTGCCAGAGCAGTGCTGCACTGGGGATCCCCCATCTCCCACAGCAATAAAAGTCTAGATTTTTTAGTTTTCAATCAATTTGAAAAACCTAAAATCTATCAAAGGGAAAACAGCATCAGAATAAAGAATTGTGAACTTTTAGCACACAAGAAGTAAGTATTTCACTCAGAAAATCAGATTATTTCTTGACCCTGTAGGCATTCTACAGACTTGCTCTCAAACTGAGGGAAGGGCCCCACAGTTCGGGCCTCTACCATCTACGCCGAAGGTGCTGGTACACATAAGTGCTAGTGGTCGAGCTGGGGCCAGATTGAATTTGCCCCCGTACCCCGGGCCCGGTACTAGTCAACCCGGGCCCGGTACTAGTCAAAACAAATGTTGGGGGGGGGGGGGGTTGCAGTGATTTGATATATTAAAGCCCATGAATCTGTCAACGAATCATTGAATGTCATCGCTTTTACAGCCTGAGTACAGTCCCAGAGCCATAACCAAAGCAAAGGGACATTAGGGAGTGATCATTTTTTAACAACAGCAGGGTTCTCCATACATAGGGTGTACACGGGCGGGGCTCCCGTGTGCTTTTCAGTGCCGCCCGTGTCCTTTGGGTGAAAAGCATCGCCTACGTGCTTTTCAGGAGACTAAAGCTTTCTATACTTTTTTGAATTTTTCAAATCGGCCAATTAGAACAGAAGTTAGGCCTAAAAAAGTAAAATTTTATCTAAAAATTCCAAAAGAATCCAATCTTTTGTCCATTTACAATATAATTTTTCAAAATTCTCCCATGAGACAAGCCCATGTCCTGCCGCTATAGGGAGGTGAAGTCACGTCACGTGCAGGCGGATTCTGAGCTCAGCATATTATCGCCTGCAAGCTTGAAGGATAGGGGAAAATTTTAGGCCTGGCATAACTTTTTTAAGAATGAGAGTTGAGCCTTAAAATTTCATATATGGTGGGCCTTTGGGTCAATTCAAATATTGGTTATTTTAGTTCCAAATCAGATTTTTTTTTACGACATAGTTTATCGCGAGACTTAGGCTCCCTATGATCCACACAGCGCTTGTGTTCGAAAGTTACCTGTATGCTTTTTCATCCTGTGGAGAACCCTGAACAGGGTAGGGGGGCTGGTGGGTTTGCACGCAGACGCACGAAAAAAATTTCGATCCCCCCTCTCGAGAGGGTAAATTTCTTTCGACCCCCCCCCCATAAGGCTATTAAGGGACAAAAATCGCGTGCAAACATCCCCTTTTAGCCTATAGTAACGTGCAGGGTTTTCCACTGAGGTGTTGAAAAAATTGTGACCCCCCCGGCCAAGGGGTTGAAAAAATTTTTACCCCCCCCCCCTCAAACCCACCAGCCCCTCCTGAAGTCCTGTTGTTAAAAAATGATCACTGATTCACTCCCTTACACTAGGGTATTTAAAGGGACACGTGGGAATACACACTAAAAAGAGAGACTGTTACCTCCTCTAAATCGGCGTTTGCCTCGTTACTCATGTCACAAAAATCTTTTGATTCATCCAAATATGTTGACATATATAACACACTTATCATGGGACGGTGTATTAGTCTTACCTTTAGTGGAGCATTGCAGATAAACCCACCCGCATCTACAACAACGTGACCAACCTTGCTTTCGTCTGCCATTTTGACAACTTGAAGTGCGGGATTATTATTACACTGTCACAGCTAACACACACACAGGGTCTGCCATATTTGGGCATGGCGTCGTGACCTACTTTCCGCGTGGTACGCAAACAAACCCGGGAAGACTAAACTGAGAGTACTGAACCCTCCAAATAAATTTCTATTTCTTTCCTCCCCTACACATAGAAAACATGTCTGCACTATATAAACATGTCATAAACATATATTGTAATATGATTTGTGTTCAATTAGATTATGACAACTTAATATATGTTCAAGAACATTCACTGAAATGTGCATGAGCGATAATATGCTATCTTACCAAAGGCTTGACAGTGGCCGATGTGCTCGCAAATAGTAGTTTTAGAGTCTCAGTTTTCCCTTTGAACTCGTTTTTTTCATCTATTTGTTGTTCAAACAGCGATGAAGCTCTTAGAAATAGGTGCATACAACCTTTCTGAATTAGGAAATGTGGGTGATTAAGCCCCTATCACGATCCTGATCGTGTGAAAAGCCTAGAATGTCAGTGCCCCCTTTCACCCTTTCTGCTATTAATAATACTGTTATCGGTACCCCCTGCCCCCCCCCCCAGTTGATTATTTATCAACGGGGGGGGGGGGGCTGGTGGGCTTGAGGGGGGGATCAGTATATTTTCAACCCCTCGATCGGGGGGGTCAGAATTTTTTCAACCCCTCTGATGGGGGGGGGGGTGTCAAAATAATTTCATCTATTTTCAGTGGATCTGGATTTAGCTGTATTCCGAGTAAGCAGGTTGCCCCATGGGCGCCGCCATTACTGGAGCTTGTTACCAGCGAGTTCTACTGATAAGATATATCAGATGGGTACCAGTCGGCCCCCGAGAGGCCCGCAATGAATCGTTGGGATTATCTCATTGGCTAATAAATAATCCTGCTAAGGGAGTGGTCATTATTTATCAACAGGGGGGGTGGTGGGTTTGAGGGGGGCGTAAAATTTTCAGACCCCTCCCGAGGGGGGGGGCTAAAAAAATTTTGACCCCTCTTGAGGGGGGGGCCTAAAAAAATTCACCCTCTTTTTTAGCAAAAAAGCCCGCGCGCTACTATAGATCAAAGAGGGGCGCGAAAACTCCCAACGTTGGCCCAACCATCGACTTTACATAGGCTGCCCATCCTGCCAACGTAGGCCCGACGGTGCCAACCAAATGCCAACATAGGCCCAACGTTGGCTTTTGGTTGGCAAACATCAGCATGTCCTGCCAACATTGGGCCAATGTTGGCATTCGGTTGGCAAATTTTATGCCCCCCAAACCCACCACCCCCCCCCCCCCCGTTGATAAATAATGACCACTCCCTATACGGACTTAGGGAGTGGTCATTATTTATCAACAGGGGGCAGGTGGTGGGTTTTTGTGCGGACGTGCGAAAAATTTTTATGCCCCCCTCTCAACGGCAGTCAAAATTTTTTGCACCCCCCCGCACCGGAGAGTTTTCTCCGCGCCTCCGGTTTTTGATCTATAGTAGCGCGCGGGCTTTTTTGCTAAAAAGAGGGTGAATTTTTTTAGCCCCCCCCTCAAGAGGGGGGGCGGCTAAAAAAAATTTGACCCCTCTTCAGGGGGAGGCTAAAAAAATTCACCCTCTTTTTAGCAAAAAAGCCCGCGCTACTATAGATCAAAGAGGGGCGCGAAAACTCTCCGCGCCTCCGGTGCGGAGGGGGCGCAAAAAATTTTGACTGCCGTTGAGAGGGGGGCATAAAAAATTTGGGCCTATGTTGGCATTTGGTTGGCACCGTCGGGCCTACGTTGGCAGGATGGGCAGCCTATGTATGGTTGGGCCAACGTTGGGAGTTTTCGCGCCCCTCTTTGATCTATAGTAGCGCGCTGGCTTTTTTGCTAAAAAAAGAGGGTGACCACTCCCTTAGCAGGATTATTTATTAGCCAATGAGATAATCCCAACGATTCATTGCGGTCCTCTCGGGGGCCGACTGGTACCCATCTGATATATCTTATCAGTAGAACTCGCTGGTAACAAGCTCCAGTAATGGCGGCGCCCATGGGGCAACCTGCTAACTCGGAATACAGCTAAATCCAGATCCACTGAAAATAGATGAAATTATTTTGACACCCCCCCCCCCATCAGAGGGGTTGAAAAAATTCTGACCCCCCGATCGAGGGGTTGAAAATATACTGATCCCCCCCTCAAGCCCACCAGCCCCCCCCCCCCCGTTGATAAATAATCAACTGGGGGGGGCAGGGGGTACCGATAACAGTATTATTAATAGCAGAAAGGGTGAAAGGGGGCACTGACATTCTAGGCTTTTCACACGATCAGGATCGTGATAGGGGCTTAATCACCCACATTTCCTAATTCAGAAAGGTTGTATGCACCTATTTCTAAGAGCTTCATCGCTGTTTGAACAACAAATAGATGAAAAAAACGAGTTCAAAGATTGGCTTCCAATTAAATGAAGCGCAACATCGGCCATGTTTAAGGCAATGGGAAAACCCCTACATTATCGCCCACCCACATCTTCTAGCACTGTTCTACAATTCAAAACATCCTTTTTCCATCAACGTGAGCCAGTTTCCATCAGTTTCCGAGCTTATGATTGTGATCTTATTCAATGGTTAAAAAAGGTTGAGAATGAAGTAGAGAAAACGAAGGGTTTATTGAGGGAGGTCGCCGTACTACGAGTGGTACGAGTTGGGTTTGTTTGCGTACTACTCATTATTATGCAGCGGCCGGAGCGGAACCCTGTTTAGGTGTAATATTCACCTATAAAACGACCCTTGTTTACAGTTATAAAAAAAAGAATAAAAGAAAGTCTAAGCATGTGGAGTTATCACATTAAGAGTGCTGTTGTTAAAAAATATCATGATAAGACAATGAATTTTCTCTGTGCGTTCTCAGTGAACCGACAGACAGCGTCTCTAAATACGCACAGGTATCCAGTGTGAACGGGCACCTGTTCGACCACTTATTCCATCCGAAAATAGTTTCTACAGGTAAAAAATAGCAAATTTTACACACTCTAGATATCATAGCCTATCATGAGCTCAATCTAATTAATACTTTGATACATTTTCAATTGGGGGTCTGTGTCTGGTGCTTATTTTCAACTCGGAAATACTGAAAAGTAGCGTGTGTGACGTCATGAAATGGGAAGTGTTTGCGTCACAATCACGTGACTAGAGATGGCCGATCACAACACAGTGACAGGGAAGGATTGACGTATCTTGTCGCTACCTTTTAGGCTAAATTCAGCTCGACTATCCACTTATTGTCATCGCCAAGGGGTGTCTTAAATCTCGGTAAGTGCCATTTAACCTACATGGTACGGACATACCAAGCTAAGCAACCTACATCGACAAAATGTGAGAAGTAAAATATTCAAGATGGCGATGTTATTGACCTTCAAGTAGCAATCTTAATCGGAGCTAAAACTTGAAAAACTCCCCAAAAATATAGATTATGACGACTAAAAGGGCTGTCAGCCACAAATTAACATTTTAGGAAGCTATATGAGAGTCACCAAGTACCATAATCGCATTATAATCTTACAATCCTGGATGAAAATTGGACACTCTTGGGACAGCTATTAATATCATGGTTCCAGTCAAGAAACATGGAAATATCGACACCCGGTCCTCGTGTAACTAGATTCGACATCTCAAGCATTTGGTTTGGAACATATCTATTAAAAACAGCCAAGGTGTACGTATTTTCAATCACTTGAAAATCATGCAGGATATGAATGACTGCCATCTGTAGGTCCATTTAACAACAGGATGAAATGTTACATAACGACTGACTAGGCTGAGCTTGAGGGCTTGATGGCTCTAGCACGCTCTGAATAGTTATTTATATAAGATTCAATTTCAAACTGTATACTATCAGTATAAATTGGTTTTCATAATTAATAGAATATGACTAAGCCTTAGGCTGAGCCTGAGGAGACACCCATTGTCTTTATAATTCGCAAGTGTCACACAAGTAAGAACTGTAACACTCTATTATGTAAGTGTTTATGTCAATTAATGACAGCTACCCTTTGCCTTTGGAGCTTCTTTGATAAACAACACGTCTACTACTACTAGTATGTCATTTCATGTCTACAGTTGTTAACCCCACCCCCTAGGCCTAATCATATGCTAGCGATGACAGCCAAAAGTAAGGACTTCAATGAAATGATATAACTCATATACCACATTAATCAGGAGAATATTTGCAATCCATAGCTTTTTTAATCAAGTTGATACTCCTTCTAGAACCATTTTTAAGCTACTTATATGCGTGCATATAAGTGGTGATAAATGGACAGTAGCAGTTCCCAATTGTATTACTAGATGTCACCACTTGCATTCAGGTGTTATGTAACAGGTTCCTTCACTGGTGGCCCTTGTAGTCGACCATATTGCCTAGCCCCAGGAAGGACCACCGGCCTCACATTGGAGGCGACATCATATTATATGGGTGATAAGTATTTTAAATTTTAAGTCAAAATCAGTAATTTATTTTCCTTTTTTTGAACATTTTGGTGTAATGCCTCCAGGAGATAAAAAATCGCCAAAAATCGCTGGTGTATAGCTACATAAAACCAAACAATTCTGACTAAAAAATCTTTGGAGAAGAACCCAGTATGTTCATCCTGCCTGGCAAAAAATATTATTTTTTGGGGTGTTTGGCCCTAAACTTGACAGAAACTAAAACTTACCTAACTTCCCCCTGTCTCATTTGGCATTAAACTATAGACATGGGTCTGGAGAACATAATATCTGGATAGAATAAAGTTTTTCCTTTTATTTGGTGGTAATTTAATGTAATTCTGTCCACCAGAACCATCAGAATTGAATTTGCAGTACCAGGTGTTTAGCACTGTGGCAGATACAGGGAGTATTCATCTGTGTTTGGGTGTCATCGCTACATATGCCACTTACCCGGTAGTTAGCCCACTGTATTATGAAACTCTCAGAAGCTATCCATATCGCCCATAATAACCAAACATGCAGGGTCAAAATATAACGCTTGACTTGTATGAGACATGTACAACAATATACAGTCCTGTAATTCATACATGTGTGTTTACTTGACCAATAAAGGTTCCCTCGATATTAAGGCAGGTTGCAAAAGAGTGATATAATCCATGAACTATGTTTAGTGGATATATAGGCTTTGTCAGAATAGTGGATCCCGGACTTATGTCATGTACAGTATATAATGAGTCAGGCCTTTTTTTATCAGTGGAGGATGCAGTTGATATGTAGTAAATTATATAAGGAGACCTTTGTGTTCAGTGGCGCTATTCATATACAGGTGCTTATCACATAGTGTCACTTGGTTTGGAGTTCTTATCATGATATGTTAATTTATGGTTGTCATATTCTCAGCCTTTTATATGCTACCTTAAACTCCCGTGTATAAGACGCACCTCGCCTATAAGACGTACCCTGAGTTAAAAGAAAACTGTAAGGTGCACCTAGGGCATGAATTTTGAAAGTTTAGTACTGTTCTATAGTAAAAGTACCCCGCCTATAAGACGCACCCTGACTTTGGGATGATTCTATAGGGCACAGCAGGCATTTATTTGGCATAGAAGACACGTCTTATACGCAAGAGATAACGGTAAAATAATATTTCACACAAAACCAGACACGGTCCAATTAAATTTATCAAGATTTATTAAAACATTTAACAAATCACAGTTACATTCAGTAATGTAGAGAAGCAGATATGA
The DNA here is from genome assembly GCA_949317995.1 of Acholoe squamosa. Taxonomy (NCBI): domain Eukaryota; kingdom Metazoa; phylum Annelida; class Polychaeta; order Phyllodocida; family Polynoidae; genus Acholoe; species Acholoe squamosa. Next base: position 48,677,838 of record OX439038.1, read on the forward strand.
TATGAGTGATATCATGTAGTGTGATCGACGTTTCAAGTGTGGTTGCCCTTCTTCAGGATCTCAGCCTTTTAGTAATCGTTTGTGCAGGAATTCGAGATCTCCCCTCATCTTTCCCCTTCCCCGTCCCTAAAAAGCAACTACTAGGAAAAATAAAGTTGCATGCAGCTGCAAAAAAAGAAGAAAAGATTACAGCTGTTTTCAGTCTTTTCCAAAATTTTGCCATAAATTTGCTATTACATTTTACTCATTAAATTAATGTGTATTCCAGGATTAAAAACAAAATCATTGACATTTCTACAACCGGTAATAAACAATACAAAAAGAGTGCCCAGCTGTTGTGTCTGTTCATTTTGGCCATGTGGACAGTCAGTGTAGATTAACTGTATGTTTTTTGTGTGTTTTTCTGCGTCTCTGTGATAGGTACATCACCTCTGCGGGCCAGACGTGATGACCCTCTAACGCCATCTTTCCCGGAGTACCTACACGATGTGGGAAGTGTGCCCCTAGTGTCGGGCTAGATATTATAGTACAACTTAAGGTAAGTACATTTATCTGACCCTATAGGTTAGGAACCTGCAGTGGTAATGTGTGAATCTAAGAGTATGTGAATTTTTGAGATTTATTCATCTGACGTATAGATTCTGAGAAACGTCGCCAATCTACCAGCAATTATGACTGTCAGAACAGTCATAAGAGTTGGTGGATTGGTGGCAGTGCACACAAACAAACTAAGAATACTCCATTACCCATTTACACGTAGAACCACCTGGTACCAGTGGTGACAACAAATGTGCTCGAACGTCCTTTGTAGCTTTGAATTTGGTTATTTGCTATGCGTGTATAACTTAGACTTTTTTATGGATATATGTTATATACCGTAATCTCCCGCGTATAAGGCGCAGCTCACGTATAAGGCGCACCCCCAACTCAGAGAATGCAAGTCCACATATAAGGCGCACCTCTAAGGGCAGATTTTTGTTAATTTAGTACTGTTCTATAGTAAAAATACCCCCCCCCTATAAGCATTAAAAGCACTATGTGGTCCATGAAGGATGGAGCTTCTGTTTGTACCATTCACCCTTTGATACATTGCTACAAATCTATATGCCCCCTAACACATGATGGCATCATTTGATATACCTTGGAACTCCCTGTATATACTTTGGGATGTGTTGCTATCCTGTTCCCTCAGGCTGCCTTTTCTCATATGTCCTTTTGACATAACTTATATTAGGTATGAGGCACTGCAGCAAACGCCTTTTGACACACAAGGTCCCATAGGTTTCTAATATTTCACTGTAAAAGATACATGTTTGATATCTCACTGCATGGTATATGCGCCACCTTCTATAGCCCTTGGAGGATGACATGAAGGTTCAAAACTTCATGTTTATCTGTTGCCATGATGCAACAGTGCAGCATTGTAGAGCAACTCAGGGTTCTACAATTGTGTTCTTTCATAATGCATCAATTCAATACTGCTGAGTCACTCTAGAAATTGATTACACTCCAAAAGAATAAGGTACGAAAAAGAGAAAGAATATAGAGAACCAGGAGGTAAATTTAGTTTCGGTTTTGTTTTCCAATGATAGGCAATAAATATCTGAGTACGGAACTCCCTTGCCGTAATCTCCCGCGTATAAGGCGTAGCTCGCGTATACGGCGCATCCCCAACTAAGAGAATGCAATTCCACGTATAAGGCGCACCTCTAAGGCAGATTTTTGTTAATTTAGTACTGTTCTATAGTAAAAATACCCCCCCCCTATAAGGCGCACCCCAAACTCAAGGCAATTTACCTCCCACGTATAAGACCCAGCAGCCTTTTGTTTGGCCTATAGACTCGCCTTATACGCGGGAGATTACGGTACAATGTATATTTTTGTAATATACCTGTAACTGGCGGTTTTGTATGACGGATGTTTGAATTAATTGTTGACCAATGATACAATATGCTGTATCAATTTAAGGTGTGCATAATACTTATAGTATAAGTTTCACACTTTAAGTGTATAATATATTGTCTTTTTAGTTCAAGAATTTTATAACTGCATCTGGGTCAGGTGAAAGGTACTCCATGAAGCCCCTCATAAAGATACCTTTCACCTTGTTGACCCAGATGCAGTTACGGCCTTCTTGCACTAAGGCAACTATATATGGCGTACAGAAACATAAACATCCCCAGTACCTTGTACAATCATCAAAATGAAAGCTACTTGTTTGCACTTGATAAAGAGGGCTAAGGGTCGGATGTGCGCCAATTCATCGGCTTGAAAAATACTTACCCCAAAAATATGAGAAATCACAGAACTCTAGATAACCAGGAAGCAAATAACGGGTAATCCGACTGCATGGACCTTGCCAACTTTGTGTGAGGATATCTCTTCAACTAAACAAATAGAATAAGACATAGATAGTGCACGCCTACTGACATCATATTTATAAGTCTGACTTCATGCCTGGCAATTATATTTCAGCATTCATTTACATAAAAATGTATATCAGTAGGTATTTTGAAACTGGCTTATCTTACAGTTTATGGATGTGATTTCTCCTAGTAGTACCTACATTTGTAGGATTTCCTACACGTTTGGGCCAAAAACATGACCCTCGTGATTTTGCCAGATTTGATTGATTGGAAAGGTTCTTTATTTCATAGACAACGGTACATTTATGATCAAGCTCTCATCAAGTGTAAAGTATATAGTTATCTGGTTGTAATATGCCCTTATCAATATGCAATCCCTTATGTCGATGAGATGTATTCAATCCTTTTAGTTAGTTCAAGTTTTAAGAACAATAAAGTATAAAGGTATTAATGATAACTGTCAGCTGCATAGCTTTCACATAGCTTAAATTATTATTGATAGCTTATTACTAAGTATAAGACCGATATAGGAGAACAGTGATCCATTACCGTATAGTTTAACATATACAGCTGCAGAAAATATAAGTGTGGGAGCATAGGACCAGGGGTTACTAATCAGGTTCCTTAGGCTTAGGGATAAGCTCCTTGAGGACTTTCTCATGGTGGCCTTAAATGCAACGAGAACGTTTCCTAGCATTTATGGGGGTGGGGGGTGAGACCTTGATATTTTGAAAGTACAAATCAAGCTGCTACAATGTAGTTTCCTACACATTGGCCAAAATGAAATCACATCCCTGCTTACTTGATTCTCGTAAGTTGTAAACTGTAGTACCCCGGCAGTCTTGTCAGCGTGACTGGGGCTTCCCGAAGGGGCTATATTTGGACAGATCTGACCCCATATTGGTTTCAGAATGGGGGCAGTAGGACATCTACACAAACTTATAGTATAGCGTCTGTAGCATCCACTAAGGGTCGCGTGATACCTCTTTTATTGTCACGATGCATAAAAGAAAATCGTCAAAACTGCATTCATGCATCATGCCGAGTCACAAATTGTTGGCGTGATACACAAACTCCAGTAAGTGACAGAGCATCATGCCAACAAATGAAAAATTACAAAGGCCTAAGGGAGTGATCATTTTTTTAACAACAGGGGGGGGGGGCTGGTGGGTTTGCGCGCGGACGCGCGAAAAAATTTCGACCCCCCCCCCCCTCTCAAGGGGGTAAAAATTTTTCGACCCCCCCCCCCCCATAAGGACAAAAATCGCGCGCGAACATCCCCTTTTAGCCTATAGTAACGCGCGGGGTTTTCCACTGAAAACAGGTGAAATTATTTTGACCCCCCTCCCATCAGAGGTATTGAAAAAATTCTGACCCCGCCCCCCGGTCAAGGGGTTGAAAAAATTCTGACCCCCCCCCTCAAACCCACTGGCCCCCCCCTGTTGTTAAAAAATGATCACTCCCTAAGACATTATGTCGTCTTAGAAGGGTTAATGATAGGGGCCAGGGTATCCTGACTAGAACTACTGCTGTGTTGTGACACCACTTGTCAGGCCTGTTCCCATCTGTCTTCGTTACTCTTGTTATGGGCAGCTTACAGGAGGTCTTCGGGCACAAATATTTCAACAGTTTAAGCCTCTGCTTAGTACATAGATACAAAGTATAGCCGTTTCCTGTCATATAATATGCCATATTAAAACGCCTTGCCTCAAATGAAATTAGCCACTGAGGACAAGATTAAAACAAATAGATAAAGAGAATATTGAAAATAATAAGAATAATACCAGCAAGACTGCAAGTCATGTTTGTCGCAACTCAATCCAATTATTTGTAAATTTGTCCTTTTTACCATATTTTTGTTCTGTAATGGTTGCCCACACTGTGGCGTAGAAGCTATGTCTAAGCTCTGTCTAGTACAAATCTAGTACAATATATATGTATGTGTATATAGAGATATAGGAGACAGAGGGGTGGATAGGTAGGACACTGCACGGGTATCACCCCGGGAGGGACACTCTCTATGTAATGTATACACATATGTGCGGCTGGCAAGGGCACTTTTTCAAGGAAAAGTCCCTAGCAAGCCTCCTGTTTCAGCCACAAATGTCCCGAACAAGGGTTAACTTTCAGCAAAATACCCCGATTAAGCGGGAAATTTCGAAATTTTCATTGAGATCAGCACAGTTTTCATAAAAATAGCATGAACCAAATTCAATCTTCTCCCCAATCAGTATAAATTTAAGACATTTTGAAATAAATCTAGGATTATTGAGTCAAAGTGCCCTAGCAAGTGTAGGCTTTCGAAGAAAAACCCTGCGAACGAGTGCCCTAGCAAGGGTAAGGGTTGTCTTGGGTTCAGCCACACACCCGTATAAAAAAAAATCGGTATCACCCACCTGACACCTACCTGGTGCCTTCCATATCCACATTATAGTAAAGTACCAACATTCAGCCAGATCTATTCAGTCCCTTGAGGTTGCCTTTGTCAGAGCAAATCTCGCAGTGGAAGAAGAGTCTCAAGTACGAGGATACCTGGCAATTCCTCTCTTTGTATTTTTTTTGGCAAAATGTCTACATAAATATAGGGAAGAATTACATCTCCACGAGGACATATAACAGAGCCATGGTCGTGGATTTGGAAAAGTTTCAGTCATTTTCTTACAATATAACAGAATAATTGAGGAATCGACAATTGAAGTAAACACCATTAAAATCCAGTCCCATGAATCTTGTATACTAAGTCACTAGATTGCCGATTTTCAGGTGCAGTATTCCCCTGAAGTCTCTGCACTTTGTTCACAGGGTACTATTGTGTAGTTGAGGGAACCCAGTATAGAGATGGGTGGGGTGGGGGATAGATGGGGAACATGGGCGGACTATGTCTAGTCTAGTAGCAGTCTATACTCTTGTGGGCATAATAAGCCATGCATACTCCAACATAGGTAAATTGGTAGTCTAGTCTGAGGTGGTGAATATAGGACTAGACATATAATGGAGGACGGGGGGGGGGGCAACTATACATGTGAGCTTACTAAAACCTCACCTAGAGTCCTCTGTTTTAATTTAGTTAGTAAGAGACAGGGTTGGTTAAGCTTTTTTTTTTAAGCTTATACATGGGAAGGTGCTTATAGACAGGGGTTTATGTTACTGCATGTACATTTGAATAAGTGTGATTAAGTGAATTTGCCGAAATACCACACCCCTTTTTTAGGAGTTTCTAGGCGCACATGGGTTACATGTATTTATGTGGATGCACACACTTCCCTTTTAATGTCTTGCAGAATACAATCTGCTTCGTGAAAAGGAGGCGTCTATTTACATAGCTCATGTTTGAATTACCTCCAACTGTATTGATTTGTACAGAATCAGTTATCGCTTTGCAAAAATATCTAGAATGAAGTGATGGGAATGATGTAGGTCTTTATGTGAGAAAGTAATATCACAAATACAGGATGGATCTCTTCATCCCGAAAGTTATTCTCTTAAGAGTTAATATTTATCATAATGAAACCAAACTTTTCATTTATTTCCCGTGCTTTAAAAAGTCTGGCAGCAGGAAGGGGACCTCTATATCATGCTTTTAAAGCTATAACATGTCTGAGCTTAGTCATAGATCTTAAATATCGTAAATTCTCTCGTATAAGCCGCACCCTTGATTTTAGAGGGATCTATAAGCCACTTTCTTTGCTTGAAAATTGTAGTTTTAGTACTGTTCCATAGTGAAAAATACCTCTTATAAGCCGCACCCCTTCTTTTGGCTGATTCTATAAGCCTGATTTGGATTTGGATTCTGGTACTATCCATGGCTTATAGGTGAGAATTTACGGCGTATATAAAAGTGCGGCCACCTTTACTGTGTACTTGTGTAACCCACTCCCTGCCTTCTCCACACCAATCTACCGTAATCTCCCGCGTATAAGGCGCAGCTCGCATATAAGGTGCACCCCCAACTCAGAGAATGCAAGTCCACATATAAGGCGCACCTCTAAGGGCAGATTTTTTGTTAATTTAGTACTGTTCTATAGTAAAAATACCCCCCCTATAAGGCGCACCCCAAACTCAAGGCAATGTCCCTCCCACGTATAAGACTCAACAGCATTTTGTTTGGCGTATAAGACGCGCCTTATACGCGGGAGATTAGGTATGTGTGTTGGCACCAGACCAATACATGTAGCCCTTGTATAATTCTCTGATACAAACTCATATCAGGTCAACAAATAAGAAAGTACAGGTAATGAAGAACTCTGCACATCATAATGTGCACATGTTTGACCATGCACATGTATTTGAATGCATGGTTGACAATGGACCTAAACAATAGATTAATATGGAAGTAAATTTACATTACCCATTATATTAACCCAATGTCATATTTATTAGTGACCAGCTGGTTCATACGTTAATTGTGATACCGTAATCTCCCGCGTATAAGGCGCGTCTTATAGGCCAAACAAAAGGCTGCTGGGTCTTATATGTGGGAGGAAAATTGCCTTGAGTTTGGGGTGCGCCTTATAGGGGGGGTATTTTTACTATAGAACAGTACTAAATTAACAAAAAAATATGCTCTTAGAGGTGCGCCTTATATGTGGACTTGCATTCTCTGAGTTGGGGTGCGCCTTATACGTGAGCTGCGCCTTATACACGGGAGATTATGGTAGTCAAGTGATATAATGCGGTGAATGTCATTTACTGGGATGAGAGTATAATGTCAAAGAATTATCTTAATCTAGAAAACAAAATTTCTTTACATGAAATCTGTCTCCTGTCCTCTAGAAAATCTTGACTAGTCGCTGACGTAAATTACAAATAAGCATTATCAACAGTTTTTAGTTGGGAAGGACACATCATTATTTGTAGCCTAATGATAAAGATGCACACAAGTTACTGGATTGTAGTGGTGGTCATTTTTCTGGGTCTGGCATTTGGAGTTTGGTTAGCACTGGATAGGACAGAGCTAAACCTTCAAAGGCGATACCATGCCTTCAAAGGCGATACCATGCCTTCAAAGGCGATACTGTGCCTTCAAAGGCGATAACGTGCCATGGTGCACCATACACCATTTTATCATGATACATGGGTGGATCCATTCATGCATCATGTCGAGGGTTCGCCATGCTGGTTCTGGTGAGTTACGCGCCAGCACTGTATTGGTGCATCATTGTGATAAGTGGACGTCAACCATAAGACACCATACTTGAAGAGCTTGGTGGTGGCACAATGAGTCATCAATAGATATTGACATTTTACTCCAATATCTGACATTTATACTCTACTTTGGCATGTCTCAAGCCAGAGCCCCAATGGAACATTCTTCAATAATGAAAACATGAAAATGTTGGATAACCGTTCTTCCAAACATACTCTAAAATCTTCAAAACAAGCCGCATCTTGTGTAAAAGCATCAGCCACACCCAACTTTTTGGAATCGGATACAAGTAGTCACCATTATCAATTAAAAATCGGACAGTGGGACCTCATCGGTATGCTGCCCTCTCATAATATGACTCTATAAAGATTTCAGCCTCCTCACCCGATCTATAACTGGGAAGAAATAAAATCTTTTATGCCTCCTCCTCCCTCATGTCTATGACCGGATTTTTCTTCACCCCCTCCCCTGCCTTGACCTCATCCCACTGCCACCTCTAATAAATAATGGCCGCTCCTATAGTTTGTACAAACACAGACAAGTGCATTTAGTCTTTTCCTCCCCACAAGGATCAGCTGCCTCTACCTGTTCGTCTTGCCTAGTGATGCCTCACAAGAATAAGCTGGACGGTTTAGTAGGATTTTACCTGATTGACCAGTGTAACAGCTTTCCACCTGTTCATAGACGATGGGTATTGATAGCAGCATGCATCCCTGCCTCTTTACTATGGGATTATCTTTTTAAAGGAAAGTGAGGAACGTTTAGTGTAACGCAGTATTTTTTTTTTTTTTTTTTTGGGGGGGGGAGGGTCGTCGCTGACAATTAAATCACCACGAATAAGCTCAAGCTGATCTATTTTTAGCCTGAGAGGAGATAGGTCAGGTCATGCTGTGACGGAACCACAGTCGTACACATGATATACTGAATACACATAGCGTGGTGGTATACCATAACTATCTCTAACCATTTAAGGTGTCTAGTATCTTTTATGCAGCGTTATGTTCTTTGACTGCATTCATGTGTCATTTTGACCATACAGTATTGGCACATTTTCAAGTAGGAAGCACAAACCAGTATTGGTAAGTTCTTCACGGTTTGCTGCATTGGTGCATCCATGACGACACATGCTTTTGATTGAACACAAGCCTTGAGGCAGGCATCATGTGCCTAAGGCTAAGGGGTTACCACATCATTACCCCCCCCCCCCCCCCAGCACGAACTAATATTAGAATACCCTGCACTGGCTATTGATGTACTGAATGTGTACCCCACTGAGTATACCACTGTCACTGAATGTTTTATGTAGGCTGCCATCTTGTTCCTGGTGAGATACCGTAACTATGATCCCCTTGGGACATTGCTGATTGGAGCACCTTGCAGCTAGGTAGTAGACGGGGATGTGTAGGCCATGACGAGCATAGTTATTAAATTGATTATTGACCTAAAGCTTCCCCGATGCATAATTTCAACACTTATGGTAAAGCTAACGGTAGTCACTTTCACTATGAAAGCATTGGTAATTCTTGGTGATACTTTTCTCTACATTTTACAGTTTTAAGATACGACACGAGTTTTATAATGACTCTTGACGTCGTGAAAAAAGGGAGAAAATGATTTGGTATGTCATTATTACTACCCTTTTCAGTTTTGTAACCAGGCATGAGAATAATTCATTGAGGAAGATTGATCAAATGATGATATCCCAAAGTAATGTATGGTGGCTTAAGTAAGGATGGGAATTTTCAAATGTGCCATGCACAAACACTTGCATCCGACATTGCATTGGTGATTTACCATTTCAAAATAGGATCCATATACATGTATTTGATAATAGAGAGAAACAGCATACACAGAAACAGTGTTGACATTGGAAGTGACTTGTGCTGACTCAGTCCCTGATCATGCTTTTTTGAGTGGTTGTTTTCTAAATGAATCTCATGTAATAATAGTCCAGTCGGTATTTTTTTTTTGCCTCGTGAAACCTTGCTTTGCGTAAATGAGTTAGACAAATAATACGTCAACGAAAATCAGATGGGACCAACCTGCCTGGCCTGACCTTTCTGTGGGACGCCAGCCGAGCTGCTTGTCTAAAAGACTGTCTGATTGGGATAACTGGATCAGGGAGGAGAGTGGGTCCATCAATGTCACCAGACTAAGAGGGACTTAAAGCTGGCCAGACTATGAGGGTCTTAGTCAGTATTGGTCCCGGGACTGGGAACAAAACTACAGACTTGAGAGTGCTACAGTCAATTATCTGATTGAGAGTATCCCAGTCAGTACTTTAGCTGGAGACCCCGGGCTGAAGACAGTCTGCAGACTGGGTTTGAGATTGTTTCAGTGTATATTGGGACTGAGAACAACACTGATTGATCTGACTGAGAGGAGCCCAGCCATTATTGTGATTAGAGTGTGTCCCAGTCAGGATTGGGACTGGAGACAGTACTGCAGGCTGGGGCTGAGAATGTCCCAGTCAGGATTGTGACTGGAGACAATATTGCAGGCTGGGGCTGGGCGTATCCTAGTAAGTATTGGGACTGGAGACAATACTGCTTGGTGGGGCTGAGAGTATCCTGGTCAGTATTGGGACTGGAGGCAATGCTGCAGGCTGGGGCTGAGAGTATCCTGGTCAGTATTGGGACTGGAGGCAATACTGCAGGCTGGGGCTGAGAGTATCCTAGTAAGTATTGGGACTGGAGACAATTCTGCTGGCTGGGGCTGAGAGTATCCTGGTCAGTATTGGGACTGGAGGCAATACTGCAGGCTGGGGCTGAGAGTATCCTGGTCAGTATTGGGACTGGAGGCAATACTGCAGGCTGGGGCTGAGAGTATCCTGGTCAGTATTGGGAATGGAGACAATACTGCTGGCTGGGGCTGAGAGTATCCTAGTCAGTATTGGGAATGGAGACAATACTGCAGGCTGGGGCTGAGAGTATCCTAGTCAGTATTGGGACTGGAGACAATACTGCAGGCTGGGGCTGAGAGTATCCTGGTCAGTATTGGGAATGGAGACAATACTGCTGGCTGGGGCTGAGAGTATCCTGGTCAGTATTGGGAATGGAGACAATACTGCAGGCTGGGGCTGAGAGTATCCTGGTCAGTATTGGGAATGGAGACAATACTGCTGGCTGGGGCTGAGAGTATCCTGGTCAGTATTGGGAATGGAGACAATACTGCAGGCTGGGGCCGAGAGTATCCTGGTCAGTATTGGGAATGGAGACAATACTGCAGGCTGGGGCTGAGAGTATCCTAGTCAGTATTGGGACTGGAGACAATACTGCAGGCTGGGGCTGAGAGTATCCTAGTCGGTATTGGGACTGGAGGCAATACTGCAGGCTAAACCGACCTGGCCTGTAGTACTTTTGTACAAAGGCCCCTCTAATTCACCAAACTGTGGGACTAGGCATCATGTGGAACTTTGCCATAAGGAAAAGAAGAAAGAATAGACGAATAGAAATGACAGGCATGACCTTGTTGTCATAACTGCTAATCGACGAATCATGTTACCTTTGCAAGTAATGGACTAGAGTGGCTTCTCTGTGACCTTAATGGTGAGATACCATGATATGCCATTGTTATCATTATGTATACGTGGGTTATATACATATTGTACAGAAATGGTATAAAATGCAATAATATCGGTCACACAGTGTAGTATGCCGAGGTAATCCACCAGGACCACATTAAAGAGGGGCTAGCACAGCAAACTTCAACATGGGTACCGGATCGTAGATAATTGATAAACTCGCGGGACCCAGCAGAAAATTTACGACAAACTGATTGGTCAAGGGGTGATCACTTGACATTTAACGCAGGCGTGAATAAGCGTGCTAGCCCCCCTATAATAGGATACCTATACTAGTCTAAGTCTAAGCAGGAGTAAGGATCACTACACCCAGATTATAAGACGTCAGTAGCAATAACTATATCCTTAACCAGGTACAACTGTACACTTGTCTATCCATAAACGAACGCTAGATAGTTAAAAAAGGAAGGAAAAATATTATCAACGACTTACGAGGCTCCTTATCTGGTCGAATTTTGGTGGGGTTTTTGTATTGGATTCCGTACTTCACATCATAAATCAAAACCATCACCCAGCCAGCATTTAAAATAAATAAAAGAGGGGTTATTTAGGCTACAATAAGGCTATAGCCATTTGGACTAAAGCTTAGTCAGAATACGATAACCCATTGATGGTAAGAAGTACCGTGTATCCTAGCATCTAGCACTTTGAGCCACTAGCACCACAACCCTCTAAACCCACCGTCATGTGATCTACTTACAGCTTCGGTCATGTGAAAATGAATACCTTACAACTATACCTCATCCAGAGCTGATCTACGAGCATGACACTTTACTTTACAAGTACCCCTCATCAAAACTTACATGTACACTAAAACTCATGATCGATCATTCCTACTTTAACACCTTACAACTAAGCCTCATCCAGAACAAAATATTGGTTGTTATTTTAAATCTCTTATCCTCCTTGTTGTATATATGTAATTTAGGTAAGTAGTTACTCCCACATTTATCTGATAAGAGTATAGTCTATAGAGATAACACTCGATCTATTCTGGCTGTAAGCTGCTTCCAGCCTGCCACCATCTCCAAAATCTCCGAGGTAGTTTAGGTGCTCAAATTTTACTGAAATGAACATGAAATCAGAAACCATAGATTAATACAAGGTTAATACAAGTCAACACACTTTTGGTATAAACTGATATGGAATCATTCTTGGCTATAATACCGGTAGTAATAATAAACACTGGGAGGAGAAAGAACCATATAAACAAGTCACAATTCCTTCTGACAGGAGTCCATTCTGGTGTCAAATGGAGTCGCTAGCAGTGGTTTTATTGATAAGGAATCAGGCCAGGTGTGAGATAAGAGGGTTTTAGGTATAGTCTACTGATAGCAGTCACCTAACAACGTCAAACCAACAACATAAAGTCTTGGTCACGTTTTTTTTCTGCCGAGTCCGTGTGTTCTGTACTAAATAAGTCAATTATATTGCCCTGTCGTAAAACCTCCGATATCGTCCTATAAGCCAAACCCTTGATTAGAGTGAAAATCAATAAGCAGTTGTCATCTATGTAACTAGTTTTACTATTAATATTAAGCCAACATCCCCCCAGTGTTAGAAACATCTGTTGACTAACAGTTATTTAATCAATTAAATTGTAGTTTATGAAAGCTAAAGATATTGACGTGATTAATGTTCAAACAGGTTTTGTATAGAATGAGTGATGAGTGGATTAGTGATTTACTCTGGAGTGTTTATCTCCTGTCGATATGGACCGGTCTCAGCTAGTGTCAAAGTAGACTGACTGGTATGTTGTGTACTGTAATTTGTTGTCTATGACTATGATTATAACAAGCCATCCCCTGACTCATGAAAGATTCCATAAACCACAATAAGCCCCTGGCTCGCTCATAAGGTATGGCTCATAAGTAAGAATTGTCCATAGTTAGCAAATAAGATCAAATCAATAAATGTATTTCTCAAGGGTGATATATGAGATATGCCTTGTATGTACATGTTTACTACTACACTTGACTTATAGAACAATAGCATAGGGGATGTAAAGGACCCTTGCCACAATAAAGATGGATATTTCTGTGTTTGATTCACTTGATCGATTGGATCAATATCAGCAAAATAAACAGCTGTTACCAAAGGCATTTAGCAACATGCACCACATGACGCAATTTTCGGTAGTCTGGTAAACTATTTTTCATTATCAACGCTCTCGGACAGTACTTTGAGTACCATTACATTTGTATATCTGCTGACATCAAGCTTCTGTTCTCGACTTGGTCTTGTTTGTGTGATATTTAGATGAACTGCAGGGGTCCAAAGGAAATCATGCCATGCCTCATCTATTTCTGTGACATTTATCAATGGCTTGAATGAGGCTCGCGGTCAATGCTTTTAATTCCATTTTGAAAATTGATAAATTCCATGGCCGGTCTGCATGTTCATTGGTCTATTTATAGCGGTGAACTTTTACCCTGTCTTGACGGTCGTCTAATTATCGATCCTTTGTTGTGTTTTCAGAGTGGTGTCGCCAACTGAAGCAGGATGTCGGAGGGTGGGGCCAGTAGTGCCCAGTACTCGCAGCTTTCAGCCACAAGTAAGTGTCTCTTGGATTGAATAAGGCTTGGTACATTTGTCTTTTCTCTTGCAGCTGCTGTTTAGTCTTAGATCTTTCCAACATATGGAATCAATTTGCAGGTTACAACACAATTATTGAGGCAATGACCCAAAGACAGTGATGATATAATGGAGGCACCATTTGAATGTTTATAGGCTCTAGGTGACAAATAAGCTTTGGCCTTGAATGCAGTGCTATATGCATCATGCCAATCTGACATATTTAAATGATGCACTCCTGTAGAGGCAGCTTGATGCACCCATGCAGCGCGGATAATCTACTCTGTTGCGTTGATGCAGCAAATCGACAAGAGCAGGGGAATCCAGGTTAATGCTTTCGTTGCCTCCATTGTTTTCCAGACTGTGTAAAAACTGCATAGTCCCATGGCATCATTATGCCCCAGCTCCTTCTGCGAGTTGCTCAATATCCCATACATTTTGTATACCAGACACAGAGCAGCTCACATTACTTACTGCTTATCTGTCTGGTCGCCCCCTCTAACCCAGGGCTAATGGCCCAGGTTGTAGACTTCAGTCACTCGTCTCCCCACCCTACTCAGGTCAGCACCTGGTAGGGGTGGTGAACGAGTCAAAACACCTGGAGTAGAAGCTGGAGAAAAGGTGTACCACCAACAACCACATAAGAGATACTGGTAGTAACTACTGAGAAGCTCATGAGTTCCTCATGTATTACCCAGTAGTTGGTGCACCATAGGCTGCTGCTGTATGGAGGGAGTTTTTTTTTTTTTTTTTTTTTTTTTTGAGTAAGCAGGTGGTTAGTTTGCCTTGCAGTGAATGATTGTATCCACAGTTTGTCTGCGTAGAGACTGAATCATGCCTGTAGGGCTCATGTTCCATTTGTTCCTGCATTTGTTGCTACAATAGAGCAGTAAGTTAATCGCAAACACTGGTACTGGTACAATACATCCAAGTTATATGATGTATGAAGGCGGCATAGGCGAATTACTGGCCTGGTCTGCATTCATGCATCAAAACAAGATGGGAAGAAAAAAAGGCTAATTCATTGTATCCAGATGTCGGTCCCCAAGATTCTTAAAATAAAAGAGGGATGGAAGAAGTATTAAAGGATCTTTGATAGGATAGAAGAACCAGGAATGCATTTTCTTTCGTCGTTATAATGAAGATCTAGTAATGCTGCGATAAGACAAGATAATTCATCTCTTACATTGTCCCCTGCGGCCAAGCGTAGTCACCTTCTAGCACATAGTAGCCTGAATTTTGTTTTGTTTGTCTTACATTGGTAGCGTCGTTTTTCTTTTGTAAAGAGAAGGAAGGCTCCGATTGAAAGGTGTTGGTGGTGCAGAAGATTAGCAAATGTGCGGCCCTTAGGGAAAAACACATATTGCAAACTGGTCATCAAACGTAGGCCGCCATCTTATCCCCAGCCCCCGCTAAATGGTTCCGCTGTTACCAATAGACGTACATAAACAAGCAGCATGTCACCTCTTGGTACCAGGTAACTTTTACGCACATAAAATCGGTACAAGTGAATTTCCAAAATTTCCACCTTCCGTAACATGGGAGAAGGCATTCGGTTTTTGTGCGGGCGTGAGAAAAAATTTTCACACACACCCTGTCCAATCTGAGCTCTTTTAATGAAAACTTCCTAAGTCTGGCTTTTTGCCAATAGCAGCAACAGTAGGCAATGAACCTTTGAAGTCTTACCTCCCCTTTTAATGTGGTATTTATGAGTTTTTAGACTGTACTGGGTTGACCTTATTCAGTAGTCTGAGGTACGCTGAATCATTGCATCTAAATGGGCACAGACACCCCAGTAGGACTACATGTATATAAAAGAAGTGGAGTGAATCAGTCACCTTGGCCCCAGAAATAAGTTGGTTGTCCTTAGATTGTGGACATACAATGTATCACAACTTCACATGAACCCTTTAAGGAGCCCATACTGCTAACCCTTTTCATCCCTGTGTTTTATATACCGTAAATCTTAGATGCTTTTAGAACCATTGTTGACTCTTGTTGAATTTGCTCACCAGGGCTGCTTTCAAGCATTTTAGGCTCTTTTGGACACCCCCCCCCCCCACCCTTCGCCACACTCTTAATATAGAAATGTATAGGAGTCATGAACACACCACCACACTCTCTACAGTGACATACTTTATCCTTATTATACTTTTATCCACATCATATGTGTAAGGTACTGTGGTAATATCCCAAGACCTGTGATTCAACAATGATTCAGGGGAAGCTAGAAACTTGTAGTTGGATCACGAAGGGATGATTCTGTCTGTAGGAGGTTGTCGGGCATAAAAAGACAGAACTCAGGTATACATGTCGTCTTATAGTGTGGTTTAGTCCCCCCAGGTGAAGTAAAGGTGTGTCAGTGGGTCGGCACACAACCACAACAAAAGGCTGCCATCGACTGAATGTATATCTTACATATAACATCTGTATTGAGGGAGTTGGTTCACAAATATTCCTCCAGGGCAGGTATAGTGCAAGGTTGACAACTAACACTTTAGCACTGCAGTTTGATGTAATCCCTCTGGGAGGGAATCATCCATCTAGGGTCAGTATGATGCATGAATGCACTGCAGCACCAGCAGTTTACTCGTCCGACTGACATCCATGCATTATGACGTCCAAAAGGGCAGTAAAACCCACTATATGGAAGGCTCCATGTGTGTGTAAACTTAGGAGTGGTTGTATGTTACTATGTCTCGTTACACTACCATAAAAACTCGTGTGTTAGTCGCAAATTCTGAAATGATTATCCTGCTTATTCCTCAAGTTTGAATTAAAAAAAAAAAAAAATTAAAAAAAAAATTCCTCAAGTTTGAGGTCTGAGTGTGACTTATACATGAGATTAAAGAAGATAAAGGGGAATAACTGCTAAAATCACCCTTGCAGCAAAGTAATGGTGCAGCATATACATTGATGTGACTTACACGCAAAGTTTTAGAGTGGTTCTCTGTATAAGTGCAAGGCGTACAGTATCTGGCACTAGTGAGTGAGTCTGGGCCAGGTAACGGTGTCCACACTGGGTACTGTAAACACTACATGTCAACAAAGGAAGTCTGTTGATTGTAAATACATCGGGACAGCATATGTTGTCGTGTAGGCATAGAATGTAGGGAAAAATGGAAACCGAAAAGCTCCTCTGATGTTGGAATAGGGGCTGGGGTCCACACTAAGAAAACTATGAAATATAAACTGTAATAAAAAGGCTGAAATTCTGTTGTGCTAAAGAAAATCACATGTGAACCATAAGCTCCCTTTGGCTTATAGGATCAGCCCAAGGAGGGGCTGCGCAGCGGCTTATAGGCAGGTATTTGCCACTGTATAACAGTCCTACACCTTCAATTTTTTTCGCAGTTATTATGTCATTTACTCGATGACATATATAAGAGTATGGTAACTGGACCCCGATTCTGCTACAATAGAACATAGAGAAAAATTACACACATGCATTTGCACAACTATTTTGTGTACCCCACAAACTGTACAGCGAGAAAATGTGCACATAAATCGTGAAATACACCCATAACTCGTGCAGATATAGCTGGGGAAGCTATCACATGATACCTGGGGCAGCACACATTATTAGCTGTCATTATACAAACAAAGAAAGGTGCAAGGAGGATTAGTTCCAGCCGCTAACCATTAACCCCTTAAGGATCACCTTAACCCTTTAAGGGCCAATAGTGCATAAATGCCCATTCATTGACTGTATATAACTCATGCAGCAATGACATAGGACATAGACAATGCCATAGAACATCTATGTCAATGACAATATAGGCCAATGGCCTAAACTTAACCTTCATAGTTTTCTCCTAAGGTTAGGATACGGTTTGTATGAGGGTGCGGCTTATACATGGGCATTTATGTTATATTTTTTTGGGCCTTACTTTGAAGGGGTTGAAGAACGATTGGTTTCGCTTATATGCGAGGTACTATGATATATCAGTTACCAGTATCATTCTCTCCCAAGGACACTCACATGAATTCATGGAAGTCTAAGTATGTATGTATACATTTAGTAATTCCTAAACCGTTGTGTATATACAGTGTACGACACGTATGTATTAGAAAGTAATATTTAATCCCCATGTACATACTGCCTGCCATGTATGGTCCGTGGCAGTGGGAGATATATTGTCTGCGCAGATATATATTATAGGTCTTACTCCCAAGGTGCCTACACTAAGTACACTGTAATATAACATTAACATAGTACACAGTGAGAACCCCAACCGACCAATGGGACCTGCCCTTAGGCCTCTATATTACTCAGATAATACTGATGTCGCAATCTGCCAACACACTCAATGTCTCAGTGCCAAATCCAGTACCCCCAACCACATGCTGACCTCCCCATTCCAGCATGGGCAAGCCAGACTGGGAGGGGACACCGTGCTGTATTGAATGTTTGGGGGCTTCCCTAGCCCACTTAAAAGGGTCTATATCTCCTCTTTCCTATCCTCTCGAATGTGTGTGGTGCACATGCGTGGGCACTGACACATTCCTCTGTGAAATTGTGTAATGTAGTTCTCGCCATGAATATGACCTCAGCTGTTGAAATGGCGTTAAACATCTATTACTCACTCATTGAATGTTTGGGGTTACTATCAGGAGTGCACACAGTATTAGGAGGGAGCACCGTGGTGGTGGAGTGCTAATGCCACAGGGCCACAGTGACATTGGGAGACACCATGGTGTGCTTAGGGTCACTGTAACATCAGGAAACACCACGGTGAAGTGCTTAGGGTCACTGTAACATCAGGAAACACCACGGTGAAGTGCTTAGGGTCACTGTACCATCAGGAAACACCACAGTGAAGTGCTTAGGGTCACTGTAACATCAGGAAACACCACGGTGAAGTGCTTAGGGTCACAGTAACATCAGGAAACACCACGGTGAAGTGCTTAGGGTCACTGTAACATTAGGGGATATCATGGTGTGGTGCCCAGAGACACAGTATTGATAGATGATTGGCGCCATAGTGTTAACTTAGGGTATTCTGCAGAGAGGACTGAAGCATTGGTCCGGTGTTTAGGATGATGGTATTGGGACGGGGCAGGTGCTGGGGTCCAGCGCTTAAGTAAAGGTCATGGTATTACTATTGGGTAATAGCAAGTAAAAACAATTGTGTAGCCTTGCAGATTATCAAATATAAACCCCCATGACCCATGTCCTATAAATGACTTGCCCCTTACCATAGATTTTGCTATTGAATATTGATGTGACTAACAACATGAAACAGTCAATACACTGAGTTGCTTGCTGTCCATGACCAAGCAGTCTGGTTCATGGTTAATGTAGGCACACAGAGCACACCCAGGATACAAACACACCCCTACCCCCGTCCCACCCACCCACCCTGCCGGTGGTAAGCACCTGGTCTCCCAGCGAGGATCAAACAAACCGTCGCACACCACCATTACCTACTGGCAGTCGTTGTCTGGTACCGCCCCTGTACGTATAGGATTACCACCTCTCCTGGAGAGCCTGTCTGAGGCATCTTTTACTGTATTATTAATATAAAGAACACTGCAGTGACTGACGCAGGTGAGTAGCCCACAGGCTGTTTTCTTCTTTACGCAAGGAATTATTAGTACCTTTACAATACCTAAGTGTATGCACAGTGAGTTACTCACGCAATGTCAGTCTGACAGTATTATACATTCATAGCATCAGCAATGATTGTATCAGTGTGCTTCAGTCCAGTTGCTTGAGTGAAGCGATGGCAAGCTATGCCTGCTAAGACTAGCATTAAAAGCACTATGTGGTCCATGAAGGATGGAGCTTCTGTTTGTACCATTCACCCTTTGATACATTGCTACAAATCTATATGCCCCCTAACACATGATGGCATCATTTGATATACCTTGGAACTCCCTGTATATACTTTGGGATGTGTTGCTATCCTGTTCCCTCAGGCTGCCTTTTCTCATATGTCCTTTTGACATAACTTATATTAGGTATGAGGCACTGCAGCAAACGCCTTTTGACACACAAGGTTCCATAGGTTTCTAATATTTCACTGTAAAGATACATGTTTGATACCTCACTGCATGGTATATGCGCCACCTTCTATAGCCCTTGGAGGATGACATGAAGGTTCAAAACTTCATGTTTATCTGTTGCCATGATGCAACAGTGCAGCATTGTAGAGCAACTCAGGGTTCTACAATTGTGTTCTTTCATGATGCATCAATTCAATACTGCTGAGTCACTCTAGAAATTGATTACACTCCAAAAGAATAAGGTACGAAAAAGAGAACGAATATAGAGAACCAGGAGGTAAATTTAGTTTCGGTTTTGTTTTCCAATGATAGGCAATAAATATCTGAGTACGGAACTCCCTTACCGTAATCTCCCGCGTATAAGGCGCAGCTAGCGTATAAGGCACATCCCCAACTAAGAGAATGCAATTCTACGTATAAGGCGCACCTCTAAGGGCAGATTTTTGTTAATTTAGTAGTGTTCTATAGTAAAATAACCCCCCCCCCTATAAGGCGCACCCCAAACTCAAGGCAATGTCCCTCCCACGACTAAGACTCAGCAGCATTTTGTTTGGCATATAAGACGCGCCTTATACGCGGGAGATTATGGTATTTGCAATTGAATATTGAAACAGGACACTGTTTCACTACCCGTGAAGCCGTAAATATGATATCACATGTCCAAAGTATTCTGGACATGGGTAGCCAAGGTCACATCTCTCTAAACTAAATGTTTGCTCTTCCCATGCCTGAAGGACCTGAATTTATGGCTAGCTGCGTGAAGTAGTCTTGAGAGATGTATCCCGCCTGCAATAGTTTTAACTGTCTGGGTAAAAGCAGTGTCTGTTGTACGCTGAGGCTGCAGTGAAGACATACATAGTGTCTGTTAGTACCCCAAGGCTGCAGTGAAGACCTACACAGTGTCTGTTAGTACCCCAAGGCTGCAGTAAAGACATACATAGTGTCTGTTAGTACCCCAAGGCTGCAGTGAAGACATATGTAGTGTCTGTTAGTACCCCAAGGCTGCAGTGAAGACCTACATAGTGTCTGTTAGTATGCTGAGGCTGCAGTGAAGACCTACAAAGTGTCTGTTAGTATGCTGAGGCTGCAGTAAAGACCTACAAAGTGTCTGTTAGTACCCCAAGGCTGCAGTGAAGACCTACATAATGTCTGTTGTACGCTGAGGCTGGACTGAAGACCTGCAGAGTGCATGTTGTGCACAAAGGCTGCAGTGAAGACCTGTAGCGTGGCTTTCGTACACAGAGTGCCCTACAGCCTAGCGTGTATCCATATGATTCATTTGAGCATGAACATGGAAGCATCATGTGCCCTTCCTAGGGCTAACAATTGTATTTGCACTGTACCACACAGTACTCGGTCTATGGAAGTACAGGGACCCGTGGGGGGGGGGGGGTCATTGATTTTGTGCCAGGTGTTGCTACCATATGACCCCCTGGTAAACTTTTATAATTACCAGTACATGTATGTATAACGCTGTAGAATTCTCGTCTGTGCTTTTTCGGTCCAAAGCAGTGCAATTAGATTTCTATCAATTTTAGATTGTTCAATATTGCATGGAGAAGTGGCTGAGGTTCATGCTTGTAATGGAGTGATGGAGGTGATGAGGGACACCTCTTGTAGGACATATATCAGCGTTTAGATCTATTTAGAGAGCAAAATGATGGGGAGTTCGGCGACCTATCTATTATAGCACATCTACTCCTGTGAAATAAGGCTTATGATTAGACATCAACTAAAGCAAAGTTTTAGTCTACTATGGCAACACTCTGAGCATAAAGAAGCAACGCCTTGTTGTGGCCATAAACAATGTGGTACCAATGACGTCTCTGGTATAGATTTCTATTACACCGCCCTGGAATATTCATATACAGTGCACACAGGGCCTCTTCCAACGAACCTTGCATACTAAATAATCAATGTGTTGTGTTGACGACCCTGATACTCAGTGTAGATGATCGTCTGTCCATATCTGTACAGATCCTTCACCCTTTATGCGTCGTACAGTACATGGATATGATATGCCTTTTGTCATCATTATGGCTAAATGCAGCCCTGCAATGATGCTTTATCCTGACAGTGTGTAATGGTATCAACCCCTGGTCAGTAATTTGCAAGAGCTAAAAGGGCGATGCGATACATTTCTGTACACTTTTCTCCAGTGCTGAGAGGGCGCATTCCAGGACCACAGAGAGTCAACAGTCTCTCTGAACGTCCAGAACATATATTAGATTTGGTATGTGAGAGGTTGTGCTGTTTGGAGAGCAGGGCCCAAAAGGAGGTGACATGTGTGACTTGAACCACCACGTCTTAATCCCCCATCCCCTACTCCCCAACACACTGCCACCTCCCCCTACCACCACTCTGCATCTCCAGGTTTAGGAAACGCCCTCTATGGATAAAGTTTAGGAAAATTCAATGGTCCATAGTAGATACTTTTCGAATTTTGAACCTTTCTGACAGGGACATGATGTGATACGATGTATTTGTACATGTAGTATTAAATGAAGAGGTAGTAGTGGCCAGTAACCGACCTGTGTAGAATAGCGAAAAGCGAGTTATAAGAGCCGGGTAAAAAAACAAGGTTTTCAGTGCCTCAGTAAAGGTGGGGAAAAAAGGGACGTGCAGGATTTCAAATTTGCAAATACACTGTTAAATGATGCAATAAACTTCACAATTTGTACATGGAAATGAAGCTTAGAATGTCTATTTTATGATATGGAAAGAGTGAAGTTGTTTTCTCTTTTACTTTCTTAAATATCCTGTCATGAGTGCATACAAGTCATTCACAGTTTGTGTCCACTCCATTTAAGACGCTTTTGGGACCCAGTGCTGAGCCTATGGGATGTTGATCCATGGATCAACATTCCCGCCTTTTTACACTGAGGTGGTGTGAATGGCTATTGGGGGTGCAGATATATGTAAGTGAGGTTCAAAGGGAGGCTGGTGGTGCGAAGAGTTCCCTGTTGTACAAACGTACAAAGTACATATCATTGTAGTGGTGACAAAGACATAATAGCTAAAGACCAGCGCCTACGGCGCTGTGATTATAATGGGACCAGCGGCAAAGTTTTCCGCCGCTCGGTCAACGTACCGGGCTCGTGCTCGTCTCCGTTTTAGCAGAGAGACTCGCCGAAACCAGCGGAAAAGTTTTCCGCTGATCGGTCAGCGTACCGATCGGGAAAACTTATTATTTCTTTCCTCTTAAATAGATGACAAATTCAGATAGAAATACATGCAGGGTTGAGAGAAAAGAAGAATGGGTGGATTGAAAGTGAATAATTATAGAGATTTCTTGATAAAAGCAGTCACGTCAGTGCGTGAAAACAGCAGACGAACAGACAGACTCTAGGTCCACTGCCGTCGGAGGCGGGGGAGGTTTCATAGATAAGGGGGGTAACTAGTCTCACATATCCTTCGTATTTCCTAACTACAAAACTAATTTATTTATACAAGCTAAGGCATGAGAAAACAAAGAAAAAATTCGGCTTTTCAAGTTACCTGCAATGCACATTGCTATCCTATATTGTATTCAGGGATGAACGTTTTCAGGATTTTCCCTGACTTGGGGTACCTTAACGTTGGAAAGAACATCCAGTAATCATTCCTATACAGAACCTATATTTTATGGGTTATGATAGACCAAAGACCTCTGAACTTAGTCACGTTCATCCTAATATTGATCAGGGTAGTTTTGCGTTGGGAAACTATATCGATATTTACTTCATAAGGCGATGGCCATTTGAATAAGTGCAACTTGACCCCCCCCCCCGACCACCACCTCTGTAGAGTCAGCACCATCCATGGATGCGGCCGGGGTGATTACTTTGCTGCCCTTGAAGTGTTAAAAGATTTAACAGAGACAAATGGATCAGATATAACATTAATAAACACTGATTCAATTATGGACAGCTGGCAGTCATAATATGAGAGGGTGTTTGGTTCTTGCTCCCTTTAGATTTGTAAATGGCATGCCATGAATATGATAGCTGGTGGGACCTATTGCCATGAAACATTCAAGTGACGTTGATCTGAAAGTCATGAGAGACGTGTAATACAATAAGCAGTTTCTATATCCAGCATACATACAGCCACTGTACATTTAAATGTCTAAGCTTATACCGTTTAAAACTGTCTACCGGGTATATAAAGCTTCATTTATGTAAAATCATATCACCCTTTAAAATAGAGTTGCCTGATTTGTAAAGTAATAAAGGTATTTAGGTCTTTTGATAATGGCTTTGTCATGTTGGCTAGGTGACACAGAATCTATAAAACAACAGGTGTTGTTGCCACCTCCCAGTACTGCTACACACTAGCACAGGTGTGGTATCTGAGTAACCTGTATTGATCACAGGAGAAAACTGTATGGGTAGGTTAGCCTTTATAATGCTTCTTTTAGAAGCAGATAGCGGTGCAGAAGTAGTATTGCTATTTAAGATCAAGGGCCATGTAATATTAGCCTGAAAGCTATATGTAAAATGATCGTTGGTCTGGCCCCCATGATGCCACCAATGTATCTTTGGTGAGTAACTCGCATGGCATTGATCTTGCTTAACACTTCAGGATTGTACCAATCCCATATGTCAGTATGATGTATACCACACTCTGAGTGTCTATGGCACTTGAAATGTTGATACTTTTGACTTTTACAGATTTAAGCAGCCCTCTCATGAACCAGCCCCTGACAAGCACCATCAGCCACTGATGACAGGGCCACTATATAAAAAAAGTCAACCTCAGCCATAACAATGTGCACTGTGTTTGCTGTATATTGATAACTGTTTATGTATACATGTAGGTCTATAACCTTCTCCTTAGGCTTATTCCCTGCTTGTTCTAATGTGCCGTGTCCACCAGAGCTGTGACGTTGCACTGGAGTCTCCTCTGTACACACACCTTTACATGTGTACCTACCTAATATAGACAAACACTGTGTGCTCTAATTCACACGGCACACATACATATACATGTATGAGAGAAATCATGTCTGTAATGTAGGCCATACTGCTGCTTGTTGGAGGTCGAGGTGTCGAGGCTTAGTAAAAAAGTACATGTAATAACCCAGGCCTGCCAAAAGGCGATGTGTATAGCCGAGCTCGGGCACTAATTAATGCAAAGGACTACATGAAAGGTAGAATTATATCTCAAATACCAGACCTGTTGTACGTTGTGGAATATGAGTCCCACTCACTTGCAAGCAAGCAAGTCCACTTACATCGTGATCAATAGTGTGGAAACAATGAGGACACTTCCTTCTTCCCAGTCCACAAAAAAAAAATGTGTATGTACCCTGGTAGTTAAAATTACTAACATTGGCTTCTCTCTATAGGAAAGGGCAGTCGTTACAGAACAATAAGTGTACATAAGTAAACTGTAGAAGTTAGGAGCAGCATTTTCACTCTTCCTTAGTAGAGCAACATGCAGTCAGCCTTGTGTAGGGTTTATTTACAAGGGGCATGTCACAGTGGTTTGATATGGCTGTAGATAAGGGTGGGGACAGACACGCACCCCACAACACCCAGAGATCTATCTACACTGAGACTAGCTGACGCAAAAGCTGACATGGGCTACATGTACTATCAAAGCAGCACCTGAGCTACTGATAGAGCTGAGCCTGGCCTGAACTTGCCTGAGCTACTCAGCTGACAGAGCAGGACCTTCAGTGAGCTACAGACAGAGTTACTCAACTGCTGACCAAACAGGACCTGAGCAACTGGCAAAGCAGATTGAAACTGAGCTACCCGGCTACTGACAGAGGATGACTTGAGGTACTGACATAGTGGCTTTAGTCTGAGCTACTCAGTTACTCTCAAAGCTGGCCTTGAGCTACTCAGTTACAGTCAGAGCTGGCCTTGAGCTACTCAGCTACTCTCCCCCTGTGGAGTGGGGACCTTCATGTGAGGGCATGGAGGAGCAGAATAACTTTATTGGGAGTCCACGAAGGAGGAATTTTCCTCCTTCCATTCTACCAGTGGGCATACCAGATTTGTAAAAGGCGACAAACTTGGGGTTTCTTGTGGCTTGGGGTGAGCATGTGGGCAGCTGGTGTCCATATGCGCGGGCCCGGGCGTACATGCTTGCCTTTTGCCATGGGATTCCCCCTCAGTGAACCACGTCTGAGTGATCAAAGGCCGTGGTTTGTCTGGCCCTGTCTATGGGACCAGGCAAATAAAAGAACACTTGCTATCCTTCGAAAAGAGTAGGGGAATGAAGCCCCGGTAGTGGTTTTCCCCCTCACCCCTCCTCATAGATGCAGTCATTCATCTCATAGATTCGATCATTCATAGATTCGGTCACTGCTGTGTCGGGCAAGCAGCATATAAATACCTGTCTAGCTGTTTGGACAAGCAGCTTTTAAAAACTGTCCAAAAAGAAAAGAAAGGACTTGTTGTCCGCGAACCACAGAAATGTCTGCTAACTTTTAAGTACTATTAGTGGATGTAAAATCAACCAAACCAAACCAAACCAAAACTCAGCTACTGGAAGAGCTGGCCTTGAGCTACTCAGTTACAGTCACAGCTTGCCTTGAGCTACTCAGCTACTGGAAGAGCTGGCCTTGAGCTACTCAGTTACAGTCACAGCTGGCCTTGAGCTACTCAGTTATTGTCGGAGCTGGCATTGAGCTACTCAGTTACTGTCAGAGCTGGTCTTGAGCTACTCAGCTACTGGAAGAGCTGGCCTTGAGCTACTCAGTTACAGTCACAGCTGGCCTTGAGCTACTCAGTTACTGTCGGAGCTGGCATTGAGCTACTCAGTTACTGTCAGAACTGGCCTTGAGCTACTCAGCTACTGGAAGAGCTGGCCTTGAGCTACTCAGCTACTGGAAGAGCTGGCCTTGAGCTACTCAGTTACAGTCACAGCTGGCCTTGAGCTACTCAGTTACTGTCGGAGCTGGCATTGAGCTACTCAGTTACTGTCAGAGCTGGAGGTGAGCTATACTCAACAAGCCACCCAGCCTCTCCTGACTCTTGCTGCATTTCTTTGCAAAAGTGATATAAATCCCACAGGACTGTCCACATGCTCGGAACCCGACCATAGCTTGCTTACATTGAGCCTGAGTGGGATCAGAGAGGTCAGATAGATAGATGCCATATAGTGAAGGCTAGTGAGTAAGTGTGGTTCTTGAAGATGGAATCAGGGTCCTGGGTCATGTCATATATCAATTAGACAGTGTCAGGTTAAGAGGGACCAGAGATATGGACACCACATCAAGGTTAACATAGACTTGTCCATGTCTGTCAATACAGACTGCTACCTCCAGGCCAGAGTATTGCGTTTTCTGTCGAGTCAGCATTGTTATCAGCGTATAGTGGTGTTTTACCACCGACCGTGATTGGCTCAATGACTGATGCGATCCATGGTTGGAACAACCAGTGGGTTTGTTGGAGACACCTACAGTACAGATAAAAGAAGATAATAGCCTCTTTGCCTCAGTGAAAGTACCGGTATATTCCTGGTTAGCGGATTCCTTAGTGGGCTGACCCCTGCTGAAGCTGATACCTTGCCAGATAAGGACTGATGAGGGAGTGGTCATTATTTATCAACGGGGGGGGGGGGTGGTGGGTTTTCGCGCGGACGCGCGGAAATTCTTACGCTCCGCCCTCGACGGCAGTCTAAATTTTTTGCGCCCCTCCTGCGCCAGAGGCGCGGAGAGTTTTCGCGCCCCTCTTTGATCTATAGTAGCACGCGGGTTTTTTTGCTAAAAGGAGAGTGAATTTTTTTAGCCCCCCCCCCTCAAGAGGGGTCAAAATCTTTTTAGCCCCCCCCCTCGGGAGGGGTCTGATAATTTTACGCCCCCCTCAAACCCACCATCCCCCTGTTGATAAATAATGACCACTCCCTAACAGCGAGCTGATGGGTACCAGGTGTTACGTAATGCGCCCTGAAAAGTCGGAATAGGGATAGGAGTCTTACTTTACTTTAACATACAGATTCGATTAACATCACTTCTCAGAAGTATCGTTTGATCTCACAATTCTAGATCAAAATGTGTCACTACATAGAACATATATAGAGATGTGTCAACAAACAAGATTTAGCAAAGAGGAAAAAGAAGAAATTATGTGCAAGTACATGTAAAATAAAGGGAAAGGTTGTGACCACGCTAATGTAAACTGAGTGAGGGAATGCGAGATGAGAGGTAAGATAAGACTTAGGTCCGTGGCGGAGTAAGTTCAAGTTCAAATCTTTTATTTTATACTAGACATACAAGATCGACATCGTCATAGACATGTTGCTCTGCCGGTATGCGTCGTCTAGTGAGGCAGTACACAGGCATGGCCTCGTATGAATCGTTCCACCAATATCTTTACATAAATTAATAGTAAAAGGGTTTAATAGCCCTTGCCATCTGATAACTCTCTATTTGAAGGAGTGATGGAATCGCCTCCAGCAGACTGCTGTTCTCCCTATAGCCAATTTGCAGTACGAGTATTTATTGAGATGGTGACACATTTATGGATATTTAACACATCTCTGAATAGAAGCCATGCACTTTACATGTAAAAATAACGGTGGCTAGATCTGTATGCAGTATGAGGTATGTGGTGACATATAGTTTCATACTAGCACACTCTGTGGTATCGATGTACTACATAATATTGGCATGGTGCCACTGTAGATATAGTCAATATCTAGTCAGTAAATCAGTATGACTAGACATTGGTGTGTAATGAATGTATATAGCGGACGGCTTCCAGTAGCCAGACTCTGCACCCCCTGGGCCCCTCACCCACTACCTCATATTGACTGACCCCAGTGGAGGGGAGTAGTGGAGGGGGAGAGTGGCTCAAAGCTTTAACCCTTTTACATGTAGAGCTGAATAGTGTTGTTGTTATGATGCATAAAGTTGACCATGGCCAGTAACTCGATAGTACTACATTCTTGAGCCTGGGCTGGTCCATGCGTCATAATAACATGTAGTAAAAATGTCGTATACTTATGGCCAACATCATGATGCACTTATTCAGTCAATTCAATTCAACCCACAGTGTTAGCGATTTACTCAGCACCATTGAATTGAAGTAGATGTTAAAGGGCGGGGTATTGATGTGCTCTAAGACCTCGAGTAAATTATGTGTAGCATAAAGTGCTGCATTTTTTCCCTATTTCATACCGCCTTTTCAATGTCTTGAATAGAGGTCTCTACATTTTCCTGTCTCCTCTCCGTGCTTCGTGCTTTAATATGTACCCTCCCCTCTCATTGCTCCTCGCTATGCCTTCCTCACTTCAACCTCACAACCCTCAATGATCCTCCTTACGTCCTAAATCTTATCAAAAGACTAGGATGTCCTCATTGCCCCAATAGTTAGTTCCATGCACAATCGCCAGGTGCCTCTGGGGTGTTGATTTCCATCATTGCCACTAGGGGACGCCATAATCACTGGCGCCAGCACGTGAACCCTTTCGAGGAGAAACGGTATGATCGGAAGTGTGTTCCTGGTACCGGCGAAAGTTGAAAGTTTACCTGCTCATACTTAACAAGCGAAAATGGCGCCACGTTAGCGCTTCTCCCCGAAAGACGTAACCGCGCCAGCAGCACTCTGCTATTGTAGAATCCTTGTGGACAAAGCGCTGCTATCGGCATAAGACGGTGGAGAGGCGGAACTGTCTGTTGACAGAGGGGAATGAATTGAGGTGTGTGTGGTGGTAGTGGCAGGGAGAAGGAGGGGTCTAGTGGTTATAATATTGATCCTGGGCTACTTCAGTTATGAATTGCTGCCAAGTTGATTTGGTCTAATTTGGAGAAGCCTTTTCTTTTCTTCTATCTTGTGTCTCATTTTACTAGTAAATTGGAATTCAGAAGATGTGTCTCAGTTTCGGATCCAAGATTTTGAAAAAGGAGGGCACCCTTTATTTAGCCCCTATATTTGAATAAATTTAAGGGAAACAACTGGGGGCGCACGTACCCACGTCTAAATCCGCCACTGATTGTCTGTTAAAGAAGTAAATCGGTCAAATAGAGTGCATAGGACAGACCGTGAATGCTTTGTTCAAAATTAACCCAAATACTTGAAATTTAAGAATGACTAAAATGGGTTACTCGTATGGTTTGCCTAAATCCACTTGCAGAACATTAATCCGAACCTTTGTGTGGAGGAGTGATTCTCACGGTCTGAAAAGAACCCATCACCTTTCTTAATTTCAACTGTAACCTAGAAACGATTGGTGTGGTCTCGAAATTTTCTTAAAAACCCAGTCCCACCATGTTAACGCACATCTCATGATGAGCTCGCCCTCTGTTGAAGGAGAACCAAAAGGCGCAGCCGGGGCTTAATTTCAGCCAATTTAGTACTGTTCTATAGTATTTACATATATACCCCACCTTTGTGGTGCACGGCCACTCTTGAGTTCGGGCGCATCCTATAAGGTATATCTTATGCTATTCCTCATGTATAGTCTGCGCCTTATACGCAACGTACCATGGATTTCATAGTCAAGTCCACCCTCTCCACCCAAGACACCTGACCACTTCTATATGCTACACCATGTTCATTCACTACACTAAAAGACGAAGTCAGGTCAGAAAATCAAATGAATCACTGATGTACAAAGCCCCCCCCCCCCTTCAGTTGAAGGAAAATCTAAAAGGAACAGCAAGGGCTTAATTGTGCTCAATTTAGTACTGTTCTATAGTATAACCTTTGCCTAAAAGTCACACCCTCAATTAAGGCAGATTCTATAATGTGCCGCCAGGGCTTATTCTCATGTATACCGTATTGTCGTGTTTAAGCGCTGGGATTTGAATGGGCGCCAGTCTTGTATAAGCGCCGGGAGTAAGGGGGTATTGAAATATCCCTTAAGCACTGAAAACTGTATCTTGAATAATCGCCTGTCGTGTGTGAGGACCGGGGTAACCATACCTCCAAATCAATAAGCGCCAGGGAGGTTAATCACGACAATACGGTAAGCTGTACCTTATATGCGAGGTACTACAGTCTATACATGTACAATGATGGATATTGATATTGTCTCACAACGAATACAAAGACCTGTACCTCAAACAAAGACAGAAAAGTCAGCGGGGTACATTGTAAATAGTGATGGAACGCAGTATTATCTCAGCTAAGAAGAGGTTCTAGGCTAGCATCTCGCACGTCCTAGTCTCTAAAGATTTTTTAAATAGGTTCCGAGAAAGAAGAGCAGGCAGAATGAAGCACCAAATGTCAGCACTGTAGATGATTTGTGCTCTGTGCTGAGTCCTGCATAGCACTTGGGCTGGCGTTGTTCCATCAGATGCCATTTTGTCCCCCGCATACATCGCTGACACCTACATCACCACTGCAGAGGATAAAGGTTATTTGAGACAAACCAAGAGTCAGTATTAAACCTTGGGAATAATCACAAGTGATGGCACCTAATAAGGTGGCGACTTTCAGTTGCGTGATGAAACATTATTGAGCTATACCAGTATACACAGTGCAGTGTCCATGGGAGATCATCAGATGACAAAAGGATGGAGGTTTTAAAAAAGGTACAAAATTGCTCACATTATTTGTGAACATGACCCATTGTGTTAACGCCCTCATTGGTTCCACATGTACCGACGGCACAGAGACAGTCGACCTGTTACACCCATATAATCAGAGATTGATTAGAGTTGATAAAACCGACCACAGACATGAGAACCGCCACACGATACATGTACTTGTACAATAAGTCTGTCTAAGGTGTGACAACGTGCTGAACATACTTTGACCATTTCTGTTGAACTCAGTGGGAAGTGAGAGTGAAGAGGGCAGTGTCCAAAAGGCAAGGGGTGAGGCGATGGCGGATGTTGTAGGGAAGATAAGGTCACTTTTGTTCTGGATAGTCAGCGAAGAAACATTCGAGAGGGAAACAAGATGAAAAGAGGAGGCAGGTGCCCAGATAAGGTTGTTTTCAGCACCCCTTGCGGTCCAAAGTTACAAGAATTAGCTGGGAGTCATGATGTTGAGTCAGCTTTAGGTTTTTACAACAAAACCTGTTTACTTAAGCAGATTGGGGGCTGAAATAGCCTCCCCCATTATCACACCACCCAAGTATCAATGGGAAATAACCAAATAAAGGATTATAGCCGACCCTAATTTACCTCACAAAAAGAGGGACTTCTAATTGGGGGCTAGCAGGCCACAAATGGTTCATTGCAGTTCTTCTTGTTGCTGAGAAGGGACACCTTTTGCTGTTCTGTGGGGGAACACTTTTTATTGATAGTCAGAGGGACGACTGGCATGCCTTAACGCGCAGGGAGCCCACGAGGAGGCAGTACCTGAAATGTCAGTTGGTAGTCATTAGCTTCATTATCGCCTCATCTACCCGGTCAGCTGTCCGTCTGAACGCCACATTCCGGCCACTTGCTTGGGCTGGCCGATAAAATGAATGTTCAAAAAGGGGCGTATTGTAAGGCAAAAAAATGATTTACTAAAGATGTAAACCCTGAATTTTCAATTGATAAAAATACAATTATATTGTTTATGTCGTGTAGATAAAGACCTGTAATTGATTTTTTTTAGAGGTGGCAATCAGCTTTATGACAATGTCAGCGTCAGCACAAGTCCTAGTTCGGCTGTAACGGTGCACAATGTATCAAACCTTCCACATCTGTTACACTATGTCAAGCATAGATACAAGTGTAGCAGGTATGTGTAGAAAGCTCACATCTATCATTATGTCCGAACCTTAAACTGGTACTCTAGAACAAAAATTCATCTTTGCAAATGATGCCTCACCTGTTATGCTCACAGATACGGGCAGTAACTACCATTGCGTCTTCATCTCTGAAAGGACTGGAGGGTCGACTGATAATTAATAATCGATAAAGATTCATGACTTCCTGAATACCCCCAAAAAACACCCAAAGACCCCAGAGCTATAAAAGGACATCCCTCCCCTTCCTTTAATTGACTGTTTTCCATGTAGCCTTGTATGGTATTCTAATCGTATTCATGAACCTTTATGTTTTAATAGGCACGTAGGCGTATTGGTAAAGGGCAGGTGTGAGGTTTAAGACTGATGTATATAACCCCCCCCCCCCCCCTTTAAATCAGGTCCATATTGCTGCCTCTATGTCCTGGATTATGCCCAGTTCCCCGGCCCTGGCCAAATAGAAACGTGTGTGGGTTGTTGAGAGGGATGGAAGGGAGGGGGTTTAGGTTAAGGAGAAATGATGGAGAGGGGGATCTAGTGAGTTAGTGCGCAGCTTGGTCATTGATCATACTGGTTGGTGAATGATATCTTTTGGTTGAATCTGCAGGCTACTGTAGTGATGGATAACTCTTAAGAGATTGTCTACCTATTTTAGGATGGGGTATCAAGCACCACTATATGTGCTGCATATTCTAAGAAAATTATGAAACGATGAATCTAAGGAACAACATGTGCAAGTATCTGGATTCTCAATGTTGGCAATACTGATGGTTAGAAGTCTAAAGCCATAAGGATTTTCTTTTGCAATTCAGACACCTTCGTTCAGTCATTAGATTATCGGAAAGAAAAAGACAATTATTTAACCCTTTAACGGCAACATATTGCTTTAAAATGTTTTGTCTTTTACTTGTTTTGTTTGCTTTTTAAATACAAGCAACCTTGTCGCATAACTCCCCAATCCAGAGAAGTGCAGGTGAATAACTCAATGTGTCTGAATTTACACGTCAGGGAGAGAAATGAAAATGATTATAGAGTATGACGTGGCGTTCTGATACTTCTGATACTACAGCACCATATGAAGACAAATGAAAATGAAGCTTTAGGGATTATGTTAGCTATTCTTATGGGATTGAAACAAGCAGTAATAAGATGGCAGGGAGTACAGTACATAAGCATTTGCACCGCCTCAAGTAGCAGCAGAAAAAGAAACAAAACTTCATTATCAGTACTGTAGGTGTTGTTGAAACATGAGTTGTATGTCTCCCGATTTAGATGTGATTCAGTGTATGTTAGAGGGAGGCTATTGTCCTCTATACTGTATTCAGGCCTTAGGTCGCCATATTCTCTGTCAACATGTTTAGCTAGAAAAGGCGAAAAAGGGTAAGCCATTTTTTCATTCGTGGAAATTAGAGTTCTGCCGATTCTAGGAAGGACCTAATGTTTAGTTTTGAGCATTCTTTAATATACAAGTGAAACAGAAGACGTGCCTTTGAAGTACTCACTGATTAATGACTCCGTGATATTATACTAGTAATGGTATCAGTTAGGTCACAATTAGAACATAAAGGTGGAGGAGGTGCGGTCTCCTTTCTAAGAGATGTCTAACGAAAGCAATATATATATGAAGGTTTATCATATTGCAAGTTCTTCATTAGTCAAATATATACAATTCTGTGAAGATTAAAATTTAGACACAAGGTCTTTTGTTGACTTGAAGTTTCTGGAATATTGTATTGTGTGGGTTGTAGCAAATATGATATTTCTACATTTCTATTAAACCGTTGAGGGTGGCAAACTGTTTAAATGAATTTTGACCTTTTGTTGAATGAAACTTGGATACAGTCGGGCCAAGCATCTCCTTAGTGCTGCATCATTTAACCATTCAGGGCCTATCATTGATACACTCTAGAGACGACAACAGGATACAAGACACAATGCCGATGAGTTATTTGCCAATGTTGTGCATATTTACGATTACGACAAATACTGACCTTAGTAAATGGCAACATGTTGTAAGTAAAGGGTCGAGGAGTCAATCTCCAGTAGTTAGGGAGCAGCCCCCCCCCCCCCCGCCACTGTTGGCAGGTTAGGGGCTGCTTAGCTATCGAGCTGCTCCAAAAGTCAAGAAGGAGCAGCTCCTGTGGCCTCCATCAGCTCACATTCTTAAAGTCTGCATGGCACGTAGGGTGCAATCAGCTCAGATAAAGGAGCAGTTCATGTCAGAATTACCATGCACGTAGCCCACAGTGATCAAGGACAATGAGCTGCTCGAGCAGCAGCGGCAGCAGCGCTCACGACACCTGACTGTTCTCAGGTCTAGCAGAAAGAAAACGAGCCAGGTATTCAGACAGAAGAACGCTCGATCCCTCCTTCGCCTTTCTCCAATACTCCAAGCTAAGTATAGAGTGTCAGGGAGGGGAGTGGCAGCAACGACAGGCAGTGAGTGGGAGCAGGCAGTGAGTTGTCGGTGAGCAGGTCATCAGTCGCTCACTCTCTCGCCGCTCAGCACTGTAAGCCAGCCACATGCTGATGGTGCTGCAGCCTCTACTGCTACCACCGTTGTCATCACTGGAACCATCATATTCACCGTTTCTCTCCACCTGTTAAACTTCCCGGTCAAATGGAGGATACTACCATGGAGGACTTACCCACTGTGTGATAAACCCTGGAGTGACATTCCTGTCTTACCAAGTTCTAGAGCCTTCTGCAAGTAACAATCCCCATTTCATGTGGGAGATCCACCACATGCAGTGCGACTGGATGGAGTCCCTTGGGAAAGTGTTGCCAAGCCCAGTTCTGCCTCCAGCCATCCGCATGGCGGATATAATGGCTCGGAGGCTGTGTTTGATTTACTAGTAATGGATTCTGTTTGGATGTGTTTAATTTGCGAGGGAGAGTCCAGCGTTTAAATGCAGACACGGATGTTACACCACTATCAGGCGGGGGCGCTAAGCCCGCGTTACCCGCCCTGCCAGTACCTGCGTGGAACAGGTAACCCACCCCAATCACTGTCCTCTGATAGTAACTGTAAATAAATTTCCCATTTGAACAAGAAATTATGATACTCAGAGCTCCATAGTAGCTGCCAGGTATCCATAGGGCCACACCAAAAACAAAGTCGATCTATATTATTTTGCGCAACATATTTTCGGGAATGCCATTTATCTTTCCTTTAGAACTCTTCATTAGATTCCCATCAACTCATTCCCTGACACTGATAATTTACTGTGTGGCTGTTTTGTTTTTTTTCCTAACAATGAACCCAACAAACAAAGCTTCTTCTTTTTTTAGTGTGGCCCTAGATATACCCAGCCCTCATAATACAGTAGCAAGTTTGAAAAAAAAGACACATAAAAGAAAATGATTAAGGTATTACAGACATCAGCATATATATCCTTCCCTGTCTGACATTTCCATATACTACTTGTGTGCATACTGTACATCATGGTTCGTAGAGTGTGATATCAGAGAGTCTAGAACAGGCGAGGTTGCATGTTCCTTAGTAGGAGGACACCATTGCTATCTGGTACCTGGAGAGATTAGCACTTATAACAGCCAGCATGATTGATACCAGGTGTTATGTAATGCACCCTAAGAAAGTCTGCACTGAACGAAAGGAATAATCTCATCGGTCAATAACGTATCCCGCTAGGTCGGTATATGTGCATTCACCTGCTCTTTCAATACGTGTACTCTTACACGTGTAGGCCACTACAGTTAACTAGGGAGAATTCACCAACACATTTATACAGACTGGAATAAAGAAAGGAATCCATGCAGTGTGTGGCCAGAAATCCTGAGAAGAAACCTTTAGTGTCAATGCAGTCAAAGAGTGGCACGCGTACTTTGAAAATAGAGTACATTACAAAGACTCACAACCATCGTGTTAGGCCAAGACTAATGTGACACACAGCCATGACACACCTCTGAATGCTTTACAGCGGAATACCGTAAATCTCAGCATATAAGACGTTACGTGTGGTCAATTTGAAGTGAACCCTATAGGATTAACCTGGATTTAGTGTGCACCTTATAGGCGGGGTTTTGATACTAGAACACTATTTAACTTGAAATTCAAGTCCCATGTGCAGCTTATACCATTCATACCTAACTTAGGATGCGGCTTATATGCAGGGATTTACGGTATATCAAATATATCAAACTCTAGGAACATTAAACTTAGAAGAAATAATAATTAAGGTACAAATACATATGGGTGATACCATACATCTCATACACCCATAAAAGTTCGCTACCATGATAGCATACTAATAGCATTCGCAAGGCATCCCACATTACAACCCAGGCATTTGGATTTTAAGTTTTAATCACGTGCAGCGTCCAATTCCAGAGGATATGAATATGTAATGGGGGCAATTTGATCCTAGCTGCCTTTGACTCAGGAGGCACAGTCGTTATGAATTAAGTCAGTCATGTTGACTCTCTCAAGAAAATCATAAAGAATTTCCTTGTCCCAACATTGTCTTAGTTGAAGTAATAACACAATGATCGTTTTTTTCCACTTGTCTATGCTCCATAAGACGAAAACATAACTAGATATTATAAGAGAAAGCCTCGTCTTTCTCTTCTCCATTGGGTGTGAGTTTTGGCTCCTCCACAACACCCTGCATATGGGGAGGTAGGTAAGGAGGGAGGGGGAGCGGCAGATGTAGTAGCAGAAAAATGCCTTTGTCTCGGGTAACTCGGTGCCAATTGAGACAGTGAGAATCAACTAATTATCGCTCACCGTGATTAGGCCGCCCCATCACCAAGGTGGTGCCGCTGGTGCCGGCCGTTTTTGTACGTCCGCTAATGAGGTCTGGGCAGGATGGGTTGGGAACAAGCATCTGAGGGGAGTCGTGTGTTATCTGTCCATACTTCATCTCTGGTCGTGTGGCGGTGAGAGGCATGCTGCTATATCTATCTGTGAGGCAGCTGTAGTATATCGATAGTCTTGGTCTGCCATGTCTATGTTTAAGAATGAGATGCATTTTGTATTTCTACATTCCATTATTTTGGTTTGTGGTATAACCCCCAACACCATTCCATTATTCTATGTATTTTTGGAAATGAGACCAAGCACTGTGTGTCTATACTCCATCTCCTTGTGTATTTGAAAATGAGATGTCATTTGTGTCTATACTCCATTTGTTCATGTTTGTTTGACAATGAGACATATGTTGTGTGTCTATACACAATCTCTGCATGTTTCAAGGAGACACATTCTATGTGTCTTGTCTCCACTTTTGAGTGGGTGTTTGCCAAGGAGACATTTATGTCTGTATTCCATCTATTGGAGGTTGCCTGGGAAGGGGACCCATTTTGTGTGCCTGTATTCCATCTCTGGGTGTCTGGTCAGGCATGGTGAGTGGCTAAACAGTTCTGCATACATGCATCATCTATACCAAAGGGCACAATACAACCAGATACATGCTGTACACTACTGACAGATAAAACATACATGTACAAAACACTTACTATGGATGGATAAAGTTACTTCCAAATTGATTATCAGAATCTTGTACAGCCTATAGGCATAGAGTGCGGCGTTAGATGGGTGTTTTCCCAGTTCCCATCTTGTGTACTGATGTGCTGTCTGGTGCCTGGGGCTACTGACCCTCTCCGTGTAATGAACACTTCCTACCCCCCATCCCACCTCCTGTTTATTAGCGGCATCCTCATCGCCCCCAGGAACCCTGGCCAGCGTCTGGATGGGTACTTGTGAAGCCCTGAGCGATTGGTCTAGCTGCCCAAGGCCAAGATCCAATGAGAAAATGATTTAAAAGGGAGGTTGATCTCAAATTTTCCAGGATTCTATACTATAAGATCCATCTCAAATACTACCCCATAGAAGGGAAAGGGGCACCATCTTGGAGAGTTCTTGAAAACCCAATCCCATGCCTGTACACGAGGAACTGCGGGACTGTGTACAACAATGGGTTGAAACAGTGTTGTTTTGCAGTGGTTATTAAACCAAAAAAGCAATTTTGGAGATAACGAAAAGAATGATTTGATATACCGTAAACTCATGCGTAGAAGACGCGCTGTGCGTATAAGACGCACCCCAAACTCAGCACATGCATTTTCGCGTATAAGACGCACATTTTAAGGCTGAATTTTGTAAGATCAGTACATTTCTATAGTTTAAAATTACCCCTCGTATAAGACGCACACCCAACTTGAGAGAAAGCTATAAGACCCCCCAGCATTTTGTTTGGCGTAGAGGACGCGTCTTATACGCGGGAGATTACGGTACTTGTACAAGTATGTGTATTTCACAGCCAGTCTCATACAGTATTTGACCTTCTTAAGTTCCTCGCATGTAAGGCAAACGTCACGTACATGTTATGATGTATAAGGTGCACCCTGCTGCGCTCTTGGCAGATCTACCATATAAGGCACACACATATAATGGGGTCTGTTTTTCTTACCATTCACACAATA
The DNA here is from genome assembly GCA_949317995.1 of Acholoe squamosa. NCBI lineage: Eukaryota > Metazoa > Annelida > Polychaeta > Phyllodocida > Polynoidae > Acholoe > Acholoe squamosa. Next base: position 48,716,584 of record OX439038.1, read on the forward strand.
TATTCCTTGTTTATAAGGGAACTCAGTCTGATCCTATAAAGCGCAGCGGGGTCCATCTCACAAAGATGCTGCGCCCTATATGCGGGGTACTATGGTAATAAAAATCCCCAGGCCCCGTAGTGTCAGCCTTTACACTGTACATGTATAAAGTTTATGATAGCGCTGGGTATAGGCAAAGTGTTGTGTGGTGAGAAGTAAGTAAGTACTTCCCTAAATGAGATGGCTACATGGAAGTATCCTACAGATGGATTATTATAGAACTCCTACAGAATGAGCCATGGTATGTCTGTGCAGCGCCAGCTCCTGAGATGCCTTTTTGGCAGTATGGATGAGCACTGCTACAAGAGACTCATGTACCCCCATATATGTTGTAGTAGGAGGATCCTCTCCATTAACAGACCCATAGATGGCCCTACTGAGTCTTTGGCTCTGTTTTGGCCCTAACATAAAAAGCGCAGATGCCTTGAAATCCCCACAGACCTCATTTTGAGTGAAGGGGTAGGACCTGTAAGGAAACGTGTTTTTTTTTTTTTAATTAAAAAGTGCCTTTGCTGTGTAAATAGAGGTAATAACGTGTGAAATAAAATATGATATATATGAATTTTGGTCTCAATTTTGGAACATTGTGCATGTGTATATGACTGGATGTCCCTGTGTCTAACCTTTCAGATAGTCCCGATGGTTCCGCACGATACATTTATGTATTAGTGGTTTCGGTGGAAGAGCGGAGCAGGTTGGGCTTGTTTTTTCCCACATCTGTATGAGGTCACCCAATATCTAACCATCTCACAAATTGGAATTGGCTTTTCAAAGAAACCTTAGCACTGAGAATGGAGGTGCTGGTGATCCTACTGGAAACAACTCATTAGCTGTGGAAGATCTGAACTGAATTTAACCCCCTTCCAGTCCAGCAGGGAACGTCCTGTAATTAATTGACATTGGAATAGCATCGCAGATTCATCCGGCTGGGGATTCCTGTATATAAGATACACACTACCTTAAAACCTCGTGTATAAGCCTTGGCATATAGGCAAGTAACAGGCCTCCTCTAGATTATAAATAGGTTATCCATGAATTCAGAAAGCTTATACGGGGGTTTAAACACCATAGAACGATAGTAAACTGGAAATTCTTTACACCGTATGTGGAGCAGGGGCCACCAATAATTTGCCAAAGCTGAGGGTGCAACTTATTCCTTGAAACGGCATATATATGGGTTTTATGGCATCAGTATATATAGGAATTGCGTTGTGCTTGCGATACACTGTGAGTCCACTATATCACCCATACCAGTAATGACATCGAATGTGCTTCCGATACACTATGAGTCCACATTATAACGTAAGTAAATCAATAAATAGGAACTAGCGGTCTCAGCTAGGCGTGGGATGGTCTACAGTACTTAAGGCTAGGGCAGTCAGCCAAGGAGAAGGTATTGATTTTCTGAGACCAAAAGTGCCCAAAAGGCGATCCTAACCTGATATGCTATTGGAGGGCCGACTGAGCACACGCGTGAGTTATTTTTTTTTTAGTTGCTTGCCGCGTAGCGGCCGGGAGCACAGCGACCATAGCAACTTCATTATGTTTTCAGTTTGTCAGTGACATCACGGTCACCTTGTGACGCAATTTGTGACGTCATAAGCCGGCCGTGACGTCACATGTCAGCCGAAGAGTGGCAACTCCTAGACTAGTGCCCGGCCCATATACGCTTCTCTTCCACTAGTGCCTGGCCCACTATGCTTCTCTTTGGAAAACGGAGGTACAGAGGGCGACTCAGCACCAGAGTAGGCAACTCCTATCAGTGGTCCTTGCCACATTTTTCTTGTTTATAGCACGTACTAGTATATATTGTATATTGAGGTGTACCTCAGTGGGACTGGTCGCTTTATGCCATGTTGTGAAGCTAATCAAATTTATGAAATAGAAGAAACTTTATTTTGCAAATCCAGTTCTTGCTCAAACTTACTTAAAGAATGACATTCTCTGACTGCACTAGTGCTGAAAAAAGCTACAGCTCAAATAAATGGCTACAGTGTTCACATACACCACACTTGATCACATGATAAGGGGAACAAGTTGTAACGTTCCATTGAGGTTATTTGCAGCCTTATTCTTATCACCCACCCATCAGTCATACTAGTATATCAAAAAGTCAGAAGAGTCATGGTCCTTGGATGAAATCTTTCATGGTGGAACGTTGACTTTAGACCCCTGTGGTCTTCAAAACTGGCCTGATTGAGTCTCATATCCATGTAGGAACTGGCTTTGGAAAGTTGCCGTAAATGGGGGAAAAGAGAAAGAAAATTTACTATTAGAAAAAAAGAAAAAAGAGAAGAGAGAGGTCAAGAAAATATATATAGGAGAATAGATGTCCCTCACTAGAGACCTCTTCACAAAACCTCGCTCACTTTACCCACAACAGGGACTACTGGGTTAAGATACAGAACCATCACTCATGTCATTGCCGCCAATGTGTCCCCAAGTGATCAGTCGGTTCCTTCGACTTGACCAAGATTTGACAGGAACTGCTTTTGAGTATGCCTTAAGGCTTTGTCATGCGTAAAGCCTATACAGTTGCGGGACAAAGCTAGGAATACCAAGCAGTTTATTCATATTTCACCAGTAGCGTGATGAAAAGTGGCAAAATAAAATTATAAAGTGATTCACAAATTTTGGCCAGACTACTAAGAGTCCCCCATACGCGTGAAAGGAGATGGGGATTTGGGAGAGTCGAGTGATGGGCGGAGACAGAAGCACCGTTTTATCGGGCTAAATGTATTTGGCGCTGCTCATGTGAAGGCGATCGGCTCCATAGACTTATATCTAATACCCTCAAGGGGCAGGGCTCTTTTACAGCCAACCCTGCCTGTAGCCAAATATCGAGCTGGTCGAGTGTACTTGAGGGTGATAGCACTACTGGACAAGTCTAACTGAATAGTGGATCAGGCGCCTTGGCGATGGCTCCTTATGTAATGCAATTTTGACATGAACTGATATCAGTGCTTAGTTTAGGATATATGTTTTTGTGGAAGTTTACCCAAGGCTTACAATGCTGGATTTCTAACTGCTCACTTTATCACAGAAAATGTCACTGTCCCTTCTTTTACCGGGAGTTCCTGAGTGTTCCAAATTGTCATGTATTAATGCCAGTGAGTGACAAATCTGTTTTCATACATAACCTGTCTCTAATATCTAGCCACCCTGATAAATAATCAACCAACGAGACAATTCATCACATTGAATTATTACCAAGTGGGTATTTGAAAGCCATGTGACATGGCTAAATTCATATCACCAACCTGTCAGCTACAATGGAAAATGGCGAACTTCATAACAAACGGGTAGTCGTCCCTTCATTATCAAAATGTCACTGCAGTATGGAGGCGGACGCTGCCATTTTTCTGTCTTTGATGTGTTTAGATAACTTACCTCAGGCCAGTATGAACCAGAAAATAATCCGTGGCCAGGGATTGCTTGAAATAATAAATTTGAGAAGAAAAAGTTTGCAACTTTCATTTCTGAAATGTTTCTCCAAGTAGAAGAAGTCAAAATATCGACATCAATTGTCATGGCATCTGTTGTCATGACAACTCTATGCAGCTATAACACACTGCTGTTACATTCATACATAATTCACACCCCATAGAATTGATAAAAATAAGTGCCTGTGAATGACTCGCCAACACGACATTGATATATGTATATGATACTGGGGACGGCCCTATTGGGATATCATGCTTTCCATACATTGTTGATAATAGCTGCTTTCCAATGTAAGGTCGTTGAAAGATCGATGTATAAATACGTTTAGCTCAAAGATCAAAACCTCAGGGAAATGAAATAAAATTGGGGGAGGGGGCCTTCCATGCCTAATCTGTTTTCTCTTCCATTCATTTTACTCTAACTAAATGTGTATACGCAATGTACAGTAAATAAGAATAAACCCAAGTCAGCTGAATTGATTAGGTACATCATGTGATCCAGCAAACAAGCTAACTGTGTTGTTTCTCTGTAATTGCAGTAAACTCGGCGAAGCTGCAGAGCACAGGTGGGTTCTTCAGCACAAAGGCCGATCCCTACCTGGAATTAAGTGTTGATGGGCAGCCACCCCGTAAAACTGACGTTGTCAAGAAGTCATGGGCACCCGCCTGGAATGAGCACTTTACGGTGTAAGTAGTACATCTTTGATAACGATATCAAATAAGTAATACATGGCTACTGTCTGGCCAGTGTGATCATGATTTGTTGGACAAATGTAAGAGCAGGGGCACTGTGTGGTCACTGTTGGACAGGTGTAAGAGCAGGGGCACTGTGTGGTCACTGTTGGACAGGTGTAAGAGCAGGGGCACTCAGTGTAGGACAGGTGTAAGAGCACGGGGCACTTAGTGTGATCATGATTTGTTGGACAAATGTAAGAGCAGGGGCACTGTGTGGTCACTGATGGACAGGTGTACAGAGATGACAGAGTTTCAGATTTTCTCTGATTTCAGAGTTTCAAAGGTGATATTTTACTACAGAAATAATAAGAAAAAAAATTTAAAATGAATATTTTATAATTCTGATAATCCTTAAAGATACACCCAACCCTAAGTGATTAATTTTGAAGGTATTTGTCACTCTGATTAGGGTATAACCCCACTTTTGAAGTGCCCAAAAATAATTTTCAGAGTTTCGCCAAATATCGAACTGACATCTCTGGGTGTAAGGGCAGGGGCACTCATTGTGGTCATTGTTGGACAGGTGTAGGAGCAGAGGGCAACTTTGTCACATTAGTTGACACATCACTACTAATGGGTGGTCAGTGTAGAACATGTGTGCTTACCGGTATTACTGTGTGGGCTATAATATAAGCGTGGGGAGCACTGTGTTGTCAGTGTGGGATAGTAGAGCGTGCCCACTGCATGTGTATTCCTGCTGACCGCGGCCATTGTGGAAATACCAAATGTAAACACTGCACATGCTCCCACTGGTACTGCTGATCTCACACGGCAAAACTGTAGTCTGCCACAAGAGGTTTCCCATCATTTATTCTTCACTAATCTTAGCGTTTAGGGTCTCTTTTGATAGCTATGATGTATTTCTATCTATGGTTAAGAAGGCTTGTATTTTTGTGCAGTAATAAGAGAGAAAATAGGGATTTTGTATAGGGTAATTAATATTGAGCCACAGTGGCCACGACTACTGCCGATCTCGCCCAGCAAAACTGTAGTCTGCCACAAGAGGTTTCCATCATTTGTTCTTCACTAATCTTAGCGTTTAGGGTCTCTTTTGATAGTTGTGATGTATTTCTATCTATGGTTAAGAAGGCTTGTATTTTTTGTGCAGTAATAAGAGAGAAAATAGGGATTTTTACAGCATAATATTGAGCCACAGTGGCCACTGGCAATGCTCTACACCTACTCCTGACCCTGCACCCGGGCCCTGCATTGCATAATTTACCTTTTCCACATAAGGTTTTCACCATTTATTCCTTATCGATTTTCACAGAAAGACACTCATATGATGCACATGTTCTTTATCTATTACTGGATGAAAGGAATAGTGTTTTGGGGAAGGGAATCAAGAGAAAATGAGGATTCTGTGAGACATGGTAGACCGCACCAGTGCATTCCCTATGGGAGCGTGGGTAGGGTTTCCAGTGTAGTACCTCCAACACAACCACGCAGCAAGTAATGACGTCATTTGGGCGCGGACTGTTGTAAGAGCGGGGAATATCAATGGCAGCGTGTGACATAAGTATGGTCTAGGGCATTCATCATCTTCCTGATGACCATTGCACTGGGACAAAGTCCGTTCCGATCAAGTCTCCATTGCCGACAAAGGTGGGAATCCTGCTGTCTGACCCAGCCATGCCTCAAGTGACAATACATAAAACTTAACATGGAAAAGAGAAGAAAGAAATGAACCAAATGTGACTGAAAGTTTTGAAATTGGGGGGGGGGGGAGGTTAAGAAGGCTGTTCGTTGGTGGTGTAAAGGTTATGTCTGCCATTGTACTCTGCACGCTAACTGTCTGAAGGTCAACCCAAAGGTTAAAAGTAGACACTCACGTAACAGGGACGCTGGCCACTGTGCATGCTCACACAGAGATAATCGATGATGAAAGAGGAGGATACTGAGAGAAAAGAAATTTCCCAGGAGTGTTTTATTTTATAATCTGGGAAGCAATCGTCTCGCTACTGGTCTTGCCTTTTGTAAGAGAAAGAACATTACTCACAGGGAAATCATCCATGTTTTACCTATCAGCTTACATGTAATTGGGTCGAACTCTTTAAGGACCGATTAGTGCGAATAACTAACTCCTAAAGGATGGACGTGATAAACCAATACAATAGTGGCCAAAATGTTGACCCTTGGCTTGGGTAGTATTCATGTACTACTGTAAGAGCATGATGCACTAGCGAGTTACTCAGGAGGGCTGCATTAATGCATCATGATGACAAAGGGGCACATGCTGACCCTGTAAAAGATGGTACAGCCCATAGCGTTGTCATGATGCACCAATGCGGTGCTGGCAAGTCACCCGCCAACGCTGCAACCTCAAAGAATGGGGATTTCCCCAAATCCAATGAGATATGTCATGTCCTCAGATAAATTTTCCTACACTCTACACTATGTCCAAAATGACGCCAGATCCCTGAGTGGCGAGTAACTTGGCCTTGCTGCATTAAAGATAAATGGAAATCATGCACTGTTCATCCTGCTGCCCTTTGAATAGTTAATCATATGTTAGCATAGTGTGAAGTCTCGCAGAGGCCATCGCATATATCGGGAACAGAGGCACATTGTGGTTCTTAAGATGTTACCAATATGTGGTTTTGTTTACCTCATAAGTGAGATGCTTTCTGGTGGGTGTTGAACCTTAAAGGTTGGTGTGGGATGATGTGATCGAAGGGTAAGCAGGTAGGCTTATGTACTACAATCCTTTTGCTGAGTCAGATTCTTGGGCGTGACTTTACGGTTATAATGAAGGCAGAAAGAAATATAGCCATCAGCATGTTTATGGTTTCTTTCCAACTTTTCACAGAGAAGGGAGAGACAACTCTGTATCATTTTACAAACTGGTTGACGCCGCATTAATGCATCATGATGACAAAGGGGCACATGCTGACCCTGTAGAAGATGGTACAGCCCATAGTGTTGTCATGATGCCCCAATGCGGTGCTGGCAAGTCACCCGCCAATGCTGCAACCTCAAAGAACTAGATAATGGCTTCTTGATGAGAAAAAATATTGACGTATTTGAATGACGGTCTCCACCTAGACTAATCATGAACAACCTTCCTCTCCCTCCTCTTGTTACAAATTAGCATGAGCAGTCTTAAAAGCAAACTCTGGTGTTGTTGCCTGATTTCCAGGCAACTGTTTTTAGAATTTACACATTCTACTATAGAAATAGAGAAAGCGGCCACATTTCTTCATTCTAGGTCTATGTATTGACCCTGTTACAGTACCACCATAAAAGCCTGCATATAAGCCAACCCCCCCCCCCCTCCGTGGAATTCCCCTTTCCGTATTTCAATTTCCTATAAAGAAAAAAATGACTGAATCAGAGAAGGCGTTATAATGTTCTTGGCATTGTGGGAGTTCTAATTCTGTAACCAGGTATGTATAGACTCTGCTTTACCAACCGTTTTAATCTTAATACCTACATGTATTTCAGTATTTTTACCTTGCTTGTATTACAGGCTGGTTACGCCGTATTCGAAGCTCGATTTCCGTGTTTACAATCACTTCCAGCTGAAAACAGACCAGCTTGTCGGGCACGCCACGCTGCACCTCCACCCCGCCCTGCAGGAAAACAATGGGAAATGTAAGTACACCCTTTGCAAGTTTACTACAATCTCTGAGTTCATTCATGAAATGAGTTTCCGCCAAACGCTTTGTTATTTCTTTTAATAGAAGGTCATGGAAAAAAAGAAAATGTGATAATTAGATAGTTGATGGCTATCAGAGAAATGTGCCTGAAAATAGTTTAAAAAAATTTCATGCAGCTATATTCTCATAATTCTGAATGCAAGGTCGCATACATGATTTTCTCGTGCCTTTTTGAGGATGCCTTGAATCAAACTTTATTACTTTCATCTATCAGCTGTAATTGAGTATATGCAAATTATACCATTAAATTCTCCTAATGATTGCACTTTGTGTTTGACAGTTAACAACAAAGCGTTCAAGTTAGAGCTGCGTGTGGACATTAAGGGTGTGACACAGAAGACGGGCGACTTACACATCGAGCTCAATGGCATGGACGTAGACATGCAGCAGTTTCCTGCACGAGTCTCTAACGGTCTACCTAAACGTATGTACCTTTGTACAATGAAAAAAATATATACGAGAAGAAGAAATGCAAGTTTCTGAACTTATATTTATTTCCGGCCAACAGTTCACCAAAGTCATAAGTGTCCAGCATTTTGTCAAGCAACGAGGGGCATTTAAATTTAACTAAAAATGTTTTCATCTTCACAGCACCAAACTCGGGAGACTCAAACGCCCCTCCTCAGCTGCCACACCGCAACCGTCCGCGCGGGGAGCGAGCGTCGCTGGGTGGTATGACAGCCGGTATGTCCGGTCTCAGTGTAAGCCCCCAAGTTAATGGTACATCATCATCAGGTAGTAGTAGTGCAGCACCACCCCTCCCACTACCCCGCCGTGGGCCACCATCACGGTCCGGCTCAACCAACGCTGTCAACAATACCGGATCAACGTCATCTGCATCACCCGCCTCGCCATCACCTAGCACGTCAGGACAAAATGCTGCAGGTATGTTCAGGAATCTATGAAAAATGCTGCATCTAAGATCAAGTTTAAGTACAAGGGGAAAGCTCCCTTTGACAAAACTGTTTAAATCCCCCATGCTACCCTACATAATAACCCCAAGAAAGTATTTCTTTTTGTCTTCTGTACACATTTGCTGCCTCGTGCGATTTAAAATTGACTGACAATTTATGACCCATATGATTTTTTTGGTCACCTTGAGCCCATACCCATTGCCTCTGTACATTGTCCAAATTGTTAAAATTGAATTGTGCAGGATATGTAAGTGATGGTAGGGTAACATGTCTTTGTGGTCCATTGCAGACCAAGATCCACCGCCCTTTGAAAGTGAGTTTCATATGAAAAAAAATATTCACAGATTGGTTTGTTCACACCTGATACTCCTGGTTTTTTTTCTGTTTAAACTTATCCAACTTCTGATGATAAACCCCATAAGAGATCCAAGGATAAAAATATATAGAGAAAAAAAGACTTTAGACTAAAGAATATAGAAAGTTGGTCTTTTTCAGGGATACAATTTAATTGGCTTCTGGTGTGTAACAAGAAAGCTTTATAAGCACTGGGCATGTTAAAAAGAGTAACTTGGTTAAACATAAAAGAATATCTTGATAAGAAATATCTAAAGAGTACTTTGTGTCGGGACTAGGTTAAAAGATGTTGATTAAGGGGGTCGCCAGATGATGGGGAGAATGTATAAATATTACCCGTGAAATATCAAGCACTACTATGATTGATTTTTATTGACTTGAAATAACACTATTGTTTCCACTCGTTATTCGGGTTGATATTGTCTAAAACTATTGTTCTCCAGTTTTGTTCAAAGCGTGGCCATTTTCAGTAGGGTGTTCCTGTAACAAGAGCTTTGGAATTTAACATGTGTGAAGGCTTCATAGTTAAAATGGGCAACATTGCGGGAACCTACATCAGAGTAGAAAATTAAAGGGTTGAGTCAGACATTTTAAAAGCTTTACAGTGCAAGGAAAATATTTCTTTTATTGACTTCATACATTGAAAGTATGGGTTCGTTTGACAATACTCATGTGAATTCGAAGGCCACAAAAAACAGTAAAAGTAAAATCCACAAGGAGTCCCCCCACCCCCCGCCTTGCCCGACCCTGCTCATTGTCTGTCACATCAAAGCAGTTTTGTACGACTGCAAAACCCAGAATCGACATTGTGTTTCTTAAACTCTAGTAATTCATCATTTCTGCATCTGTCACATTTACACTAGAAGGTTTAACATAAGTCCAGTGACCAGGGTGTCCCTTTCTTTTTTCCTGCCAGTACTGTGGCCTTTGACAGGCTTTGATAATTTTAACAGCACATGTTTTGTTAATAGAATGGAATTGTACAGAAAGAGTACGCTATACCTTAAGGTAATGTGTTTGTGTGGTCCATTGCAGGCCACGGTGACCCACCAACATTTGAAAGTGAGTTTGATCAATATGTTCACAAATTAATTTGTTCACCCCTGATGCTCCTGTGTCTATCTATCATGACTTATCAACTCCCAAAGACAACCATTTATAAGAATTTGTGTAAAGAGTAAAAGAACCAATGACTTGCTGCTGGTGATTAGGACCTAAACATAGTAAGGGTTTTCTGTGGTAGCTGTGTCGACTTTCAAATTGCTTGAGAGGCATCAGCGAGTGACAATATACATAACCAAAAACACGGTTGTTAAGAAATTCATAAAGCGTAAGCGCTTTTTTCTTTTAAGAAAAATATACCGTAGTTCTTGTGTTGTCAGTAACGAGTATACATACCATCAAGCTAAAAGGGCAAAAGACCACAGTGGGTCCTGGTACATTTGGGAGTTAGACCATGTATTTTCTTTCCTGAGCATGAAAAGCATCTATGTAACAATATGTGAAAAATGAAGCACTTTTCCGAACATGTGTCTTAAGAAATTCTATTGAGTTGTAGTCAGACTTTTCTGTGAAGCTATATTTCTCCTGTTTTGTTATTTGTTTTTATGCTCAATGTCCTAAAACTGATGTAATCTAATATGTGTGAATGCTTGCATATCACAATTAAGGCAGCACCTTTCATCCTGTCAAATCTATAAAGAGGTACACTGGGTATGCCTTTCACTTAAAACTTAAAAAGGTGGAAAATATCGAAGCCTTGAATTCTTCCTTGTGGTGCGCCAATGCACTGGCGAGAAGAACTTGCAAAATGCATGAATACAGCACAGGCCAGTATAATACATGTACTTGCCGTAGCTGCATCCCATACACTGTGTTGACTGAAAGGCAGGTTGTATTAAAACAACACGAATCCCTTAAAAGGCCAAAAACCACTCTGATAGATTCTCTTTAGTATGAACAGGTTATTGCTCTGGCCTCTTATGAATACATTCTTATTGCTTTGGGAATTTATTCACTAAAGCAGGTCCCCCATTTAGCCGTTTTTTTGTGTTTTTTTTTGCCCGGTTTTAAAATCAGGAACCATCAGGCACAATCACCCCCTCCCCCGGAAATATCAATTCTGCCAGATATTGCCGTGTGGGATGTTTTTGGGGTCCTACTGGTTATAATGAAAAAAAAATTAAGTTGCTGTTTCTGTAAAAAAAAAAAAAAAAAAAAAATGCGCACAATGTTGAACTGCATAAAATCTCGGCTGTATGGAGGACCTGCTTTATTTGTGGAAGTCAAGATTTGGTTGTTGTTGCAAAACATTCCCTTGGCATCTGCCACTCATGTTAAAGCAAAAAGACAGACAAAACTAACTTAAATCTGAATGTGCCTTTTGCCAAAAAAAAATGTCACATAATCAAAAACATGATTGCATAAAGTTTTAACCCATGTTTCTGCATCATTTTCAGTCTCCGATACATCATCGGCTGGAGACCCGCAGAGTCCACTGCCATTACTGCCCCCAACAGGAGACCCGAGTCCGACACCTGCCGGTCCTCAGAGCAACGAGCCCTTACCACCTGGGTATGTCTACCTAAAATAACTCCTACTATTCTTCAAGTCAGTTACAATGTAAGCCACTTACAATACGAGATCTTAGAATGACCACATAAAGTCACACTTTACATGTGTCATAATATGACAGCATTGTGAATGTTATATGCAGCACTTGCAAACTAGCCTGGACTGTATTCAAACATCAATACTACAAAATAGCATCATATATGATACGGTCATTAAACTAACACTGCTGATGTATTTTCTCCTGTTTTAAGGTGGGAGATGCGGATTGACCCACACGGTCGGCCATACTATGTTGACCATAATACTAGAACCACCACCTGGGAGCGTCCAACGCCACTGCCACCTGGGTAAGTAGGCATTAAGGCCCTGGTGAAATGCACAGAAGGTTCTAATAAGATTCGTATGGCTGTATACAATCCTTAGACAGAGATCAGTGAAGATGCGAGAGAGTTAATGTTTGAAAATTTGCTCTTATTGACTTGTCTTGTGGATTCTTGGTAGGCATTGTTACTGAAATATCTGAAATCCAATTTTGCTTAAATATATGATACAGGAGGGCATGTTCATTAAGCACAATACTTTGTAATATTCCATGACTTGCAGCTGGGAGCGTCGCGTTGACCCCCGGGGGCGTGTCTACTATGTGGACCACAATACTCGAACAACGACATGGCAACGACCTAATCCTGACATGATGAACAACATCCAACAGTGGCAACAGTGGCGCAATAACCGCACAGCACAGTGGGAGCAGCTTGCTCAGCGCTTCCTCTTCCCCAACCAGGCCCAACGGGAGAATGACCCACTTGGACCCCTGCCAGAGGGATGGGGTGAGCAGACTATAAAATCGTACTTAAAAATGATTCAGACACAACTTAAAAGTTACTTAAAAGTAATATCACTAGTGCCGGATGGGTTTTTTTTTCTATGATGTACCCCGGTACTAAAGTTTCAAATAATACATATAGGCAGCTTGATGGAACTAAAAGGCCAACATTCTAACATGTCATTTTTTCTGTATTCATGACATGCCCACAGTCTCATATTCTTAATAAATCATCACACTTGCTTCCAGAAAAGCGAATTGATACCAACGGAAGGGTTTACTTTGTAAATCACAAAAACAGAACGACTCAATGGGAGGACCCACGTACACAGGGGTAAGTCTCAAATATTTCAACATTTTTCACACTCAAAATTTAGTGTTTGCTAAATAGTGAGTTCTACTTAACGTACTGACCATTAAAGGGGCTGCAAGTCTTTCGATAAAAAGATGTAAAAACACTAAATTTATTTCATTGATCCCTCTAGACACCATATATGAATTTTTTTCGCTCAACTCTCATTCTTTCCAAATATATCAGATGCAAACAAAATAGATAATTAATGATAATAATAAAAAAAAACGTTAGGAGCCCTTCAGGCCTGCAAGTGATAAAAGTGAGAGCCTGGAATGCGCCTGCACGCAAAATGACTTAGGATTCTCATTATGATCAATATTGTATGAAACAGTTGGAGACAAATGCTTATATCTAGATTACTATAATGATGTAAATTATATTTGCAGCATTAGCCAAGAGGATCCCTTACCTGAGGGTTGGGAGATGCGGTATACACCAGAGGGTGTGCGCTACTTCGTCGACCACAACACACGTACCACCACATTCCAGGACCCGCGTGGCGGGCCAGCTAAAGGCCCCAAAGGTGCCTTTGGGGTACCCATCCAGTATGAGCGTAGTTTCCGGTGGAAGCTTGGTCAGTTCCGGTATTTGTGTCAGTCTAATGCTCTACCCGGCCACGTCAAAATCAATGTAACGAGAGAAGGACTCTTTGAGGACTCTTTCCAACAAGTAAGTGTACAGAGTTAACCGTAACATGTGGAATTATGTTTTATTTACCCTCTTGACACAACTACAGTAGCACACCCTCCGGCCCTAACAAGTCATCTTCCCTCCTCGGGAGGATAAGTTCTATAACCGTACTCTGCTGATTGCCTTTACTATAGTATGTGTATACATTGATACATTGTAACATAGAAGGTTTGTCTCTCCCACAGATAATGAGGTTGCAGCCATTTGATCTGCGTCGTCGTCTCTACATCATCTTCAGGGGTGAGGAGGGACTTGACTATGGCGGTCTAGCCAGGTAAGTTAGCCGAAAATCATAGTAGAAAATGAGAGAAAATAGGGTGTGATGGTTAGGCAACATCAAGTATTTCTAATACATGTACTTAATGGAAGTGTATGTTAATGTTTTTGAATGTCTAAGCAGTTTGAGGTATTAGATGAAGTGGAAATCGTGGCAGTAAACTATGAACAGAAATTATGAGGATGCTACTGGTGCTGCCCTCTAAGGATTACAAAATGTGCAATTCTAATAAGTAGATTTATCATATTTGGGGAAAAAACATGGATATACTGTAACTATAAATTCACATTGCAGGGAGTGGTTCTTCCGCTTGTCACACGAAGTCTTGAACCCAATGTACTGTCTATTTGAGTACGCCAACAACAACAACTACAGCCTGCAGATCAACCCCGCCTCCTCCGTCAACCCCGACCACCTCATGTACTTCAGATTCATCGGCAGATTTATCGCGATGGTAACTATCACTAACAGATTTTACTTGGTGTCATGATGGCTTATAATGGTGGTACCAATTTAAGAACATTGATTCCAGGGGCCTCTGTGTAACTTGACTGTTATCAAATGTACCGGTAATAGAGAATGTCTTCTTTGCTTCTTGACATTGACCTTTATCAAACAACATTGTATTTCTGGTACACTGCATTAGCAGAAAATACCATAAACATAATATGCACTGGAATATGTGTCCAAGTTTGTTTGAAATCCCATTCTGTTTGCTTTCCTTCATTAAGGCATTATACCATGGCAAGTTCATCGACAGTGGGTTCACCATGCCTTTCTACAAGCGCATGCTTAGCAAAAAGCTCAACGTGCACGATCTGGAGTCAATAGACCCTGAGTTCCATAACTCCATGGTGTGGATCCTGGATAACGACCTGGAGGAGGTTGAACTCGGCATGTACTTCAGTGCCGACTTTGAGATACTCGGCAAATTAGATAACCATGAGCTCAAGCCAGGCGGCTCCGAGATCAAGGTTGTGGAGGAAAACAAGCATGAATATGTTAAGTAAGTTTTCGTGACATTTTCTCATCATTAATCGGTTGACATCTTATAGTGATAGATCTGTGGAATCATTTAAGAACAGGTTAAACTCATGTGGAATAAGATAACAACACATATTATAGCTGTGACCTTACCTACCCTTTTAGGGATGGATCCCTTTCTTCATTTAGCTCTGATCTTTTTTTGTATGACGCTAATTTCCTATTAAAAAAATTAATGCAAGTTGTGACGTAAAAAACCTTCATATAATTTTTTTATTACATAAACAAGGAGAGAGTTTTGAATTAAATGACAAAAACTTTTAAATAAACAGTAAAGAATAGAACAAATAAATAAATCAATGATAATTAGGGAAATGCTAATGAAGATGATTGATATAATGATGATAGATACTTTTACAACTGTCTTTAAATCATCACCCACAGCCTAATGACTCAGTGGCGCTTCACTCGTGGAGTCGAGGAACAGACAAAGGCCTTCCTGGACGGGTTCAACGAAGTTGTCCCTCTACAGTGGCTTCAATACTTTGATGAACGAGAACTTGAGGTCTGTAACTGTATTTTGAAACACCTCATACCTCTCCGTACAATATTATGAAATAACTATTGTCAGGTTATGTAATGATAATGTAGGGATTTGATTTCTTCTACTTCTGTAGGATTCCATACACTTTTAGGCCAAAAAGATGACCCTCGTGATTTTCCCAGATCTAATGAGAACATTTTATAGCAATTACGGGTGGGGGGTGTTGACTTTTAAATTTTGAGGCATTCAAGTACAAACCGAGCGACTGCAACTTTGTCTGATCTTATTTTCGACACATTGGTCAAAATGAAATCACATCCCTTTAATGATTGAAGAGTGTAAAGGGACGGAGCAAAGGTCTGCCTCTTCTTAGCCTTGAGAAGAAACTTTTAAACTTCAATGGGCTTGACAACGTTCTTGTCTTTAAGGTCATAAAAATAATTTTAGGGCATATTCATGATCGGCTATGAGAAACTACAATCTAACAGCTATATTAACCAAACAATAAAACATGGCTTGGTGATATTTCAGCTGATGCTGTGTGGCATGCAGGAAATTGACATTGACGACTGGGAACGCAACACCATCTACCGGCACTACACGCGCACCAGCAAACAAATTCAATGGTTCTGGAAGGTATGCTCTTTAATTGGTCGATATCTTGTTCTCTGTGAGGAATTTGCTGAAATAGCAGATTTGACTGCGCTAACTGTTTGTATTGTCTCTTGTCTGATTTGCAATTTGATGAAATCTTTATTGGCCGCAAGGGGCTTTAACGCAAGAAGGGTCACTAGCCCATCTTCAAAGAGTCTTACTCTTTGATATCACCCTTTTTGTCCCCTCTCTATGTCTGGTGCATAGAGAGAGGACTGACAGAAACATTTATCCATCAATGATGTCTAATCTAGTTTTCCTGCCATATATATGACCTATTAAAGCTGTCGAAATGGCGTGAAACCATTACTCACGCATGAGTACATCAGTTAGTCATTTGCAGTTTGAAGTATGTTTTATCTATGCCATAATATCATACATACTTGGATTGTATGTTTGCTTTACTGCCTGCTGTGAGTTAAAAGAAAGTACCTTTATCTGCAGTTTGTACGTGAATTGGACAATGAGAAGAGGACACGACTACTGCAATTTGTGACTGGCACATGTCGACTCCCCGTCGGCGGATTCTCCGAATTAATGGGTAGGTTGAGCTATACAATGTTAATTAAGCACCCTTAAAAGAAAAGCAAAAAGGACTCAACTCCTTCCTTCGAGCAAAATTTGAAATAGAAATGACATAAACCTCTGGGTTCGGGTCCGAATCAAAGTCTTATATACATATGTACTAGACATGTGTTGAAAAAAGATCCTGATGAAAAGATTGTGTGCTCATAACCTAATGTAAATTCAATGTATATGACTCATTGTATATGATATTCAGATGTTGCAACTATGTAAGACAAGACTTCTATTAATGTTTCAGGGTCTAATGGTCCCCAGCGCTTCTGTATAGAAAAAGTAGGTAAAGAAACGTGGTTACCGCGGAGTCACACATGCTTCAATAGACTCGACCTGCCACCCTATAAGAGTTACGAGCAACTCTTTGAGAAGCTCAACTATGCCATTGAGGAGACAGAGGGCTTCGGCCAAGAATAAATAGTTGTACAAATGTGACCCCAAGGATTTCTAGGATAAATAATCTTAGTTGAACTTTTGTTAATAGACCCTATAGGAAGGACTTCACTGCTACTAGTGGGGCTTTCTGGACCTATCGCTGCTGCTGTGTGGCCGCCTTACGATAGCGCTAGCAGCAAACAAACGACAACCTCCACATTGTTTAAACCACATGATAATAGGGATAGTGGAATTATTTCCAAATGTTATAATTTGCTCTCCTTGTTTGAGAATGGGGCAGGATGCTAATGATGATGATGAAAAAGACGCACGGTTTCAGCAAGGGTTGGGGAGCTTGTATAAACCCTGTGTACTACATTATGTTATACAGAGGTCATCATGAATAATTGATTACCAGGAATGAGTAATTACTCACGGATACTATATATACACCATAGCATATCACATGAGGACTATATTCTGAGGAACAAGGACAATACACACAATATTGCACATGGATGTACAATTTCTTGATACACGACGAGCCAGATTCTACTTGTTACTTGTACATAATCCAACCGCTCTCCCCATCCAAAATAATGGAAGAATTCAAGTGTACCAAACTGATGCTTGCTTGATGTATAGGACGTTAATATGCTCTCAGTACCGGACAGCTGGACTCAATGCCTAGCTTCATTAAAGTTAGTTTAAAAGTAACAGACGTATGTTGCCCTGTTGCAGTTCTACATTGGTACACAGAAAGGATATGTATGCCAAATTAAACACAGCTGTAGTACCTCTAGCATAGGGACATGAGGAGGGTGTAACTGTTGTCAAGACATTTCCTACCTGGAGACCATTGTACAGGTGAAAACAAACACAAAATTGGTGGGGTGAAATACACTGGGCTCTGATGCTACCAGGCGCGGTGGTTGGAGCCTGAACTATGTGTATAATGCAAACTGCCATCAGCGGTGTCCAGCCATGGCGCGATGCTGTCCTGTGCCCATATTGGGCCATGCGGAGGAGTACGAAGCATACTGAGTGACCTCCATTATTCAAGACTTATAGAGAGCACATAGAAGATGTCAACCCCTTGTAAAGTGTGGCATCATAAATGCCCTCCACCACCTGGAGTTTGCATCCGTATATTTTGCATACCTGCTACTTGGTGATATGTTAGTGGATGGAGCACGCGACTTAGTGAGTTGGCAGTTAAAGATCCAAGAGCCTAACGTCCATACATACCTTCAACCGTACTGCATGCATCAGTCTGACCAAAGCAGGGGGGACTTAACCAGCCACTCAGAGGACGACATCACGCTTTGCTTGTCTAATGCTCCTCTTTGTTATTTTGTGTCATTTTATAATTGTATCCCCTCCTCCCTCCCCAACACCTGTTACAAACGACATCTTAGCTAGAGCAGAGATACAGCATACATTCCCTGTATGCTGTAGGCTGCAGCAGAGATCCCTGGTGTGAATAGCAGAGGAGTAGGCTGTATCGCTGTGCCCTGGAGACCCTCCACTTTGCCTGTTGTAGTGTCTTGTTAAGACACCAGAGGGTGCCCCAGATCAGCTGTTGTAGGGGTCACACACACACACATACCTATACATTAATAAAGTGACACTTTACTGGTATTTTGTACACTGAAGTTTGTAATATATATATTATACATAAATATATTTTTTCATTGGCAAATGCCAATGTATAGAATTCCAAATGTGGCATGTAAATAATTTCCACAAGGTGAAATAGAAAGTGGATGGCTGGACCCATGTGGTTGTTCTCCACTCTAAGGTACTCCGTAATGTTAGGGAATGCGCTGTGTTATCAGTTGGTCTTGCATTTCCTAGCACCTGTCGGTCGCGTTTCTTGGTAGCTGCCTGCTTGGGTGGCAGGTAGGAAACCCCATTAGGAATTCTGTGATTAGTAGATGCAAGAAAGAAGGCCTGTGTTTCAGAAAGAAGCTATTAGGATGGGGTAAATTAAGCCTCATAGAGCAATTACTGGATTACTCTCCGCTTCATATTCTTGAAGCCCACAGTAGTATGCCTCATTATCCTGCCCTTTAAGGACAGCATTATGCCTCACGGATTAGTCAGCATTACCACATCATGCCGACCCTTAGGGAGTGAATCAATCATGTATAGTCAGTTTGATGTTTCCACTGGTGAGTTACTCCCCGGGATCGCTTGCTGATAAAGGACCAGTGTATTAAATCACAATGCCGTCCTTAAAGGGTTAAATCATGACTTGGTCGGGGTGCAAAGAAACAATTCTTGGGAGCAGCATAAGAGAACTGAGCCATTCATTGCTATAACAGTTGTACAGAGCAAACAGAAAGGGATAGGAAAGTGGACTTAAGCAGGACACTGCTTGGTTCCTCGTAAATCAATTTTCATAGAAAACAATCGTGTAATAATTCCTTGCATTTTATGGGAGCTGTGCGGGTTGCCTATTGGCACACACCCCAGAGGAATCACTTGCTTAGGTGGCGGAACCAGACAAACTTTGTATCTTTTATGCACCTTAACTGAATGAAATTAAGAAGAAAGAAAAACTATATATACATATGTATCATTATCATGATGTGTTGGGTCAACTGTTCATACTTTGTCGGTCAATAGTCTTTTGTAAAAAGAAGGCTGCTGGCTGATGGCAAGACACATCTTTTGTAATTACAAATGTAGTAGTGAAAGCTTAGTAAACAGTATGGCCTTGTGTAGGCCAGCTGTTCCCAACAGAGAGTGGTAACTTTATTATGATGATACCCTTATGTTCCTTTGACTGGAGGCACATTATGTAAGTATGCAGTACAAAACGTTTTTAGTACAATGATTATGTGTGATCATACAACCTACAAATCCAACCAATAAACAAGTCATAACGATGAGTTAGGATGTTGAAATATTTGAGAGGCTGTTTATTGAGCTGTCTGGATTTTTCTATATATATATAAAAAAAGAAACAAATTTTATTTTGAAAGGGTTTTGATAGAATCAGTACCAATGTAAAGGATCATGTGTCATGCTTAAATTAACACACCTGTCAAGGGAAATACTCGACTGTAAAGTTCATTTTAGACTAGATTTTGCTATATATAAAATCTCTTCTGTTAGAACATGATATTTGGATATGTTTGCTTTCAGTTGTGATAATCATTTCAATATGTGTAATTCACAGTGCAATGACTTAAACGTGACAAAGATATATGTCTACTCGTTTCTTAATGTCATAGATAATATATCCCAATATTTCACATGAGAAAACTTCAACATCAGTTGGCTGTGTCACAATAATATTCTTGCGAACTCTCTGTTTAAAGGCATTTGGAAAAAAAAAATTAACTGGGGGAAAACGCTTGTGTTTCAATGGTGAAAAGAGGTTCTGAACTGTTCAGCCGTTTTAATCTCTAACCAACCTTCGAATATAAAGAGGTGGAAAACCTAAAAAGGAGCATATAACCAAGAATTAACAGATGGATTGAGTTGAATCAATTGAAAGTGTACCTAGAGTATTGAGTGACCATAACCTGAAGAATAACACGATTGCATCAAATAAGATGAAAAATTGCCAAACTTGTACTGTTTCAGAAGATGGGCTCAAGTATTGTAGTCTGATGGCAACCTTTCTGTTCTATCATTTCATGTATTATGTATGCCTTTAGCAAATAAATGCCCATACTTTGATGTAACTGTAAGTGGTTAACCCTCTAAGGACGGCACAATGCCTAAAGGTTCAAGTAAATTTGTCTGTCATTATTATTAAGTATTGACATAGTGTTGCAAACACTCTACTACCATGTCATACTGCCCCGTATCGGTTCACTTGGTTGGCATGATTGAATGCCTCATCGGTGCGATACAATCATGTAATATGATGTCAAAACAAAAATCTTTAAAGCGCTAAGCAACCCAAAGAGGATTAAACATAAAACGACTTCTTGTCACCTTACAGAAAAAAACCTGGCTTCGGCATAAACCCCATATGAATGAAAGTACCTCATGGGGAGCACCGGAGGGATATATTCTAGGTACAAGGATAAAATGCAGGACTTGTGTTGCTACTTTTGTCCTGACAGATATTCCTTTTATCCTATTTGGATTACGACAGAAGCTATTAACTTATGCTAATAGTCATTTCAAGGAAATAACACTGACCAAGATGAGAAAGCTCATTACTTTATGTTTCTGTGTATAGACATTGTAGATGCACCACCCACAACTAAAACAGCTGGTTCTGTTTCTACCAGCACTGTAACAATTATTCTTGGGTTCTCTGTCTGATCCGGACAGTTTTGCAAGATTATAATCACCTATTCCACACTTGAATCACCAACAAATCTTAAAACTATTTCCATTATCTGCTTACTCTTATGAGCTTTGTGTGTTGCGATTTATTGAACTCTTGAATTTGTACTTCAGATTAGGAGAGATATTTGAATATTGTTTGCACTTCTCATGGAAGGAGAGTATTCCTAGTGTGAACTGTGACACCGTGGGAGTAAAAAAACTGATGTTACTTTTAAGTATTTATAATTTCCCCCAGTGTTTCGCTATATTGTAATTTGTAATAATAATGTAAATTCCCAAGAGGGTGAAAATTCTGTGCCCGAGCAGCAACACCATGTTGAATATAACTGCAAAACTGTAATGAAAAAATAGAAGAAAAATACATAAATAAAAGGGATTACTGCGTACCAGTTATTTTGGGTACCTTACTCCCAGAAATGATGTATAGTGAGACTGATGTGAATTAAATATGGAGACCATGGGAGCCGGCAACCACTGTATATATATATAAACCTATATCTACCCAATCATTATGCCTCCTCCTGTGAAAATGATGCTCTCTCATGTGTTCTCCGACCGGCGTACATGCACGCTGCATGTTGTAATGTACTGCATTCAATCAATAAACGAAATTCTTTCAATGAAAATGGGTCCCCATGTTTCTTTCGTTTAGTTAAGCATTGGAGAGGCATATAATGCACCGTAATGTGTGCAAGTCATAACTATAACATCGATATTACCATGTAGCTGATTTTAATTTCAAAGATCTTTAAAAGATTAATAACAGATATAGTCATGTGACACAATGTACATAGGCATACCATGCGCTTTACGTCCCATAGATTGTTCAGTAAAGTCTGAAAGTGAGCTCTCTATTTGACTTAGTGCACTCAATATTTCGTGATATGATGCACCATAATTGTCTCTACTGCAAAAAAAGCTAGGTGAGTTCAGTATCATTGTAATGTAATGCACACCCCCTTACTAACAGTAACATACAGCATTTCATTGTGATTGCTCCTACATCTGTAGGATTTCCTACATTTGAGGGTCAAAAGTTGACCCTCGTGATTTTCAGAGCCAATGAGAAAACTTTTCAACATTTATGGGGGGGGGGGTGTCTTTGATATTTTGAGGCTGGTTGCAAATGAGCTGCAATCATATTGTCTGATCAACGTTCAACGTTAGCTAAAATGAAATCACATCCCTGAATAAAATGAAGATGAGGCTATTATTCTTTAAGTCAATTAAATATTTTAAGCAAAATTCATGAAATATTTCCGTAACTCTCCTGTAAGCTATACAACGTCATGTGGATATTGCAGGTCAGACAAAATCAACCCATACTGTAGTATTTTGACATTGCATACGTGTGAAAGTAGATGGTTGAAGTGATTATTGGTACTGGTCATTTAAAAGTCAGGTAAAAATCCATTACGACGGGGACTAATAATTAGTGGGAATTCTGAACTAATACATATAGGGGAAATCCTGGGAGAATGGGTGGATATGTGTTGGCAACATTTTCTAGTTAACTGCCTTAGCTTGTAGATAAAACGCATAAAGCAATTAATAAATCTAAACCAAACCCAAAGGAGCACATCTATCGTTATGTTTTATGCAGGGATGTAAGTTTTCAGAAAATTGTCTGAATTCAGAATATTTACAGTTTGACATATCTTTAGATTTGCCCAAATTTCCCTCTTTTGGGTCAAAGTTTTGTAGTATTTTACAGTGAATTGAGAATTCCCAAGGACATGCTCAGAATTTTTCATACGCACTGACTTACATCCTTTGAAATGACAGATGAAGTTCCCCAGAACATATTTCACACGGTATTTGACATCAAGTGCTACCACCTTGTGTGTAAACTGCATTCATCACGCATTCAACCTGCTGATGACTACCCGGATAAGAGAATTAGTTAAAGCATGGGTAGGGGGTGGTGGTGGGGGATGGCAACCAAGATTTATTTTACACCTCTCAGGGGAACGGGGAATCATTCTCCTTTATTTAAAAAGAAGGGCATGGGAATTATTGTAGATTTAAGGGGTCGTCCTCGAAAATTTTATTCGTGCCACAGGGGTGAGGGGCAAATAAATGAACCCCCGAGACAAGATTTTATTTGTGTGCGTCCCTAAGGAGATCTACCAACCCTCTGTTGTTTAACAATGAGCGCTGGCTTAGTTTCTGGTACTACATATTTTATTCTTCGGATATAATCATTTCGGTTCTTGTGAAGGGAACGGTCATGTTGGATAATGCCCAACTTGGTGTTCCGAGGAGCCATGGACTGCCTACTCATGCAGAGCTAAAACTGAGAATTACGCACACTTCATGGCTCTGATATGACAGGAATATACATGATAAAGGTATACCTTGATAGGATAACAAACAAAAAACACTTCATTTCAACAAAATTAAATTGCTACCTTTTTTCACTGGCTAGGGTGATCACCGTGAATTCTTTAATCAATTTGCCCACCTATTACCAGATAATTCTTCATCTGTCACCTCCAAAGGATTAATTGGCACAAATTCATCTGTGTACCACCAGTTACAGGTGGAACGTTTCTGACAAATGTGTATGTATATAGCAAGGACGACCGTGATGTTAAATTGGGCATGTTGCTTTATGCTTCCCCAGTCTAGGGCGCTAGTCATAACATTATTACCAACGCCCCCGTGCCTCAGACGATTCCTCTTCGGGACGAGGAACTTTCTATGGAAAGCTTGGGGAAAGCCAGGGGAAAGCATATGCGGATACTTGACGACCAGAGGTAGGTGGACAGTTTCAGTGATATACTCCGAAAATACTGTCATTAATGACCATGATGGACGAAATCCAAGGAACATCTACATCTGTGAATATTAGTACATGTATACCCTGCTAGCACAACTCATCCAAATGATGTCTTTTTTACATAAATCACATGAGTTTTCACGTAAGAATGATGTAAATTGCACGAGTTGTGCTAGCTGGGTAGATAACGTCTAGAGATCTCTCACTGTAGCTAACTCACCTTCCAGGTCCCCACTCTTCTCCAACCTGAGAAGAGACTTCCCATCATATACTGTAAAGGAATAGACTTCCTCTGAATTAGACAGGGGTGCAAAAAGTTGGGGAAGCGGTTCCATGATTGGTCACCTGAATGGTTCAGGGCTCAAATTATATATTACTTAGGCCAGGGTATCGGAGGAAGGAACTATCCAGAAATCGGTTCTTACTTGGTGGGAAGTAAACATTGATTCTGGACCACTCCTGAACCATGTCTCTCACCAGTGGCAGCACAACAGATTTTCAGTTTCCTAGGTTGAGTCAGTCCCATTTTGGGAAGAGCACCTTCGACAGAACCCGTTTTCAATCTTTCAGAAATATCCTCTAGTCTATCTTGTAGATTCTCATCCATGACGATGCAGCGCCATCCGCGGAGAGATGCTTGTCAAGCCTGTATCGCCCCCCCCCCTCCTGAATCCCAACCCCCCCGCCCAACCCCCTTATTTAATTATAACAACCAACTCACTAACCCTATCCGAACTCGAACCATAAAACCCCTACCCCTATTAAACCACATCAAGGGTACGAATATTCCAGGTGGGAGAATCCTGGAGGTATCCTAGAATGTCAAATTCACTATTAAATTTTTCTTATACATTCTAGAAGATTTACAAAATGGAATGGTTGCCAGAATTGGCACTGCTTACTGGCGTGAATATAAATCTTACACCTTTGCATACGGTGCCTGTATATGACTATGCGAGGCACATGCTAGACGTATACCGAAGTATAGTTGGTATGGCTTCCATCCAACACAAGGTCGAAAACGAACAGGGAAAGGAACAATTAGACTGGAACTATAAGTCGTACATTACTTTTAACTGATTTAGAGACACTTCAGCTGGCTTTGTGCTCTAATGATTATCTAGTCTTTAGTTCAAGATCCTTAACTGGTTTCGCTCCGGAATGTAACTTGTGCGTATTCAATACAAGCCATTTTATGATCCACTAGACTTCCGCTTAGGAGGTACAGGGAGATTCCTGCGGGTACAGGGACATTTTTGCAGGTACACAGAATTATTGCGGATGCAGAAAGAATTCTTGTAGGTGCTAGAATTATCCTTGTGGGTGCTAGAATTATGCATTCACCTGCCAAAAAGTCTTTTTTCCTCCAATAGAATCTTTCTTGCACCAGCCAGAATTGTTCTTGTACCCGCAAGTATTGTTCCTGTATCTGCAGGAATAATCTTTATGGGTAAAAAAATTGTTTGCATGTCCTATCCAGGACTCTGCGTATTACGGAGCCCCTAATAGGACATACCAAAAGTAATTTTTTCCCCAGAAAAAGTATTCTTGTGGATACTAAACAATTCTTACCGGTACTGAACAAATCCTGCGGATACTGGACAATTCTTGTGGATACTGAACAATTCTTGCAGGTACAGAGCGAACTCTTGCGGGTACTGAACGATTCCTAAAGGTACAGCAACAGTGAGTAACATTCTTGCGAGTACAGAAACTATTCCTGCGGATACAGAAACGACTTTTGCAGTAAAGAAACATTCTTAGGGGTAAATACAGAGTCCTGGATAGGACATGCAAACAATTTTTTTACTCATAAAGATTATCCCTGTGGATACAGGAAAAATTCTTGCGGGTACAAGAACAATTCTGGCTGGTGCAAGAAAGATTCTATTGGAGGAAAAAAAAGACTTTTTGGCAGGTGAATGCATAATTCTAGCACCCGCAAGGATAACTCTAGCACCTACAAAAATTCTTTCTGCACCAGCAAGAATTCTTTGTGCACCTGTGAGAATGTTTGTGTACCTACAAAAATGTTCCTGTATCCACAGGAATCTCCTTGTACCCGCAGGAATTCTCCTATACCTGCAGGAATTCTCCTGTATCCGCAGGAATCTTTCAGTGCCAACAGGAATATTTTTTGCATAAAAAAAAATCTTTTTGGTATGTCCGTTTAGGGGCTCCATAGTAATCAAATTCTTTTATAATAACTTTTATCTCTTATCTTATCTGTAGGAGGGCATAGACACCAAGATGAGAGTAGGTGATGTAAATGGGGATCTTTCAGATGAACAACACGCCGAGTATCAGCGTCGACAACAGGAGCTCAGAGACAGGGAACCACTCAGGTTCTGCAAATGGATCACACAATATCCTGGCCTCATGTTTGGTGAGTTTGACATGAAAGATGTAGAGTACTACCCCAAGGTTTATTTATCTTGATGACACACTGATGCAGCCCGAATGTCTAGCAAAGTGATTAGGGGTCATTGGACATGTACGTATCCCAAAAGCTTTGTCATGGGTATACTGAAATGTGTCTGGGGCCATGGACTATTTGTTCGATTTAGTTTTATCTGCACTTGACCCACCAGATTCACATATTACAATGACAGAAAAATTGTTAGCTGAGCCCACCCAGAGAAACACCAGTATTAGATTGTCATTAGTTTTCTTTCACATTTATGACTCTTTCTGTAGATCTCATACACTACAATTTCCAAACATAACGATTCTAAGAATATAATTCTTGCAATGAGTTGTTCATGACACCTGGGGAGAAGAGTCATCGATAAATGATTGATAAAATATTGTTTATGTCTCATTAGCATGTCTTATATTGCTAACTTAAAGTCTTACTATGTTTATCTTTACAGGTATTACACTTGGTACCCATTTGGTGTTCATGGTCATTACTGCCGTTCTAGTTCAGATTGGATATGACCTCCTTCCCATCACATTTGACCGTCTCCCATTGGACATTCGTGATGATGTGGACTACTTACAAGGCTTAGCTTGGATGAGGAGAAATGATATTGATAATGGAATCATTTCACGCACAGGGGGAAACGCAGCGTCTGAGTCTGAGCGAAGTGCTGCCAGAGAACAATTAGCCCTGCTATTCCATTTACCAGGTGGCAATGTTTTCACACAGGAGAACTTCAAACTGATGAAAGAAGTTGAAGACAACTTTTATAATAATGTTGAGTTCCAGAGAAAATTTTGCCTATTAGACAAAAGTCAGGTTTGCACTAAGGCTCGCTCAGTTCTGCGTTACTTTGATGGGACATACAGTTACTTGGATAGTACGTTTAATGATCCAAATTTCAATGATATCCAGAATGTTTTGTATAAAGCCTACACACATAACTTAACTAAAAAGGCCTTTCAGTATCATCTAGGAAAGGATGCAGAGATAAATGCAACCACAGCATCCTCTGTAATCACCCGAGGGTCTCTCCTGATTGGCTTCCCATTAGCTGGATATGATAACTCCACAGACAGAGAGGATGATCAGATATCAAAACTCGAAACCTTTATGACCAACGAATTCAAGGTGAAGGCAGAAGAATATTTCAAGTCTGGTGTTGGACAAATGCAGTTTATATACAACAGTGGGATCCTACTTGGTCTTACTATCAGCAGTAAGGTCATCACTGATCTGGCACTTGCCTTTGGCAGTCTCGGCTTCATTGTAATATTCGTATGTTTACAGACAGGGTCACTCTGGGTTGGACTCTTTGCCATCCTTAGTGTCATTTCCAGCTTTGTAGAGGCCAATCTCTTCTACAGGGTTGTCCTAGATTTCCGCTTCTTTGGAATATTCCATGTCCTGGCCATATTCATCATTTTGGGTATTGGAGCAGATGATGTATTTGTTTTCTATGACTCCTGGAAGCAAACAGCCGAACATGAATACAAGAGTTTAGCTCATCGCCTCTCAGATGCCTACAGGAAAGCTGCTCTTGCTATGTTCTTTACCTCAGTCACCACTGGGATAGCCTTTGCCATCAGTGCTTCTTCACCATTCCTTGGTATTGGCTCCTTTGGCATATTCTCCACTGTTCTGATCCTCGTCAACTATATTAGTGTTATTTGGTTTTTTCCATGTGTGGTTGTGACATACCATGTGTGGTGGGAGAAATACAAGTGCTGTTGCTGCTGTAAACGGTCAGCAAGTACTGATAATAACCCTGAAGCAAAGAACTCACATCGTAAGAACATCATAGTGAGATTCTTTGCTGGTCCCTACTACAGATTTGTCACACACAAGGTAGGCTTCTATAATTCCTCCAATGAAATTATGAATAATATTATCTGTTATCAACGTATTTTTCAGTTTTCCCGCATTTGGTGCTTCAAAAAATATAGTTGCAAAACTTTCAAAATGGATTGAATTATTTCATGGCTATTTCAAAGCTGATTTAGAAAATGAAATGAAGCCCTTTTAAACATAGTTGTTAATAATGATGATTTCACCTTTATCATTATACCTCACCAGGTTATCCGGTGGTTCATTGTTCTCTTCTTTGCCGCCTTGTTGGGTGGGTCAATTTATTTTGCTACTAAACTGAAAATCAATGAGGACCAGGTAGGTGTTTAAAATGTATTTATCAACTATATTATAAACGTTTTTCCTGCAAGCACTTTTAATCAGAGGGAATATTAGAAAACCATGCGTATGATTATTACCGTTACTGAACGTTTTAAATGCCAATCTCTGAATTTCCGACAGGAATAACACCCATTTTAAATCAGACCAACTTAAAAGTAGGGGCATTTACAAATTTAAAGTTAACAAAAGTTTCGACCAGAATTCACAATAATCTTTCCAGGTTGAGTTTCTACCAAAGAGCTCCAACTTTGGTCAGTACCTAAATCTGAGAGCTGATGCCTTTGCATCCACATCAGAGACAGGCAGCAAGGTGATACTGTTGTGGGGGTTAAAAAGGCAGGATCTCTCTTCATGTCACAAAACCGATGCTTCATGTTTTGGTAAAACTGTTTGGGACGAAAACTTTGATCTTAACTCAGCAATGACACAGGAAAAACTACTGGTATGTATGACCTAATGTATGTACAACTATGGCGGTATTGGTAGCATGAAGGTCCAGTATTTTTACAATCTAGTCAGATTGTATAAAAGGTTTAAAGCTGGCATATGATAAAGCGCATGTTCTACAAAAGAAACCGTATACTTTACATACATAAATTACTTAAAATTACCATGCAGGAAATGCAGCTCACACTCAGCTCCAGTGAGCTTCCAATGAGAGTAGACAGTAAAACAGATAAGCCGGTGCAATCAAAAGGCAGTTTTACCTTTTCAATTCATTTTACTTGTGATGCCATCAATATTTCAGAGTTTATGTGCCGATCTTAAATCCCTAAGTCAGGAGGAGACGGACTCGTTGGCTATTCGCAGAAGCTTGGTGGATAACGTGCCTGAAGTGCAGTGTTTCCCAGAAGAAATGAAAGCTTTTTATGAGGTAAAGCCCTTAATTAGTTTATAGCAAATCAGGACAGAATGGCTGTCTAAAGACAGGTCTCTCATTTCAAGGTTATGTAAAAAAAAACTATTGATTTTGGTAAAATTAGAATTAATGTTCATATGGAACTTTTTCTTTCTTAAATCTTAGGAGGAGGGTGATCGTACCTTCACACTCCCATTAACATCATACCCGGATGGTGCTGCATTCACCTACCCACTGGACCCAACAGAAGTGAACACCATCATGTCCACCAACAGCCTAGTCTACAACACCACCCTGCTACCTGTCGGCTTCAAGAGGCATTTTGAGGTAAGCAGGAGGGTGTTGCTCCTGTAGGGGCCGGCATCATTGTATATATATTAGTGCCGTTCATCCGAGAGACGTGTTCGTGTGGTGCTTGTTCCTTCTATGCTAGCTAGACGGAGCCGGACGAGCGGCAGAAGGGGACTGGACATGGTCCAGTCCAGACGCTAGTACTTTGTTATCAAAGAGATCTAATAAAGTCCTACCCGAGAGGTAGGGGTTTCTGGGGCTTTGCCCAACCCGAACTATTCGTGTTGTGTTGGTACATCTAGTGGTAAGCGAGCCAAAGAGCCACCCAACATATAAGTCGATACGAACCATTACACTCCTATAGTAAAAGGAAGAGCTGGCTAAAAATGTCCTTGTTTCCAGTCCTTTCTTTTCATTTAGCAATAACTTGTCCCTTTTGTTGCTCACAAGTGGTCATTCAAGTACGATGCTAAAAAAGGGGGATTTGAGTAGGTACCTAGTTGGGAGAAGTCAGTCAGTATAATAAACTATAGAGCGTGTGACATGAGTAGGTACCTGGTAGTGCAGCTCTCTCTTTTTTAAACAAGGCAGGTGACTTTTCAGACTAATGTGGTGAGTGCAAGTACTTAGGTGAAGCAGTGCACGACTTGTTTAGGAAAGAGGGCACATACTCACAGCTCTTTTTACAATAGGAGCAACACCCTCCTGAACCCCTCCAAAGCCTCCCAAACTTTTGAAGTAGAAGAGTCGGGTGGAGGAAGCTCACATAGCTGCCCATGGATATCATGGATTTTCGAACTGCATCTAGGCGTATTTCATAGGTCGTTAAAAATAAAGTGGGGGTACCCATGATTCTTTTGGTCCTGGATAGAAAGTGCCAAAGGCTTACAGAGACGCTTGTCTCCTCAATGTCAAATTTATTTCAATTTAGTTAGAGAAACGATCCATTGGTGGTCACCCATCCCTGCTAGCACAACTCATCCAAATGATGTCTTTTTTTTTTTTATGTAAATCACATGAGTTTTCACGTAAGAATGATGTACGAGTTGTGCTAGCTGGGATATATCTGGTAGGTGAAATTAATTGGAATAACTCCTTGTCCCCGTATAATTAGCAAATAAAGTGTCACCTGTTTATCATTCCCCATATTATCTATCATTTCAGATTGCAACTTCGTTTTGGCTGTATAATGGGTTCCGGATAAGTGCAGATAGGAGAGGCCTTGCTCTTGGTTCTCAGCTCAAGTTCTACAGTTCAAATCTTGGTGAGCAAAAAACGACAGACACTGTAGAGAGGACATTCCCCGGGACAGGTAAAGTACTATCCCTTATTAGTTCCAAACACTTACCAGAACTATCCCTTATTAGCTCCAAACACTTAGCATCATAAAATAGAGGAAATCAACTCAAAACAGTCAGGCATAAGGGTGAGATATGCTTAAAATACCTTCAAACATGGGCTGCCTTTTACAATAGGTGATCTAAACATAACTTAAAAATCCATCCCTTCCATCCATCTCCTGCGCCCCATCCACCTGTTTTTCTTATCTACTCTTTCGTTGTTCAATATTCTACTAAATAATTTCCCTAATCTGTCACAGGTATGAGTTACTTCTATGGCACCAGACTGCGGTATGCAGCTATTGTTGTCAACACGACCGTTGGGGCAGCCAACTATGGTTTCCCTAAAGGTCTACCCCTCAAGGAAAGGTGGGATAACTACACCGCCAGACAAGTTAGTCAGAGTATTTTATAGATAATTCCTCTATAGGTATTATTAACTTTATGCCAAATTCATAGAGATTTCTCAGATAATAAGTAGATTATGTTTCATGAACACCCGAAATAATGGCCTACCAACCATGATATTGAAACGCATTTACATTGACCCATCCGTGGAGGACAGCCTCTCCAAGGACTGAGGGCAAAGACTTGCACCCTGTATTTATTTCATGTTAAAGTTAATGGTGAGGGACTTAACTTCATTGAACTTAGATTAGCACATGCGAAATAAATCTCATTTCATGTTGAGAGCGAGTATTAGGCCCTATTGTAGTTTTGTATAGGAGGAGCCCACTGGAGGTTAATTCAAAACAGTGGAAAATTAGCACTGTTTTGAATCAAACTTGAATGGAATAAATGTTGCAGAGATCCACTAGAACTTTCTCCGAACTAAGTGTTTTCTTTTTCCCTCGTTATAGCTTTGAGGCAGTATTCAACACAGTGTCTCGTGAACCTCTGTCTATAATTGCTAAGTTATATTAATGTAATGTAAAATAACTGTAATTTTTATCATAATATCCTATCGACCACTGACGTGGGTTGGCCCAGCCCTCATGCCAGAAGCACTCTTCCCACCACTAAGTCACCAGCAAAATTAAAACTCAAATTATGTTAAAGTATTACGATAAGCTCACCATACCTGACTTGTCTCTCTAAGTCAACCCACGTCAGTGGTCGATAGGATATCCATTTATCGACCACTGACATTGTGACTCGTTCGTGAAAATAAAACTCGGGCAGGACCTTTGTTATCTAAATAAGTTTTATTATATGTTAGCAAAACTACAGTCATAATAACTTGTATGACATAACAGTGTTATTTCAATGACTGTAGGGGTAATGTACCTCCCCCCCTTTTTTCCTTAAGGGAAAATAGTTTACAGCTATCTTGCTGTAATAGCCTCAGCACTCATCGTGCCTGTAACTGTCTTGGAGGCTGAAAGTCGCCAAATCTTACTGCGTGTAAAGGATATAACTGATACACAATGTAACCTAAGCTAATTCTTGGATATTAGTGACTAAATAGACTTATGTAGATATTTTTACCCTATGATAAATTCATCTGCAGATGAATTTGTTTGCAAACAAGTGTATGAGTGTTTATGCATCATAGATCCAGCAGTAATGGGATAAAGTCTGTAGGTTGCAGGACAGGTGGTACATACAAGGGTCTATTATAGAACCGAGCAAAGGTGGTTTCATTTGACCACCCTGCTGATCTGAGGATCTCATGTACCGGGACTTGTTTTCTTGCTGCAGCTGACATTGACACATAGCAAGCAGAGTAAGCTGTATACTGATCATCTACTCCAGCATCCTTCAGTGCTGATTTTACTTGTCTGGATATTGTCTTTGCACTGGCCCTGGAGGTGGGCAGTTTTACTGTTGAAAAGACAAATGGCATAGCATATTGGACAGCAATGTATGTCCTAAGATGGGAATAGACACACAACCTTTCATCTTCTCTCCTTTGAAAGTACATGATCAGCGGCTTGTCAGTTAGATTGTTCGTTTTTGTGCGAAGTGAGTATGTAATCTTGACTGAGTGGTCGGTCCACTCACAGTCTCCTCTGAGCATAAGGTGGAGGGCCTGCAGTCTTTGTCCAGTGGCTAGTAAGATCAGTAACATAGTATGTTTGGTAAGTTTCTCATAGTCTAGCCCCTGTATGTAACCCCAGTTCTGCATTGTTAATAATGCTGGCTGTGGGTCCCACATAAATTCCATTGACTTTGTTGGTTTTTTTTTTACTTTTGACCCCCTTACAAATCTCGATATGGTAGGCTATTCTCCAGCTGTTTTCCCGTTGAATGTTATAAAACATGACAGAAACGGCCTGGACATATTGATGTCATTGTGACCTACCCCATTATCAAGATATTCACTGAGGAACTGTATGCATTCCCTGTTGTGTGGGGTGCACATCCCCTAGACTTGTGAATGCCATCCATCGCTTTGCACATCCCTCATAGACTGCTGCAGTATTGGGACTCCATGCCAAGGCCATTACCTTCCATGCAGCAAAGGAGTAGCCCAGCAGATCACACCATATGGTTTTCATATAGGGATAATCATTAGGTGTGATGTGCCTGCCAATGGGAATTTCTTGGTGGGGTCCCCTGCCACAACAGGGTCGAAGAGGTAATGGGGATTTGCAGGTGCTCCCTGTACCTCCTCAGCCTGGTGAGGCTGGTGAACCATGGCTGTGTTGCCCAGTTGGGGACCACAAATAGTTTGGTGGTCTTGTCTTGCTTTATCTTCCTCAGCACCCTGCCAATGAGAGAGAAAGATGGGAAGATTAATGAGCTATCGTTCTATGTACAGGTGAATGCCTCGGTCACAATAGCGTTAGCATCGTAATGTAGTGAAATGTACTTAGGGCAGATCGCATTTTGATATGATGCAAACAGGTCAACCTGAGGTTTGTGAAATGCAGAGAAGATGTAAATTTGGGTGGTAGGGGATAGTGACCACTCTGCAGATGAGGCAAATTCTCTTGATGCCCTGTCTGCCTCCACATTGAGTTTAGTAGGGCAATAAGACAGCTTGAAGGTGAATCTGTGTTTCTATGCTTAAGTGTATATGCACTGTGTGACCTCATCACATGGTATGGAACCCAAGGAACCACTTTTTCTGATACAGCATAGGGCTTTTGTGTTGTCGATGAATAAATGTACACATTGCCCCTTCACATGATGTTTCTTCAGAGCCATGAGAACTGCCTTTAATTCAAGAATATTGATATGCAGTTCTTGTAACTAAATGGGCCATTCCAGCCCATATTCGAAATCGCCTTGTTGCCAATAGCAACCCCACCCTGTTTTAGAAGAGTCTGTGTAGATTGATACCTGTGGGCGGATTTCTGCATATAGCGCTGAGGCTATAGGGAGATGTGACAGCCACTGTTTGATGCAATCATGAACCATGTCATTTACATACATGGTTACGTCATAGTTACCTAATGACTTGGGGAGGGCCCAATATTTTACTCTCTGAAGGAGTTTGATATGGACCTTGGCCCTGTCACTTCCAGGTTCAGAGGCTGCCAGTTTTCCTATGACTGCTGCAAACTGTCTGATTGACAGCCTCCTGACTTTCAGGATGTCACGTGCCATTGCCACCAAATTTGTCACTTTCTTGGGTGATATGTGTAGTGTCAGTGTGTTTGAGTCAATGGCAAAACCCAGGTATTCAATGGACTGTGCCGGGGTCAAGACTGATTTTCTAAAGTTAATCGTGAAGCCTGCTTCTTGTAGGATTCTGAGAGTGTGTTTTACAGATTGTTTCACTAATTTTGGAGTGTCTCCAAAAATAAGTGTATCATCAATGTAAAACATGAAGTTTACGCTGTAATGTACTCTCAGATGTGAAAGCAGTGCCTTCATGATACGTGCAAACAGTCTTGGCCCTGGTGAGTATCCACTTGGTAGACATGTATACCTATACCGTTTACCATGGAACTTGAAATGTAAGAAATCTCTGTCTCTTTACTTAATGGGTAGAGTGAAGTAGGCTGACGTGATATCTACATAACTCATAAAGGAGTGTTGAGGCAGAATATGCATGACTGAGGCGAGATGAATCAATCCATTTTGAAGTGCTTATATACTTTGAACTCATTCAGTTCTGAGAGGTTCAAAATAGGTCTAAAAGTGTCATCTGTTTTAGGTCTTAAAAACATGTGTGATACAAATGCCCTCGTGTTATGTTCTGCAGACTTCATGATGCCTTTACTCAACATATCTTTAACTGGGTTAACAAATGCAGAATCTGGGATCTCTGACTGTACAGAGATAGTGTGTAGATCTATGGTCTAACCTTTCACCATATCCAGCACCCATCTATCTTTGGTGAATTTATGCCATTTATAAGCCTGCCTACCCAAACCACCTGCTGAAAAGGCCTGTTTTTTTGGGGATTCTTTTCAGGTGTTTTTGGTAGCTTGGCTGTATCAGGTGTATCCACAACTTAAAAAGACTTACATTTATTTGTTGTCCGCTTTGTTGTTGGATTTGTTGACGCCTTTGTAGTGGTTCTGTTTGGACTGTTTGCCCCGCTTGCCACCCCTGGAGGTGTTGCTGCTGGACCGGTAGTCCTGTTGGCGGTTTGACGCCTCCTGCTGGCGGCTGCGGTCCTGATTGTAGTTGGGATGGCCCGCTGTCTATTTGCGGCTGGTCCACAACATCGGTTTCTGTGCTACCTCTAGCCCCAAGCCCTTTAAGCCTGCATACACATTATTGCACCTAATCTCATTGGTTTTCCATGAG
This sequence comes from Acholoe squamosa, assembly GCA_949317995.1. Taxonomy (NCBI): domain Eukaryota; kingdom Metazoa; phylum Annelida; class Polychaeta; order Phyllodocida; family Polynoidae; genus Acholoe; species Acholoe squamosa. The sequence goes on from OX439038.1 coordinate 48,752,494, forward strand.
GCCTTGGCTATCAGTTTCAAAGAATCAGACATGCTTGTGATCAGTTGTTTGGGATTAGCTGTTTCGCCGCTGCCCAAGTGGTCCAGTTCATTCACTAAAGGTCTAGCTGCAAAATGTAAGCACCACTGCAGGGACCTGAAGGTGTCGTCCCTCTGTGCCACAGGTTTCCTGTTTCTTTTAACAAGTTGCCTAGCTACATCCTCATTGAGCCTTGTTTTATGGAGAACCTCTAGGTTAGAGGGTCGAGGGTAGGTTTTGTAGAGTGTTTTTAGTTGATCCTTAGTGGCTGGATTCAAGTAAATGGTGTCTACCAATTCTTTAACCTTCACTGGTGATTTGTTAGTTTCAGCATCTTGTGGTTCTGTGAATGGCAGCTCTACTGTGGCTAGAGGGCAGTCAAATGGCTGTGGTCCATATACAGGAAGTGGATTTTCCTGCTGCTGATCACCCTGTAAACCTCTCAGTGCTGGGTAGTTGTACTGGTCTGGTATCATCACCTCTGGTTGGCGCTGTTGCTGTACTACTGTATTTGCAACATGGGGTGCTGCCGGGCGCGCATCGATACGCGGGGCATCCGCGGCCACCCAATGTACCGCTCTAGGGTCTGAGGTCGGGCTGGTGAAAGTGTAACTGTCATATACACCACCTTGTTGGGACGGCCCATTCTGTATCATTACCGGTATCAGCCGTCTAGGTTTCAGTCTCTTGGCAGAGTGACTAGGTATGTCTGCCTTCCTCTTCATTGGTGCCCATGAGGCATTGTGCTGTGGAGACCTATACACAATTGGTGTAGGGTGATAGACCGATCCTGATGAACTATTCTCTTTCACTGCACTTGATGTAGAGGGATCATTTGTGTGCACTATTGGCCCATTCACATCAGGCCTGGTAGGCGAGTACTGTGTGATGAACGGTGGGTCTGATGAGGGCGAGTAGCAGTTCACTGGTTCACTCCTAGCTGGGGACGGCCCATCTTGGATAGAACCATCGTCATAATGTGTATCATCCAGTGAGAAAAGGTCTCTGACGGTGGTTGGGGCGTCCCTGGGGGCACACCCCTCCACCTGTGATAGTTGTATGGCTTCATTCAGAATGTCGCCCCTAGGAGGTGTGGAGGGTGATACTGGTGTCAGGTCAGGAGTCTCCATGTCTGTCACGAGCTGCTCAGCAGTGTGTTGACAACAGAAACCTGTTGCTACTTAAGTAGCCCCCTGGGGTCAACCCCTCAGGGGTGGGGTGAAATGGATTCAGCCAATTAGAACGCTGATAAGACTCAACAAAGCATATCAATTAATAGACACCTTACTTACCTCATCGCGTGGGGATGCCTTCACTTGTCACCAGATGTCCTTATTGGGACACTCTAACGTTATCTGTCTTCAGAATCCGACATATGTCGGACGCTGCCACCTGGTGGCAAGTCGCATCGCGTCCCCCTTCTGGGGCAGCCGAGCTGCTCATGGTGCCCCATGTGTTGCTCAGGCGCGCGGGTGGCCGGGTGTCCCCAGACCCCCTGGCCCTGGTATCTTGATAAGCCCAGAGTGCTATCGTCAAGACGTCTGTTTCCAACGAGAGACCTGGTTCAAGTGACGATAAGCTTGCCATACCTGACCTGTCTCTCTAAGCCTACCCACAATGTCAGTGGTCGATAAATGGATATCTAATCATAATAATCGAACATTCCTTAATCAGGTCTGTCAGCAATGTACGATAAGCATTATGTGCTATTGCTTTTTGTAGATGGCGTCACTACCAGCCCCTTTGCAGGGAGGATTCCAGGTCATGATGGGATTAGACTTAAACGTCTGGCATTGGTTTAAAGTGCAGAGGGTAAGCTTAATGTCTGCTTAATGTATCAAGGAGAGGTATTGGTGTACTTTATCATACATGTATGCTGAATAGCCTCCTTCAGACATATTAGTTAAAACAATTTGGATATTTCTTTCATAGTCTGGCATGTCACTCATCTCTGATCAATGTGGTTTATTTCTATAGACGTTGGCTGTGTCAGCGCTGATGGGTATCGGTATTGGGATTGCAGTGGCGTGTCCCATCCTGATATGTGCCACACAGAATGTGGTTGTTGGTGGGCTGGCCACCTTCACCATTTGCTGTATAGTATGTTCTGTGGTCGCTGTCATACCGTTGGGTGGTTGGAAACTTGGGGTGAGTACAACTATTGTAATCTAAAGAATGACCTGTTAACAACCCCTATATAGGAACTATTCAGGATCCCCACTTCACAGCATCAGATCTAAACCAATAAACACTCATAAAACGCAAATGGGAAAGTTACACATGTTTTAAGATTGAGACAATGACAACCTACTTAGATACCTATGATAGAAACCAACATAGAGATGTGAAAAGACTTAGTGTCAAGGATTGCGCTATTCCTTATACAAAATTGTAAATTCATTGAACATGCAGGTAATAAGCAGCACATGATTCTTTTATAATGAAAGGTGCATTACATGAAAATATATGTTTTCAGTTCTTGGAGTCCCTGAACCTGGTGCTAGTAGTCGGTCTTGCTGTGGACTATGTGGTGCATCTAGCGGAGGGATACAGCCGATCTGTGTACAGAGATAGGAAGCGGCGCACACAGACAGCGCTCGAAGAGGTTGGCATCTCTGTTTTGTCTGGTGCTATCACTACGCTTGGAGCATCTGCCTTCCTACAGGGAGCATTTGTGCTGTTCTTCACCCAGTTTGGAATCTTCATGTTTAGCACTATTGTCTATGCCTTAGGCATGTTTACCACTCTATGTGCCCTCATGGGGCCTGAGGGGGAGTATGGGACCTTGAAAACAATATACATATGGTGTTGTGTTAAGCGTCCACCAAGAGTTGTTAGGCGACAAAATGAAATGGCACGAAGAAATCAGAAGTTTTGATACATTTAATACATTGTGTACAGCATGATTCATACTTACCCCAACATTCAGTGAATCACCCTTATCCCAACCCTATCTCAAACTCTGAACCTAGCCCTAACCCCCCAATGTAGAGGGGTAATTGATATCACACCCCCTTTCCTTTCTTTGAACATTAACATTTTAACCAACGTGTCCTTAAATAGCAGGAGTGAGAATCACTGAGATACTTCAATGATTGCCTTCTTCTTTGATATTGAATTAATTTTGTCCATGAAAAGGTCCTCCCTTAATCATTGAGCCCTGGCGTGGAATTAACATAATACAAAAGAGAATATAATTAAAGGTGTGAACCCTCAGTTTATTACATGTGACAGTCAATTTCAAGAATATCAACGTTCGATTTTTAAAAAAAGGCTCTAAGTGTCCATATTATCTGCCCACAATATTACTTTTCTAAATTGGCGATTTGGTTCCTCATTTCTGTGTCAGATCATCATAGGATGCCAAAAATCACAGATTCAGTGAATACTAGTATATATAAATAATATTATAAACATAAATAAAGCAAATAAAGATGTCCTCATATGAAATGAGAAAGGCAATGTTCGTCAAAATCCAGGGTAACATAGCAAAGCCATAATAACTTTGTACAGTAATACCCACATACTATAGCATGTATTCAGAACATAGTCAGGCCTCCCATTTCAAGTCTGTCACACTTACATCCTCCATAACAGCTGGAGAGGCAACAGAAGGGATAAGGCACCAAGCACTGAGAAGGACACAGAGAGACATGAAGCCCCATTTTCAGGTGTGGTTGGTGGTTGAGTTGTTGCTGGTTCAGGGAACCCATTATCAGTTATGAGCTGAGCGTAGTATCGGGCAGAGGCTTTGGGAACTCTTGTACGGCTTGGGTCAGAGAAGTTGACATAGTGCATGCCAAATTTCTCATCATAACCTGCTTCCCACTCGAAATTATCCATCAGAGACCAGGCAGTGTAACCAATCACTCTGCAGTGATCATGCTTCATGGCTAACGAGATGAGAAAAAGTCCCAAGTTAGTTCACAGTTTTAAGCATGTAACTGCAACATAGTTCATCTATATATGCAACACATTTCATTGTGTATGAATATAATTGTGGCGTATAAAGAGTTGGTTCCACTACGTCTGTTGGGTCCATTTTTGCTAATCCGACGATTTTTTCCCATACATTTGCTATATGAAAATAGAATTAGCAAAGAATGGACCCGACCGACGCTGTGGAACCAGCCCTTAATAACTCATGGATCATGACAGGCTGATAAACTCTCCAATGGTGAGATGATCAGAGGCATCATGCCATTGAATCCTTTAGAGGTCACTACACACACACACACACACACACACACACATAAAAATCCATACTTGTAGGTTGTATATCTAACCTGTATGCTAGTCTATTATTATCAACTGTTAGGTACAATATTGTGAGAGTATCTATGATCAATCTTTAAAATGATTATGGGGATAATGTAACTACAGATTATATGTCTTATGGTTGCTTCTACCTTAATGAATTCTCCTTTCATTTCCATTAGCAATTTACTGCACTTTTATATCAAATCTTTTACAACACAATGACTCTCACCTTTGAGCATGGAGTTGACGTACTCTCTGATGTAGTAGACACGGTGATCATCATCTACTGTACCATTTTTATCAGATACGCCATTCTCTGTTACAAATACAGGGGGGTTGTTATATTTCGTACGGATCCAGTTCAATACTCTCCTCATGCTCCATGGGGTCACAGCCAACCAGCTTGACCCAGACCTGTGAATGTAAAAATCAATTTGTAGAAACTTCTTGAAAAGGTAACTAGTATCTGATAAAGAGAAACTAATATTATTGGAGAATACAGTGAAATGATACACTCATACAGCAGTGATTACAATGAATAAATGGCTTCTGCTGGAAATGTACAAAAAAGCTGTATTCATCGAGACTTATCTGAAAGCTAAATGAGCAAGGGTGCTCGCTGTAAACTCCCATTCACATAACTAAATGTGATTGAAACTCATCAACTTAGCCATGACTTGATAAATAAATCTTTTGTAGCATTTAAGGATGATGCTGCAAAATAGTGACAGCATTTTGCATGATTGCCGTAGTGGCCTGGTTAAGCGCCCCAGCTAGGCATTTCTCAAACACTACGAACTGAGCCTCCCCACTCCCCACTAATACCTACGATTGGCTATCCAAATGCATGCCATTTCCCTGTATATTATGTGCACCAGTCCAAGAATTGCCTTCCGATCCAGGCCAGGTCAGTACGATTTGGGGGTGCCCAAAACTTAGCATCTGAGAAATGACTTCCAGTGCTTATAAATTTCAGTACCACTTTATCCCCGGCACTTATGCAAGACCGGTGCTTTTTCAAGACATAGATTATAGTGCATATTTCATTTTTGAAGTCACCCTACCCCCGGCGCTTATTTGAGACCGGCGCTTATTCAAAGACCCGGCGCTTGAACAGGCCACTACGGTAATGCTAGTGTAGGGGCCGGCATCATTGTATATATATTAGTGCCGTTCATCCGAGAGACGTGTTCGTGTGGTGCTTGTTCCTTCTATGCTAGCTAGGTGTCGCTTTGCGATACCTCGTTGGTACAAGAGGGGGCAGCACCATGCCTCGCGTCCAGCTCCTACTAAGGAGCCGGACGAGCGGCAGAAGGGGACTGGACATGGTCCAGTCCAGACGCTAATACTTTGTCATCAGAGAGATTGAATAAAGTCCTACCCGAGAGGTAGGGGTTTCTGGGGCTTTGCCCAACCCGAACTACTCGTGTTGTGTTGGTACATCTAGTGGTAAGCGAGCCAAAGAGCCACCCAACATATAAGTCAATACGAACCATTACACTGGTGCCGTGACCAGTCGGTTCGGGGGTGGTGCGCGGCCACATTGGCCGAAAGCCTCGGGCAACCCGAAGCGGATCCCCCCAGCCCTGGGCTAGAGGGATTCGAAGAGGATGATTACACATCCCAGCATCTGTTGTTAGACTGGAAACCCGGTCAACAACAAATGTTTAACCAGGAGGGTGTACGAAATATTTTTTCTACACCCGACCTTAGGGACAATGCCACCAGAGATGGCATCGTAAAATTGTATCCGGCTACACCCCAGACAGGAGTACCGGATACCGGATTGTTCAGGGGAGTGTTAAGACCCCCAACTTTAGACTTGAGCGATTGGTCCCAAGTTATAACTAGTAGACGCCAGCTAGGTCCTATGGTACCAACGGGCTCGGCTAGCGGCTTGGGTACACCAATTGCACAAAGCCCTATGCAGCGTACTGCAACCCCCCAGGGTTCAGCACCCGGTGGTGGAACCGAAGTAGCCCCACTAATGACATCGTCGGATCATGACAGCGACGATGGTAAAACCAAAAGGGACGCAATAGTCCCAGACGCGAAATCAAGAGATAAGCCTAGTGGTATCGGACCGAAAAGCTCGGAAAGGCATCACCTAGGCCGATCTCTAGACGAAGGCTTGTCTGACTCCATGTTTTACCCTGGAGGCAATCGCAAGTCTATCTACGGACGTCGGATGGGTCCCGGGTATAAAAATACTCAGGCCTATTTGAAAGCCAAGGAACAGGTAGAGTTACAGGCAAAGAGGCAACATGAACAATTCATGTTAGCCCAATCCAAAATAGAGGAGGAAGCTAAGTCCCGGATCGGAAAATTACGATCCGTGGAGCAGGAGGCGATTCTAAAAGAATCCGACCTCAAATATCGTCTATCCTCCGTATCCCATCGGTTGGAGCGGAAGGAAAGAGACGCACAGGAAAAAGAAAAGAGGCTGGCTGAGTTGGAAATCGAGGAAGCCAATAAACTTAGAGCAATCGACAAGGCTAGAGCCGAGGAGGTTGCTAAGGCTCGGGATGTAAATAAATTACAAACTGAGTTGCACGCAATGGAGGAGAAGCTTAAGAAACTTCAACTCCGGAAAGCTGAGACAGAAGCCAAGATGGTCTCGGAACAAGCCGAGATTAGGAAGGAGACTACTGAATATAACAGGTCTCAGAAAGAGAAGGGTGAAAAGTACCGCCTACTTAAGGATACTTTTAAGCGAGAGGCAATGATCGCCCAAGAAGAAAGAAACCGAGCTGTGACTGAAAATGAAAAGATTCGATCCGAAATCTTGGCAGAAAACGCACAGCTTAGGGAGGAACAGCGAAACCTGACTACAGACGTAGCTACCCTCACAATAAATAAGTCCACTATGGAGAGTTATTTACAGGAGCAAGAGGAAACACATGCCCCTCCGGCGAGTAGGGTGATAAACCCGAACTCGACGTTCGTGAAACAGGGCGACCCGGTCTCCTGTTCTACACCGAAGAATCCGCAGTATAATCCTTTTGTAAATGATAATGCTTCGCGGAACGTAGATCAAGGGGGTGTTTACATCAGAACCCAGGATAAGCATGGCCGAACTAGTAGAGTCCGGATAAGTGATGTGCCCATAGTCCACAACCTGGACCCGGACTATACCCCTAGAGAGGCTTCCGACAGTAGTGCGGAGACCAGTGGGTTCCACATTCATGTGGATCCTAGTAACGACCCGGGGCTGGGTGCTGGTAATGACAACACCCAACCGAATCCATCAAACGATGGCGGCCAGTCAACGGGAAACCAGCCATCCGATGGCGGGTACCAAGGCGCGCAAGGGGGGGGCGCTACGTCGGGTGCCACAAGTCATAGTGGTACCTCGGGTACCGGCCCCAACCAAGGTAGTGCGAGTTATACGAACCACGGTGGTACACAGTGGACGTATACTCAACCTCCACCACCGCCTCCACCTGGCAATTCTAGCTTCGGTGGTATAGGGGGCAATCGGACCTTGAATGAAACCAAGGCGATTGAATGGAGCAAACAGCAATGCACTAGATTGATGTATGCTCCCAATTCTGCCCGAAGGGTAGCCGTTATTCCTAAAGAATATGACGGTACTCGACCATGGAAAGAGTGGTTTGAAGATTTCATCGATGTGATGAACTGTAATGGATGGACCCCATACGAGGCCAAGCCACATCTGGTGAGATGTCTGAAAGGCGGGCCGGGTCGCATGGCTGTAGAGCAATGGCGAACCTGGTACGGCCTCGTTGGGAGTTTTGAGCAGTTAGTAGAAACTGCTAGTGGACTGTTATGTAATATGGTCAAGGAAGACCCGATGGTCCGTTTTAAGAAACGCACACAGAAGCCGAATGAAGCTTTCAGAGCATACGGTATGGAACTCCATGCCCTGCTAAGTAAGGCCAGACCCGGTACTGAAAACCAGGACTGGTATATGGACGATTTGATCACTCAATTCGTCAAGGGTCTAAGAGACCGAGATGAACAAATAGCAGCGAGGGACGCCTGGAAGGAGGGCATAACACTACACGGCATTTTTAATAGTATAGATATGGCCGTGAAGAAGCGAGCTATGTTAGCTGGGGACATACCTAATGCCAGCGGCTCGGTACCCCTAGCATCGGTGACCCAGCAGTCGGAGGTCAATACTCCATCAGACGACTTCGAATTGATTGATATCGAACAGGAAGACGGCACCTTCTGTTCGATGCAATTAAGGAAGAATACTTCAGGTAGGAAGTATATTCCCAGGAAATCTTTCAATAAACAAAGGGACTCTAGACCTCCATCCGAGGTCAAGAGTGACCCGAAGGCTGTCGATAAGGCGGTCAAGTCCATTGTAAGCACTGACAAAGTGAAGATTCAGTCCCCGGACATGACCAAACTTCTGGAAGACATGTGTAAGAAAATTACAGATGCCATCCAAGCCAATCGGCAAAGACCCCGGGTGGATCGCCGAACGGTTAAGTGTTTCAGGTGCCAGCGCATGGGACACTACTCATCTGAATGTACCGCTACTAAGCCGGTAATGGCTGCCTTCTATGAAGCCGAAGACGACGGCGTAGAAAGGGAGAATGCTAGGGATTCCACAGATGTGGAAAACTAGTGGGGGTTGTGTCAACGGCATCTGACATGGCCCCGAGTGGGAACGAATGCCAAAATGCTACCGGGGGTATCCCGGTGGAAGATTTCGAGTCAATTACACCTGGAGGCCGGGTGGCTGAGGGTGCGCACCCCTGCACCTCGGCCGGGGCCAGGGACCCTAGTGTTGATATGTGCAGGAGTGATCATATGGAGGCGAGTGGCCGCACTAGGGGAGAGGAAGGATGGATCAAAGAGTTGATTCGAGTGTGTGGGACACACCTTCCCCCAAGTCATCCGTGTCTGGAATTCCTGAGAGGACTCGGATTGAATCTTGGTGATTCGGGAGACTTTCACCAGTTTACCAGTAACCCCTCGCCTTTAGGGGGGAGACGGTGGTATGTACCCATATCTGTGGAAGGCCGGGTAGGGGAATTCTTGGTGGATACTGGAGCTAGTCATTCATGTGTGTCCAAAAGATTCTTCGATTCGGTGGCCGGCAGCCATGAGAACCTCAAAACGGGGGTAAATGCTTGCACGGCCGACGGAAGCAGTATGCGTACATTTGGTAGGACGTTTATGCCTATCCATATAGGAGGCAAAGAGTTTGTTCTTTCGCCAACTATAGCAGAGGTTAGTGATGACGGAATCCTCGGATTGGATTTTGCAAGCTTATACGGGGCCGTCTTGGACCCGAGGGACGGTATGATGAGTATACGGAACCCGTATGGCTTGCATGTCCAATGCGTATTGAGACAGGTGTCTTCGGTCGCAGCAGTGGTACATACGGTGAAGATCCCACCGGGTACCACTTGCGATGTCCTTTGTGGCGGATCCATGGCTCAGAGGAATGAAGCTGGAGTCTACGAACCCGACACGGTGTATTTGTCAAGCATCGGGTTAGACTCAGTGGATACATTAGTGGCTAATGCAGCTTGGTCCGTATTACCCATAACTAACCGAAGTGGTTCAGCGGTTTATTTGAGGCGAGGCGACAGTGTTGGAAGGATGAGTTCGGTAGAACATGTCGCCGAGGCTAAATTTAACAAACCACTAAACCCAGTTAGTCAGCATCCTATGGATGAAGAATTCCAAAAGCTGATTGATCAGTCAGATTTAAAGAATACGGACGATAAGGATTGCCTAGCGAGACTTCTACAAAAGTACGAAGGTGCTTTTGGTAGGGAAGGAGGCCCGGTGGGTAGATCCGATAAGGTGTTGCACACCATAGATGTGGGCAGCGAGAAACCTTTTAAAATCCCGTATCGTAGACTTCCCCTTAAAAAGAAGTTAATCTGTGAAGAGCAAATACAGAAACAGTTGGACCTAGGGGTAATCGTGCCTAGCTCGAGTCCCTGGTCCAGCCCTGTTTGTATGACTACTAAGAAAGACGGTACAATCCGCTTTTGTGTCGACTACCGGAAATTGAACGGTATAACAAAGAAGAACTCGTATCCTTTACCAAGGATAGACGAGACTTTAGATAGCTTGGGCGGAAACCAATGGTTCTGTACCTTGGATTTACAGTCCGGATATTGGCAAATACCAATGCACCCCAAAGACAAGGAGAAGACAGCATTCTCCAGTCATATGGGGCTGTTTGAGTATAATGTCCTACCCTTCGGATCGTGTAACGCCCCCGCTACATTCGAGGCCATGATGGAATCCTTACTGAGTGACCTTTTGTGGAAGAAATGCCTGGTTTACTTGGATGATGTGGTCGTGTTCGGCAAGTCATTCAAGGAATGCCTGGCAAATCTGCAACTAGTCCTCGACCGGATACTATCAAACGGTCTTAAACTTAAACCCAAGAAATGTAATTTGTTTAAGAAAACCATTACATACTTGGGAAGGATCATTACTCCTAACGGGGTAAGAGCGGATCCGGAAAAATTAGAAGCTGTAGAAAATTGGGAAAGACCCACGAGTGCTAAGGAGGTGAGATCATTTTTAGGATTTTGTTCCTATTATCGTGATTTCATACCGAATTACTCTCGTGTCAGCTTCCCCATGCAGTGCTTAGCTCACTGGACCCCGGGTAGGGCACGGGACCCATTCCCATGGACCAGCGAGCAAGAAGAGTCTTTTAATAAAATAAAAGATTTATTTAGGAATACACCCGTGTTGAAATATCCCACTCCCGAGGGACATTTCATCTTAGACACCGATGCGAGCAATGATGCGATTGGGGCAGCTCTCTCTCAGGTCCAAGAGGGAGTCGAAGTGCCAATAGCATTTGCTAGCAACACGTTAAGCAAGACACAGCGAAATTATTGTACCACCAAGCGAGAACTCCTCGCTGTGGTGGTGTATACGAAGAAGTTTAAGCATTTCCTTTGGGGAAGTGACTTTACTTTAAGAACGGACCATTCGTCTCTTAGGTGGCTCCTTAACTTCAAGGACGCCGAGGGGATGATTGGACGTTGGTTAGCTCACCTATCCGAATTCGGATTAGAGCATAAACAAATAGAGCACCGACCCGGTGCTAAACACATCAATGCGGATGCCTTGTCAAGACGGCCTATCCGAAGGTGCCAAAATGCCACTTGTGAAGACTGCGGGGCCCACAATGCTGTGGTAGCCGGGTTGGTATTTAATTATACCACCCCCCGTATCCCCTGGGAGGAGGCTGTATGCAGCTATCTCGATTGGTCCCCGGAGACCATCAAGAAGTTTCAACAGTCAGACCCCACCACTGCGCGCATAATGGAATACCTACGGTCAGGCATTAAACCGGCAAGGCCTCTAGTTTCCCTGGAGGATAGGGAAGCGAGGCGGTTGCTGGCTCAATGGGCCGAGCTAGAGATCCGAGACGGCATACTATGTAGGTGGAAGACAACTCCCACCAACGGTAGGCTGTTGCAAATAGTGATACCCGCCCCGATGAGGAGGGATATCATGTATTATTGCCATGGCCACCAAACGAGTGGCCATTTCGGTAAGAGAAGGTCGATAGAGCGTCTACAAAGGCGTTACTACTGGCCCGGTATGAGAGGCGACCTGCTCCGGTGGATCGCCACTTGCCCGGATTGTTGTAAAAACAAACCGGGACCCGGCCTGGGTAAGCAACCCTTATCACAGGAATTGTTTGGTGTCAGATTTGCTCGAATAGCGATAGACATCATCAGTGGGATTAAAACGACGCCGCGAGACAATACTTGTATGATGGTCGTAACTGACTATTATACTAAGTACACTCGGGTGTTCCCCCTTCCCAACCACAAAGCCGCCACATGCGCGGAGGCATTTGTGAAAGGCTGGGTGCTGCATTTGGGTGTTCCCCTTATGATGCACAGTGACCAGGGAAGGGAGTTCGAGTCAGAACTTTGGCAGGAAATGTGCCATTACCTAGCCATTTGTAAGACCCGAACAAACCCGTACCGACCACAGTCGGATGGGCAGGTAGAACGCTTCAATAGAACCCTCATACAAGTACTAAAGCCCCTGGTTAATACCCACCAGGATGACTGGGATGAACAGTGCGAGTTTGTAGTACATGCCTACAACAACACTGTCCATTCATCAACTAACTGCACCCCAAACATGCTAGTGTTCGGCGAGGACATCATAATGCCCGCCGACTTAGTGTATGGAGTGGTTGGAATAGACCCGGAGGCGCCCTGCACGGTGCTGTTTGTAGAGTCATTAAGGGACCGGTTCAAACAGGCATACGAGGCCGTTCGGAAAGAACTGCTGAAGAGTGCGAAGTGGCAGAAGGTGGGCTATGACACCAATGCTAAACGAATTCGTTTTAATGTTGGGGACAAAGTACTAAGGTACTACGAGCCGCTGGATAAGCTGAAGCTCGTAACGCCTTGGGAAGGTCCATTTAAAATCGTTCGCGTCATCTCCGAGTCCACGGTGATGATAGAGGACTGCCTGACGGGTAGGAAATGGAAGACAAATGTCGGAAAACTTCGGCCCTGGAAGGGGCGCGAAGAGGCGGAGAGGGAGTTCGGTTACAAACCACCTGAATCTGTCCCTAGCGGACCGAGCGTGGTAGTACCGACGAAACGCCCTAGAGGCCGGCCGAGAAAGACGCCGGGAGACGAGGTTATAGTAAAAAAGAAGACGAAGGCCAGGAAACGACCTAATCGTAAGAAATGGAAGAAAGTCTCGCTGAGTGAAGGCATTACGTATGGGAAGGGTCCCGCTCTGACCAAGCGAGATCCAGAAAAGGCCGTACGTAAAGCCGGGAAAAATAAAATGCTAACCGAAGGCGTTAGACGCAGCCCCCGGTTGAGGTCTGCTGTAACCTAACTCAGTACACAACGAGCTGCTGCGTGTTGTCCGCCATAGGCAGGCAACATACGTTCCACGGCCTGAGATGTCGAACGCGCCCTCCCCGGGTGGCTGTATCCCGTGAGTGGCGGTCGGATTAACCGGTACATTCGCTTTGAAGCGTTGTATACACCGCTAAGCTCCAGACGATAGCACTCGGGTGGTAGGCCGCGTCTCACATGTCGAGTCGAATGTCGGTTCGGATCTAGTTCCCTAGGTGGCGCTGCTGGTGTGGCGGGAAAGCGCGGAACTAGGTCACCGGATAGCCATGGCGGGATCTCGCGAGACGAGAGGTCTGACGTCATACTGGTCATAACTAGAGCGGACTCGTGGTGGTTAGACGCCACCCGTTTTTGCTCTAGTTATTTGTCGGCGGTTATACAGCCTGTAGCTGTCGTGTTAGCCTAGCTAACCCCCCCAAAGCCTTTCTGTTGGACGAATCCTTCGGGAGGAGTCCAACAAAACTTGCCAATTAATTTTGGAAGTCGAACCCGGTGCCATGGCACAGGGAACGATTGACGCTGCGCGTCAAACAGCCAACATTCCGTTGGAACAAGACGAGGGCCCGAAGGTCCCGTCTCGGGTCGAGGAATCTATGGATTCTTCGACAGAGGAGGCCGCCCGGACGCTCACGGCTATGGCCGAGGTAACCGACCGGGAGAGGATGCCACCTCCACCCCCGCCACGCCCGGAGCGCCCGTCAACAACAGACGCTTCGGGTAGCAAAGTGGATGTCCTGGACATTCCAATGTATCCTCCGGGATTCAGGACGCCGATCAGACGTCTAGCACACGTCGATCGCCAGGAAGGTATCGTGTATACCTCCTGGGGTACGTACATCCCTATGCACGCCTCCATGTTCGGATGCGGGCCCATGGCGGTGGAGCAGGGCGTGCCCGAGCCCATACCAGATGAACTCAAAACTATGGTAATGGACTCGTGTAGTGACGAGCTGGCTGACAACATGCCAGTTTCTTGGCTCCGCAACTACCTAAAGTTGGCGGAGAATATGGCGACTAACGAGAATTTAGCTCGAGCCGTCTTGATCTCTGCGGGCATCATCCAGAAGGCCACGGAGTTAAGGGAGTCCGAATCCGACATGGATACAGACTCCACGGTAACCTTGTCGTCGGTGGAAACCGACCGGGTCAAGCGATTGACCCGTAAATCTGCACCCAAGGGTCCTCTCACTGAGAGCGACCTGGAGGCTGAAGATGTCCGCATCGCCGTCGAGAGGTCCACGACCGAGACCGACCCAGCTGCCGACATCCCAGAGGCACCTGGCGAGATCTCTGAAGAGGACATCTCACGCCAGCAGGCTGCTGTAGAGGCAAAGCGAATCGAGCTTGCCAAGCAGCAGAAGGAGCTCACCGCAGCTCGCCGGGCCCATCGCAAGCAGCAGGCCCAACGAAAAACAGAGATCTCTTCCGACTCTGACTCCCCAGTCAGCGGAAGGAGGAGCCCTCGGATAGGGGACAGGAGCCGACGCGAGTCGGATTCCAGTCCCGAAGTTCCGGCCCAACCGACTAAGGTTGTGCGCCGGAAGAAGAAGAATGGAGCGAAAGCGTCTCCGGTAGAGCCCACGCCCCCCACCAAGCCGAGGGGTAAGGGCAAACCGAAGACGCCCGCTCCCACCACTACAACCACCACGGTAGCCACCTCGGTTACTGCATCTTCTGCAGCCAGCACGTCGGGTGCAAAGACGAAGTCCCCTACCAAGGCTCCGACTGGTACTACCACCTCCAGCCGAGCCGGCCGTAGGGGAGCTGACATATACACGGACAGCGAGGAAAGCGAAAGCGATCCAGAGCTGCCCGAGTCTGCCAAATCTGATTTGGAGTCCGTGACAACGTGGGAAGAAATGACCACGGATGTTCCCAAGGACGACAATCAGAAGTGGATGTGGAAGAATGCAGCCGAGGGGTTCAAGGAACGGACTCCCCGCTGCTTCGCGGACTGTGCTTACGACACAGTCCATTATATGTGTCCGAGCGCCGTCAATAAGGACGGTGACAGCGATGACGAGGAGTGGATGAAGTCCGGCCCCTCAGATACGCCAGTAGGCAAGTTCTACCTGATTTGGATTGACCAGCTCAAGTCCAAATTAGGCTCGACCTACAGCTACGAGGCCCGGACGAAAGTCCAGTGGGCAATGACCCAATGGGGACCAACCGGCAACCGCCGAAGGTGCCCGTTTGAGTCTTGCCAGCTGTCTCTCACGGGTGAGAAGATGTTCGAGACGAAGCCCCGCTTCGCTCGACACATCGTTGAATTTCATATGCATCACAAGCCTGTGATGATGTGTGTGCTCGGGGACCGCCCGGGTAAACATTGTGATGGCTCGTTCAGCACTCACCGGCGCCGAGACATGGCTCTGCATTTGCAGAAGGCCCATGGCATCGGCCTGGAGAAGACCAGGAAACGAGCCATCAAGTGCTTCAGCGAGCTCCTTGCAAATTGGTCCGCGCTGAGCATCAAGGAAGTGAAAGAGCAGGCATTCGAGACCGGATTCTGCTCGTGGAAGAGCGGCAACTTGCTGACTTACTTCCAGACGAACTCCTCGTCCACAAAATTCGGGATGCCCAGCGAGGTGCACCTGAAGGTGAAAAAGTGGCGAGGAGACGACAAGCGAGAGAAGGCCAAAGCCCGCTCTAAAGGTCCAAACGGAGGCACAGTCACGACTACTGCTTCCAAGAGGACCCGAGCAGACCGGTCCGTGAGCCCTTCGGGTGGCAAGGACCAGCCCAGACCAGCCAATCCAGCTGATCGTCGCGAGTCGGGACAACAGGTCTCGGCTCTGGAGATGCCTGGCAACCAGGCCCGCAGGTCGGGTAGCCAGGCGACCGCATCGGCGACTCCAGCCACCTCCACACCTGCACCCGCGGAACAACGCCCGGGCGAAGCCTCTGGCGGCCAGGATGATGGGGGCGAACTGCTCGCTCCCCCATCCGGGTATTCTACTTGGTGGGCTGGAGAGGGATCCTCCGGCAAACGCCCCACGTACAGTGAGTACGCGGCGAAGTTCCCTTCAATGGGACCGGCTGGACCCGAGTCGCAGGTCCTTACCCCCTTGGGCCGGGCCAAAGCTCGTGGTAGGGGCCGCGGTGGGCTGGAGTCCACCCGAGGCTCTCCGGGTGGTGGCCGAGGCCGAGGAGGCATCACGGTAGAGGGCCCGTCTGCTCCTCCAACAGGCACCCCGCCTGTCTCAGTGGAGGCCCCAGCGCCACCACCAGTGATAGTTCCACCAACAGGTCCTCGGGTACCCCTAATGGAACTAATCTCCGGTACCCTGTCAGGTCTTCAGGATCCGAACACGTTCGTCGACCACCGCGATGTCCGAACGGTTCAGATCCAGAATGAGCTGATGGAAGAATGGCAGGCATTGCACCGCCAGAAGTCTGTTGACTACTGGCGTGTGATGACTGAAGCCACCGTCAATCTGGTCTACGAGATCCAGAGGCGGGAGGAAGATAAAATCAGGGAGCTGGAAAGGAAGAAGGTCGAGGAGGCCCTCGAGTCCTGCCGGCGAAAACAGAAGGAAGCCGAAAAGCTTAAAGAGTTTCACGAAGCTGAAAACTCCAGATATATCCATCGATTTAAGGAGGCGGACCTCAAGTTTTTCTTGGCATTCGGGAAACATCTGGAGGAGTGGGACGGCTTACCGTCGTCTCTCATCTTCGTTCCAGAGATACCCCCGGATGCCCCGCCAGCCCCGGCTACTCCACCGGTCCTGGCCACTCCACCGGTCCCGGCTGCTCCGCCGATTCCGGCAGCTCTCTTGCTCCCACCCCCCACTTGGAACCGGGCTGTCCCAACTGCCACGGTTGCTGCACCAGCATCCGAGGCAATGGACAGCCCGTCCGCAGTGATGAGGGCCTTGAGCTTGGGGAGCGAGACTCCCAGCGAGGCTTCAGCGGCGCTCTCTACGAGCAGCTGTAGCAGCTCGGCTCCATCTGCCTCAGTTGAGCCGGCTGAGAAGATGGACACAGATCCTGAAGATCTTTGAGTGTCCATCTGTTGGTGTCTCCTGGTACCCGAGGGTAAATGCATTTAATATGCCAGAGGCACTGTTCCTTACGCTGGACTCCTGATACCTGGATTGTAACCTGCAGCGAGGATGGACGCTAACCCGAACACCCAATGGACTACAACATCTAACCGGGTCTCCATCTTCCCATCTTCATCAGGGCACATCATAACAGCAACGTGGTTTGCCACCACACATATGTCGCCGGATGGAGCTGCAGAAACCAGTCGTTCCAGGTTCGCCGGAAGTCCGGTATATTGTAAGGGTGATCCTGCTACCCTGGTAGGACACCTATATTTCATATTTTGTATAAATTTTTTTATATATCGCATATTATATTCTTGTAAGTAAAAGTCAAAATTTTTTCGGGTTAATTACCCCACCTCGGGTCGGTAAAAACATTGTAAAAATTTTTCAATATCACCTTACTACACATCGAATATTCTTCGTCGCGTCTCATGTTTAATAATAACACACGTGTAATATTATCACCATAGGTCGATGGTCCATAAGGGGCCACTTCCTATTTTTGTTATTATTTATAAACACTTCGGGTTATATACGATGATGCCTTATTGTGTACATATAAGTTATAATGCCCCTTAAATGTTCTATATTTAATACGAACTGTGTATATATAGACTTACCTATTTATTTATAACACCACTATATAAAGTCAACAATAGTTACTTGTTAATTACACACAACCCTAGGTAAAGTCTAGTGGGGGTGGTGTAGGGGCCGGCATCATTGTATATATATTAGTGCCGTTCATCCGAGAGACGTGTTCGTGTGGTGCTTGTTCCTTCTATGCTAGCTAGGTGTCGCTTTGCGATACCTCGTTGGTACAAGAGGGGGCAGCACCATGCCTCGCGTCCAGCTCCTACTAAGGAGCCGGACGAGCGGCAGAAGGGGACTGGACATGGTCCAGTCCAGACGCTAATACTTTGTCATCAGAGAGATTGAATAAAGTCCTACCCGAGAGGTAGGGGTTTCTGGGGCTTTGCCCAACCCGAACTACTCGTGTTGTGTTGGTACATCTAGTGGTAAGCGAGCCAAAGAGCCACCCAACATATAAGTCAATACGAACCATTACACTAGACTATTAGAACATCCTTGCATGTAGCTAGTATTCATAACTTTTCCATTATACTACTTATATTATTGCACCCTGCAATACTGATAATGTTTGACTGTGACATAGTGAAAATACACACCTGATCCAGTCAGGATCCCCACTTCCAATGACAGCTTTGTCTGAATCAAAGCTTGGCACAGAGATGTCAGGGTTCTCGTTGGACTCAACGAGGCCAGCCCCGTAGAAATTCAATCCAAAGAAGTCACTTGTGTCTGTAAGAGGTGAGGATGATTAGGTGTAGAGCATCTACCATAATATGGTCATTACCTAGGGCCAAGACCACAGCCAAAGTGGTATGTAATTGAAATTAACCAAAATACTTTTTAGCCTCAATATCATTGCCTGTCACTGAATTATAATCCAGTAGTTGATTTCATTACCCTCTAGAATGCTTAATATTACCTCATCCTAGACCTATGGGAGTATACCTATGTCAGATATACCCCTGTTGCATTCAGTCAAGACCTTTTATACAATGTATGAGCCTCGGTTTTTATTGTCTGTTATCTACTTATTTCTTATTTCTAGGAAATAAGAAGATTGCCAACCATATAACTAATCATAGATGCCACAGATATGTATAGCTGTTATGATGTTTTGGTCATATTGTTCTATATAGGGTCATACATTTGTCTAACAATATTATTAGCACATCTTTCTGTTAGACTTACTGTGAATGTAGTTAATCTCCTCTTGAGTGAATGCAGGAAGCCTGGACTGAGAGAAACCTTGTTCTCGGCTGTTATTGGCAATCCTGTCCTTCATAACCTGGGGGTAGTCTCCACTGCCAAATATTGGATTAGCAAACCAACCAAGGTCCCACTGCAATATTTAACAACATGATCAAGGATATGCTGGATCATTATTCATTTGTTAGCAATTGGAGACCACATATGCGGATTTACTTTTATTTTAGATTAAGATAGAATTCCACCCACCCATGACCCAGACCGGCAGGGCATTTCAAAATGATATCTATAGCTATCATTTTGAAATGCCCTCCAGGAAGAAAAGGTTTCCAGTCAAACTTAATAATGATATTACTTTAGGTGTATAATAGCAACTGACCGCCATTGCTCTCTCCTGAGCTTCCAGATCTGTTCTACTTTCGTTGTTAACAGGCTCAGACCATCCAACGTTTAGGGTGATACCGATCTGACCTAAAGTTATGATAAACATATAAATGATGTGAAATAGTTCGTTGGCATTGAATCGTTGTAGACTTTACGTTTATGAAGGTCGGCTATCAATAGTTGGGCAAGGCTGAAGTAGTTGAATTTGAAAGTTGACACAACATTATTGAATAACCCATGATTCAAAATGTACACGTCAGCATTATGCTCTATCCTGATTCATTGTTTCAATGTTGATAGCTGTTAGCTGATTAAGTGTTGACGAATCAACACTGATTCGAAAGCTAAAATGAGAGTATTGATTTAATGGGGACAAAACGAATGTTGTAGCAATGTTCAATTGAAAACAATTTTTCAATGTTGATTATAATGTTTGATGTCTAATGGCAATATTGAAAAAGTATTGAAAACAGGTTGATCAACGTGGTCGGTCGATGCATATCAACAAGTTGTCAACATCAATTCAATATTCCGTGCTCACTGGGAGGTGGAATCCCTCTCATTAAATAACAGCACAGAGGGCAGCACTTGAGGGTTAACTTTCTAGGGCTACAGTTTACATTGCTGCACAATTTGTGATGTGTAAAAAGGTGAAGAAGCCTTGAAGTCTATATTGTTTCTAACAAACACTAATTCTGTATAGAACAGAAATATTTTCATACAATGTCATGGTGTCACGGGCGACATCATATTCGCTCCATTAATTTCTTAAGGCTTAGTTTATGTAAGTAGATGTAAACCAGTAGAATGAGGGTATATTGACCTAGGGGTTTCATAAATTCTTTATATGGGCGTCAGGGCCATAAATACTAGATAGAGGCTCAGAATACACTTCAGTTTGTGGATGGTGCTTCATATAATCATCGTTATCTCTAGGTCTATTATTAGGAGAAGATGGCACTGTGCTAAAACATATGCTGTAATAGTCACAGCAGACACTGGACCAGTTGGTGGTTTGGTGGTAAATGTTCTCTTAGATCATTTCCACATTGATTATGAACAAGCAGTAGGATAAAACTCTACTGTAATGAATGATCAACACACCAGAATAAGTGCAATAAAACACATGGCGTATTTCATTGTGTTCTTTTTTTCATTTCATGTTTTCATGATTAAAGAATTGGTTAGAATTAACAGATATATTGTTCACCTATACACATAAATATGTCTGTATGATATCAAATGAAAAGGTATGACACTGCTATTCCGAATCAGTACAGCATCAAATATGAGATTTTCTCGCAGGTCCCACCCACTCCCTAAAGGGGAATCTATCCTCTCACGTTTTTTTCATTGATTTGTTCTGATTAGCCTTTTTGAGAGGCCCTACCTTGTTGTGTGGAGCGGAATTCATTGTTGTAGATATGATAGGCATGAGCGTGAGCCTTAAGGATGGAATGGGCTGCAATGTAGCTGTTGTTACCATAGCCTTTCAGTCCAGGGGCCTTGGAGCCTGATCCATAACCCAGGAAGGCTACAACCCATGGCTCATTGAAAGTTATCCAGAACTTAACCTGTCAAAAGCCAATTCATATGGATGGGTGTAATGCATGCAAATCAGGTGTTATGCTGATATGCCAGAAATAGTCAAACGAACTGTAGCATTTCATAGCTTCAGTTTCAATTTAATTTTCTGCAGAACACAGTGTCTGTGAATGCATTACGTCCATTTCCTGTGAAAGGTGAAGCAAAATAACCCCGATGAATCCTGGATTCTCTACAGCATTGACTCAAAAGGGGCATTATCGATCAATACAGTGCTTTTGAGTTATCTGACCCAATCGAGTTGAAAATGTAATGGTTGTACATTTAGTTTGCAGAAACAATCCTGTTTCATTAAGAAAGTCCCAGCAGTATGGAACTTGTAAGTTTAAGTAAGAAAATTTAAAGTGATATCATACCCTGTCACCAAAGAGTTCAAAGCATTTCCGTGAGTAGTTGGCAAATGGCTCAACGACAGCATCCTCATTAAGCCACCCACCATTGTCCTCCAGGGCCTGGGGCAAGTCCCAATGGTACAGGGTGATGAGGGGCTGGATGTTGTTGGCGAGCAGCTCATTGATCAGGTTGTTGTAGTAGGCAACACCCTCAGCAACTGGCTCTGTACCGGTACCATTAGGGAAGAGACGAGGCCAGGCAATGGAGAACCGATAACTGTGGGCCTGTTGAGTCGAAGCAAATTGGTGTAGTTGGAAGAGATTATTACTACCATATAGTGAGTGGGACTATGAAAAAAAAAAACGAGTTAAACCCTGTTTAATCACTGTTGGGCTGCCTTCGGTGTTGAACACCCATAACCTGTACTTTGAGCACCCTTATAGGTCGAATCACACTTGGCGTTCTATGCCCCACACATCTCTGCGATTTAGTCTGTTGTATTTTATGGCCCTTACACTGAGGCTATAAAACACAAGGATTTTCCAAATCATTCTGAATCCGCCCATGGTTTAGGGTCAAGTTGGCACAAGTCCTTGTGTTTTGTGGCCTCAAAAAAGGCCATAGGCCTACAGCACAACATACAAAATCGCAGAGATATTGAAGCCCTATTTCGCCCTGTGGGATTCGACCTTATATGCTTAGTTATCTACTCCAGAAAGTAGGAACGAATAAAGTGAACCCTCAAACTAATTTACAAGCTTATCACTTGATTTTATTCATAATGTTATTTCCTATGTAAAGGCAGATCCAGATATCTAAACACATTTGCTAATATGTTTCTAAACATTTCTAGGACGATAATGGAGATTGCAAAAACGGTCTGAGAATATGTTTGCGATGTAGACGCCATTCTTTCAGCTTGTAGAGGAACCTCCCATACTGGTATATACTATGTCTATAATTATGTACAAAGAGTTCACCTTCATATCCTTGATGATCTGTACATCATCCTTATATTTGTGGTAACTATCACACGCTATAGTACCATCAGTGCCATCTCTGATGACGCCAGGCTTTCGGCAAAAGGTGTCCCAGATACTCTCACCTTTTCCTACAGAAAAAAAGCCATGTTGTCTTACAGTAAACAACTGTGGGCAGAAGGTCTTACAGTATTTGGTGTGATCTCTACGTTTTTATAAGTCATATCTAGGTTAGTGCAGTACCCTGTAGGAAAAAGCCACCTCACTATTTTGAACTATTGCTCACTTTTGTAAAAGCGTTTCTTCATTTAGCATTTAAAACATGTTCTAAGCAAACACCCCCATTTCAATGCTCAGAAATTCAGTTTTTTAAAGCAATAGGACCAAGCCGACCAATTAAAACTTTATTTTATTTATTGTGCTTTTTGTAGTTTTTGTAAAACCTAAAAAAATATGACTGTTAAGAAAATTCACACTGTTAACTGGACATGCAACATATCTTGTTTGAGACCACATAGGTACATGTACCCTACTTCTCACCTTAATTGAATATACTGGTGTGGTAACAAATACTGGTATACTAAAGATATACCAATTAATGTTTATTGTACATACCTCCTTCATTCCAGCCTCCCTCGATTTGGTAGGAAGACGTGGCACTGCCCCACATGAAGCCATCAGGGAATTTGTTATATAAGAAAGGGCTATCATCATACACCCTACTCACTGCTCCAGGCACTAAGGCCACCACGGATAATATTAACAGGAGAATTCTCATGGCTCCTGCTTGTCCTGTCTCCTCTGTTTAACTATCCACAATACTACCCAAACTCTGCTATATGTATATATTATAAATGTGAAGAGTTATACAACTTATGCATTGTAAGAGCAATGCAGGATTAGGCATAGCTCTGATAAAACGGCACTGCAATAAAACTCTTCAGCAACCTTGACTAATAATCATGTGAACTATCCACCCACTTAGATCAGTGCCAAAGTACAGAGGGAATAGGTAACAAGTTCTAAACATTGATAATTGGTATGGGTTTAGGGTATACCTTTGTGTTCCACATACCATCTGCTCTAAAATATCTTCAAAGAGAATAAATTTATGGAACCTGGTGAGCAATGCACTTCAAATTATAAAGATACATTACATCTAAGTAAATATTATCTATTCCACATACAAATATACTGATATATACTTTAAAACGTGTACTTTAAAACGTGTAGTTCAACGAATAGAACCCATGCAATTGGCTTTATCCTGACTTAGCACTCCCCTTAATGATTAGGAGGACCAACCACTGCGTCTTACATGAGCTGATTTTATCATATCAAATGGCGTGATGTTTTTCATGGACTTTAAATTCTTTTTGTAGATTCACGAAAAAAACAACATGCAGTTGGCTTAATCTTTATTCATCACGCCACTTAATGATCAAGGGGACCAATCACGTGTTAGAATCTATACATCCAAGGTCAGTTAAAATTTTGGAGTGATATTTTTGTACTTGTAATACAGATCAGTTAGATACGTGTATGCTATTTTGTTAACCCATTATGGACCGATGCATTAATGCACTGTGCCCATTTGTCGTCATGATGACACGAGCAACCGAGGGTTACATTCATGCACCAGGTCGCCTGGCTGACCATAAGGTCGAATCCCACATGGCGATTTAGGGCTGAAATATCTCTGCGATTTTGTCCCTTACCCTCTTGGGGCTTTCCTGAGGCCCTATATCGCAAGGATAACTGCTTAATTGGTCTTGTTTCACTGTTGGATTCGGTATAAGTTGAACAATCTTTGCGATCTAGGAGCCCAGGAAGACCCCAAAATCGCAAGGGACAAAATCGCAGAGATATTTGAGCCCTAAATCGCCATGTGGGATTCGACCTGTACAGTATTGGTGCACAAACTCTTGTAGGTTCAACATGATACTCCAATGAAGTGCTGGTGAGCAGTCGCGCCAGCACTTCATTGGTGCATCATCACGACCAATGGGCATCCACCTCCACATTTCGTTTTGAAATCCTTGAGTCTTCCTTCATGGATAAATTAAGTGGTTTAATCCCATTCTTTTCCAAAACGCAATAAAGGTCGAATCCCACATGGCGATTTAGGGCTCCAATATCTCTGCGATTTTGCCTTTTGCGTTCTAGGGACGTTCCTGAGCCCCTAGATCGCAAGGATAGCTACCTAATGGGTCTTAACTCACTGTTGGATTCAATATAAGTTAAGCAATCCTTGCGATCTAGGGGCTCAGGAACGCCCCTGGAACACAATGGACAAAATCGCAGAGATATTTGAGCCCTAAATCGCCATGTGGGATTCGACCTTCAATCCCCAAACCAAGGTTAGTATAGGTTACTATCCTTGCCCAAACCGTTTTGTTCCAAAACGCAATGAATCCAACATGACTCTTTTTTGTATCCAAATAATAGCCATAAAAGTTAGTTTTCATTTCAATAATTGACTTTTCTCATTTAGTTGGATATAAGGCCACACCGAATTAAAAAGTTGGTCTATGGATTTCCCACACCTTGTTTTCTAAAATGCAAATTTTATTTTTATTTGGAAAATATCATGTCTATGGATCCCGCCCACATCATTTTCTGGGAAATCTTTTTTTTTTAGAAAGGACTTGAATGGTCAACCAAAGAAGGTACAGAAATGACAGACCACTCATTGGATAGGGAAAAGTCTACAGCTAAAATAGACATCTGAGCAATGGAGCAAGAAAATATCGCCCTCTTCACATCTTGGCTATGCAAAATCCATAGACAAAAATGTTACTAGAAAAATCAAATAAAAATTTTGCCCTCCTGCTCCATTTTCTAAAACTCAAAATCCATAGACCAATTTTTTAATTGGGTGTGGCCTAAATTTCTTTCACAGACAAGGTGATTTATCATCTATTTCTTTGCAAAATGCAATAAATCCTGTCTTGTTCCAAACCGCAATAAATCCACACTGTTTTGTTTCAAAACGCAATAAATCCATCACAATAGTTTTCACATCTATATACATGTCTCCTCACCAGCAAATTTAGTTTTTATTGGGAATAAGGTTATAAAACTTACAAAACTCAAAGATTATGACATTAACAGGTCATTCAATCCATGGAAATACAGAGGCGTAGGAAACAAACCTTTATTGGGGGGGGGCCCCACCCCAGCCACCATGAATTATCGGTTTGAGCGTGCTAGTGTTGATGCATCGCTGTATGCAATTTATATAAAAGGTTATTCCTCGATGGCTTATCCTTGAACAATGCTGCAATTTTCCCTATCTTAATGACATATTTGTCCAATTTGAGTGGTGAGCTATGGGAATCTTGTACATTATATAGTGGGGTTGACACATTTTTGGGGTGGAGACATATTCAGGCCCCACCTCCTCTGTGATTGGGGGGGGGGGGTCCAGGCCCCCCTGCCCCCCCCTTTTCCTACACCCCTGAAATAAGGTTATTAATGAATATACATATCATGATAATGTTTTCCTGAGTGGATTTATTGCATTTGGGAACAAAACAGGTGTATGTCATTTCAGAAAAAAAGTGGATTTTAGGTGTGCCCTAGGTGCCAAATGGTGACAGTTTTGGAATAAATGATTTTGCAACATCGTTTCACTTATCCCAACCTGTTGTTTTCTCATCTTAACTCCATTCTTCTCCAAAATGGCATTAATTGCGTATTGGAACCAAACTCTTCATATGTTTCACCAGCCAGTTTGATCATTGTTATAATTATTTTCACATTAGAAGACCTGCACATCATTTCTAAGTAAAATTTCTGGAGCTGATCAATGTGAATGGGCTACTTTCCTATAAGCACCATATCCCAGAGAGGTTACAGATTTTGCAGCTATAACTCAAGCCTTTTTGAGAGGCTATAGTGTTTATAACTGGACTTAATGGGATAATCAAAATGGGCATTGGCTGCCATTATCAGCCATATCCTCCCCTTTGGTAACCCCCTTCCCTCTCTCTGGGACTGAGGCAGACGGGAAGGGGCTCCTGTTATACCAACTTCAATTTCCGCCTAATCCTGGATGTGCAATAGGTTTTTTTTTCAGTGTAGGGATCATACTCATTGGCTCATACAAGAGCTAGATCTAGTAGCGTATCAAACATAGCATTGATCTCACAAAATTTAATAGACACATTGGAATAGATATATTGATAACCCAGTTGCTTTTCACAAAACCACACAAAAGAAATACTGTAAACCAAAGATTCTTTTGAAATAAGTTTATGCTAGCTAAACTTTTAACACAAGAGCGAGGACACATTTATTAGAGCATATGGCAAATCACAATATCACAACGGCAATTCTCGATAGCTAACAATAGTGGAAGGTGCATTATACTCATGATTTCTTTATTAAACTCCTCATTTCGGTCTCAGAATGTCATGGAAAGGGAAGAGAAAGGGTATGCATGAGGTGTATTTCATATCATTATGTCATTGACTGTGAGTAGAATCAGCCATAACACACACCACTGGAGGGTGTTGCTCCTATAGTAAAAGGAAGAGCTGGCTAAAAATGCCCTCGTTTCCAGTCCTTTCTTTTCATGTAGCTATAACTTGTCCATTTTGTTGCTCACAAGTGGTCAATCAAGTATGGCGCTAAAAAAGGGGGATTTGAGTAGGTACCTAGTTGGGAGAAGTCAGTCAGTATAATATACTATAGAATGTGTGACACGAGTAGGTACCTGATAGTGCAGCTCTCTCTGTTTTCAACAAGGCAGGTGACTTTTCAGACTAATGTGGTGAGTGCAAGTTGAATGGTGAAACAGAGCGTGACTTCTTTTGAAAAGAGGGTACCTACTGACAGTTCTTTTTACCATAGGAGCAACACGCTCCTGAAAATTATCGCACTAATCATTTCGTACGTGGTACAGTGCTCGTCAAAAGCCAGGATATACTCCAGGATACACATCAAATCAGCAAAGAGCCATTTGTTAATTCAAATGACTAATTCTACTTTCAGGTGTTCTTACGAGGTATAATGTAACTTGGCATTTTCAAATCTTTAGGTCGAATCCCACATGACGATTTTGGCCTCCAATATCTCTGCGATTTTGTCTGTTTTGTTTTATGACCATTACTGAGGCCATAAAATGCAAGGATTGATCAACTTATACTGAATCCAACAGTAGGTTCAGCACTAATATACTGTAACCCTTGTGTTTTATGGCCTCAGCATGGGCCATATAACACAACAGACAAAATCGCAGAGATATTAGAGGCATAAATCGCCATGTGGGATTCGACCTTATGATTTGTTATGATCATCACTCTAAATATTATCGATTTATAGTATTATTAATGAAAATGCATTTCAACCTCAACATTTAAGCATTCTACTCGTCCTTGTCACAGCATCATTTTTTTTTTGTGTGTTTCTTTTCTGTATGCTAAAACTGATGTTCCCGAGCCCAACACAATGTTTTCTAGTACATGTAATTATTACTAGCCTATATGCTCCTCAGTAGCCGAAGTGGCAGCAGCAGAGAAAGAGCACCAAGAATACAAAGGGATGCAGAGAGAGATGAAGCTCCATTCTTTTTAGGTGGTGGGAATCCATTATCAGTTATAAGTTTAGCATAGTACCGAGCAGAGGCCTTGGGAACCCGTGTGCGGCTTGGGTCAGAGAAGTTGACATAGTGCATGCCAAATTTCTCATCATAACCACATTCCCACTCAAAGTTGTCCATCAATGACCATGCTGTGTAGCCTATCACCTTGCAGTTATCAAGCTTCATGGCTGAAGGATTAAGGCACAAACAGAATTATTAGGTATAAGACTTGAACGTTAGTCATTGTTCTCTAAATATATCACGAAATATTGCGTACCAAAATCATGTCAATGAGATATTGAAGTACTATATGACAGTCGAATTTTCTGTAAAACCTCGTGTAATTGAAAGCCTGCTTACTCTGTAAGTGACATACACGTGCATAAATATACTATACTCTTATTGATGATTGCGCATGAGGAGAGCCTGAGCAGTTGGTCCTGAGCCTACAGCATCAGAATTATCTAGTAAGTACCGCTTCAATTATCTTCCCGCTTGTTGGGAAGCATTATGAAAGTGTTTTGCAGCCGTGGTTCCCCCTGGAGCCACTGGCATTCAGCAGATTTATAGTTATTTGGGAGTTTTTTTAGGCCGCCCGCCTTAGTCCTGGACCGACGCCAGGAACTAGGTCACGGTGGCGTCCTTCTCCCGGGCCCGCAAGGGTTTGAACTAACCTGCACCCCCGGGGCAAAAATGTTAAGATTTTGCATGTTTTACCCCCCGCCCCGTTGTCAATCTGTTGCCCCATGGCAACTAATAGACCAGGGTTTGTTGAGTTATTCGCTCTTAAAACAACTGAATTCACAAATCGCTCATGTATCGCTCAGTAGACCTCATCCGCTGACGACCTACGCCGGAGCGACATGCCAGACCCCTGCCCCGGTGGCCAAGCGGTCTAAGGCGCTTGACTAGTGGGGCCTGGCAAATTATACCAACCCCACATGATCAATACAATCCTACATGATTAGCATTAAAAGGTCAACATTATGAAGTTGTATATTTTAAGACTATGATAAGATTGCACTAGATCTTCAATTACCTTTGAGCATGAAGTTGACATACTCTCTGATGTAGTAGACCCGTGGATCATCATTTACTGTACCATTTCTATCAGAAACACCATTCTCCGTGATAAACACAGGTGGGTTATCATACGTTTTACGGATCCAATTAAGAACACGTCGCATGCTCCATGGGGTCACATGCAGCCAGCCAGATCCAGACCTGTTGGTTTAAATGTTGTAGTTAGAACACATATGAAATTGATTATACACGTCTTATAACAGACCAACAGCATACTATATTGACTTTATTACTCTTATTATTAGATTGAGTCAGATTGATGAAAAGAGGAAAGGGAGTGAGAAGGAATCTGTTATTTAGGAAGGAGGAGGGGACGAGAGAAAAAGAGAGAGATAAAGAGACAGAGAGCCAGAGAGAAAGAGGGAGAGAGAGAGAGGGAGAGAGAGTGGGGAAAGTTAAGAGAAAACACAAACCTGATCCAATTCGGATCTCGATCTTCTTTAAGGGCTTTGTCTGAGTCAAAACTGGGTACAGAGATGTCGGGGTTATCATTAGACTGAACCAGACTGGCGCCATAAAAGTTCAGACCAAAGAAGTCACTTGTGTCTGCAAGCAGCAATAAATGCATTAATTATGAGACATTGATGAAATCAAAATTTATGGATCAATCAGGGAAAAGAAACAGGTAATGGACCCCTGACGGTGGTCCATTTCAATGTTGATCCATTCATATTTTTCGTTCTCTTTTAGGAAGGCTAGTCTCATTGTAAATCATACAAATGTAAGTTTGGTGTCCGATGATGCTTCAAATACCCCTCTTCATGTGACATAATCATTGGGTAAAAGAGTCCAGTCCTGCTACCTGAACCTTGTATCAATATCATTTGTGTATAGATCTGCACAGTAATATGTATCATGCATTAGTGCCACCGTATAATATACATACTATTGATGAATTTGATCTCAGCCTCAGTGAATGTTGGCAATCTGGACTCAGCAAATCCTTGTGCTCTGCTATTATTGGCAATTCTGTTCTTCATGATCTGGGGGTAGTCCCCACCACCATAAATGGGGTTAGCAAACCAACCAAGACTAAACTGCAATGTAAGTCAGTGCGAATGAATGTATTGCTGGTCTCAGGAATATACTACATAAAATTATTGTCCCACTTGTATAATATTATGTGCATTGATGCACTTCCTCAATTGACAGAATAGTCCTATGTCCCCCATTTACTCATTTATAATCTCAACAATAGATTAAGATCGATCTATCAATCTTTAGTTTGAGTTTTGATTTTCAAAAGTTTTATTTGGCAAAAAATCAATTAAGGTGACAAATATAGCTGTTCATCTATGCTAAAGAACACAGAACAAAAAGACATCAATACAGATAACAAATAATAAATCAAATATGCAAATACATTGGTATCAGATCGGTGCCATTCAGCACATAGGGATTTGGCAAAAAAAAAAAACATATTTAGAGTCACTGTCTTTTATAGTGTGGCATCAAAGGTTTGTCTATTTTCCAAGTGTTAGGTTTCAGTTCCCAGCGCTTCCCAATATTTATTTTCTCTGTATAGAGGACTCTTTTCATACAATGCACTGTGTGCCCTGCTAACTTTAACATTAATTTTGTCCGCAATACACATACAGGTTCAATAATGCTATTCGGATCTCTGCTGAGATCATTCAATAGTCTCAACAGGACCTTTCTATATGTCTTTCACTGAGCTTCTTGCAATCAGCTCTTTCAAGCAATTCTATCCGGCTTATGTCTGTCGCAGATCTTATTGATAGGCAACAATGCATCCAGTGGTTCTGAATCATTTTCAGTTCTTTCTTCTTTGATGCCTTTGCACCGTCAATCACACAACTGCCATGATCAAATGTAGGTAATACCATTGTTTTGTACGTTGTTGGCACAAGCCTTTTTGTCATCAAGCACTTCAATTTGCTCAATTTGTACAACCGGGCCAATGCTACGTCTTTCTTTTTATCACAGAATGTCACAAATGACAGGTATTTGCTTATGTCAACGCCAAGGTAACGGAACATATCTACCTCCTCAATGACACTATCTTTCATTACAATGCG
Organism: Acholoe squamosa; assembly: GCA_949317995.1. Taxonomy (NCBI): domain Eukaryota; kingdom Metazoa; phylum Annelida; class Polychaeta; order Phyllodocida; family Polynoidae; genus Acholoe; species Acholoe squamosa. The sequence goes on from OX439038.1 coordinate 48,783,496, forward strand.
GGGTGTCACTATATAAATTCTATCTGAGTGTGACCACAATATCTTCATTTTCTCAGTATTAACAGTCAAACGCTGTTTTGTACATTTGCCTATGTGATCGAGATCGTCATTCATTATTGCGGCTAGTACATCTACATCTTTACCTGATGAGTATACCACAAGGTTGTCAGCATACAATATGTAATCACAATTTTGAATGATATCCTTAATACCATTGATATATAGGATAAACAAGAGGGGCCCGAGCACAGACCCCTGCGGTACGTCGCATGTTACCTCTAGATGACTCGATAGTGTACTGTTAGCCTTCGTTTTTTTTTGTGTTCGACCTTCAATATAACTTTTAAACCATTTCTGGGCACTTTCGGAACAACCGATCCGCCGAAGCTCGTACAGCATTAGGGAGTGACTTACCGTGTCTGCTATAGTAAATTACTTATCTATTACTTTGTAACTCATGGGAATGATTAGGTCGAATCCCACATGGCGATTTAGGGGTCAAATATCTCTGCGATTTTGTCCCTTGCACTCTTGGGGCTTTCTTGAGCCCCTATATCGCAAGGATAACTGCTTAATTGGTCTTGATCCACTGTTGGATTCGGTATTAGTTGAACAATCCTTGGGATCTAGGTGCCCAGGAACACCCCAAAATCGCAAGGGACAAAATCGCAGAGATATCTGAGCCCTAAATCGCCATGTGGGATTCGACCTATTGGCCACATTAGGTCGAATCCCACACAGTGAAATATGGCTGAAATATCTCTGCGATTTTGTCTTTTGTGTTGTATGACCCTTGTTGAGGCCACAAAATGCAAGGACTACTGCAAACTTAACCCTAAACCACTGTGGGACTCATAATGAGTTGATCAATCCTTGCATTTTATGGCCACCACAAGGGCCATAAAACGCAACACACAAAATCGCAAAGATATTTCAGCCATTTTTCGCCAAGTGGGATTCGACCTAATACAGAATAAGAATTACTGTTATACATAACTTAATAAATAGATTAGAATAAGTCTCAACAACCAACCTGCATGGCTCGTTCCATAGCCTCTCGATCTGATCTGCTCTCATTATTCGCAGGTTCGGTCCATCCTGTATTGAAACTGATTCCAATCTGACCTGAATTATCAAGAAACTATATGGTCAGTATACACGAAAGGTGGACATAATTGTTCCAAAGCGGACTAATAGATTCTTGAGAAAGTCTAGCAGAAGTTAACTTACAACAGAAATTCACTGTGTGTTCGCCAATCCCTACATATCATGTCTAAAGATCCTTTGGAGAAAATCGCCTTGGTGGCTGCATTTGTACATTATCAGTCTGTCACTGATTGAGCTCAAGGCATGATGTGTGATCCAAGGCATTAAGGGGAAGCGAAGTACTCATTGTGATTTCAATACGACATAGTGCCAATTTCTAGAGTTTTTTTTTTTTCTTTTTAAATAATACACTTTATATTTAAGATAAATCTAATCCAATCAAAATCATATCATATAGAGGACGGTCAGTAAAAAATGCGTCTAAATTCCATCACATACGACTGGTTGTCAGTGCCATTATTCAGAATACTTCACAGTCATAGCATAATTCATAAACTACCGTAATCTCCTGCGTATAAGGCGCAGCCCGCGTATAAGGCGCACCTAGAGTTTTGGAAAATTCTCAAAAAAATGAAAAATTCATAACTTTGGTTCTACTGAATGAATTTTTAAAATCCAAAGACCTATGTGTAACTTGGGCCCCATGGACCCCCCTGGACCCCCATATATCCTATTTTGGCTAAGGGGGCAGGTAACATATCAAAAAAAAGGTCTTGGAGTCCCCCTTGTGGATGCAATGAAAACTAAAACCCCCGTATAAGACGGGCCTTATACGCGGGAGATTATGGTATACACTATTCTCTGTTCAATTATACAAAACACTCTTTACAGAAGCATTTTCTCCCCTGGCCATGTTTAAAATGGCATCAAATCCTGGTTGCTAACATTATCTAGGTTATATAGAAACAGGGACTCCTGGAGGCAACTAACACTGTCTAAGCCCATGGTTATCAACACTTCTAATATCACAGATATCAAATGCGCTCAGGGGCTTGTATAAGCCAATTGCAAGATAAGGGTAGCTGGACATTTATAGTTATCTGCACGTCTGTGTTCAGACAGATTCCTGGTTGAGGGGATTAGGTTCTTGAATAGTCACCCCATACATGTACACCATACTGTTTAAAATTGGAGTGTGGTTTGCCTTTGTATGATAAAACAACGATAAATCTAGCAGAAAATCTAGCTCTCAATTGAGATAGAAATAGTACTACTTTTATTTTGTAAATGCTATTAGACACAGATAAGAAGAAATCATTATGGAAACTAAATCATGTAAGAGTGAATACAATTCATCTGTAAATATTCATCCTGTATATGGGTTAGGTTAATCGTTGACAGTCTTTACTATGCAGCCAAGAATGGATGTACCGGTTTTAAGATTAACTTGATATCTGCTAATACATTTATGACCTGTGGTAAATGATTTTTCATTTGATTTCTGAAATGTTTGTAGCTGCACCATGAAAATGGAGCACATGGCCTAGGAGGAGAAAAAATCTGAACTGCTCAGATGTTTTGTATTTCTTGTGGGCTGAAAGGCAGCATATAATGTTAATTACTCACAAAATTGGGAACACTAACTATGAAGATTAAAGATTTTATGACAGTTTTAGGAAGAAAACTGGTGGACCTATATACGGTGATGAATCTTGTATATGAACAAATTACATGGGTTGCTATAAAACAGAATTATTTGCAAGAAAACTGATATATTTTGTTCATACAGTCATAACAACACGTTGGCTAGGGGTCTTTATCATTTATATCTATGATAAGAATAGATTATGCTGCAATTAATTATACTCATTTATGGAGCTGGACCTACGTATGGTGATGTACCTACATACGGTGATGTCTATGCATTGCAGTCATTATCTTCACAAATTAATTGATTTCTGGTATTGTAAGTGGTCCCTAGTATTCATCCTTGGTCATTTGAAGTATATCAACAGGTTTATATATAGCATTAGCTATTTCTATCATTCTATGACATAGGTTTCAATCATGGACCTATGCATGGTGATGTACCTAGGTACGGTGATATTTCCATGATTTCTCCCAATAGGTTGTAATGTATTCATCCAGTTATGACAATATTTTGCATGGATATTCCCTGGACCACATATATTAACATGTTATGAAATAATGTACTAAATATTAATTACCCTACTTTAGTCAATGATTCAATTTACCTACGTACGGTGATGCTAAGGGGTACACCACATGCTTGTCAGTCCTATAGGTCATTGACATATGCATGTTAGAAATATTTTATATTAATATTATATTGCCCCCCATTGAGCCATAAAAACTGAGACATCTATATATCCCAAAAGGAATTTTCTCCTTGACATTATACTCATTCTAGTGTACCTACGTACGGTGATGCAAATGTTACACAACTACATTTTGCCTTATAAATAACAAGAAAATAATTGAAAATGAGCTCTGATGGTGTCAAAATTTTCGTTTTTCAATTCTACAATGGTCCATATGAAAAGTGTTATTATGGACCTTATTGCACCTCAAATAAATCACCTAATGTGTTTTACTTATATTTTTTTAGTTGAAAACCTTTGAAATATCCACATTTTACCCTGTTATTGGCATAGATTAGATCGCTACATGGGCAAAAGTGGGTACCCATTGTATGATAATGTTAGCAGCAATGTGAATGTATAAACAATATAGCAGTTAGACCCCCTGTTAAGTGTACATGGATGGGGAAAGGTAAAGTGAGCCTGTGCTCCATTTTCGTGAGAATTGACCACCTGATGTTAGCTAAAGGTTGAATCCCACTTGGCGAAAAATGGCTGAAATATCTCTGTGATTTTGTCCCTTGCATTGTATGGCCCTTGTGGGGGCCATAAAACGCAAGGATTGATCAACTAATTCTGAACCCCACAGTCGTTTAGGGTCAAGTTTGCAGTAGTCCTTGCGTTTTATGGCCTCAACAAGGGCCATGAAACAAAAGGGACAAAATCACAGAGATATTTCAGCCATTTTTCGCAATGTGGGATTCGACCTTAAGAAGGATGGTGATTGGTTATCGAATCACCTTAAATGTACCATCATTAAGGCACGTTATACTAAAATCATTTCTGTGTCTCAGAGCAACAATGTTGTGTAAGGATTTGTGGCCTTACGGACCTGGGGGGTTCGGGTCTTACGATTCGGAAAGAAAGAGTAAGACAGTATTCCAAGTGTATGCCAACGGTTAGGTTTATTACTTAATGCACACTCACGGCTGCCGAATGATATCAAAGAGGCAGCTAATATTAAAAGACAGTGGTTTACATAGTGTGGAGGCCAGAAGGGCCTCTGACGTAGCGGCTGAGCCCTGGGCTTTATATACGGACCCAGGTGTTCGTCGTCAGATGTCCCCACAGACCCGGATCGGTGCTGCCACCTATCCGGAACCTGAGGAACGTCCGACGACTCGACTCACCCGCCACGTCAGACGGTACCCAACTCCTATGGTTTAGTAAAGTGTACCTCTACACCACTCCCCCAGACATTTAGGAGGGTGTTATACGTATAATATTACTAGGATAACATTTCTACATGTCTAAACCTTTAGTAATAGAGGTACAACCATAGGTATTAACACTAAATAAATTGTGAACCAGATGTCATATATATATATTTGATAGTGAAATTTAGTTACATATAACGATTAGGATGTTGAAATATTATACGAATTACTTGAAGAAGAGACAGTTATGTGAAACGGAACTGTCTATTTAATTATTATACCACATAATATTGTATTATTAATAAGACAAGTAATATGAATCGTATACATGTGATGATGACAGCTATATGTAACGGAACTGTCGATAATAAAACATATCACCAAATAACATCCGTATGTGTGTTTGTAGTCATTGACAACACATTTGAATATGTAGTCTTAAAGAAGACTGTTATAGTAACATCACTATCTAATGACATGTCGTATATTAATATTATACGAATCCGTTAAGGATTCCGTGAGTAGTACGAATATGATTATTTATAACATACACTTGAAAAAAAAACATCACGGTGTGGTAATGAATATAATAATATATTATCACCGTGTACCTAATAACCTTTATAGCACCAGATCATTATACTTATTATATATTTTGTCTCGCAGGACAATAATATGTGTTATCTGGTGAAGTTTAACGGATCTTATAATATAAATACTAATAGTGATTAGAGATCCGTATCAGGAAATGTCTATGTACCCGTATTATAATATGTATCTAGTGGATATGTACATACATATAATATTATAGAAAAATAGAAATATGACATTATATACAATATACAGGAATTATAAATGCTGCTGGAGTCTTCTGCTGTATCCTCCGGGTACTAGTAGGTAGGTGTGGTCAGCTAACCACGGGATGGACGTGCTAAAGTTTATAGTTTCCTTATATTGAGTGAACACGGTAGTTGATTTGGGGCAGCTACCCACAATCCTCTAGTAGTGCTAAAGTTTATAGTATATCCGAATGGTGTAGATTTGTAGAATATTAGTCCGGATGTGTCAACTGTGTAGAGAACGTAATCCTTTTTAAGTTTTAGTTGACATAAGTAAAATAATAGTCCGATATAGGTTGATCCGGAAGTAATAGTAGTAGAGATATAAGTCCATTCGGGAGTACAGATGAGTTGTAGAGGTAAATCGTAAAGTCCATCCTAGTAATTGGTTAGCACGGGTAACAGCAGGAGTCTGGAACTGGCATCCGGATACGTCTCACAGCAGCAAGTCTACTATCGGATTGTTCATGGATGAAATTATAAATCCGAATAGGCTATTCAGGGTGTAATAAATGTTATACAACCTGAATACTAGACTGGTCAAAGGAACCCAGAACACATAGCATAGGTGTTCATGCACTAGTAAAAGCATTCGCAGACCTTTAGGGTTCCGCAAAGACTATATCTGGTCATTTGGTGTTGGAAAAAAAATTATGGAAGAAATAACCCTAGCATGCTTTAAACGGATTTCTTAGCATGCTTCTTCTTCAGAAGAGCTAAAGCCGACTCGGGAGTGCCGTCCCACTCGTCCAAGTCGACTCCGAACACCCTCATGAACTTAGTGTTCAGGTTGGTGTTCCGAGTGATCTCCTCTTTTACACGCTTTTCCAACACGTGTACATCCATAGCTGCTTTTTCTTGAGCAGCTGAGGCAGCCTCCTCCTGGGCCTTTACATCGTCCCGGATGAGAGTCTCGAGACGTTGCTTTTCAGCGTCGCCCACCTGTTTCATACACAACAGAGTTTCGTTTAGGAGACCCTGATGAAACTCGATCGCTTTCTCCCGAACGGTCTTCTCCCAATGGGTGTAGATGGCCTTCTGGACATCTGCCTCCCCTTGGCGAGACTTCTCAAACCAAACTTCCGCATTACCAGTTTTAATGGTAATAGCGTCCTTCGGTTTCTCAGGTGCCGCGACAGCCTTGGGAGGAGTCGAGGCGGCCTGTGGACCACTTCCGGGTTTAGGACTCCCGGACACACCTGTCGTTGGTACACAGAAGGCAGGTGGTACATTCTGTTTCAGTCCCATTTGCAGGTACATGTTTAACTGCTCCTGGGTAAAGGTAACTGGTGGGGCGGCTGGAGCGGATGCAGATCCGGCGGCAGCAGATGCGGTGGTCTTCTTTGGCATAAGGCGACCATCCTTTCCTACTACCAAGGTCTGGCTCTCAGGTCCAGGTCCCTGGTTTAAGGACGGAAAGTTTCGAGAACTCACTTTCCCAGGTTTAGATACGGCTCCAGCGTATCCGGCAGGTTCAGGCTTCTTGAACACCGGAGTGCCCTGAGCCTGTTCTGCGGGGTGCCTTGTCAGAGGGGACCTGGAACGGTCCTCTGCTCTGACCTTTGGTTTTGTCGTGCTCTGACCATTACCGTTGCCGCCACGGTTCTGGTCTCTCCTGCTCCTTTCACGAGCTCTCTTTGCATCCTTTCCGGATTCCTCGCATTTCTGCCAGAGAGACTCGTGCATGTCCAGTTTACCCTTTCCAGGAGTCAGGACTATCTTTGCTCGGAGTTTCGAATCCTTGGTCTTCGGAACTTCGCAGAGGACTTGGTCCCCTGGTCGGATCTTAGACCAAGCATCCTCGCTCAGGCTATCGAACTCCTTCATGAGTTCCTGATGAAGCTCCATGATGCGCTTCCGGGCCCCGTCCAAACCTTCTGCGTGGCATTTCTTCTGGTGTCTAGCCAGATCACTACGTCGGTTGTATTGCACCTTCGTAGTACACTTCTTGCCCTTCTTACCATAACTCGGATCACAAATGTAAACCGGGTGATGGTGGAAGTGGGCCTCTACCAGATGCCTTTGGAACCGGGCTGGAGTACTCCAGGTCCGGATCGAGACATCACTCGCATCCTGGCAGATAGAGAAGGGACAGGACTTTTGATCGTCACCGTACCACTTCTCTAAAGCCCAACGCAGCTTCCTCCTCTGGGTATAAGTGTAATACCCTTCGGTGTGGTTTAGCATAAGCCACATCTTTCGATAGGCTTTGCTCGGATTGGGGTCCTCGTCCGAAAGGCGCATCCAATCTTCATCATCCGACTCATCGTTCTTATTGATTGAGTCTGGACAGGCATAGAGGGTAGAGCCGTCCTTCTTAACTCCGTACGCACAGTCGGAGAAACACGTCGGGATCCGGGTTTTGAATCCGGATTTGGCGTTAGCCCAACGTTCGGCCTCGGTTTGAGTTGATGGAGTGGCCTTCTCATCATACTCAACCGAGGATTCGTGCACCGACTCCTCGTCAGACGACTCAACCTCCATGGCAGTACTACCAGTGGTTGAGGTGCTGGGTTTCGGCTCGGCTCTCGCAGAATCCGGGAGATTCTTGAGCTTCCGAGCAGCGGATCGTCGGTTCTTACTGACCTTCCAGTCTTCCTCCGGTTCCTGGGTTCCGGATGTGCTGGAGGTCGTGGCTTCTACTGGAGTAGTAGTGCTGCCGGTAGCTGATGTAGCACTGGCGGAGCTTCTGGTGGCAAGCTTCAGGTCGGGGATAGGAGGTGCGGGTGCTTCCGCGGCCCTCTTAGCCTCTTCCTGTGCCTCCTGTTCGGCAGTCATGCGGCGGACAATAACCGTCCGAAGGGCTGCAGCTCGGTCCAATCCGATTAGTGAATTGTTCTGGACATCCACCAATTCCTGTTCGGTTATGTAGTAACCGTCGTCCCACTGCTCGAAGTTAGCAGCGGCCTCCCGGAATTCCTTAGTGGTCCGGCACGGCGTCCGGATAGCACTAGGACGTGGGTAGGTCTGGCCATCGGTATCCCAGACACAGCCTACCCAGTTAATGTTCGTAGCCTTGACGTTCCACAGGGACTTGTCAGGCTTCGGATACGCTCCGAGCTCGAAGGCTCGGTTAGCTGCGTACACGGTTTCACGGAAACCGGCGTCCACCATAAGTCCCCGTTGGAACCACGGCCAGTCTCGAAGCCACTCGGGAGGCATCCTGGTCAGCTGTTCGGGAGCCATGACGCCCTCGATAGCTATCCTGACTTTCGGGTCCATCCTGACTGGTGTCCCGTCCGCGTAGGTCACTTGTGCCTGCAGTTCCGGGTGGACATACAGGTAGCGACCATCATAACTAGCTGGAAAAGGCTCCGCCACTGCTGGCTTCCACTCATCCTTCTGTCCGTCAACTTGGGTAGTTTCGGACTCTGTCGCTGCGGGTTCAGCACTCGCAGTCGCTCCGGATCCCTCTGCTGGGAGTGGAGATAGCAGTTTCTCTGGCTCATTGAGTGAGAATGAAGCCAGCTTCTCCTCGAACGAGCGATCCGTGGGTTCCTCCACGTCCATCATCTCGCTCTCTTCCTGTGTAACAGGCGACAAAGCTTCCGGAAAAGCTTCTGCGGACGGAGTCAGCTTATCCGGGTCACCGGATAGCTTGGCTGCAGCTACGGATTCCTCAGCCATGACTGGGGAATCGACCACGGGAGTAAACTACTCCTTTTTCCGGCTTTTACGGCGCCGGGGCCGGCACAAACGGAGTCTGTCTACCAGGAGACAGACTCTGGAGGAGCAGCGGGGGGTTTGCTTAGCCGGTAAAATCCAAGAAGGGAGCGAGCTCGACCGTCTTGGACGTTACCGAAAACAAATATGGCGACAGGCCAGCTTTCGTGACGTCATTTCCCCGCGGTCCGCGAGGTCACGAGAGGTCAGCCGAGACTGGACACGGTGACGTCATGCGGAAACGCACGTGCTACAGGCGGTACATCAACAAACTGATTGTTTTTAGGTAATTATCGCTCACCCCGATGACTCGACTGGGGATTTAAGTGGAGATTATGGAAAGCTTAAGCAAATCCACCGGATTATCCGTCCACTACCCATTGGTACATCATGCGGGGGCGACAAATAAGCCTTTAGGGTCAGTTGTCATCCGTTCCTCTAAATGTTGTGTATACAGGTTAGGTCACTGCAGTCCTCTGGGCAATTCGGGGGCTGCGGCGAACGTATCTCCCCTTCTCGGATAGTTCTTTATCGGACCTGACAGTCTGAAGAGCTTTCTCTAGGTGCTTCTTAGCCTTAGAAACACCTTTCCTCTTCTTTTTGTCTTCACCTGCCGAGACTTTTTTAACTCCCCCACGCTTAATCGGTGTTGGCGTGGGTGTCACTGATTCGGAACACTTTTTGGGTCTACCCTGACCACGCTTCACTGTAGTGTTCTTTACCTGGTCTATTATGCGATTCTGATTCAGGATCCTTTCGGAACCTTCACCATACATTTCTGTGGAGGTCTCCCTCCCAGACCATCTCCTTAATCTAGCCACATTTGACTTATAGAGTCGACCAAGGTCAGATTTAATAATTACGGTACAATCACTGATAATTTGTGTTATAGTAAAGGGACCGTCCCAATTAGACGCTAATTTTATGTGTCTAAGTGGTTCATGTAATCTAAGGACTCTGTCTCCGGATTGGAATTTCCGATGTTTTAGATCGGTATCGTATCCTACTTTCTGCCATTTGGCACTTTTCTCCAAATCAATTCGGACAGACTCATATGCTTTTCTAAATCTGTCTCTTAAACATTCCACAAAAACTACATGGCAAGGTAGTTCAGGGTCCATTCCTACGACTCCAAAAACTAGGTCAGCAGGCATTATCAAATCTTCTCCGAATACTAAAAGGTTCGGAGAACAATTTGTACTTGAATGTACTGTACTATTATAAGCATGTGTCACAAAATGACATTGCTCATCCCAGTCATCCATATGTTCATTAACGAGTGACTTTAGGACTTGGATGAGGGTTCTATTGAACCTTTCCACCAATCCGTCGCTTTGTGGTCTATACGGATTGGTTCTAGTCTTGCAAATAGCCAAGTACTCGCACATACCCTGCCAGAGATTTGATTCGAATTCTCTGCCTTGGTCACTGTGTAACATTAATGGTACACCGAAGCTTAGTACCCAACCTTTTACAAAAGCTTCGGCACAAGTAATTGCTTTGTGGTCCGGTAGTGGAAATACTTTAGTGTATTTCGTATAATAATCACACACTACCATCATACAGGTATTATCATTAGCGGTTGTATTAAATCCACTAATAATATCTACCCCGATTCTTGCGAATCTAACTCCGAAAAGTTCTTGGGATAGGGGAAGTTTGCCCATCCCGGGTCCGGGTTTGTTTTTACAACAATCCGGACAGGTGGTTACCCATCTTTGCAAGTCCCGTGTCATGCCAGGCCAATAGTATTTCTTGGAAAGTCGTGCTAGCGAGCGTTTCCTTCCGAAATGACCACTGCTCCGATGTCCATGACAGAAGTACATAATGTCATGTCTCATGGCATGTGGTATCACCACTTGCATGATTCTACCACCATTATTACATGGCTTCCAACGGTATAACACGCCTTTCCGGACTTCAAGCTCGGTCCATTGAGCAAGAAACCTTCTCATTTCTCGATTTTCCAGAGAGACCTCTGGTCTAACTGGACGTATACCCTTTGGTACTAATTGCAGTAGCTGTGCAGTTATCGAGTCAGCTTCCTGGAAATGTCGTATGTGATCCATAGACCAATCCAGTATACTGGCAACTAGGGGTACGAATGGTCTTCGAATCCCTGCTAACACTGCCTTATGAGCTCCACAATCAGTACAATCCGGATTATCACATTTCCGGATTGGTATTCGAGACAAAGCATCAGCATTTAAATGCTTAACTCCGGGTCTATGCTGAATCTGTTGATGTTCAAGCCCATATTCGGATAAATGGGCTAGCCATCGGCCTAACATGCCTTCAGCATCTCGGAAGTTCAGTAGCCACCTTAAAGAGGAATGATCCGTACGCAAAGTAAAGTTTGTTCCCCATAGAAAATGTTTGAACTTCTTGGTATATACGACTACTGCTAACAACTCTCTTTTGGTTGTGCAGTAATTGCGCTGGGTCTTGCTCAGTGTATTGCTGGCAAAGGCAATTGGCACTTCTCTCCCATTTTGGACTTGCGAGAGAGCTGCACCAATGCTATCATTACTAGCATCAGTATCCAGTATGAAATGATCCGTCTCATTCGGATATTGCAATACGGGAGTACTCGTGAACAGGTCTTTTAGCTTTTGGAAAGCGGTTTCCTGTTCACGCGTCCAAGGAAATTTTTCCTTGGTACTTCCTGGAGTCCAGTTAGCTATTGCTTGTAATGGGTAACTGACTCTAGAATAATTCGGAATAAATTCCCTGTAATAGGAACAGAATCCTAAAAAGGACCTCACTTCTTTGGGTGTTTTAGGTCTATTCCAATTCGTAACTGATTCGATTTTTTCCGGATCAGCCTTTATTCCTTCATCACTGATGATGCGGCCCAAATAATTTATGGACTTTCTAAACATGTGGCATTTCTTAGGTTTCAATTTGAGACCATTTGAAATAATACGTTCTAGTACCATTTTTAGGTTATTAGAACATTCTTCGAATGTTTTTCCGAAGACAATGACATCGTCTAGGTATACAAGACATCTTTTCCACAATAAATCACTTAGAATTGTTTCCATCATTGCTTCAAATGTTGCAGGTGCATTGCACAATCCAAACGGCATTACATTATATTGGAATAATCCAATATGACTTGAAAATGCAGTTTTCTCCATATCTGAAGGGTTCATTCCCACTTGCCAATAGCCTGATTGCAAGTCTAGGGTACAAAACCAACTGTTTCCTCCTAAGGAGTCAATGGTTTCATCTATTCTCGGTAATGGATACGAATTCTTTTTTGTTATTCCATTCAACTTCCTGTAGTCTATGCAGAAACGGATAGTACCGTCTTTTTTTGTTACCATACACACAGGACTACTCCATGGACTATTGGAAGGGACTATTACATCCTGTTCCAGCATCTTATTTATTTCATCCTCAGCTACTCTCTTTTTTGCTAAGGGTAACCGTCTATACGGTATCTTAAAGGGTTCGGCATCCCCAGTATCTATTTTATGTAATACCTTATTTGTCGTACCTAGTTTTTCACCAGGTTTGGCAAAGGCAGTATGATACTGACAGAGCATATCATAGAACTCTTTCCGGTGTTCCGGATCTTCTAATGAAGTTTCTTCATACAACTTAAGTAAGTCTTCCGAAATTTCATCATCTCCTGTTACCTTCTGTAAGCTTAGCTTACTATCCGTTACAGTTTCCGAAAGGGTCACGTTTCCAAAAACTTGTCCCTTTTTCAAGTAGATAGTAGTGTTTCCAGTATTGGAGACAGGTACTACCGACCAGGATGCATTCGCTACTATCGTGTCTACAGAATTTAATCCAATACCTGACAAAGTAACTACATCCGGTTCTATTACTGCAGGTTTGTTACGCATTGCAGGATCACTTCTTACAAGCACATCACAGGCTACTCCCGGAGGGATTCGCACAGTGTGTGCCACACTAGCCATACTGCTCACTTGTCTCAGTGCACATCTAACCTTTACGGGGTACGGGTATCTCACACTCAACACTCCTGTTTGGGGTTCCAATACAGCACCATACAGGGATGCGAAATCCAACCCGAGTATCCCCTCATCTGCTATATCCGCAACGGTGGCGCTCATGACATAGTCATGTATACCATCTAACTGTAGTCTCACACAAGTTCTACCATACGTTTGCAAGGTACTGCCGTCGGCCGTCTGAGCACTTCCTCCCGATTTGAGAGTATCATGTTCATCCGGTATAAGGTCGTAGAACCCCTTGGAGATACAAGAGTGGCTAGCTCCCGTATCCACAAGGAATTCGGCAGACCTTCCGTTAACAGTAAGGCAAACATACCACCGCCTTCCGTTTAGAACAGAGGGCATGTCCGTGACAATCGGAACGTCATTTTTCACACCAGGAGTCAATCCACATCCTTTTAAGAATTCCAGACAAGGATGACCCGGGGGCAGGTGGGCACCACAGACCTTGGCTAACGAATAGCCGCCTGCCTCGTTACTGATATTGGGTTTCCCCTGTGCTCCCATAGCACCTGTTATATCAGCTTCCCTAACCTTCCGGGTGTCTACAACCACCTCGGTGTTAGGCGATCTTGTTACTTCATGTGAACTATCATCACGGATGGTGATATCATGGCAAGATTTGTCACTGGGATCCCCTTCTTTGCCCCTCGGGAGACCCCTCCTTAGTTTTCCTCTGTACTTACTCCAGAGACACTCTCCTGTCTACGAGGGACAGGTTTTTCAGCCATACATTCTGGAGCATAATGCCCCAGTTTCTGGCATCTGAAACATCTCCTCTGGGATTTGTCAACTCTCGGTCTCTTTAGAGCTTCTGTTAATCCGGCTAATAATGTTTCCATCATGTTAGTCGGAGCAACAGTGGCTGCTACAGTTGGGTTCGCCGTAGAGGCTACAATGCCAGGTTGAGTTGATCCGGAAGCTGTTTTACCAGCAACTGATCCTCCTCTCCCTCTCGAATGTACTTTCCTATACCGCTTTTGTCGGTAATATTTTCCAGCTACATGCACTGAACCAATATAATCTCCGTTTTCATCGGAGACATATTCATCATTCTCATCCACTTCATTCGATTCAACCGGAGCTAATTGGGAAGTATCGTATACCGGAGCAGGTGTACCTCCGTATTGGAATGGAGCTGCTCTTATTGGATTAGGTCCGAGACCTACTAGACGTTTCTTCATGTCATGTCCATCGATTGCTATGAACAGATCACTGAAGGAAGTGTCATCTTTCCAAGAGTCCCAGACCACTTGCTTGTGATCCGGATCACGCAATCCACTGTAGAATTGTATAAACAATTCTTGTAGATAACAATCATCATCATGAGCCCAATTTGGACGTGCTTTCGAAAGCAAGTCCTGTAGCTCCAAACCAAAGACTTTGTGTGATTCTTTAGGTTTTTGTGTCCTCTTCTTAAAGCTTACCCACGGATCTTCTCTAACGATTGATCCGAAAAGGTATGCGGCACATTCGACCAATTGATCATAGGTACCATATATTCCGTAAGCTGCTCTCCATTGGTTGAGAGCTACTTTTCCGCCTTTATTTAACCAACAAATCAAATATGGCAGAGCTTCTTCTTTTGTCCAGCCACTACAATTGACTTCGTCAACAAAAGCTTGATACCTGTCCTTCCATGGATCATTAGAATCATATGGAGGGGGTATCCGTGCCTGCCTACGTGCCGGATTATTACATCCGCGTAGTCTATCTGCTTCTCGCATGCTCCAGTTCATGACTTCCATGCCGTCTGCTCCCTTTCGGTAGCAGTCAATGCCAAGGTTTTGTATACATTGGCTTCTATCAAAGATGGTTTGCATCCCTGCAGGCATAGAAGTTCTCCTGTTAGGTTTCCTGCCATCTCCTCCTGATCCTGATCCTCCGAATCCGGATCCTCCTGGGCCGCCTGGAGGGTTTCCTCCTGGTGGACCATTATTATTATAGCCTCCAGATGAACCACCAGGGTATCCACTATTGTGACCGGTGTTTCCAGAAGAAGCATATCTAGGGTAAGAATCATTTTGATTCCATCCCTGGTTATAGCTATTACCATTCTGATAATTGCCACTTCCCGATGGATTATAATTATTTCTATATCCATAGGAAGATGTTCTCGGTTGGTACGTACCGCCGTTGATATTGTTTTGTGGCGGATTTGGTCTCGGAAAACGTCCATCAGTAGGACCATTACCAGAACCTGGGGGTGGATTCGGTAATCTTGGTACTGCTGGTGTACTGTGGCCGGGTTGGGGGAA
This sequence comes from Acholoe squamosa, assembly GCA_949317995.1. NCBI lineage: Eukaryota > Metazoa > Annelida > Polychaeta > Phyllodocida > Polynoidae > Acholoe > Acholoe squamosa. Next base: position 48,798,830 of record OX439038.1, read on the forward strand.
ATATGAAGGTGGTGTCAACATATGTCTCATTGGTCCGGGTGCTCTTGGTTGTGCCACGGGTGAATTATTATTATTCCCTGTAGCACCATCGTGAGTCGCTTTGATTTTGTGACTCAAATCTGGTATGGGTGGTGCTGGTCCTATCGTATCCAGCATTGGAACTACTGGTTTAGATGCGGTTCCATTTACTGCAGCATTATCCGGTTTCTTATAGATTCCGGATACCACATTCTTGTCAGCCCCATCATCAACGAATGGGCTGTATCTAATTGGGGTTGCATCTTTAGATGTCTTTCCCAACATTGTAGATACCACAGCTGGGTCTATATTACCTATAGTTAACTGGGCTGCTTCTACATATTTATCTAGAGTTATTGCAGTGGCCTGCAATTCCTGAAGCTCATTCGTGAGTTTCTGTCTATCCTCCTCCAGTTGTTTGTTGTAAGCTATGATGCCTACCCGGATGGTTTCATTATCTTCAGCTTGTTTACTGCACTGAAGTTTCAATTTATCCAACTCCTCCTGATAATGGCGAATTTCGGATTCGAATTTTGTCTTATCAAGGTTTAGTTGGTCGTTCGTATCTATGTATGTTTGGATACGAATGTGCCTATTATCATATTCTTTATTGAATGAATCTCTCATAGATTGAAGTTTTAGTTCTTCACTCTCGAGTTCTTTCATGTACTCGCTCCTTCTGGCTTCGAATTCCTTTCGCATGCCAGTTAGGTCCTCTTCCATTTGAAGTTTTTCATGCAATACTTCATCCTTAGCTTTGACCAAGGTATTTAAATTCTCGTTCAAAGTTACATAAGTTTCATTCAACAACAGGACATCCGGTCGTTTTAATTCTTCACCTTCCGGTACCGCATAGGTTAAGTCGCCATCTATAGCGCTATAATCTAATATTGGTAATTCGGGCCTGGGTAACCTATAAGGTAGTTCTCCGAATGTTACCCTTTTTCGCATTGGTGCCGGATGTTCTGGGTTAGTACTACCACCGACTTCGAACATCGAATCACATAATTCGTCAACAATTGAATGCTGGCCTATTAAGTTACTATGTCTCTGTATGGACTGTTCGCGTCGTACAGAGTCTGGCAGATTCTCTTCACTATCATTATAGTGGGGTCCGGGATCTCTCCAGGATGCTGATTCTGCATCTTGTGAGTCCGAATGGGCTTGGAGCATTAGCGATCCATTTCCATTCTCTTGGGCAAGTGATTGCCCTGCTGGGTTAGCTTCCCTAAGGGTGTCTAACCCATGTACTAGCCGTTCGGACGTTATAACGTCCGGGCTATACACCAGAATTAACTGGTCACGGCACCAGTGTAAGGATTTGTGGCCTTACGGACCTGGGGGGTTCGGGTCTTACGATTCGGAAAGAAAGAGTAAGACAGTATTCCAAGTGTATGCCAACGGTTAGGTTTATTACTTAATGCACACTCACGGCTGCCGAATGATATCAAAGAGGCAGCTAATATTAAAAGACAGTGGTTTACATAGTGTGGAGGCCAGAAGGGCCTCTGACGTAGCGGCTGAGCCCTGGGCTTTATATACGGACCCAGGTGTTCGTCGTCAGATGTCCCCACAGACCCGGATCGGTGCTGCCACCTATCCGGAACCTGAGGAACGTCCGACGACTCGACTCACCCGCCACGTCAGACGGTACCCAACTCCTATGGTTTAGTAAAGTGTACCTCTACAGTTGTAACGGCAATAATTCTGGGTCAACAAGGTAAAAGGTACATCTGCGAAACCCCTCATGCAGGTACCTTTTGCCATGTTGACTCAGATGACATTTTGTAGCTCACCATTTATAATTACTCCTCGCCCTATGACGAAACAGGTGCTTGATTCAGAATGGAAGTAAGAAAATCTCAAAATCTCCATGACAACAGCACCTTTAATACATACCTTTTTGCTTGGATCGGAATTCCTTGTCATAGATATGGTAGGCATGAGCATGTGCCTTCAGCAGATTATGCCCAACAATGTAGCTATTGTTGCCATAGCCCTTCATTCCTGGAGCCTTAGAGCCTGAACCATGTCCCAGATAGGCCACTACCCATGGCTCATTGATGGTAATCCAATACTTAACCTGTAAGAAGGTAAAACATTGCTGAATATTTGAAGGCCATTAATTCTTATCATTTATATTGATTGAGTTCATTGCATATACTATGACACTTTACAAGTAATGCATTAAGAACTGCATAATGATTGAACGCTGTATACGATTTGTGGACATGGAGAATATGGTTTTGGATAAAACGCTAGATATTTTTTTGATATAAAGGTTCCAAATTTGGAATGTGAAAAGAATGTTTTGGAGCCAATCCCTCTTCGTAAGGGGTTTTGTGAGGCAAAATACCCTAGCTTTGCCGAAAGCAAGGATTTCTGATTTATGCTACCACTACACATAGGCCTATATATGAATCTGTCAAAAATCATTACCAACTTTTCCCACACTCGACCCTGTACCCGTGGCAAAATTCCTACAAGACTAGGGCGTCTATAGAGAAGGAATAAAGGAAAATAAAATAAAAGCCTTAATGATAAACCTATGACTCTTGCCTCTGCACACACCAATTGAATGCAATAAAACGTTAAGCAAATGCTATCCTCTGACAGCTCTATTGAATCATACCTTGTTGCCAAAGAGCTCAAAACATGTTCTTGAGTAATTGGCAAATGGCTCCAGAATGGCATCCTCATTGAGCCACCCACCCTGGTCCTGGAGAGCCTGGGGCAGATCCCAGTGGTACAGGGTGACAAGAGGCTGGATATTATTGGCGAGTAGATCATCAATCAGATTGTTGTAGTAGGCTACACCCTTAGCCAGTGGTGTCGTGCCTGTGCCATTAGGGAACAACCTGGCCCAGGCAATGGAGAACCTGTAGCTGTTGGCCTGAAGTGAAAAAAGGTAAGTTCAAAATATGAAATATTGACAAAGCTATGTTGCCCTTTCATTGTAATTTTGAGAGAAAAAAATGATAATGCATTCTGATATTTTTGACATAAAATGCTTGGTCTGCAGTTTCTGTGTACTTTTTCAACACATTACCTTCATATTTTTGATTATCTTGACATCATCCTTGTATTTGTGATAACTGTCACACGCCACATCACCGTTGGTCCCATCTCGGATGGTTCCAGGCTTCCTGACAAATCTATCCCAGATACTTTCACCCTTGCCTAGAATAAGGGGAAACACATTCAGGTGTGGTAAATACTTTTGTTTCACAACCTCTCAGGTACTATATGTTACTTATCATACTCACAAATGTAAGCCAACAGAATGACAAACGAGCCCTGTGGGCGGGAAATCATGATTTATGAACGGTCTGAATCAAACAATACTTACCATCCTCATTCCAGGCACCTTCTATCTGGTAAGAGGCAGTAGCACTGCCCCATATGAAATCTTTAGGGAATGTATCATACAAAAAAGGACTGTCATCATACACCCTACTCACTGTCCCCGGCACTAGGGCCACCACTGGTAATAGTAACAAGAGAAGCCTCATGGCTCCTGTTTGGTCTCTCTCCTTGTGTTAGACTGTCTCCTCAATTACCAGAGGTCTGCTATATATCTAGAGATTATAAAGGACAGAATGGCAGAGCACACCTCTGTCACATTATGTAATGCAGAAGGTAATCTGAAAGCTCAGCCAGGTAATTTTGATAATGCTTGTTGTGAGATTTTATTAAGATCATAAGGCAGGATTAGCCCTCTGACCCGAGAGATAATGTAGCTAGGTAGACATTATTTGGTGGATGAGCTCAGATGGCAATTCTGATCCAAAGTAGGATGTAGAAATATGAAATCTTTAGGGAATGTATCATACAAAAAAGGACTGTCATCATACACCCTACTCACTGTCCCCGGCACTAGGGCCACCACTGGTAATAGTAACAAGAGAAGCCTCATGGCTCCTGTTTGGTCTCTCTCCTTGTGTTAGACTGTCTCCTCAATTACCAGAGGTCTGCTATATATCTAGAGATTATAAAGGACAGAATGGCAGAGCACACCTCTGTCACATTATGTAATGCAGAAGGTAATCTGAAAGCTCAGCCAGGTAATTTTGATAATGCTTGTTGTGAGATTTTATTAAGATCATAAGGCAGGATTAGCCCTCTGACCCGAGAGATAATGTAGCTAGGTAGACATTATTTGGTGGATGAGCTCAGATGGCAATTCTGATCCAAAGTAGGATGTAGAAATACAGTCTCTTTCAAAAGGTAGAGGTAGGTAAATATACACAGGAGGAAATTGAGTGGACTGGTAGGTGCATGATTACGATGCAAAGGTGCCATCACATGACAATGGGTGTACTATGAAGACCCATAAGTATTATTTTGATTAAACTGGATGCAGTCCTTAATTATGCGTTTTGCTGGTTCACTTTATAAGAAACAGGTCAAAACAGCTTTCCCAGAACTAACTTTATACAGTTACTATGGGGGGGGGGCTGTGCCATGCTTTACAGCTGACTGGCTATACAGAACAACCCCCCATTCTTTGTACTGGGTTTTGGCCAAAAAAGTAAGACAAAGTGGTGCGCAATGATGGAGTTTGATGGTAAACGCATTAAATCTGAGAATAGTATGAGAAAGTTAAACATATTTTTTATGTACAATTTGCAGGGATTGTCAAAATTTGATATGGAAGGTTTAGAAAAAGAGAGGTTTGTAAGAGCTGTCCATTTTCTCTACACATCTCTAAGTAAATTTATTTATGTAATGAAGAACTTTAGGATAGTTGTTGAAATGGAATGCATGTAAACAATTTGAGATGTTTCTAATAGGCAGTTTTTGATTAATGTCCATTTTTGTATTTGAGTATAAGGCCATATAGGAAATAGGGTGTTGTTTCAAGAACAGATACTAGGTTGTGTACCTTACTGTTGTAGAAAGACAAAAAGGTTGTTTTTTTTGGTACTGTTTCTATGTAATGTGAAGTCAGTATGGCTGTATTTATTACTAATGTTGGAATGAGAAACAGGTAGCTGTTATTGCAAAATAATAGTATGAGGTGAAACATGGTAGGTTCTTATGGCCTTGAAATCCTCTACAACAAAGGTTGATGCAAATGAGTTGTGTTGATGAACCAAATATGGTAAATGGAAGTGGGCGCTCACTCTCCCTACTTAGTACATAAGTGTAAACTAAAAGACGTGTTATGTTAATATCCTGCAGCAAAATGTTTTAAGATTATGTTGGGGGAGCAGGCAGGAATAGACGCACTATCATATAAGGGCACACAAATGGCTTCGTACTTTGTTACACATATATATGGGCATGGGTGAGTTTTAAGGGCTCTAGATAGGTTTGCCCTCAAGAACATTTTTCTATGCATAAATAGGCTAATGTACAATTGAACTAGATTTATCACACATCAATGTGATTGTATTGAATACTTCTTTCGAATGAATTCCATTTTATGAGGATTTGATACTTTTGGAAGCTGAATGAAACAAAAATGTTCTTTTTTAACAGCCTTATGGGAGTGAAAATTAATACAATTTACCAATTTGTTCATTGGAGACAAATTTTCAAGTCATTATCCGGGGATGTTTTTTTTCGGTTAGTTGATACCCCAATAATTAAGGTCTCCAGAGCATTTCAAAGTTGCCTCATTGATAAAAGCTTGAGAAATGCTTATTCACCCCTATTATCACCCATTTTTTAAGATTTTTTTTTTTTGCATTTTCTTACCAACTAGGCAGATCTCAGTAAGAGCGTATACACCTGTATCATGCTACAGCTGTAGATTGATGTTAAGATATCAGTAAGGCTGTCTATAACTATAGGGTTGGACTGATGCAATCCTGGTTTTTCCCCCACTTTCTCTGCTCTCTTGTTCCACGGCCCCCCATACTGGTAACTGGTTACCATTTGAACTGCTTTCACTTAGAATTGCTGTCTAGTTAGAATTAGAATTTGTAAACTATTATTGTGTCACCCTATCTAGTAATACTCCCCATGTAAGTCAGAGACTAGGGCAGGTTCACTTCAAATCGGCCACATATTTGCAGAAATAAGTGTGTAGTTGAATTTTACCAGCAAGGCTATTATCAACATTACCACACTCCCCACGCGTATGAATTGGAGAATATCCAGTGTACTATTGGTGCTCCCACATGGGCCATTTATTCACCACCCTGACAGATATTCCCTTCAAATCCTGTCACCTGGGGATTCTATATATGATGTCAAAGGTTATCACAATCATTTTTGCTAATGAGATAAGGTTGCTGGCGTCATTTAAGTATACATCTTTTGAGAAGAATTTACCCAAATGTGAGCTACAAAGTATGGTTTCATTTTACATAGAAATTGGGTATGCAAGTTGTTATCAACCATCGCAGATTTGCAAGTGTTCATAGGCAATGTTTGCCCACAGGTAACCACCCTGTGGCTTTATATAGTGATCTACTGCCCTGGCCTACCACCCCGCTACCACCCCACTGCAGGAGGGGGTCCATGTATGAGAGCCCTCCTTAATATGGGGCTTTATCTCCAATACATTGCAAATTCAAAGTCCATAATCTAAGATAATTTCGGTTCCAGTCGGGATAGACAGGGGCAGATCCAAGGGGGGGGGGCTAGGGGGCATGTGTCCTGAGAATGGGTCAAGCTATGACCCTAACTGTAGGAAATTGGGTCTGGGAACCCAAGTTTCCTGGCTGTGCCCCCCTAGACCGCCCCTTCTGGATCCGCCCCTGATATAGACAGAAGTCCAATGGTTTTATAATGCCTGTAAAGTTATGCATCAGCCCAAATAGGTATAACAAAATTTACATGTATTTTGAAATGAGGTGTGGTAATACTACCACTATGTGGGCGACTTGAGTTAAACCTACCCTATCGATCTGCTAATATATTTTACCAGCAGCCAGCAAGTATAGGACGGTAACTCCACCTCGTGGACGCGAGTGGTAGCATGCACTTGCCACGAGGTGGTGCTACGTTCATGTCACGAGATCTTTTAACTGTTTAGTGAGGGGCCATCCATAAATGATGTTATGGAAAATTTGACCACTTTTTACCCCCCCCTACCCCCCCTTGTCATGTTTTTGTTGCCAATTTTGCAATGCTGAAGGTATATAGAAAATTAATTTCGTCATGCCGGGCCTGACCCCCCCTCCCCCTCCAATATAACGTCATTTGGGGATGGCCCCTGAGAGCTTGAAATGATTTCAGGGGAATGACATTTGTAAATGAAGAGTTTGGTTCCAAAACGCAATTAATGCCATTTTGAAAAAAGAGATCAATATTTAAAAAGCCTACAGATCAGAGATACTTGAGTGTAATACAAAAACTATTTTCTTTGAAAAATATAATTTGCGGGTGCCCAGATTTTGTTTGATAAAAATTTCATCATGATAGCATGAAAACTAACTTCAGGGGAGCAATACAAAAATGGGTATGTGATGAAAATCTGGAATGGATTTATTGCGTTTTGGAACCAAACTCAAATCCTAATGGACTATCATAAATGATAACAGAGCTTACTTATATCCCATTTTTATAGACCTGTACTACCTATAACGGGCTTGAATCGGTGTTTTCCAAGAGAAACTGAAATACTACATGTATAGGATTAGTCTAAAAATGTCTCGGGTGTAGTCAAAGTAAATATAGGCCTACATTTGCCTTAATGATGTAGTGGCATCGAACAAGTTGTTATCTTTTTAAGTTTTATCTTGATTACATTCAATTTTATCATAGATTATCTGATACTAATCTCATTATCACTTGATCTACGATTATACCCGGAGAACTCCAATTGTGAAATCAACTTTGGATCACTCGAAGTACCTCATGTGGATCAAAGTTCACAAGGGTAGACTACTGATGAGTACAGAATCCAATCTCTGTCAATAAAAAGTGTGATAGACCTACACTCAACAATTGTCATAATCTCTTGAAAGTGAGTATTGCAATGCGTTTAAGATGGAATTAATTTTCCATATACCTTTAGCATTGCGAAATTGGCAAAAAAACAGGACGGGGGGGGTTAAAAAATGGTCCATGGCGTCATTTGTACGCCACCCCATGACATATATGGCATATCTATCACAAAACAGTAGCCATTGTGGAGTGGTTCACTCGGGACAAGACAACTCAAATCTAGCCATCCTTAATGGCCTTTGATAAGCAGAGCGAAGACTGAGGGTCTTGGCACAGACGTCCCCCAGGCAACTTTCGTGTCATGTCCTGTCCTCTTAGGGAATATTCAACTGATTGATACATACATGTACAGCAAAAAGGGATAGCGCATAAAAAAAAATAAGATCATGAAACAACCATACAGGAATGGATAAGTAGTGTTCTGTAAAATGTAAGAACTGACCTTTTAAAATCGGATTAATGCTCATCAGGTTTGATATTCGAATACCTATTGGAGGAATAAAGCAAAGTGTCAAAGTGTCAACATGGTACCTCGCTTAGGCGCACCCACATGTAAGACACTTCATAAGTTGAAGGAGATTCTATAGGTTGCTAAAAGGCCCACCAACTATCGCCCATCCTGTAAAGCGCACTATTAGTCCAGGCAATGTAGGGTTTTACCACAAACTACCTGCAATACAAATGATTTTACCACCATACATTTCTTTGATGGCCCTACAAAGACATACTAAAAATCCTCAGCTGTACTGATGGTGGAAATATGGTATATTTGCATAATTGTGTTAGGACCCTCTCCAGCAAATTGATAGACAAGTATATTATGCTAATGGTGCTAATGATCAACACTTATGGCCAAATTAAAAGCCAAAATCATTCCTCTGGACATTAGCAATAACTCTGTGTGATAATCATGTGAAGTGATATGTTAAGTTTCTAATTTGTATATAATTACCATATAAAATGTATACATAAAGTAAGCAGTCTCACAATATACTGATTGTTTAATTGTATAAAGTTACATGTCATTATTGATATGAGTCACTTATCAGGGGCGGATCAAAGGGGGGCCTAGAGGGCACGTCCCCCCCCCCTTTGTAGACAACCTGAAAGTGGGCCTGGCTATGACTTTTAACTGTAGGAAATAGGGTGAGGGGCTCTGGCTGTGCCCCCCCTGGACCCAATTTTCCTGGCTGTGCCCCCCTGACCACCCCTTCTAGATCCGCTCCTGCTCATATCATAAACCAATACTGTATTTTTAAAATAATTCATTAAAAACACAGATACCCATAGTTGCAGGTGTAGTACATAAGAACTCTTTTACCCCAAAGGCTGCTGCTGCCTCAGGCACATCTGAAATGCCCTGAAATGTCACTGCTGCCTCAGGGAAACATCATTGGAATGCTGAAAAGGCAGCACTACCATATTGCTTGCATCCTTATATATATAAGAAAAATCATTACTCTTTTACCAATATAACAGCGTTTCTACATGAATACACATGTTTCCTCCTTAAAAAAGTCCAAAAACCCATAGTAACTTATTTTCTTTTTCAACCTTCCAAGCTACTTATTTAGGGCAGCATGATATGCCCATTCTGCTGGCCATGGGCAAAGAGCCAGGAGTTAGGGGTCAAATCACTTCTGTGAGGGCTGGCAGTTAAAGGTTTAAACTAATCATTGCAAGATTATCATCATGCAAAGCTAGATTTAAGTTTCATAAAGTTCGCATTATTATCAAAAGATTCTGTTGCAAAAGGTGTGTGGCAGAGATATAGCATATTGGGTGTCTAAAAGTATTCTTTGAAAGTTGATGACTATAAAAGCATAAGTGACGATGGACCTTCATTGAAGTCCCTTACGACACTTATCAGTGCTACACTATAAAAAGTTACTATAAGGTTACTTTAAATGTACAGAGAGTCACAGAATAACCATTTTACTGTGAGCCTGTGTAAACCAATATCGCAAAGAACAAATATTGGTGGTTTTAAAATCTAAGTTTCCAATATCTTTTCTTTCCTATATGTGATATTATATGTAAATTTAACAAAACCCTTGTTTTTCTCTTTTCCCCTAAGGGGAGTTGAAACTAAGGACTTTCTAATTCACTGATCATTCCTTCAATTCGAGACCTCTTCTAACAGTATATCATCATTTCAATCATTTCATAAGTATCATGATTTAAGACTAGTCATCCTTTGAGATGTAAGTAATTGTGTAAACTCCCAAGGGAAGCATCAGAGAATTTATAAAATGACTTGTTAGAGTGCACTGTGGTAAGAGGGCTATATGTAGAAACTATATTCCCACCACATGCACAACTTAGGACTTTTAATATGTCATTTTGGGGACATTAAGGAAATGCATTGTGGTGAAAAAAATTGTATTGCAGTCAGTTTGAGCTAAGGCCTATTTTTGAGCAACATTGCCTGGACTATATATAGGGTCTCTTCTGAGGTACAAGCCACGCTTTATATACGGGCATTACTTCCCCCTCCGAACACTATGCTTGAGAATACCTGTCACAAGTTGCCATGTATCATTTTAGCATTTGTGCCAGCAAAAGGTTTACTGAAAAAGAAAAAAAAAGAAATTTGAAGAAAGAATTAAACACTCATCTTGTTATAAAATCAGGCCAAATAAAAATAAAGGTTTGTTTCCAGTCACCCGACCGACCCAAGCAAAACAAGGCTGACACATTTTTTTTATTTGAAAATAAAATTTTAGAGAACTTTAAAAAAATTGTAGCAATCAGATATTTCATTCCACTATCTAAGGGTCATATAGTTGGTATTTGTGTTCTTGAAAATTACTGAGCCCCAAAGAGAGAGAGAGAGAGAGAGAGAGAGAGAGAGAGACAGACAGAGAGAGACAGACAGAGAGAGAGAGACGGAGAGAGAGAGAGGGAGACAGACAGACAGATGGACGGACAGACGGACGGACAGAGAGACAGAGCAGGGAGGGTAAAAGGTTTGTAGGGTGAGTATAGTGGAGAGACACGGAAACGGAGAGAGAAGGGAAGGCGAAAAGAAGAGACAGACAGTCTCTAATGTATGCAGTAGATCTACACCGTACGACATCATTGATTTAAGTACACAGAAAAAAATAATGTTCAAAATCTTAGTCAGATGTTAGTCAAAAAGGCTAACTTTCTAACAATACCTAGTCAAAAGCATTTGCCTAAGTGTCCAAGTTTTTCTTAGTCAAATATGACTAACCATTGTCTTAGTCAAATACGACCAACTTGCCTTGGCTTGCCTGATTTTGACTAAGATTCCTCAGTGGTTTTGACTAAGTATGCAATCTAATAATGGTGAGTGTAAGCTCTGTATAGGACCACATCCCACAAATAATCATCTCATCATTTAGGAAGCATACATGTGAAATGCCTCACATAAATTTCATTAGAGCCCCGGAGTCAATTTCTCTGGGTTTCCCACAAAGAAGCAGATACATCTGTGGATATTTTACTTATCTAGATTCCCACAGACAAGGTGTAATATCTGTCTACCTAGTTTATTTAACAAATCATTAACCCGTGTGTTCACAAATCATTAACTCGTGTGTGTTAGCAAAGGCTAATAACACTTGGCCTACGGCCTCGTGTCATTATCCTTCACTAACACACACTCGTCATGAGTTATCCATTGGTTACTTGTTCAATACATGTATTGCAGCATGAATTCAGCCCTGGCTGCATTCGTGTACTATGACAGGAAAATGGTAGTGCCCACCAACCCCTTATAAGTATAGCACTTAAGGGGTTGAGGGGTTGAAGCATGTATTTAGATCTCACCATTCAGAGAGTGGCTACCGTATTGGCCTGTTTTAGCGCCGGGGTGCTCATAAATTTCAAGTAGGCTCTACCCCCGGTGCTTATTCAAAACCGACGCTTAATTATTTAAGGCTTGAATTATAGTGTATTTTAAAATTTGAGTACCCCCATACTCCCTTCTTTTTCAAGACCAGTGCTTATTCAAGACCGGCGCTCATTCAAAGACCCGGCGCTTATACAGGCCAATATACGGTAAATACATGTACCAGTCACAGCTGTCTCTGGGTGTCGATAGAGTTTGCATCTATACTATGGACTGTGTCTAGTTGATACCAAGTGATATAGGTATACTAGGTGTAGCAGAACGAGTGGGAGGGGGTGCTCTCTTTCCCCAGCCTTTGACGGGGGGGCGGTGTCTTTGCCCCCTTTTCCGCATTCCATAGATGCACCCCCCCCAACATTTCACAGTGATGCACATGTAATGTTTAGAATTCCCATGTAGCAAGCCCGCTCGGGGCCAAATTGGTTTTACCCGGAATAAGGTGGTTCAAAGCGGTCAGTATTCAGTACATGGGTTTTAGGTTCGGCAGATGCTGGGTTTCCAGTCAGGGCCACACAGGGCAGCCCAAATCGGGCAAACCCACTTGAGCCCGTTGGGCTTCCAACGGGTTTTGTCCTCAGCATACGGTCTGGGCCACATTGGGCCACCCGATTGGGGCACTGGTCAGCTTTAAAATGGGAAACCACAATGGGCCCAGGATGGTTTCAAAATGGGCATCCCAAGATGGATACTTAGCTACATAAAGTCTTCCCAGTCTGGGGTGAGAGTGGGTTTGGACAGGGCAGCCTCATCTTCTGAACTGTTCTAAACTCTGTGATGAGTGTTCCACCTCCCTCTCTCTTTTTTGTTCGTCCCTCCCCTATCCATCCCCTACCCCTTCCATCTCCTCCTCATTCCACTCAACCTGCCCTGCCCTTTCCCCCTCTCACCCCGCTCTGCCCTGCCCTTCTGTCACCCTGCCCTCCCTGGGCCTCCCTAGCCCACTTAAAAGGGTCTATTTCTCCTCTTTCCTATCCCCTCAGGATGTGTGTGGTGCACATATGTGCAGGCACTGACACATTCCTCTGTGAATTTGTGTAATAAGGATCTCACCATGAATATGACCTTAGCTGTTGAAATGGCGTTAAACATCTATTACTCACTCACTCTCACTCCCAGCCCTCACCCTGCCTTGCCCTGCCCTCCTCTCACCCTGCCCTGCCCTGCTCTCACCCTGCCCTGCCCTGCTCTCCCCCTGCCCTGCCCTACTCTCATCCTGCCCTGCCCTCCTCTCACCCTGCCCTGCCCTGGTCTCACCCTTGCCCTGCCCTGCTCTCACCCTGCCCTGACCTGCTCTCGCCCTGCCATGCCCAGCTCTCACCCTGCCATGCCCTACTCTCAGCCTGCACTGCCCTGGCATCTCCTTCGCTCACATGCCCTGCCCTGCCCTGCTCTCACCCTGCCCTGCCCTGCTCTTACCCTGCCCTGCTCTCACCCTGCCCTGCCCTCTCACCCTGCCCTGTCCTACTCTCACCCTGCACTGCCCTGGCATCTCCTTTGCTTACATGCCCTGCCCTGCTCTCACCCTGCCCTGCCCTGCCCTCATCTCACCCTGCCTTGCCCTCTTCTCACCCTGCCCTGCCCTCCTCTCACCCTGCCCTGCCCTCCCCCCTCCCTTCCCTCCACCACTGCTGTAGGACACTTTCCCTATACCATCAATACACAGGTAGGTTCATAGTAGGGATCCAGATATTTCATGTAAAAGGCAACACTGACTAGTCCTGGAAAGAACAGTTTCATGTCTTTCTTTGTACTAGTAGGCTTGCAAGGTGTATTTGTGGTGTGGGGGCAAACAGGTCCCACACTTGGCCAGGTATAAGAGGACTATATATAGAGGCAATTGAGAAACCAAAAATATCCCCTGCCCCTGTAGGCCAGTCCATGGCAGACTCACTACAAAGTGGTTTCACAGCACTCCAGGCAGAATTCTACTACCCATACCAAACTTATTTCTTTTAGACATAGGACAACTGGAATAGACTACTAAATTTGATATGAAGTAATAATGTGCAGACTTTCTCATAGTCTGGAAATACTTAGATGTTTCTAGTCAAAAGTGCAAACCAAGGTCATCTGAGTAGTAGTGGAATGGCAACACCATTTCTATTGCACTGAACTTGGAACAAGAGCAGATATGCAGAGGTACAGTCAAGCCGGGAGGCGTGGCGCAGTCGGTAGCGCGTCCGCTCACAGGCCGTAAGGTCGTGGGTTCGGTTCCCGGCCCGGCCGGGGCATAGTGGTGGTTCCAAACGTCGCCGTAAGGTGTCATTTGAGTTCCTCCCTGCTCTGGCTAGGCTGTGCTGGAAAGTCTCTCGGCGGTCATGGCAGACAAATGACTTGAAACAGGCCTGTCCATCTGTCACTATGCCTATGTAGTGACGGATGTTAAAGAACCATTGCCTCGGTAAATGTGTAGGGGCGTGATTTCTACCTTAGCTCCCTCTAGTGTACGGGTCCGGGTTTCACGCCACGGGACCTCTCACCCTTGACGTGTCCAAAGGGCACATAGGTGAGGTTAAAATTCAAAGCAAGCAAGTACAGTCATTATGAACTTGAAGGCTCTCTTCTCTACTCCTACATAGGGAATGAGTGGGGGAAGATTGAGGCCAGAATGTCACTTTAATGAATCAAAGTGCCTTGTGTTGGCTGAATGAGTTCGATTCAAATGAATGGTACTGCTCTGCCTTTCCACTTGGGTAGATATTGCACTTACTGCTTTGGTGATGGGGGGGGGGGGTTTAGATTAGCTCAAGGATTTGTTGCTTATTGACTTTAAAAAAAAAAGAAAAGATTTTGGATAAATTTCTCAAAAAGAATTTTTAACATGTCACCACTAATTTTTCATCAAATCGGGCAGCCCACTTTAGGCCACACCAAAAACCCATGTTAAACTCACTTTGAGCCCAAATCGGTGAGCCCAATTTCAAACAGATCTGTGCCCGAATCGGTTAGCCCAGTGTGGCCCAGACCCTTTGCTGAGGACAAAACCCATCGGGCGCCCACTGTGTTAACCCAGTGTGGCCCACATCAGGAGCCCGCTCTGGCCCAGACTCGGGCCACACCATTTTTGCTACCTGGGTTGTCAACCCTCCAAAATCTCACTCATCGAACGCCTTGTCTACCCTTTCCCCACCGCCTTCACTACCCCAGTCCCTACATCAGATTGTCGTTAATAGGCTACCCCTGGAAGATATAACTGATTTAAATCAATACGCTGATTATATTGACCAGCTAGAATGTATTAAGAAGATGGGTACTATAGGTATGCCTAAGGTAATATTGATTGTTTTGAATAAATAGGAAAGGAAAGGTAACAAAAGCCGTAGACAGAACGTTGAGAAATTAGAAAGATAGCTAAATATACATATATGTCCATCAATATTTCTTGCCCATTTGTCGTGATAATGTATGGATAATTGGCCATAGCGACGAGAACCTAGCCATGGCTACAATTGCGCATCATGCTGAATCCTTATAAGGTTTAAAATGAGCATGATACAATGATTCAGTTCTGGTGAGTTACTCGCCAACACTATATTACTCTTTGATGACGACAAAAGGAACATTAAGCTGGAGGCATAATGCTGGCCTTGGGGCCATCCATAAATGACGTCACACGAAAGGGGGGAGGGGGGTCTATGTGTCCTATACATTTCTATAGTATGTGTGACGAAAGAGGGAGGGGGAGGGTAAATGGTGAAAAAAGTGTGACGTCATTTATGGATGGCCCCCTTGCAGTGTAAAATAGGTCCCGACCTTGCTCCCCCTCCTTTGATGTTTATGGAAAGTGATGGCAGTTTTCAAATAAGCTTTGATGATGTAAAAACAGTACTGCCTAGAAAAACTAAATGACAAATAAATTTATTGTGGTATCGTAAGCCTTGGTAGGTACTAAGTATAGAATCAAACGTAATATATATATATATATATATATATATATATATATATATATATATATATATATATATATATATATATATATATATATGTTGTTATAGATAACCAGGTATGAAGAAACAAACCACAAAACATAGGTATATCATATCATAACCCTCCGAAAAATTGTTTATCATAGCACATGAGAATCTTGATATCCACTGCTATTCTAGACCGGTTTGGTCCATGTAGAGTGGAAACATTTGACCCTGTAACTATATGAAGTAGACTTCGTCATGCCTCGTGTCCCCATTTAATTATTCATTGAATATTTCTGGCAACGTCACCTTTCCGCAAGTGTTTAGAAAACGTGATAGGATCCTTTCGCATGTGCATCATCTCAAGTGAATGCAGGACCTAATTTTCACGTAGCAAGAAGGTTGATAAGCTATTTATTAACTTAATCTGAAGAAGCAAGTTTTCCACATTGGTTCAACTTCAATGTTCTTTGCCCACTGGGTAATCCATGGTATATGATATCTCCTAAATTATCTATCACTATGTATGCCAAGAGATGGGAGATATCCAAGTCATCCAGCATCTGCTGGAGTCAATATCTATCACAGGTTCAGGAGTTACGTCTAGGACCCTGCCCCGGGGTCATACCATCGCCAGGCAGGTGGGTAGGGGAGGGGAGGGGGGGGGGGGTTAGGTTACATTAAAAAGATGACCACACTTGCATATATAACTGAACATTGAAACACCTGTACATTTTTGTATACTAGTCCTTGCCTGTTGGTCGTGCCCCCAGACAGCCCTCAGCCATCATGCCTTCAGTGACACAGAATGGAAGAGGTTTGTCCAATTTATCGTTTATTACAATGTTATAATCACTAATTCTGGATGGGACTTTCTTTATTTTATATATTAGAATGCCATAAACAGTATTACATCAGAGAATGCCACATAATAATAGAATGCCACCAATTCAAGAAGAACCTCATTATTTCTTTGCCCCCTTCCCAGTGGTTGGATTTTCTAATCCCCATATACAGCCCCTTATGGTATGTTGGGCAACTAGCTCATTATTGCTTATCACGTGAATCTCTTTTCAATTGATTTGATCATTTCGGGTTTTGGTCAACATCTCAATACTCCATATGATTGATTGAACACATGTACTGGATACTTGAACTTTGGCGGCATGAGTACTTCGACAGCTGTATCCTCAAATATCACCAGAGATCGACTGATATTCAAGTGTCCCTGAAGAGATTATGATGTATCAGCAGGTGTTGCTATAATCATATAGGTAGCTTAATCCAAGCATTACCTAACCTAAACAACTTGGCCTTTTCGGCATCTTGAGTTTTCTTCATTTTACCTAAAGGCAATAGGGAATTCAAAGAGTGATTGCAGAAGAGTCTAACTTGGGTATACTTTCCAGAGACAGTCAGTTGCAGCAGTACTATAGTATATGCGTAGGTTATAGTTATGTACCCTCTCTCTCAGATGAGCACCTATATAATTATGAGCACCTGTAGGTGTCCTGTCTGTCGCGCCATATATTCACCTGTAATCAATGTAAAGTGACATGGACCCTGTCTGTGTCCCCTAGTCCAATTTTATTCTGGCTGTCTGCCCCCTACATCACCCCTTCTGGCCTGCTCCTGTGCACCTACCCAAAAAGAGTAAGAAAGAAAGAGTAAACGAGAGTGGAGCATTTTTTGACAGTACATTAGATTTTGAAAAGAAAGAGCTCTCTTCTTTCTGACCAGTTGAGTGAAGGTTGAAGGATGAAACAGAGCATGACTCACAGCTTTCCAGCAAGACCCGCCTGAACTCACGTTTAATATTTAGGCCAACAAAAAAAAAGTTTTATTTCCGGTCACCCGACCTACCTCAGCAAAAGGGGGCCGACCTCAGACTTTTTGAAGAAAATTTTCATATCATTTTCATAGTTTTTCATATTTTTCATAAGTTTTCCATATTATTTTCATAATTTTTCATATTAATTTCATGTTTCTAATATCTTGAGGCTTTGCTTGGGTTCAAACATGGAATCCAGCATTTCTGCCCGATATCCTAAGGTTTGGCTGGTGTTAGGGATGAAATGGATCATCCCTGGGGTAATAATCAATAATAACAATTCAATAGATATGTCAAAATCTGTTCAGCCAAAAAAAAAAAAAAATCCGACCTACCTACCTCAACTTTTTGGAGCATGTTACCGGAAACTTACAATATCTTTTTTTGGGCCTCACTAACAGCTTATCCAGTCCCTACAATGTGACTGGACCATTCCTTATTAAATCACTGTAATACCTTCTTAAAAATGATCTAGGATCCTGGATCATTTTTTCATGAGGTAGTGGCCTCACTGACTGGTGCTTTCCCCATTGTGCTAATGACTATTCATGAATGTAGCTGGTTCCCCTGTAACTGCACCAATGGCAACTTAATCACTATAGAACCAGAAAGCTCAATGAAACTACAAAAACCTGGGTTCAGGCTTGGATTGAACTCATGTCCACTGCATTTGAAAACCTCTGCTCTCCTGACTGAGCTAATCAGGCAATCAATTCAACAACAGGCAAAGGAGTAACATATGCATGGCATGTGAAAGGTCCAGAGATCAAGGCTTCAGTATGGCACACTTTTCTTAATATGTTTCATGCATTATATCCAATAAGTAGATATTTGCTATAAGTAGATATAACCAACATGCTTAAATGACTCTATGTAGATATAGCCTTCCTATCTTCAACATTTATATAGGAATAATATGTGTCTATTGGGGTTAGGATATAGTATAGGTGAGTTTTAACACCTGCTTCAACCTGCTGCAACGTCAGTGGATCCATAACAACTCTCCCATACTGTATATGGTACAGTCTGGGCACGTCCGAGACTGAATAGCCAACAGCCCAATAAACACAACTTCGTATATCGACGTTGTAACAGGTACAGATCTACGTAGAATTTTGGCTGCAACTACGTATTTTTGCTTGGTATGTGGACGTTCAAACGTTAAGGTTTAACTACATACTAGCTATGTAGCATTCACAAATACGCATTTCTACATTTCTTTCCTACCAAAAACCTACCTAAAAGGGGGAAAACTGAAAAAAACGTGAAGCCTTGTACCCTAGAATCTCACATTGGATTCCTACTTGCTACCACTGTACTACAGATTCTTATGATGATTTGTCTGTCAAAGGTCCATCAAGTCATTTGTATTACCCATACTTACAGCCAAGAGAATATGTGATGTGTACTGGGAGTAGGGACCTTATTGCCCCTGCAATAAGGTCCCTTTTTGCAGATCCTGTCACATATATAATGTTATTATTTTGGGTGCCAGATGTATTGGTTTCCTGGTTAGCTCCTTTTCAACACAAGGGGCCCTTGGATTAATTCCAGCCCAGAGCTGGAAACGATTTTGATATAGGGAGCATTATAATTTTTTTCATTTTTGGGGTATTTTAGGTAACTTTTTGGTAGGAGAAAAATGTAAAAATACATAGGAAAGTGCATTTTAGATACTACGTATCTAGTATGTAGTTAAACCTTAATGTTTGAACGTCCATATACCAAGCAAAAAGACGCAATTCAAACCAATTTAGCAGGAACCATACCTAGTTTTACCAAAAGTCTATGTAGCATTTTGGTATGGTGTTTACTGGGAGAGTGAACGAAAATACAACTGGCGAGTACTTCGCTAGCAATGCATAAGTTTTGCCCCTAAAGGGCCCTATGCCCCTACAGTCATGCTGTGTCCACATGGTGTCAGTTAACATGCCATGTATGAGATAAAGGTAGCATGTATCTCAAGGTCCATAGGACCCAGGGCATCTTACGGGGCATCAGTCAGAGTTCATAAATGCCCTTACATAAAGGGCAGACATGGAACAGTGTATGGTGTTCATGTCTATCTTATCTTCATATCGTATTGATAGCATGGGTTTCATACACACTGAAAAGATATGGCTTAAAAAGGTACTCTGTAGTGATAACTTTTTGTCATCTTATTGATGAGCCCGAGGGGGAGTACCCGGTGATCTTTGAACTAATCATATGTGATCACCATGAGTGATCATATGTGATGACCTGTCTGAACAGATCAGAGGGGAGCATGTAAATGATTGTTTGTCATTAATGAGTATCTTTTTGATTATCATTTCCAACAATTGCATAATTACCCCCTTATACCTCCCCACAATCAAGCATTTATTGTGGGCATTTACTGCTAACTTATAAATGCCCTAATGAGGCATATTAGATGTGTATATCAAATGTCAGCTTGTACCCATGGTTGTAACAATAGTTTCAGTTGCAAAAGAGGTGTCCATCTTTAAACATGCTTGTACCTTTGATAAATTTCTTTTTATATCATCTGATATTCAAGTGTGGTTATATTCTTCAAATCTTCTACCTTATAAACACCCATTATCAAGTGCATTAATTAGTGATAATAATCAATTTATTCAACATAGCGGATATTGTATTTTTACATTATTGTATACTAGGGCCCCCTGGTGGCAGAAAGTGATGACCCAAGGTGATCATGATGATCACCTTGGGCCATCACATTGATGATCCAAGGTCTCCTTCAGTCATCACTTTGATGACCCAAGGTGATAAACATGATTACCTTGGGTCATCAACATGGAAAGAGGACCTTAAGTCATCTGTACTGATCACCTTCATAGAGATCCATCTTTTCAGTGCATACATATCATGGGGTATGTCACAGATTGGTTACCTTTGCATGATAGCATGTAAAGTGATATAATGATAGCATCTCCGCAATACCTTGATAGGATTTGATTATATAAGGTGAGGGGAGTATTAATTGGGCCAGAACAAAAATAAAAGATGTATTTTAGGTTTAGGTTGCCTGCCCTATGTACTGGTGTCGTCATGATTTTTATTGGCCTCAACTCATCTAATAAAGAGATCTCCTTCAATAGGGGGATTTGAGTATGTACCTAGTTGGGAGAAGTCAGTCAGTATAATAAACTATAGAGCTTGTGACATGAGTAGGTACCTGGTAGTGCAGCTCTATTTCAAACAAGGCAGGTGACTTTTAGACTAATGTGGTGAGTGCAAGTACTTAGGTGAAGCAGTGCACGACATGTTTAGAAAAGAGGGCACATACTCACAGCTCTTTTTACAATAGGAGCAACACCCTCCAGAAACACAACAATGGCAACGCGATATCATGGTTAAGACAAGTCTAACCATGACATTTTCCTTCAATTTAAATGTCGCAAATTTTAAGTCAATTTAGGCATCCTCGAGTTGCTACCACAAGTCGGAAGTCATTAGAGCAGTTTAGAAACCAATATGTGGGTAAATTTGGGCTTTGATTAAAAAAACAACAACAACAAAAACAACAGGTCTACCGTTAGCAATATAACCCTCACATATAAATGTATGCACATCTATGCAACATTAATGATTTTAGCAATCGAGTGACTTACTTGTAAAAAAACGATCTAGGCCATTCAATGGTTTATCGTTCATCGCCAAAGTATGTTCCGCGATAATGTCACATGATTGATATGGGCACACATGGTTGCGTAACCATTATAGGGCGACTACTAGTAACTGCTAATTAGAAAAGTGAATTTTACCTCCTGATGCAGTTAGTATTGAGTTATTTAGTACTGCCTCTGTGAACCATGTTGATCCTTTAGGGTATGTATCGTTCATGTCCAACCAGTGAGGCCATGTCATTAAAATCACTTGGATGACATATCTTTTGAATCAACATTTTGGACGTTCAGAGGGAAAAAATAATAATAAATTGCCAAAATTGACCCTAAAATATCCAGCGGCCAGAAGCATTTAATGTCACGTTTTGGGGCATCTCAAACACCTTTTTGTCATCAAAAGGTATATTTTTGTTAAAGCAAATTCCATATAAATGGATCAATGTCCGACTTTTATTGATCCCCAGGGACATTTTCTTTTCTTTTCTTGTCCCAAGATGTTAAAAAATCCCAGCGGCTACAGGTAAAAAAGTAGAATTTCTTTTTTTGAAAATGCCAAAAATCTCAGCAGCGGATCCATAATCCAAATTATTAGAATAAAATGGGCTTACTCGCCATTGCTGCAATCATACATGTTAAAAAAGGTTGTAAAATGTATCAAATAACCATGCTGTCCTTACAGAGCTAAAATATAATATTGGTATCTAGCAGGTTAGTCACAAGTATCTCACTTTGGATATTGTTATAGTTTTTCTAACAACGCATAGGCCTATAACCTATAACGCAGGCCTACGTTATCAGCATCATAATATATATAAATAGTGTGGTGGAAAACTACTCTGCAGCGTGTGAGGTTTTCCTTATGGGGTTATGGCGGAGGTGTGGCCAACCAGTGGAAAAACAGTCACGTGAACCATTACAGATACTGTCCCAAACGTCCATTGGTTCGCTCAGGCACTAAATCGCATATTAATGGGAGATTTGCCTGTACTCAAACGATGGAGTCAGTATCAGATCTCTCTTACTTGTTCACATTAACATCCATATGATATGTGTTCATATCATAAAAGAATATGATAAGCATGCAGGGAGTTGTAACCGTAAGATCGACAAGAGATCAAATGCATGCGACAGCCCTTTCATATCGAAGAATCAAAACAATATTTATTAACATTGTTTTGCGTAAATTCATATCGGCACAAAAGTGAAAGTTAGCCATATATATATATATATATATATATATATATATATATATATATATATATATATATATAAATATATATATATATATATATATATATATATATATACATATATATACATATATATATATATATATATATATATATATATATATATATATATATATATATATATATATTTATATATAATTATATATATATATGTGTGTGTGTGTGTTTGTATAAATGACATGAATACGCCTTATTGGTTCAATGTCCACAGACCGTTCAAAACAGCTACATAAACCCCACCATTTCTATCTATAATATCCACTTGGTAACACATGATAGTGAGCTATGGAAATAAGTATAGAGACACAGCTAGAGGAAATCATTTCAAAAGTGTGTTCAGTCCATTCCTCCTCACAGGTCGCACAACAATAGGATAATTTAGATATCCTTCCTGATATCAGTTTTTTTGTCTTTTCTCTTAGGAACTTTCCTTTCAGACTGTAACAGTCATTGATCATACAACTATCACCTTATCCGTGGGAAACTTCCTGCTATCTTATTGTCTGGAACAGTGCTCGATGGAAGTTTACTCGGATTTCCAGTACCTTGACCTAATGCCTCTACAGAATGGCTGGGAGGATGGTTGAAAAAATAACGAACAACTCTTCAATTTCGAATACGTAGATAAACCATACATGTTGGGAGGACGAGGTAGTGTTGCTACAGGTACTCTTCAGAATTGAAGATAAGCCATACGTGTTTTAATCGTGTGGCTTTACCCGTGTCTTGAAATTTTACTTGAAGAACTGTCCACAGCATGACCTTCGCACTGGGCCGGTCCATCGATTGTAATTGGTACAAATGTAGCCAGTGGTCTTTTGGGCCCAGTGATTGGGCCCATACCTCTATAGGGTCAACTATTTTCATTAATTAATGCTCTTCTTATACTTCAAGTCGATCAGGTTAGGTGATAGGACAGTAATGCCAACAGGAGGGTGGTTCATCAAAGTTGGCGCATTATCTGTGGTAAATCAATGCATCAAGAAACATGCATTTTAGAAAGTACCGAGGTGAAAATGTTCATAGAAATATATAAGAAATAACTGCCTATATAAGCATAAGTACCATTCCAAATGTTAAATAAATAACAATCACCAACTGAATTTCAAATGTTCAGATGGCCTCTATATCGGTCACGAAAATGAAAATCGGTATCGTCAGTTTTTCCTGAATAACCCCCAGAACAGTTTAGCGGAATCTCCAATACATACATCATTGGCCATGGGTCATGGGGACTGTGCTTTGAAGGCTGATACACAATGACAAAATACCATGATTGAGTAGTTCAGGAGGGCGATTCATAAAAGGTGACGACCTGTCTGTGACCATGTTATGCATCTAGAAGCAACCATTTTAGAAATGGAAGATATTAAATCATGTAATTAGTTTTAAACGATTCTTCATTTCCATATTATATGCTTGGGCCTCCCTCTGAAGAAAATCGCAATTCCAATATCGTGAATTCTTGTGAATCACCCTCTAGGAATTATTTCGGCGACAGAGAGCAGGCTACAGCAGCCAAGGAAGCCAACTTGGCAACAGAGGGAATGAAATGGAGTGTATCGCAGCTTTTTTGTGGCTTTTATAACCAGTGCTGAATATTATATCTGTGAAGTAAACTTAAGATATTATATGAGTGCCGATCGCCCATAGCTCTGGTCGGGGGGGGGGGGCGGCTACATGCATCCGTAAATAATTGCGACACATAACAGTCTGTCTGTGACTTTTTTCAGTAGTCAAATAATTCAAGGCCATTTCGCATGTGGATATAGGACTTAATAACTAATTGTCATTGTGAAACTGTGTTGTGATGCATGGTATTAATTATTTTGTTCATTTTTCTCCTTTTTAGAATTCACACAATAAAATCTTTTTAACTCAAACAAATGGGGGGGGGGGGCAATGAAGATCTTCCGACTTTTAAATGAATGGATTCATGAACATCTTAAGCAGTTAAATTGATGTTTGATAGCTACTTTTATTCATATCCCATCCAAGGGACGTCCCAAATGAGTATGGATGCTGACCAAAAAACTTGTTCTTCCAGATGCCGTGCATACAGGGGATCCTGATGTACGGGGCTCCATGTCCAGCTTCTGGGAGCAGCACTCCCAGAATGCCGATGAGAAGGAGATGATGCTGGATGATGCTGCTGAGGAACTCGGCCAGGAGGAGATCCCTGAAGTGCTCAGCTACCTCCCTGACTTAAAGGGCAAAGATGTCCTAGAACTTGGCGCTGGCATTGGGTATGTATATTCCACCTTGGACTTCCAGGCACAGGGTAGTGGGAGCACCTGTATTGGGAAAAAATAAAAGCACTTTGAGCTATTCTGATCTCTCGACACAACGCTTGTCAGTACTTGTAACGTGCTTTCTTGATCCCTGATTCAAAATCGGGGGTTGATTTTGATTACCGGTAGTTGTATTTAGGTCACCCGGTGACTTTGACTCACTTTATCCATTCAATTCCCCGTCTCGATATGACCAAAGATGTTTTAGAATCGATGATGTAAACCATGTTCTTGGTGGACTGCTTAAACAAAACGGAGAATGACGTACACTTTGCATTTACAGGCGCTTCACTGGAAAAGTAGCAGATCAGGCCCGCAGTATACTAGCCATGGACTTTATGGAGTCTTTTTGTAAAAAGAACCAGGAAATAAACGGCCATCGTTCTAACGTCACAGTGAAACAAGGTGATGTTACAGAGCTAGAACTGGAACCAAACAGGTAATTTTGAATGAACCATTTGAAGACGTAGAAAACACAATATCTTGTGTCCTATCTATCCCTATGGTTCAGCAGTACAGTCGTAGTGAGTGACTCGCCTTACTCAGCCACCACATCCATTTATGGACACCTATACTCAATACTGTCCTATTTTCAATATATCATCAAGCACCAATGAGGTGCTATTGCACGTAATAATTATATAATTTCACACATGATGTTTAATACACATGTCCTTTAGAATCGATATAGCATCATTTATACATTAATCTGCTTCTATTACATTGCATGTTAAAACCTCAAGGCCATTACATCATGTTACTATACAGATTTATCATACCCTCTTCCAGCATGGATGTGGTGTTCTCCAACTGGTTGCTGATGTACCTGACAGACCAGGAGGTATTTGACTTACTACAGAAGATACTCACATGGCTCAGACCTGGCGGATATCTCTTCTTCAGAGAGTCTTGTTTTCAACCCTCAGGTGAGCTAATGCTGAGTAGTTATGCATGAATGATAGTTCCTACATGATTTGTGGGTCATATGTTCTGCCCGGCTCTCCAGAGGTTATAGCAATTTAAAATAAAAATACTTTTATTCCTGCAAGAAATGACATTTCTATATTAAAGAGGAGACAATTCTTCCCAAAAATATGATCTGTTGTGATGTATGCAGTTATGGAGCATCAGTTTTACAATGGTGATCTTTTTCTAAAATAGAAATCTTTTTCAAGGTAATAAGAAGAGGACTACCAACCCGACGCGTTACCGTTCCCCTACCAACTACTGTGATCTCATTGTCGCTGCTCAACAAGTCAGAGACGACAAAACATACTCATACTCAATCATCTCACAGAAACAAGTACAGACTTATATCAAGGTGAGTCAAAACTACTCATTCTTAATGATATCACAGAAAAAAGTGCAGACTTATATCAAAGTTAGTCAAAACTACTTGTTCTCAATGATACCACAGAAAAAAGTACAGACTTATATCACAGTCAAGCGTACTCCTACTAATAGTACTGTGTCACTAAATAATCTGACAGACACATGCAGGCTTATAATTATAAAGGTGGGTCAAATGTACTCATGCGCAATCAGTCCATGGAAACAAGTACAGTCATATATCAATGTGAGTATTGTACCGGTAATCAAAGAGGCAGAACCAGGCCAAAGTTATCATCGTCAGTACAGGAGCAAGGTTGGGGACTGTGCATCATGGGCAAGGATTTATCTAGAGAGTGCCTCAACACAAAATGACCAAAATCTAATTCCAGGGGCACCTCATATGATGGGCCTAAGTGGGGTGCATCTTATATGCTAAGGTGCGCCATACACTGGGGTTATTCACTCATCACACTCTGAGCTGACTGAAAAGTAAGTTCCACAACCTAACACTAGGAGGCTACTTGGAGTAGCGTACACCATGATGCATGTTTGCAGCCCTGTGGAGTGACACATCATTACTGCATCACGCATGCATTAAGGCATCATGATGACAAGTGGGATTCTCTGGTAGTTCCTAATGTACCCTCTCCTCGGAGTGAGCTTACTCAGTATAGGTAAGATTTCCCAATAGTTCTATAAAACAATTTATAGAATAAAATGAAAATTAACAGAAATTGAAAATAAAAACAGCGCCAGTGAGTCCCTCCATCAGTGGGTGGCCCCATTAGCCACGAGTTATTTACGGCTGACTACTGGTAGTCGCCATCACGCGTGGTTCCTGTGTGAGCCGCCTGGAGCAGGTTCACCTTGAACATTTGTACACGTAAATGTAGGCCGTCTATTTACCGGCCTATTTACCTTCATCTGCTTAAAATAGCATCATCCAGGGGACCTGCTTATAGAGGTAGGTATCACTGACGTATGTTATCAGTATCTCAAACACTGGAAATATCCCCAGCCACACAGCTGTCAGCAGGCCAAAGGTATAGAATACAGCTCAGCCCAAAGGTAGGGGGGAGGGTCTGGAATCAGTGTCTGCTGACAGACGTCACCAGTATCGACACTGCTGGGCACTCAAAGGGGGGTGTTCATACTGCTGGACATAACAGTTTTGATATAGGAGGAACTGTATTTATCAACATTAAGAGGCACACAGTATTGACACATAACTAAGGACATTAACACCCTGCTGTCAACAGGAGCTACCTGTGAGTATTTATGGATGGATGTCAATATAACTGCAATAACCCTTAAATGAACTGTGTTTTAGTATGATAACATGCCTATACTAATATCAACATGGGTATGGGTACAGATGCAGCCCCAGCTAGTTTCACGTCAGTTCTTCCAATGGTAAGACAGTAAGGCGATTCATAAAAAAAAAAAAAACAACCTGACGACCATTATTCCTAGTATGGTCGTCAGTTTTTATGAATCGCCCTCCTAGTGCATTATGCATTATGCTAACCTTATAGATTTTATGATACACCTATGTAGCACTGGCGAATTGGCTGCATTGTGACAAATGTAGATTAACATCGAGTCATGCAACTTACTGCCAATTCATTGGTGGATGTTGACTCTGCCGTGTGGAAGTGTAAAAGCTTTTTATTGGATTCTGTGTCCAGTAAATGGTTAAGAATCAATGGGGCCCTATACCTTGCACGCACCTGGTATCGATTTCGATTAATAATTGAAAGAGCAACGTTAATGTGCTCTGGCATGACCCAGTTTCTTTGAATGCCGATAGGGGTTTCTCATTTCGATAGGGTTGATATTTTCTCTTCGTGCTCTTCTTTTTTATCATCGATGATGAAATACATTATAACGTAGTTTTCCCGATAACTTGCAGGGGCACATCCATAATCTAGGTTCATCGGGATTGTAAAAAAATAAAAGTTATTACATGATTAAACCGATAACCCTCATTGGTCTACTAGTATGATACAGGTAATATAGTATGCAGATGGTATCTACCCCTGTTCAAGAATACAGGTATGCCATATGGGCAGATCAAAAGACACATAGAAGCATGTCATGTGGATTGTATGCATGTGTATGCCAGAAATCAATATCACGTGAACCTTACTGCAATACACTGTCACAGGTCAGCAGCAGCAGTAGGTAGGGTTATCGCAGTATCACATTATCTGTGTTGTGTCATAGAGAAAGAACTTGATATAGTAGATATCTATAGATAGATAGATGGAGATTGTAGTCACAGAGTTCCTTATCATAAAGAATATCTTGCTGTTCTTTACTTTATACATTCTGATCACGATAAACTAATGCACTACCTGTATGTATATCATACCGAGCCTAAGGGAGAGAAACACCTCTGCTAGCCATTTCTCAAACGCTACGATCCTACCCCTCTCCCTCCGATTTCAACCACCCCTACGATCCAGTCCAATCGTAGTGAATGACCCTGGATGATTATGTATTAGCTACGATTGCATATTCAGGTGCATGCCTTTTCCCTCTATATCTGCACCACTCGTAGTGATTGCCTTCCGATCCAGGCCAGGTTGGTACGATTTGGGATTGGCTGAAACTTAGCGTCTGAGAAATGACTTCCTGTTAGGTTGGCAAGGTGTATGTATGCAACGGATGTTGTCATGTCGACAAATGGATGTAGTCCAATAAAGCACAAATGTCATATAACAAGTAACCATGTACGTCTCAATTATGTATTCGTTAAACGGGTAAAAACTGAAAGGATAATTGAGTAATTGGCCTATTATTACTACGAGGGATTTATAAGATGCAAGTCTTACATACATGTTTACAAGGTGTCATTTACAAAATATGATGTAATATTGATGTAAGCTTAGTGTCCATATATATGGTCGATAAGCTCTCGATATATTTTGTAGGTTTAAAGCAATGAGGTAATGTCTCATATTCTCTGTTCTTTTCAGTATAAGACAAATCGTGATCAATTGTGCTGGCTAATGGAGAAGGTGTCATCTGAGGGAAACCCCCACCAGGGGTTCAAGACCTTCCAGGAATTCCTTGACCAGAAACAATACTCCAGGAATGGCATACTCCGGTATGAGAAGATCTTTGGTCGCCACTTTGTTAGTACTGGAGGCAGAGAAACCACAGAGGTAAGATTCAGTTCAGACAATGAAGGTTCAGGTTTGAAAGGAGCATAGTGTCGTCAATCTTTTTTTAGCGCCTCCCACGCCGCGTAGCGGCGGTACCGCAAAGCGGTACGGGAGTGCGCTATGATGATTTCATTTGCCCCATGTGATGAGGTCTCACAATACAAAATTACTGAATACCGACATTAACGGTGGGAGGCGTTTTTTACGCGTTCACAACCGCATTTCTTGTTAGAAGTTTGGTTAGAAGTATTAATTCTTTTCTTGATTAAACTTAAAGGCTTGATTAAACATAGAGATACTTGTCTGACGCTGTTTGTGCCAATTCAACACATAGTAGTGTATATAACCTGGCACAACATCATGATAAGAATCATGTTCCTTGGGAAGGTACCTAAAAACCACCATTTATTTGCTATTAGGGGTGAGTAACGTGATTATGTAACCTACTGTATCGTCGTGTTTAAGCGCCGGTATTTGAATAAACGCCTGTCTTGTATAAGCGCCAGGGGTAAGGGGGTGCTGAAATATCTCTTAAGCACTAAAAAACTATATCTTGAATAAGCCCCTGTCTTGTGTAAGGGCCGGGTAATTGAGGCCGCTAAAAAATAAAAACTGCCGGGGCGCTTGAACACGACGATACGGTAATATACAATATTATACAGTCTATACTGCAGTATTAGCAGTAACCTGAATTAAGCATGTATATGTAATGATTTAATATACTTAAAATACATTCCAAATGAAAGATTGCTGGTGTCCCTATAATTATCACCATTGTACTTCTCTCTTTTTGTAGGAATTTGTTAAGATGCTGAACCTCCAAAAGAATGACAAGGTGTACGATGTAGGATGTGGTATTGGTGGCAGTGCTTTCCTCATGGCTAAGGTGAGCATAACACATCTCAAAACAGAAGTTTTTGGACAGGAAAAATATATCAAAATGCTTTCATGAAACCCTATAGAAAATTGCATTAGTCTTCGAGTCCTTGTTTTTATTTGAGTTGTATACACTCAACTCTTTTCCTGTGCCTATTCCTAACGATCATCTTAACGATCATCTTAACCTAAATGCTAATGTATTTCTACAATTGACAAAGGGTCTCTATCAAACTTTACAGGACTATGGAGCCCATGTTCTTGGAATAGACTTGTCATCCAACATGATTAACATCGCCCTGGAGCGACTGAATGAAGTTAAAGAACCCAATGTAAGAAAATCCCCGTTTACATAATGTATGTTGAGTTAGAAAATTGTGCTGCCCTTCTGGTTTTAATTTTAACCACCAAAAGAACAAAGTCTTTCATTTCAATGTAGTATTTCACTACTATAGACTAACAATTGAGCAAAACTTCAACAATTTGTCGCCTTAGTGCAACAAGGTTGTATCAGCTGCATATCTCAAGTTTTGCAGGAGAGGCAAAAGAACTGCTGCAATTAATATAGCACAAAATTGACACAGCCGTATTGCAATGGGGCCTGTAGACACATATGTCATAGCCAGAGCTTCAATACTTTCATAGAAGGTAGAAAAGGTTCAATAGATGTTAAAACAGAAGAAAATTCAATTTTGCCAAAATTTCAGTTACAGGCTTGTTGCCCTGAGGCGACGAATAATTTATCCAGGCATGTAGATGCCCTGTATTGCATTTCATGTCAGAATTATCTATCCTTTCTCTCTTGACCGGCTGAGGTAGACATTTAACTGTTTGCTCTCTAATAGGTCACGTTTGAGGTATGTGATGCAACCACGCGAGAGTTCCCTGAGGCATCATTTGATGTCGTCTACAGCCGGGACACTATTCTTCATATCGAGGATAAAAAGAGTCTCTTTGAAAGGTTCCTTGTGAGTATTACTGGGGATTCACATTTTCGCTAGGGATGGCAGGGTATTACAAAACAATACGAAAACGATGAGATTCATCACCGGAATCAGAGAAATTTGGTTATAGAGCTAAGCCAAATCATGCTACATAGGTTTCCATTTGATGCAACTTCTGTGTAACTAGGCGGGATTTCAATATAATAGAGGATACAAAATGTCAGGTATATGTCACACGTTACTCATCTAAAATCTTACAGTGTTTAATCTGATTATCTATGTTATCTGGTCACAGAAGCCTTAAGAAAGAAATCCATATCTTGAATGCAATATAGCTTTATGAGCATACAGGTCAAGTACACACCATGAATGCTAAGATATCTGCAGCATATTTTTAAATTTTCATTGATGCTGACCCATCGTGCTGCATAAATTTGTTGTATATGATGTTTGAATGTTTATTCTTAGTATTGTATGAAACCTGGTGGTCGGCTCCTCATCTCTGACTATTGCTGTAGCGAGGGAGAACACTCCGATGTATTTAAGGCCTACGTAGCAGACCGTGGGTATCATCTACTATCACCAGCAGCATATGGAAAGGTAATAGCAATTGAAATCAACACTGATAAATGAGAGGGGCGGCTTCAGGATTTCGAGAAGGGGTTGGGAAAGGGGTGGCATCTTTGCCGGGGGATGTCTCTTGGAAATTTGATTCAATCAGAACAAAGCATGGGAAGGTTCATTGGGTGGAGGGACTTAAGGAATAAGGAAGGGGGGGGGGGTATTTTGGAAGGATTTGAAAATCCTGAAAATCATTGTCTTTAGAATAAAATGTGTATAGTGTTTTCCCTCCAATTTGAATATTAGATTTTGTTCGAAATGCTACCCTTCTGGTATGTATCCCCATACTGTTTTGCAGGTTCTGGAATCAGCTGGCTTTGTTAATGTGAAGGCAGAGGACAGAACAGACCAGTTCACAGATGTACTCAAAAGAGAAGTAGCACGAACAGAGAGCATCAAAGATGATTTCATCCAGGTAAGATTACTTCTGAAACCCCATTTTGCAAGACTACATGTAAACATTTTGAGTTTCATATTCATGTGTTGAAATCCGGCAACATAAATTCAGTAATTTCTTTACTCTGAATTTGGGCTACATTGGTATGGATATCAAATGACTTCATTACTAATCAAAGACACTTCTCCAAGACGTAGAATAAAAGCGGCACTTAGGGAAATCATACACCTTGTGTTTTATCATTCATTAACGCTTCATTTACAGGAATTCTCCCTAAAAGACTACAACGATATTGTTGACGGATGGAAGAACAAATTGGAACGTGTAGGAATGGGCAACCAACGATGGGGTCTCTTCTATGCTGAGAAGCCACAATAGTTTCAATCCATGCAGTGTATATTCCTGATACTACCAGTATACTTACAATAGTAATAATGTATGTTTTCCCAATGAAAACTGTATTGTATTTATGTGCTCTCTTGCATAGAGTTAGCTGCCATAATTATTGTGTGACATCTGGAGATGGAACATATTAAGGTGTATATTTTGAAGCCCTGTACAAAGATATTATTAATCTCTATGAGATTCAGCTCAGAATTGTGTGACCATAAACCATAGCATTGGGTCACTCTTCTGTGAAAATACTGAATGTTATGCTAATAAAACTGTCACATGAACAAATAGTATATCTTCCAACCTATTTATTTTGAGTGTTTGATAGGGATTTACTCAATTATATCCCGACTACTTCCCTTTGCCACACAAAGATGAATAATGGACTGATTATGAGAATTATATGAAATTGAATTGCAGATAAATTTAGATTTTGATAACATGGTACACAAACCAAGTGAATACTCTTTTAAATTTAGATACAATCGGAACTCTTTAGAGTCTAGAACATTGAAAATGTATCAGAATGAGAAATGGGACCACATCGTGGGAAAACATGAAACTTTCAAAGAGACAAAGATGGTGCTTGATTGTAATAGCAATTACAGTGACTTACAGTGATGCCCTGTAAAACTTAACAATCATTATCAGCGGAAATTTTCAACAGTGTATTTTACTGTCATAGATAGCCACCAATATCTTCATTCTTTTCTAAATGAAGTAAATTCATATATGACAGACAAACAACTTGTTTTAGCATATTAATCTTACTTGCTGTGAGATGCAATCACGACATAATATATTATTTTTGAAAGTACACGGTCAGGAGCATCACTATTTACTATTGATTAAATCATAGGTACATGCTAAGTCAACCCTGCATCAAATCATTTGCTGCAGGGTTGACTTAGCATGAACTCAGCCCCACCAGGGCTTCTACGGAGCCCTGGAGGTGACATTTCTTATATATATGTAATACCCAGGTGCATAAGCATAAACAGACTTCTGTTCTGTCTGGATGTGTGTCTTATGTATAACCATCAGAGGTATATACATAAGAGACACTAAAATGTTACTATAAATAGCCCAGTGTGGAAGCATGCATGGGAAAGTCCATCCAGCTGGGAGAATGACCCTCTTTCCCACTCTGTTCAACTGCCACTGTGTGAACTTTTCCTCTTCACATGCCCCTCTCTCCCTCACTCTCTCTTTTGCCCTCTCTCCCTCTGTCTCTCTCTTTCTATTTCTTCATCCCCGCAATGCTCTCCCCACTTCTATCTGTGGGGATGGGGGGATAAAGGAGAGACAAAGGGTAGGCAGCTATAGGGAGAGATGCAAATGGGTAGATAGAAAGGAGGGAGGCATTGATCGAATCAAGAGAGGGAGGAAAGAATAAAGGCAGGAGGAAGGAAGGATGGGATGATACTGGTGAGAGAGAAGAGAAAGCTTTGGAGGCCATTAAACAATGCAGGACATCAGTAAACACATGGAGACAGATGAAAAGGGAGAGGGGGAGAGCAAGAAAAAGAGAGTTAGAGAGAGGGCAAAAGGAGAGTAGGAGGGAAGGGAGGATAGAGGGGGCAGCAAATAGGCATGCCTGCAGGCAGAAAGTAGCCAGGGAGGACAAAGGGAGGGAGGGAAAAAGGGAGGGAGGGGAAGAGGGAGGCATGCATGCAGGGAAAGGCTTGACAGGCAGACAGGCAGGATTAGGGAGACAGGTTAGGAGACAGACAGGTAGGCAGACATACTTAGGGAGACAGACAGGCAGCAAACCGGCAGCAGTCAGTCATGGTGAATTGAGGGGAGGTAGGTAGGAAGAAGTGAGGCAATATGAAGAAATAGTGGGAGGCAGTCCAACAAGCAGGTTTCCAGGAAAACAGGCAGGGAGAATCCAGGCAAAGAGAGAAAAAGAGAGAGGGGGGAGGCACAGGAACGACTAGAGCTTAGGGACAAAGGGACAGGGAGGGAGAGGAAGGGTGCATTCATCCTTCCTTTCCTCCTTCTATACTTCCATTGTCTTCTCTCACCCTTTCCTACTTCCATACTGCCATTTTCTTCTCTCACCCTACCCTCTTCTTCCTTGCCCCTCCTTCTTCCTTCCTTCCTTCCTTCCTTCCTTTCTCATCTTCCCTCACTCAATCACTGAGTTATGTATATAGGGACATATAAGCATAACTTTTCTCTCTGCTCAGTGTTTTCTTATGTATAAGTGGAGCTATATACATAAGACAGAACAATCTCTCTACTTGGCATTGTTATATGTATAACTGGATCTAAATAGATAAAACAGACCTAAATGTTACTATAAATAGACCAAGTAACTTATGGCATCTGGAGGCGATGCTATAAGTTACAGGGGAAGGAAAGAGCAGAAGGGAGGAAGACAGTGCTCATGATGTGCCATGTTCCATAGAGCTCCATGGTCCTTCATGCCTCATGGAGCTATATGGTGCTCCATGTTGCATAAAGTTCTATGGTGCTCTATGTTAAAAGGAGCTTCATGGTGCTCCATGTTGCATAGAGCTCCATGGTGCTCCAAGTTCCATGGTGCCCCAACCTCAATAGTGCTACATGCTCTCTGTTGCTAGACTTATAGAGCGCCATGGTCCATATAGCTGCATGTTGCATGTTCCATGGAGATCCATGCTATATAGTGCTCCATGCACAATAGTGCTTGTTGTTACATGGTATAAAATAGAAATACAGATCCATGGTACTTCATGGTCCATTGAGCTCTACAGAAGCAGAGTTTGTACTGTAAGCTAAATATTGCTCCATGTTCCATTGTGCTCTACAGAAGCAGAGTTTCATGGTGCTCCATGTCCCATGATGCTCTATGCTCCTTGCACCCTTCCTCTGTGCTCTGCTTCCTGTCTCACTCCCTCCCCCTTGTTCCTCTCATCTTTCATTCATTCCCTCCCTAACTCCACCTTATTCATGCCGAATCATTCAGAGAAATAGTAGCGCTGTAAATTCTCTCGTATAAGCCATGGCTTATACCAGTACCAAATCAAAAAGATGCTTATAGAATTGCCCCAAATCAGGGTGTGGCTTATAGGGTTGTATTTAATCTTATAGAACAGTACTAAATCATCAATTTTCAGCCCTTATGTGTGTCCTGTAGCTTCCTCTCTAACTCAGGGTGCTGCTTATATGAGGGATGCGGCTTATACAAGAGAATTTACGGTTTTAAGAGAGACAGAGACAGACAGACAGACAAAGAGAGCCAGAGACAGAAAGGGTGGAGATCACACCCAGGAATCCAAAGCCCAGGTGCAGGACAGGGTGCCAAAGGGGGGCAGACTTCCTGTAGGAATGAACTTTCCCACGCTGCAGGTGCTCCCAGTGAAGGCTATTTTTAGTAACAGTTTTAGTGTCTGTTATGTATAAGGGCCTACTGCTCTTTATACATAAGGCCCACATCCAGCTCACAGTAAAAAGTCAGCTTATCCTTATGTAGGTATATAAATACTTATACTCCACCTGGCTGTGCACCCCATTGATCCTACTATAGGTTTATTTCCACATTCTACAGTTGGGGAGCCAGCAGGAGGTTATATGAATTAGGTCAGTTCTGGCAGGTTTTTGTGAATTGGGTCAGGTCTGGGAGCAGGTTTTGTGAAATAGGCCAAGCATAGCAGGAGGTTTTATAAATTAGGTCATTTTTGAACAGCAGATGAAATTCTTGGGAAAATACTGTCCTATATGGGATTTGTACCCACGCACCAGGCAGTGCTGGGATCCAATTTTAGATAAAGTGAGTAATTTCACATTGAAAGTATGACTGGACAATGTAGTGTAGTGGTTAAGTCCTGGGACTAGAAATCTAGACCACCCAGGTTCAAACCCCTCAAGTGATTTTATTTTTATTCTCAGTTGGCCACTGTCATTTTTTGCAACAAATGCTAAAAATAATGTATTATAATGAACATCCCCTTGATTGCCAATCAGGGAGACCTTTTACAAAGACCCTTTTAGCCTTGTACGTCTATGCTAAAAGACATTTTCCTCATGCAGTCTTGAACCCACATTCTGTGATTCAAAGTCAGCCATGCTAACCTTTATGCTATTGAGATTGCTGGTGATTGAATCCTGGAACACCATATATATTTACCATAGCTTTCTATCACATCCAGTGTAGAAGATTCAAATCCTCTTTTAGGCCTCTACAGTTTTTGTCAAAATATGCTTATATTTATGGTTTTACTGTAACATAAACTTCAGTGGATGGAGTATAAGTCAGAAAACCTCCTTAGAGCTGGAGGTTTTGCCATAAAACCTCCTCGGCTTTGCCTCAGAGGTTTTATGGCAAACCCTCCAGCTCTGTGGAGGTTTTCCATTACATAACCAACACAATAACTTGTTCTTCCATAGTGCTATCATTATATGACAAGTGGTATACATAAGAGGTAAAACAAATTACATTTTATGGTTTATATATAATAATACTTGGGTATCATAGATATAAAAAATGTCACCTCTATGGCTCCGAACTTCCCTAGCCCATATAAGAGGGTCTATATATATATATATCTCCTCTTTCCTTTCCTCTCAGATGTGTGTGGTGCACATATGCACGGGCACCAACACATCCCTCTGAGTTGAGTTGAGTTTAACAAGTTTTTATTTGGCAAAAATCATATGTACATAAACTTTTCAGGTCAGCCAAACACTGAACAAGACAAACAATAAACAAGAAAAATGTCACGCTCAAATAGACTAAAAGGCATCATATATAATCATGAGAGCACTCTCCCACAGGAATACAGAAATATCACATGGTGACATTGGCAATACGAATTAGATAACAGAATTGATACATGTAGGTAGTAACCAATATTAATAACATCATTTAGAATCTGTGAAATTGTGTAATGTAATTCTTGCCGTGAATATGACCTTAGCTCTCGAAATGGCGTTAAACATCTATTACTCACTCATGCAGCCTCACCAGAAAGGTTGGCACAGGAAATAATGACCATTGACCCGACCCATATATATAGACAGTAACTCTGAATAAAGTGGAATCTATATCTGTATATAAGATATGGTTGGCCTACTTTCTTCAACACACTAGATTAGCCATACTATCCGCCACACTAGTACGGCTAATGTTACAATCTGCACAAACAACACAGATCCAGGTGAGTCTATCTAGTGTCAGCCTTCTGCTTCAGTATTGAATGTACCTCCTATTATTTCTTTTGAGGTGGGTCAAATAGTATAGGGGTGAGAGATTGCAATTCAACGTCAAACCTATTTTTTCAACATTTAAGGTTGCAACTATGGATGATTTTCCATATTCAATGTTGCTTCCACTCAGCTCATGTTAAAAGGCGGTTCAATTCGTTTCGTCAACTAATGGAGAAGGTGTCATCCGAGGGAAACCCCCACCAGGGGTTCAAGAGCTTCCAGGAGTTTCTTGACCAGAAGCAATATACCAGGAACGGCATCCTGTGCTATGAGAAGGTCTTTGGTCGACACTTTATTAGCCCTGGTGGCAGGGAAACTGCAGAGGTATGTATACAGGAGCGGTGACATGCATCCATTATGGTTAGCAGTAGATAAACACAGCTAGCCACATGAAATCCTCAAACTGACAGTAGAATCTTGCAATGTGTACAATATATGAATATTCAATATCCTCATGAGGTATACATGAATATGACTTTATTATAGATGCACTGATTATTTTATCACATCACAGTGCTCATAGCTATATAAAACCAGAAAAGACTGAATGTCAGCTTGAAAATTTAACCCCATCATTAACATGTTATTTTTTTCATATCTAGGAATTTGTTAAGATGCTGAATCTTAAGAAGGATGACAAGGTATATGATGTTGGGTGTGGTATTGGTGGCAGTGCTTTTCTCATGGCTCAGGCAAGCAAATATTTTCATAATACAACACATGTGCTAATGTAAAAAAAAATCTCTAGAACAATGGTATACAGTTATGGACCCTCTCATTTCTTATGGACATTGCTTGTCTCTACAAGAGGTCCTCCTGGCTATCCAGAACCATTTTGAGTTGGCTATACATACATATCTTCAGATTCAGCCAGGGGATAACACACCTCTACGTCTTAGAGTGTTCCATTCATATAATCTGCAAATAATCAATTCATCGTGTAAACAGGATTTGAATCTCCATAACTGACGGGTCACTATTTCCTTATAGGCATATGGAGCTGAGGTTCTGGGTATAGATTTATCATCCAACATGATTGAGATTGCCTTGGAGCGACTTAATGAATTGAAAGTGTCCAACGTATGTAACCTTTTTGATACATAGATCTGAAGTAGAGAGTTCAACTTTGGCATCACTCCAATGACTAGAATGTGTACAACAAGATGTGATTGAAAAATATATAGCAGATGAGAGCTTTCCCGACCACCAGAAGAGTGAAATGTCACACTACACTTATTTTGATTGTTCTATATCAAATTTTCTTGTAGGTTAAATTTGAGGTTAGCGATGCCACCACACAGGAGTTCCCTGAGGCAACATTTGATGCAGTCTACAGCCGGGACACTATCCTTCACATCGAGGATAAAAAGGGTCTCTTTGAAAGGATTCTTGTAGGTGTTAATTCGGTTTCACATTCAAAATTCGGCTCAGAGTTGCAAATCCCAATATCAGTCAGGTAATAAATATCAGTCAGGTAATTGATATACGACTAGGCCCTATTTCTGCATTAGATCGCCAGGGTTATATGAAATATAAAATGCCCGAGTAGGCCTACTCAGATATTGAAAGGATAGCCTTCATGGAAATGAGCCTGATGGTCATGGTCATTTCAAGATGTAAGGGTCAACAACTTCTTTCTAACTGCACCCCTGAGCTCTTAGATTTATAAGATTTTAGTAAGGATTAAACTTAATTAGGATTTCCTTGAATTGGTCAATTGAATTTATCCAGTTCTGTCTGAAACCTGGTGGACGGCTCCTCATCTCTGATTATTGCTGTAGTGAGGGAGAACACTCAGATGAATTTAAGGTATATGTAGCTGACCGGGGTTACCACCTACTCTCACCGGCAGCATATGGAAAGGTAACATGCAAATTATTATCTTATAAAACTGAAAAGATTATAAATTGATGATCCCAAACATCTTCGAAAACACTGAATTTTCTACCTGATATATATACTGTAGATATAAAACGTGACCCTCCTTTCAAAGCCCTTTGGAGAAATAGGGATGGAACATCTGGAAAGGTCAAGCATGTCTTGTACACAGATATAGATTCCACTTTATTCAGAGTTACTGTCTCTATATGGGTCAGGTAACAGAATCTTTTATAATGATGACAAATAGATATATAATACTAAGGGGTGCTTTAAACGATTCATGTAAATAAGGGAAATGTGACATTGCTAGTCGTTTTACTATTCAAATATGAAAATCCCACTTTATTATCTTCTTTGTCTTCTCTTGCTAGCATCTTCTAATATCACTTCAGGTTCTGGAATCAGCCGGCTTTGTCAGTGTTAAGGTGGAGGACAGAACAGAACAATTTAGAGATGTCCTCAAAACAGAAGTGGCACGAATAGAGAGCATCCAGGAACAATTCATCCAAGTAAGATTATGTTCGTCTGAAGGCAATTCTTTTCAATGGACAACATAATAATATATATTTTGGATCTTAAAAAACAACACTGAGAAATTCACCAGTTTCGATGTTGTATTAGGGTATTATGATTTGCTGTGTGCCTTTGTAAAATTCTAGAGTATCGGTATGCTGCACCAGTATACATGAAGTACTCGGGAGGACAATTTTCAATATCTTGTAATGCTATAGCTAATCAGCGTTATTTAGGAAAATCCAGGGTAAACGCTTGGGCATTATGTCAATATTAAAAGGCTAAAGATAAGGTTTTAACGGTCTTTTGCAAACGCTGGAGAAAAATGATGATAGTCAATAAGAGATTAATAACTCTATTTTTAAGGAATTCTCTTTGAGGAAGTACAAGGACATTGTTGATGGGTGGAGGAGCAAACTGGAGCGTGTTGAAATGGGCAACCAACGATGGGGTCTTTTCTACGCTGAAAAAGCATAACAATTATCCATTGAACACTGAAAATGTTTCCATCCTTGATTTATTAGTAATGGTTACCGTATCTTATGTAATTGCCCACCCCCTTCAGAAACCAATTCATAAGGTAGTAAACCCCAAGCTCCACCACAGTGTTATATTGATAAGTTCTAAATGTGTTAGACAGTATTGCAATAAAATAAATTGCATGTCCAAGTTTGTGTAGTATGAATTTTAAGTATGATTCCAATGCAAGTAAACATGTGCTTGTTCAGGTTCATGGCAGCGAGAAAATCAAACCAGCCAATGGGAATGATGAAACAGATACAATGCAAAGAAGAAGTATCACATGAAATCACCAGGAAAATGATTCTGATGATTCTAAAATTCTTGATTGGGCCTAAAAGAAAGTTGTGGTTCCAGTCACCCAACCGACCCGAGCAAAATAGGGACAAAAAACCTTTCTTTTCATTTTGAAGAATTTTGAAGAAATTTTTCATTACTCTTTGATGATTTTTACATTTTTTTCATCCACTTCCTGTATCCTTTTCGTATTCTTCCCCTGTCTCACAGTTGTCATTTTCCGTCATTATTTTACAATGAAATCAAAGAATTCGATACATCCATTGATTACACTTTGTCCATCCTCATGGCATATAAATGTGATGAGCTGATGGATGGTTGCTATTGGCTCTGAACAAGTACCTATATCTGCCTTGCGGATATGCATGGATAGACATTTTATTGGTGAAAATCTTCTTTCCAGTGGCCCTGTTAGAACAACTGTTATTTAAGAGCACAGGTGCTTGGGTAAATAGCACTGTATTTTTAATTTACTGAAACGTTCGGGTTTTTCTTTTATGTATCAACGATGTTTGCTAGTTTATTCTTTCGTTAAAAATACTTTTTTTTTTGTAAACCTGAAAATTAAAAAAACAAACAAAAACATTTTACAGAACCTTTAAAACACCGTTTTTGAGTAGATGGATTGACTTCTTTTTTATATTCAAAGCAAACGTTTGGAGGACTTACAAGAAGGTCTTTCAACGTTAAACAAACGTTTTCCAAGTGGGTGGATCAAACTACGAGTGGTGCAGATATAGAGGGAAAAAGCATGCACCTGAATAGGCAATCGTAAGTAATACATGATCAGCCAGGCTCAATCACTACGATTGGACTGGATCGTAGGGGTGGTTGAAATCGGAAGGAGAGGGGTAGGATCGTAGCGTTTGAGAAATGGCTACCAGGTGTTACAAACCTCCTTAATGCGGGAGTTTCTGCACGGTCCTGACATCTGGTGGATCTCATAGGAACTAGAATGATTTGAACCCTATTGCTGGAAGTGAAGATACCCAGGGAGCCAAAGGCCCAAAAGGGGGGGTCTAGGGTGTTGGGTCTGCTGTAAAAGGTTGGTGTGTTTTTCAATAACTAGGACCCATGGCAAGTTGATTCTACTTGGCCAACCTCGCGGAAATCCACACAGGGTATATGGTGGCCATATATTGAATTTGTAGGCAATGAAAATTATAGGTAGGGGAGACTGGGACACAGTGGGACACTTTTGGCCAATGGCCCTTAATTCTGGATCCGGGCCCACAGTTTTCTTTAGAATTGCCTTCCTATGGGCCCGGGTGGCCTACAGGAATTAATGAGAAAATAATTCTATGGGTATTGGCTAAGTCAATATAGTCATGTTGTATATCATTGAAAAGAGAAAGTCACAAGGATTATGGATATTTTATTTGCGTCTTAATGTGATTCAGTGGGGAAAAGTTATGATTTCCTTTTTGATTAAAGTGAAATATTCATTCTGGGCCCACAGATGTTGGTGCGGGCCCACAGGATTATGTATCTACAGGCCCGGGTGGCCCATGACTAAAAAAGTTAGTGTCTACCCCTGAGAGTGTAAACAAAAGTCTGGTATAGAGAGATGAATTATAGGAGGCCTCCTTGTGACTCTTTGGTAAGGAGACTTGATGATTTCCTTTTTTTTCTTAGACACAGGATCCACTGTCTCATTGTGCCCCATGTCCCACTGTGCCCCGGTCTCCCCCAATTGAAGAAATCTGCAAATATGCATATCTCTACTTCTAATCAACTTAGAAACACAATCTTAGACTCAAAATCACCAAACAAAGAGGCCAAGGAATCTATCTAAGCTATTTCCAAAAACGTTGGAGTCGCCATTTTGAATATTTAATGATGTTGATTCTAAAAAATGCCCTCAATTTTCATAGGTTTCATCCTTTGAAGGTAAAGAACAATGTGAAGGGACTATTAAATCCATATAATGATTACATCAGTGCATGAACATTTGAGTACATAAGATAGAGCAGCCATATTAAGTTTCTGATGAGATACATCCTGCAACAGAGGATGTCACTGACAATATTATGGATTTAATAGTCCCTTCACATTGTTCTTTACCTTCAAAGGATGAAACCTATGAAAATTGAGGGCATTTTTTAGAATCAACGTCATTAAATATTCAAAATGGCCACTCCAAGCTTTTAGGAAATAGCCTAATTAGATTCCTTGGCCTCTTGTTTGTTGACTTTGAGTCTAAGATTGTGTTTCTAAGTTGATTAGAAGCAGATATTATGCATTATTTGCGAATTTCTTCAATTACCTATAATTTCCTTTTCCAATGCCCACAAATTCAATATGGCCACCATATACCCTGTGTGGATTATCCACAAGGTTGGCCAAGTGGAATCAACTTGCCATAGGTCCTAGTTATTGAAAAAACACACCAACCTTTTACAGCAGACCTGACACCCTAGACCCCCCTTGGCTCTCTGGGTATGAGCAGGGTATTCCACTAATTCCACGAGTTTCTGAGCCAATCAATGGTGGTTGGTAGAGTAAGGTTATATGTCTTCAGAGCACAGATGCTTCATGTATTATTGATTCAACCATACATTTTAATGGCTGGCCCGGCTTCTCTAATAGACAATATCATAACCTTAATGTGGGAACACATTGATGCAGTCAGTGTGGATGGAAGTACTTCCCACTAATGAATGACCTGAATGATTATAGGTCGAATCCCACGTACTATAGGAGCTATCAAAAAACTCTGCAATTCGGGTATCTTTCATGTAGGAAAACGTAATCATACTCTTTTTCTCTGCGATGCTTGGATTTGGGGCAGCAAATGTGAGTGGGATGAGGGACGATATATTTCTGTTTAGTTTAGCTCTTATACAATGTGATAAAAAAAAAATATATATATCTCAGGGGCTAATAATTGTTGGACTCCTCCTTTTTGATAAATAAAAGAGAAGGGATTTACTTATATTGTACCTTAATAGTATAGAGCATGGAGATCTATACCGGCACTTTGATCACGAGGGAAAAAATACATTTGATGCGCCCTCTGACATGCGAAGAGAGAACTAACCACTGAATTTGCTGGTCTGAAATTGCCGATGCTACTTCCCATAAAGCTCACCAGGTGGCTCACTGTGTGATCTATGGAGGAGAAGGGAGAGAAATCTAGATCCACGGCAGCGTCCCTGTTACCATAACAACGATGACAATTGTCACCAAGACGGCGTCCTCGGTGACAGATGCCCCATGCCAACAGCCTGTGACAGACGGCGTGATGGATGGCACCCAGTAGGGTCCCTACAATCTGTGAGTGGGAGGGTTGAGTTCCGGGCGAGGTGTCACAACGATTAATTAACGTCACACACATTGGCACAATTGTGAACAGCAAACAGAAAAAGATATCCACTACCCTTCTTCATGGGCACCCATTTCTGGTTGCTTGCTAACAATAATGCCTTTTAGGGGCTTTGGATCCATTAAGAATTGCGTTTCACGATGGTGCACAAATGCAGCATTGTGAGATTGCATCAAGTCCTTTGATCCTCTTGATACAAGAGTACAGGACTGGCGAGTTACGCGCCATGCAGGGGTGCATCCATGCATCGTGACAAGTGACAGAGTGAATTAAAGTATTCCACAGTCCATAAAGGGTTAGGCCTATCAACTAGGCCTAATGCTTCAGCTATCGGTCGGTGAGCACGGATGAAAGTGATGAAAAGACAGAGACGACTCCCCATTTGATATCTTCTTTATCTTATCTTATATAACGTTATCTACAATTGATGAGATATAGCATATCCGAGCGCAGCCATATACCATTTCTTGCAAGATGACTATTGGTAGTTGTCTAATCTCCTTAACAGTAGTGGCGGAACACTAGACAAATACATTAGTGTGTGGAAAGAGTTGTATAAATTTCGATAGTTTTCAATATGATCTATAGGATGGATCAACCATAAGAAAGGATGTAGATCTATTCCTCAAATCCCCACAATTCCGCTACAATACACTGACTACGATAATAACGTACATCGTTGGCTATGTTTTTGGTAGGGGGACTACAAGAGAGTGCCGTTCGATGCAGCAAAACGGTTTATCTGGCCTGGAAGCCGGCCTGGAAGTCTTAAGTCCTATCTTTCATTTGCTTGTAAAGC
The DNA here is from genome assembly GCA_949317995.1 of Acholoe squamosa. Classification (NCBI taxonomy): domain Eukaryota; kingdom Metazoa; phylum Annelida; class Polychaeta; order Phyllodocida; family Polynoidae; genus Acholoe; species Acholoe squamosa. Next base: position 48,843,802 of record OX439038.1, read on the forward strand.
CTGAAAGACCAAACTCAGAATCGGCCAATCTTTGACAAACTGCAGTATTTAGTCGCAAAAAGAAAGTCAACAAAAAGTAAAAGTAAGTTTTACATTTGCCATGGGTTCTTAACTTACTGCATCGAGCTATAGGTAACTCACGATGGACCTCCCGCAATTTGGGTACATGTAAATGTAAGTTCAGAACAACAGGTTTGTTTTGTATCTTTTGATAATGTAGGTTTACTGGTTCTGGATGCAACATTAATGCATATGGCATCTTAATCAAAGTCACTCTTATACTTGACAGAATTATTGAAGAACCTTGCATATTGAAATTAGGCCTACATCGAGAGATCTACACCTACATTCATCAGGCCTATAGGCCTGTACCACATGGTACCACATGAATGCATAGACGATGTGCACATGTCTGTATTCCTTACTCATAATAGATCTATAGGCGTTGTTCGACATTTTGATGTGGCGCAACGAGGTTTAATTAAAAAGCCCATTGAAGTTTCATTGTGGAACCTTCCTATCCTGTCTATCCTTTCACATGCTGCTCGGAGGATGTTAACCGTTCAAGAACGTCCCAATCAGCAACGGAGCATTAGGCCATGCTTGTCCATGCTTGGCCCAATACAAGCCGACATTGGCCCAATAATATTATAAGCCGACGTTGGCCCAATGTATCCGTGCTACCTGAGGTCATATCTAAACACTCCATGTTTATCTGTCGCCAGGCAAGAGATGAGAAAATACGTGTTTCATTCATAGGCGTAGAAAGCAGGGGGGACATGCCCCCCCCCCACTTTTGGCCAACTCCTCAAAAGGTCAAAACTAAAAGGTCAAGCAAAGGGAGGTCAAAAATTGCAGAAACCCCCCTTGGTCCCACCCACTCTGAAACTGCTTCCCATGCCCCTGTTCATGGTACCAGGAGGGCATTTCTCAAGATGGTACTACTGCACACATCCACTACAATTTGAAACCCTTTGGTGATCATAGTTAATGCACTACAATTGGTCTGTAGAGGCCGTACTACGATCGGGACTTAATGCACAGTAGTCAAAATAGGGTTGGTGCATGGTGTTAGGGCAGTCTTATACCACTAGATGCAGGGCTCTGTTGGCATTACAATGAGGGATCCCATTACGATTTGAAGAGGTCTATAGTCGTATCATTTTGAGAAATGCCTTCAAGATCTTACCTTATACACATGTAGATCCATAGTCCACTTAGTCTCCCACCCACAGACCGAGGGCTCCCGCTGCCGTCGAGAGTGGGCATGCCGAGTCTATAGTCCACTGGGTCTCTTCGGCCAACTTTGGCCATACATTTCCTATACAAAAGTCGGCCGAAGAGGCCCAGTATACTATGGGTATAAAAGAACATGGTAAACCATGAAAGAAAGAGATATAGGCCGATGAAGCCACCTTTTGGTGACTCCCGAGCACTAGTCACGAAAGTGGCTTATGGGTCACCATTGAAGATTGCAAGTCGAGCAATTTAGCTCTGAAGCAGACATAAGATAAAGATAAGAATCTAACCTATTCCGGTATTCTAGACTTATTTAAAACAAAAAAAATATTTAGAAATTCCGACCTTTCTACACTAGATTTTTAGACCTTGTATTTGTGGGAGCATAATGAATTGGGAGGATTTCGAATAAAAAGGACTAGCAAACTAAAGGAATGGAAATAGATAATAAGACAAAGAAATAGTAAAGATGTTTTATTTTGATGTTGGACATTTCGAAATCTAAGAAAGCAATACAACTATAATGGCATAAGCGAGTAACAGTAATATTGGCAAGTATGAAATCAGTTTAGAGTTTATAAAAAGTTGTTTGTGACTAGAGAGGAACCAAGTCCTGGGATGACTCATGAAAAACTAATGTCTATAAAAAGAGTTTCAGAGCGGGGTCCAAGTTGAGGACCAAAGTATATCTCCAGAAAGCGATCAGTTAGATAATAGTAGATACACCCCTATAGGATATCGGATGACAGCAGGAAGAGTTGGCTAATGTCTATAAAAAGAGTCTCAGGGCGGGGTACAAGTTAAGGACCAAAAGTATATCTCCAGAAAGCGATCAGTTAGATAATAGTAGATACACTCCTATAGGATATCAGATGACAGCAGGAAGAGTTGGGGTCCAGGGGGTATCAAGTTACAGGTCCATGACAATGAGGGTATAAAGGCCGGCTGTAGTGCAGACCAGGGTGTGAATTGGTTGGCAGCAGCATCGTGTGCAGTTCACCCTGGAATCAGAGGAAGTTTATATAGTCCACAGCTCATACAACATTTATATTTACAAGAGGAAATTGTTTAAGACTGAGGTGCTAGAGACAGGAGTTGTCTTTGGAAGTTTAGGATTTATATAAGAACACATACATTTTGGAACCGGTTACCTCACCTAGCCTCACTCACTTGTTACAACATCAACAATTCTGAAGCTTACTACCATTTGGAGATTGGCATTTATAATCTATTAGGACAAAGTTCTTATATAATTGACATAAATTACATGGAGTTAAAAGTTGCTCTCCACCTCCATCGATGAGAGTTTAATGGATATGCATGATTTACCAGGGAAGTGAATTATGCCGATGTTTAGTTGTGATTAAGAACGGAATTCATATGATTTGTTGATTTATATATGGAGACTATTTAAGATATTGAAATATTTTATTGATGTACACATGGATGAATTGGACATGAAATTAATGAGGATGCGAGAGTGTGACATCTAGTTTGTTCCAAAGGTCTTTGACCATCTGGACTATTGGATAGATTTGGTGGTTGATTGTGAGTTATAATGGATTGTTGCTACTTGACGACCTAAGGCAGACGTTAATAAAACTTCTCAGAGTTGATTTACCCGTTGTGTCTTCCTTTCATATGGGATAGAAACTTAGACACAAGACTCTACCACTTGACGCTAGACTATACGCTTTCCCATAATGAAGGATTAAAAGTATATGGCATGATAATGTATCGGTGATCATATTAAACACACTGGGAACTAGATGACATACTATCAGGGGACATGAATAAAAGTCACCAAATAGCACCTTAACGCAAACCTCCCCTCCTGCCCCTATAACCCAGGTGGTGGAGAATAATGACCGTGTCTCCTAATGAGTCAGACACCGTTCCCGGTACCTCAGGGTTTAACGCCTCTGGGGGGGACGCCTGCAGGAAGTGATGCGGCACTAACAGACTCGGGCAGCACTAATGTTGAAGGGGTTTATCAAGGAGAGGAGAGTGACCAAACTTCTACAGCTGAAGTGAGGGATAGTAGTTCCAATGGAATAGAAGACAGAGTAACTAGGGACCAACAATGCCAAGTGTCTTTAGAGAGTCTGGAACAGGAGGATGTTGGCGAGTATGAAACATTAGAGGAGATAGCGACAGAGGAGCCAATACAACCTACTATAGTGGGTGAGGTAGCTACTATAGCTGGTGAGGTAACAACGACAGAAAAGTTAACAACTACAGTAAGAGGACCAGGAGCTAATCAGGGTAGGCCTGATCAACCTACCAGAAGAGCTACCCGGTCAGCTGGACCAGCAGAACCTATACAGTTGGGTACCAGAGACACACAGATTGGAGTTATAGCACCTGCTTGGAGGTCGAAGGAGCTGTCGACTATAGGAAGTCCTGCTCAGGTGGAGGACGAAGAAAGCTCCGACTCTGGGCGCCATTTTAGAGATCGGAAATTTTCAACAGAAGAGGAGTCGCTGAAAGCAAGGGCTGAAGCACGAAGGAGACTCCTCAACTCCACTCCACAGCCTTCACCAGTGGAGACGAGCCGACGCGAACCGGCGGATTCGACCGGGACCAGCGGCGTCGCGACCTGGGGAAACTTGCGAGATCTAAAAGACTCACAGTGTGAGCAGTTTGACAATCAGGCAGTGAGGTGTCCAAAGGCGTCATTGGGAAGACCTGGAGCCAAAAGTAGGACAGGTCAGGTGGCGTCCGTAGCAGACACAGTCCCCAGGAATTCCAGTGCCATAATTAATAGAACTGACAACAATTATAGAGCTACCGAACAGAGAAACGAAATACAACCAATATTATCTAGACGTTGGATTGTAGTGAGCGACGAGGAGGTTCGTAAACAACAAGATAATGTATATGAAAACGTCAGTGGTTCGGTACAGGAAACTGCTGACGTGACGTTAACAAGTGTGGTCGGAACTGAGACAAAAATACAAGTGATAGATACATTGAATGGAGTGAATCAGGCTTATAACCCAGAATCTGCTCCAGTGAGAGAGACACCGACAGGAATTACCAATCTAACCCTTGAAAGAACTGTCGTGGGAGAAGAGGGCGTGTCATCGACAACGGTATCAGAGAAAACCCGGAAACCACCCCAAGAATTGAATCCCAATATATATCCCAGGACCGAAGAAAAGAGCCGAGGAGTGCCATCAGCAGAGCGAACAGAGGGAGGACAGACACCTGAGCGCATAGCAGGAAGCCCGAGGGATATTATCGAATCGTCTGTCCCTTTGCGCCCATCTGAATTGGGTTCGAATCGTTCTTCGCTATCGGGTAAACAAGTGGAAGGTAGCGAAACTGGGGAGCTTAGTGAGGCAGGGACCTTGTATCGTCGGTTTCTGACTCCCAGTGGTTCAGATATACTCGAATGGGACTATAGTGGAGTACCAACAGAAATAGCAATAAAGCAATGGTTAAAAAGTGAGCAGATTCGTGCCGAAAGGGAAGATTGGACTCGTGAGGATTGGGAAACCTTGGTAGCACAGACGTGGAGACATAGTCGGGAGACCAGACCTTTGACAGAGGATCAGGATTCTCTGAGAGACACCCGAAGATGCCTGAAACCGGACTTTGATAGGGAGAGAAAAAGGGCTCAGGATAGGGTGATCACCACTGGAAACTCACAGGAAAACGATTCCGAATTTGAACAAGAAGAGGTAGATGATGTTGTGATAGTGTCCCGAAAATTGAAGACACCAACCCATAGGTATAGGGAAGAAAGGGGAGACTTTATTGAATTCAGCCTATCATCAGGGGAAGACGCTAACGGCGGTAGTTCAGGAGGAAGAACAAATACAGGAGTGGACTCGGTGAGACCAGGGTCTACTGTGCATTCTGATAGTGTTAGAGATTCAGAGACACCTGGATCACCAGATCCTTTAGAAGAAGGAACCATCGTAATTAGTAAGGGTGCACCTCGAACGGGAGAGACCACAAAACTTCAAGGGGACGTCAACGACGAAAGAATAACCCTTGGGCAGCACGGATCCAACGCGGGTGGAAGTAATCGGATTGGAGGAGAACCACCGATAGAGACTCATTTTGGACAAGTGAATGAAGCGGTTGAGCAGACGGCTCGACGGTACGAATCAATAGTAAAATTGCAGAAAACACTAAAAGAACAGACACAAAGTTTGTTAGAAAGGATTAGGGACTCTCAAGGACGTTTTGCAGTCGATGTACTGCGCTGTGGACGTTTGGTGGAATCCTCATGTCTGGTGTCTGACCTGGAGGAGGTCCGCGCTGCTTTTATTCCTCGTCAGAGTGTCGAGGAGGTACCTCCGTGTTTGGTAGCTGCTCGGGACGAGATTGGAGCTGTCCTTGTTCCTCGACAGCGCGTTAAAGAAGTACCCCTGTGCTCAGTGGTTGATAAGGAGGAGTCCAACGAGATATCGACACCTGGACAACAGATTGCGGAGGGAGCTCCGTGTCAGGTGCCTAACCTAAGACAAGATATTCTGGAATTGGCTTCTGATCAGAATCAACAAAGAGTGATTTTGGGCGTCATTGAGGACGGTCTAGAGAAGGACGCGGTTCAGAAAACGGCAGGTGGATTACGAAGGGCTTATTCTGACTCCACATTAGAGACTGTTAGTGTAAGTGAGAGTGTGTTCAAAGATAAAAAGAAGCCCTTAGAAGAGACGAGGGGATCCGAAAAAGCTCCAAAAAGGCGAGGTGATCGAGATTTGACGGATCTGCCAAGTAGATATCCACTAGACCTAAGAACGCGAGATACACTGAAAAGGCCCCCTAAAGTCAATCAGGTCGTAAAACAAGTGCCCACCAAAAATATAATAGAAGAGAGCACTCGTGTTGAGACTTCGGACGGAACTGGAGACTCGAAGGAGCCAATTGTGGGACCTGTGGTTCAACCACCTGTAACACCGTTAGAACTCGAGCAGGATCGGGTAGAGCATCTAGCGAGGGTGTCATCAAGTCGTCGAAAGATAGCCAGACCCACTAAAGAAGATACCCTGCGTACGAGAATCACTGAAATAGCCACGAACGTCCATTCGGGACGTCCAAGTCCGGATCGTATTGGAGGACATGCCGAGAGTTCGAGGATTAAAGTCAATCATCGCACAGAGCAACAGTTGCTGAACCTAGAGTGTCAAGGAGTGACCGCCGGTTCAGGACATCACTCGGACCGCTCGGAATCTGGAGGATCGGGAACAGACCTTGACCATTTAGATCCCACCGGCGCCACCATTAACATGGCGTCAGGAGGCACTATGAAGTTACCCCCTATCAAAATGCCCACCTATTCAGGGGGAAACAATGAAAATTATGAACGATTTTTCGATGAGATGGACATAATGAAGGAAATAAATGGTTGGGATGAAGAAACCTTTCTGAAATTGGTCAAACTGCACATCAAGGGAGGTGCGGCCACTTGGTTGAGGTCACTGTCCGATGATGAAAAGGACAGCCTAGAAAAGGTGAAGAGTATTATGAAGGACACCTTCGGAGATAAGCGTCCACCATGGCTACGGCACAGAGACCTCAACAATTTGAGACAGGATAAAACAGAGGATGTCACTGCATTCGCCCTGAGGGTAAAAAGTTATATGAGACCTGAAATGGAGCACGGTGAGTTTATATCAGTCTTCGTCAGCGGTCTGCATAAGAACTTGGGAAATGAGCTGGCCAAGGCGGAATTGAAAACTTTCCAGGATGCCGTGGGTATGGCAGTCAGATTAGAATCAGTGGAAAAGAAAACACATGAAAAGAAAGGGGAATTATTGGTTCTGGAGGGTGACTTGGGCCCAAAAGAGTCGTTAGAACCTGGAGTGCCCGACGCAGGGTTCGCCAGAATGCTGGAAAACTACTTTATGTCAAGCGAACGAAGCAGTGCGGGACCACCCAGCTATAGCGGAAGCTCAGGATCGAACAACTTTCAAAGGGGAGGAAATGGAAACGGAAGAGGAGGTCGCTTTGCAGGCCAGGGGTATTATAATAATCGAATGCAGGGGGCTCCAGGTGGAGGACGGGGCGGTCCCTTGAATCAGGAAGAATATCGCCGACGGACCATGCAGCGGGCCGCAGCCTATCGGAATACCATGGATAGAAGATACGGGTTGCAACCAGAAATTGGATCTGAGACGGGAAATGCAAATTCACCCGAAAATGGCCGATACTGCATCATTCACGATGCACAAAGTCATAATACTGAAGATTGTGGGTTGTTGACCGATTATCACAAGAATCTGGCAGCCAGACAAAAATCAGCCACGGAGTTCAGAAGAACGCCCAGTTATTCGGGGAGCCAGGGAAACTAGAGGGCCGGTCTGTACCCATCATTGAAATACAATTAATTCAGGGAGGCAGACCGGCAGAATATGAAATATCAGGAAGCAATGCTTATTTCTTGGAAGTGGTAATCGAGGGCGAGGAATATCAGGGCTTGGTGGACACGGGAGCATCAGATTGCTTTATTAGCCAGGAACTGAGACAAACCTTACCGCCTGAAGCTATCTGGGACGTAATGGAAGGCGACCATCAGGTGGTACGAGTTGGTAATAAGAGTCAATGTGCCATTCAGGAAACTGTCAAAATTCGTTGCAGCCTGGATGGCATAGTGATCTTTTACCACTTTCATGTCATGAAAACTCTGGCACACCCCATGATATTGGGACGAAATCTATTAAAAGACCTGAAGGCTGAGATAGACGCCGCTGGACACCGTGTACGCGTGTTCAGTGGCAATCCCGTTTCGGTGACACGAGGGCTGTGTCTACGACCTCGAGAAGAAAGAATAGTAGCGGTGGAACCATGGCATCATATTAAAACCGAAGAAGGAAGCACTGTGGCCTTGGAACCCTCTGGACTCACTGTAGTGGCGGTGGAATATGCATTAAACTACACTGCCAAGAATTGGTGGACGAGAGTGGCCAATGTTACCGACCAACTGGTATATATAGATCGAAATGATGTGCTTGCCTATGTATATGAGGTTAACGTGCCTCCTTTGGAAATACAGACGGTGCGTCGGATGTTGGGAATGGAGAACTGGACCTCTGGAGAAAGCGAGGACAGCAGTACATCCGATGGACCCGAGCTAAATGATATCAATGTGGAGGACTTAAAAAGACTTCCCACCATCCCTACGGGAGAAAGAATCGAATCAAAAACCACAGATGGTCTGACACGAGTGACCAAGAGGGAAAAGATAATGAATCTCGACCTGAAAGATACTTGCATGAATTTGGAGGAACAAATGAAGTTCAAAACCATGCTGGTTGACAATATGGACACTTTGGCTTTCAGTATGGATGAGCTGGGTCACTGCACATGGGCTCCTATGAAAATCAGGGTAGATGAGAGCAATGGTATTTGCTCCACAAGACCATATCGATACTCTCCCCTCAAAATGGACATCATAGACCAACAAATTAAGATACTACTGAAAATGGGGATTATTGAACCCAGCGACAGCGCCTGGAGAAGTCCTTTGGTGGTAGTGCAAAAGAAGGATGGCTCGGCTCGTCTGTGCACAGATTATCGTACTTTGAACTTGATGACAGAGGATGATACCTATCCCATGGCCACCGCACGTGAACTTTTTCTGTATATAGCTTACCGGAAGCCTACAATATTTACGGCCATTGATTTATTAAGCGGGTATCATCAGTGCGATTTACATCCCGACAGCAGAAAGTACTCGGCATTTGAATCGCCATGCGGAGTATGGCAGTGGACCAGAGTACCTTTCGGCATGAGACAAAGCCCATGGCAGTTTACCAAGATTATGTCCATGGCCCTGAGCGGATTGACGCCACGAACCTGTCTCGCCTACCTAGATGACATCATAGTCTTCGATCCAACGGTGGAAGATCACATAGGCAATGTAAACCAAGTGTTGAAGGCCTTGAATAGAGCAGGACTCACGGTAAAACCGTCCAAGTGCGAATGGGGAAAAAGAGAGATATACTTCCTGGGGCATATTGTGAGTCCCGAGGGACTAGCAACGCAGCCAAAGGTGACTAAAAAGGTCCAGGAATTCGGACGACCCATTGACAAGCATACGGTACGATCGTTTCTGGGACTGGCGAACTACTACAGGAACTTCATTCAGGGATTTGCTCAAATAGCAGTGCCTCTGAATGCTCTGCTGAGAAAGAGAGCTCCTTTCATATGGACGGCGGAATGCGAAAAGGCCTTCAAAGAAATTCAAAATGTGTTGGTGAATCCACCTTTGCTGATACATCCGGAAATCGGAGGTCACTTTTACGTGCTGACCGACGCGTCAGATGAAGCGTGTGGGGCTGTCATTTGCCAGGAGCGAGAGGATATTATGAGACCAGTGGTATATTATTCATACACCATGAACAAGGCCGAGAGGAACTATCCTATCACGGAGCGAGAGGCTCTAGCCGTGATAAAGACACTCAAGAATCACGAAGGAATGTTACATGGCGGGAAAGTTACTATCGTCACAGATCACCAGCCACTAGTGCCGCTACTACAGCAGGCCTACAAAGCACCGTCGAAGCGACTGAAGAGGTGGGCATTGGCTCTGAGTGATTTCGACTACAAGATAGTATATCAACAGGGAAGTAAACATTATTTGCCTGACTACTTGTCACGTGTGGTATTGAAAGGGACGCCAGTCGCGAAGTCTGACGACGAGGAGGAGTTTGAGCCCGAGGTGGGCTGCGAGTTACTCGCAATGAATCGCGAAGATGAACCCCAGGAACCAGAACCAAGAGACAACCACATTGCTGAAGATGAGATACCAGAAGAAATTTTCATACAAGAACAATGGCAAGACCCTAACTGTCGGAGACAGATCGAATGGGCACTTAACAGCGTGCTTCCTAGCAAATGGGAGGAGGCCAATGTGGTACTGTGTCAGGCAGAAACCATGGGACTGGACGATACGGGAATACTGTGCAAGTATGACAATGCCAAAAAGAAGAACAAGAAAGGCAAAATGCTTCTCAGACCCAGAATTGTGGTACCACCGTCCCTGGTGGATCGTGTGTTGTTTCTCATGCACGATGACATTTTCTGCGGGGGACACGTGGGGATCACGGCACTCAATACCAAATTGATAGAGAGGTTTTATTGGAAGAACATGTATGCCTCTGTGTGCAAATATGTAAAATCCTGTGAGCGGTGTGCACTAAGAAAACGAGCACCACACTTCAAATCACCCACTAAAACCTGGGACAGACCTTCGTATCCGTGGCAGGTGATACAGACCGATTTTGTGGGTCCCCTTCGACCATCGAAACCAGGGAAATATACATATATAATGACCTTCATTGATCTACTCACCGGATGGCCGGAGGCCTTCCCCACCCGGGACACGACAGCCGCCACCACGGCAACGATCTTTCTGCAGCAGATTGTATGCAGATATGGAAAGGTAGAAAGACTCCATAGCGACCGAGGTTCGAATTATGTAGCGAAGCTATTCAAGGAAATTACAAGAAGGACCATGTGCAAACAGAGCTTCACCTCGGCACGGATGCCCCAGGGAAATGCTAGAGCAGAACGCCTACACAAAAGTCTCAGTGATTCTATTGGGGTGTACATAGATGAAGACCATGAATGCTGGCCCAGCATGCTGCCGATTGCCTTGTGGAACGTCCGCTCAACGATAAGTGGACGAACGGGTTTCTCGCCCTATGCCCTACTGTTCGGCCGTGACAATGCAGCTATGGGCTACCCGGAGGAAAATAACTTTGAAGTCACGGGGACAGATCGGGAGTGGTTTATACAGACCAAACACTGTATCGAACAGTTCGATGAGATTGCCAAAGAAAACACCCAGAAATACGAAAGAGCTATGCGTGCTCGACTAGACAAAAATGCTAGACCAGTGCAGTTTCATGAGGGTGATTTGGTTTTCTATTACGACCCCACGTGTGCCCAAAATAATCTGTCCAAGTTCTCCAACCGATATCGAGGGCCGTACCGTGTGGAAGAGGCGGTGGACGACAACAGAGTCCGAATTCGATCATTGCGGACGGGAAAAGTCATTGACCACCTTGTTAACATTAATAAACTGAAACGAGCCTATCCTCGAGAAGACCCGGTAGTCGAAGTCGAATCTTCCGAAGAAGAGGAAGAAGAAGAGAAAGAAGAGGAAGAAGAATCGGATGCCGACGGAGAATCTGCGGCGTCCACCCTGGAGCATCTTGGCGCCAAAGGTGACGGAGGAAATTCGAGTACTCGTAGCCCAAGGAATAAAAGAATAGTGAGAGGGTGGGATCTCTCAGACGGTGATCACGCTGGTAGGGGTCATTCGTCCAGTCCCGTCACGCCTTTGGTGTATAAAGAGACGGCCTCAAAGAAGGGACCGCCATCTAAAAGGGTCGATGCAGTACCGACCGGTTCGTGGCACACAGCTCAATCCACGAATCTTAGCAACCCAAGTGCTCCCATATTGAAGAAAGGAACTCCTAAAGGAAAGGAGAATAACTTAGAACAGGTCTCAAAAGGAAAGGGATCTGACCCGTATAGGAAACGGGGAACACCTCTAAATGATGGGGGGAAAGTGAGTCGAGAAGAGACACACCTCATCGGAAAGAATATAGCGCCGCCCAGAAAGAGGCGAGTACGTTTTATGGACGAAGAAACAATTGAGTGTCCTGAGAAACCTAGATGCTCTGGCACCGTACGAGAAGATCTGAGTGATCAGGAGGAAAATGAAACTAGTTCCGACGAATCGCTAGGATCTCGTGACGAGTTGTCAGAACGAGAAGAGGATAGTCCTGAGGAAATACTATCAGAAGACGAAGATAAGAGAAAACGAGAGCGAGTAGAAGTCGAGGAAGTCGCGAGTGGCGAAGAAGAAGAAAAGGATGTGAATGTCCAAGATCTATATGAGCAGGGATTTCACAAGAACATGCGACAAAAGAAAACTATTAATAGTTGGGCCGATCGCGGATCCCTATCACCTTTGTTGGAAGAAGAAAAGAAAAGTGAACAGGAAACTAAAAAGAAGATATCGCAATCTCGGGTGACGGCTTATCGGACCGACAAAGAGCGGGAACAAATAAGAAAGGCCCACAAGACATGGATTCAACAGGAGGCGCGAGACCAGCGAATGGCTGAGAGAATTGCACGCCGTAAGGTAAGGGATCTGAAGACAGCTAGGAAGGCTGGAGCATTGATGGAAGATGAGGAGAAAGATGAAGAAGGGACAGAAAAAGGAAAGGAAATCCTCAGTGGAGACCAAGGCCGTAGGGAGGAGGCAGGGGTCCCTGAGCTGGAACCTCCAGGGGAGGAGGAGAGCGACTCCGAGGTAGAAGACAGTGATGCTTAAAAGGGGAGGACACCCAAGAGGGGGAGTCAGTTGGACCTTGGGAAGCATCGAGCAAACAACTACTCATGATAATACAGGACCTGCTGTGACTATTATGGAATAGCAAAAGGAACTTGGACATTTGGAGATATTGGTGCCAGGGGGAGCACGAATTCTTAGGAAGAGAATTAACTCTGATTGTTAACTTGTTAATTTGACAGCGATTCGCTGAAGGAAAAGCATTGAGACTTATTCATTTTTATACTTTGACTAGAGGAGTCGAAGTAGTGTATTGAAGTGTATATACAAATGAAGATATTACATGGACTACTGTGGGGAGCTAGAAGTATATAATTCACCAGCTCCTTGCGAATATTATAGTATTATTAAAAGGAAAAGTCGGTGTGGCACGCTATATATTTATGCAAAGATTATAGTATTTTTTTTTTTTGAAAAAAAAAAGCACAGGAGTGGACTACCTGTGGATATTGGGTAGATAGCATTTGGTATTAAGTCCTTATAAATAACATTTGTATTATTATTGTCGTGAGGGAAGGAACTATTTAAGTGAGATATATGAGATTGAAAGACTAATTTAAGTGGGATAATTAATTTTAATCCACTAGGGAAGAAGTGATTTTTATAAAATAGCATAATGGCTAACGGAAATGGTGAGGAACTGGTTTTGAAGTGTCGCCGATTGTCCAGCCGTGCACGACTACCAGAATATGGATCCGCTGAGGCAGCGGGAGTAGATTTGTTTAGCGCTGAGAATGTGTGGATACCTGCTGGGTCTAGGCGACTGGTGTCAACTGACATTGCGTGGGAGATTCCCGAGGGTTGCTACGTTCGATTGGCACCCCGATCAGGATTGGCTTGGTATGAAAGTTTGGACATTGGAGCAGGGGTAGTAGATCGAGATTATAAAGGAACAATTAGGGTCCTAGTGTGCAACCAAGGGGATCATGACTACATGGTACAGCAGGGAGCACGTTTTGCACAGGCCATAGTGGAATGCATTAGAAGACCTCAAGTAAAGGAAGTTCAACATTTCGCTAACACCAAAAGGGGAGACCAAGGTTTTGGGTCCACAGGACGGTAAAAAAAAAGGGGGGGAAATATAAATGTAAAACAACAAAGAGGGACATGACACACGGCCACACCCAAACATCACCCCCACACCATCATTAATGACACACAGCCACACCCACCCCCTCCCACCCATCATCATCAGAGAGCCACAGCCACGGCCTAGCAGTATAACAAGAAAGGCTCCAAGGGGCAAGGACCATATGATTGGTGGCGTTCGAAGGGATCACGTCGTGCCTACTTAACCCTTACATGGAGTACAGCCAGAAAGACATGGAGGGCTAACCGACAGTGAAAGACAATAGGAACATTACAGTCTTACCATCGAAATGAACTCAGTCAAAGAATATAGTTAATTATTATTTGTTATTTGATAGGAGAAGAACGGTGACTTGTTGTTTTGGATGAAAACGCGAGCTGATGAAGAGAGCGAATTTGAATTATTATTAATATTTAACTAATGAACATTGAGAAGATGAAGAAGAGTTTTATTATAAAAATGTTATGGAGGAAGCGGAGGACCATAGTATTGCCAGTCTGCGAAAAACTGTAATATTGGAGTGTCTGCTATTTAATACAGTAAAATTGAACAATGAGTGGGATGTGTTGTATATGCCTTGCAGACTGGGACCTTCAGGAACGGATCGACTAGCAACGGGAGAAACAAGCCGAATTACACTAACTAGCTTGAATTGGGGAGGACGACAGTGCATTTTGATGCCATATCTGATAGGAACTGAGCCCTGGATCAGTGTGGCAGGACAATGTGTGTGCCTCAACTGCCTCAAAAAGATTGCTGATCGAGCTACTAAAGACAATAAGAGTGTGATACGAGAAATTTGGAGTGCCACTCTAACACCTATAACCCTAACTACCTGTCCCACAGGGGATGTTGGAAATTGGAAAAGACAGTAATGGGACAGTTTGGAAGTCGCTGCGTGGAAATGTTGTTTTGTTTGGGAAGGTCGGAAAGCTCTATGAATGAAGGACATTATGGTCAAGATATAAAGAAACAAAACGTCAGGAGAAGACCTGTTTATCTTGGACCCACCCTTAAAAGTAAAAATTTATAGTAGTTAATTGTTTAGAAACAGCATAAATAGTGAACTTACAGGTGATTAGAAGTGGGAGGCAGAGTCTGTCTCTGGAGCATCATCCTCCTCGGCCACGGCATTAGTATTGTCAGAGGAAATCGACTGCACATCTGGGTAATAAGCATCTGAAGTAGCTGAGGCAGAAACCAAGGGGTGTGAGGTGGAGGACATGACCGGATCAGATTGCGGGCGATGACGATCGGAGGAGGATCGGCGGGAGCCTGAAGTCGTCGTAGATCCCTGAGAAGAGGAAGACTCATGTTTTCGTTTCTTCTTGGTTCGGGACGTCTTATGAGTGTCGGCCTCAGTTCTTTGGCTCGTTTGTTGAGAGCGAGGGGTGGTACGCGAGGAAACTGCAGGCGCCTGAGACACAAGAGGTGAAGACGCGAGTTCAACGGAGGCAGCAACCTGCGGAATCGAGTAAGAAGTAGTCGCTGGAGGATTGGGAAGAACAGCATCCACCACCTGCGAGATAGCAGCAATGCGTGCACCGGAGGCACTAACGTCAGCTATGGCACCTTGTTGCGAGGGTGAAGTAGGGGCAGGCCAGAGCGACTCCAAACCAGCACTGGACAGAAAGTCCGAACCCCGTGAAGAGGACATTAGATCCGGCTGCTGATAGGTGAGGTGATCGTAGGATATACCGGGCATTGCAGAAGAAGCAGCTGGGTTGGTTGGAGCTCCCAGTGTGGCCGATGGCTGGGACTGTGGAGCTGCTGCTGGAGAGGTGGATAATTCCGAGAAAGGAACATTGCTGGCTGCAGATATTAGACCTCGCGCTCTCATAAAAGGTACCGCCACCAGGGATGAAGTCGGCATGAGAGTTAATGCAGTGTGAGTAGCCGTGTGAGGAAAGTGAAAAATTCCCCTGGGCCAAAGAAGTTGAGATCGTCCCATGAAAGGATGACCATCAAACCAGCTACACTCTAAGGCTGAACTTGGAAATTGAGGGTAGGCGGTTCTGAAGACGTTCTCAATATCATTAGGGTAGAGACCTGAGGAGTCCGAATCACTGATTAGTTGTATTGAGGCTGGAATTGTGGGATTCTCTCCAGATAAAGGTGGCTGCATTTGAGGTAAGATCACCACGGTCGAGTTGGCAGGTAGGAGCGAAACGGGCACGATGCACCGGATGCCATCACCATGAAGGATTCGGATGTTCATGGCGGCAGTGACAGAAAGGATGTAGTGTTTGTCACTGAGGGACTAAGAATGAGAGTTGGAGACAAAGGACAGTAGAGAGTGTCTCAGGGAACCCCCAATAGAACAACACCGAAAGAAGAAAAGGAAGAAAACAAGCAGCAGAAATAATAATAATTTCAGTGGTTGAGAGTTAAGAGACAAAGACCTGTCACTGACTAATTGGGAGTTATGATTCTGACAGGATGCCATGATGACTAGTCATAGTAGGGATACCAACCTAGGAAGGTGAAGGGACTGTAAAAAAAAAAAAAAACATACACAAACACCAAAAACAATACTAGGCAGTGCAAGGGTGAGGTGTTATTGAGGAGAAGAGATATTTGGTGAATATGGGAATCCAAGATGGCAGATGATTCAGTCACACCCAATGAGAAAATTTTGTGTAAAGTGGCTGAAAACTATTATTGGGGACTTTTGATTGGGATTATTGCCCTAATTCTGGGCCTTACCATAGTATTGAGCAAGAAAATAGCAATATTGAAGAAAAGGCACAAGAAAGATGGTATTTTTCTACAAATAGTGACCGATTATACCTGGGATGTTATAAGATTAGGCGAATCCTGTGTACCCAGTGAACAGTTGTTTTTAGCAAGAACCATACAGCCATTAATAATTGAAATTAATTTAGTAAGGAATTGTGGCAGTTGGGAAGCATGGATCCTGTGGGGACGATCACTACAGGCCATTAGTGCCACCGCCAGAAGAGAAGCCAGATTGGTGGCTTTACCGCGCAATGTTAAAATTTCTCAACGATTGGCCCGAGAGTTAGACTCCGAGAGGGGGTGCGTTAAACTGGCACGACTGGTTAGGCAGGTAAACGGTCTCACGAGCATAATACCTCTGGGAACCCCCATGATTAATGGAGACGGGTGGTCACCCATAGGCGGAGAAATACAGATGAGTGACATAGACATCACTAGAGAAAAGAAGAAAACTAAGGCAGCCAAGGTGAAGAAAGCTCACGACAGCCCAGAAAATATCCCCAGGGCCACCACCTCAAGGAGAGTGGATTTTGAAATGCGATGATAGGCTAATTAAATTGGAAGACCAGCAAGATGAAAGGCATTGGAATATTAACATTAGCCTCCCTGTTGGGATGGGTAATTAGCACACCTGCACCGGCCGGAATGAGTGTAGAACATGTATTTTTCCGCAAAAAGGCCGAAGTACATACTACCCGTTCCCAGTGGATTATTGGTCTGGTGTTGGATCTGACTCTATATAAAAAATATCTGCTGTTTACAAATGAAACTTTGAGAGCAGCCAGAGATACTGCCGAGAAGTCTATGGTATACTTTAGGAAATTAAAAGATGACCCGAAGTTTCGACAATTAACACTCGGTAAGCAGCGCAGTCTCCTTGTTACACAGGACATCTGGCGGAGTATGGAACAAGCCCTTGTAAAATATTGTGATATTCTCATGGAACAAATGCAGGAGCTGACCATCTTAGAGGGCATCCACAATAAGAACTGGAGAGATTTCCAGGAGCTAAAGCGGATAGGTCATAGCGAGCTGGAGGAAAATCGAATGGCCACGCGAGCACCCGAGCACATAAGACGAAAAATTAGAAGGGGGCTGAAGTGGAATAGGAAATCATTGAGGTCCAAGAGAATGGTGGGAGCTATACTAGGCGGGTTAGCTGGACTGACATCGGTGTTTAACATCTTTTCGACATACCAGTTAAGGCATGAAGTCGGTCAGCTACGACAAAATCAAGAAGTCATCCGATCAGTCATGAAGAAAGGACTGTTAATGGTAAATCTGACCCGAATGGAAGTGGCTGAAAACCGCGTAAAAATTCGCCAAATTATCGACACGCTGGGAGGACTGATAGGAGAATTTCATGCAGAGGTGACTCCGTTGCGAAAATTTGTAATAACCAATGGTCAGATGCGTACCAATTTAGGAAAAATCAGAGACTTAGTGTCAGCCGAATCGGATCTAATGAATGAACTATTTCAGAAGGTGGCTGAACTGGCGAATCAAAGGCTGACTCCCAACATATTACCGGCGCCAGAATTGGTACAAATACTTAAGGGTGTGGAATTGGAGCTTCCACTGGGATTGATGCTGCCTCAGGATCCTAGAGAACGACCCTTTTATTACTATAAGACCCTAACAACCAGTACTATTGCGCTAGATGACAACCTTCTCATTGGAATTGAAATTCCATTACTGGATGTGGCTCGGAAGTTTCATGTCGTACAGGCTATATCTTTACCTGTCCCCTACACTGGCACCGATTTAACAGCTGCCTATGAGTTAGAGTTCAAAGACTTTGCTATATCTGAAGACGGTCGTCAGTATGTAGTGCTCACCTGGGAAGATCAATTAAAGTGCACTAAACGCAGCATAGGGTATTGCTCATTGACATCCGCCATAAGAGAAACCAACCGACATTCCTATTGCACTTTAGCATTATATCGTAGGGATGAGGCCAGAATAGAAAAACTGTGTCAAGTGAAAGTGTCCAACAAGGTAAAATTACCAGTGGCCCACTATGTATCCAAGGGAGAATGGCTAGTAGCTACCGGCGAACCTTTCGATTTGAGAAAGCATTGCAGTGGTCAACAAGATGCTCAGATTGTTCCAGTGGTGCCACCTTACACTGTGGTGAGTCTGGAATCAGGTTGCAGTGCACTGGCCGATGTTATTGAACTACCTATTTATTTCGAAGAGAGACGCGAATATCATGTGCTGAGAGAAGAGCGTATTGTGGCGCCACCCAAGGGTCTCAAAATGGCGGAAATGACCATATGGAAAGACATTGGACCAAGGCGGCCCGACATATTGAAGCATTTAACAAAATTGGGAGATATTGAGGAACAACCTATTCACACATTAATAGACAGATTAGACAACATAGAGGCGAGTGAAGCGGGAAACATACCAGATAGTATGATACTGTATGTGTTGGTGGGAGTAGCCATATGTGGCGCTCTATTGATAGTCGGAGTGATATATGGGCGTCGGAGACTTAAGAGGCGCACCAGAGCCAGAAGAACTGCCAGAATTGGAAGGAATCAGGGCCGTGAGACTCCCTTAATTACCATGGTGCGGGAACTACCTGAAATACCAGAAGTCATCATGGGGATGAGGGATCGCCGCAGACCTACATCTGGTGTGAGAACAGTGTCGGCCTCACCAGAAAAGCTTGAAGATTTTTAAAAAAAAAAAAACAAACCTGAGAGAGTCTGAGTTGACCTAATGAAAACCGTTGGGGTGTAAACTGACAAGTGATATGCAAAATTAGGATTTGACCTTTTTCATTTTAGCCCTACCTGACAATGGGTATATTACTGCGAGGCTAGAGACTTACATATTGGAGTGCAGCAGAGTTACCTGACAAGTGACCGAGAGTACCAGTTAGCTATAAGACTGAAAAGAGACACAACAAGGGAGAACAAGGGCCGTCAAGGCCGAATTATTATTAAGACAAAAGGGGGAGGGGAATTAAAGATATGGGGATATTATAACATAAAAAGATACCAGAGACCTTAATAAGGACAGAGATGTGCCCATTGAAATATTTATTTGTAGGGTGATATATGGGCGAATAGTACTATTGAATGGTAGTATATTAATATGTAATATTTAGAAGCTTATATAATTGTATAGAAATACAAAACGAAAAACTATTGATTTTCGTGAAAATATGACCCCAGTGATTTGACAAAATGAGTGAGAAAATGAGATAAATACTTGAATTGGTGAAAATCCACAGGAGACCGGAATGCCGTGGGGCATTGCTATTGCCAAGAACCGGAAAGTAGATTTACCAATATTGATTTCTATAAAAGAAAGAAATATAGCAGGTGTGAGTGCCTGTGTATTTGCATATATGTATGTATATATATATATATGAGGACTCATTTTTGAGAAACTATAGCTGGGAGACAGAGGCTATGGTATGCAGTGTATACATATATATATATTTATATACATGCTTGAGAATGACATTAGAACAGGGGACCCTAGGACTACCATAGGGAACCTGGTATAATACATGTATTTAGCCAAGATGATTAATGCAGGGAGAGAGTATGTATGATATATGATTGCATATTTATGAGAATATTTATGAAGGTATTATGACAAGGATTAAGAGAGTCTTTTAGAAGACTACAACAATTGACAAGTAACAATAAAGAAATACAAATTAGAAAGTACGGGCGATACTTCTCTGACATGGAATGACGATATTAGGAGAGCAGAACCAGACGTCTGGAGAGGGGCCTTTGTATGGTGTCCGTGACATGACTCACGCCCTCCGAGCAGCTCAGGGATAGGGAACGCCAAGACATACCGTAAACCCTCCAATAGTGTGAATAAAATGTCAGCCAGAGACAATGAGAGACAGGGGCACTTAATAGGGGGTAACGATTTCTGATGAGGACGCGTGATCGGGTGATGCATCCGGCAAGAATGCGGATTCTGCGCAGTAAGACGCACAACGCCCTAACGCCAAACAAAGGGGCTGGCGACATCACGAGCAGCTTCAGTCCGCAAGTGGGGTCCGGAGGAAACAGATCTGCGCCACCTCAAGGGGGGTGGACACATAGAAACCACTGTTAGAAATATATATTTTTGGAAATAGCCAGTGGAGCTCAGACTGGAGAGCTGAGATGAGGACTCTGATAATATAGAATTAACACAGAGCAGTGGGGACTTATATTTATACTCCACACACATGAAAGGGTCACTTTGCATGGACTGAAGGACTTAGACTGTGTGGCTCCACTTCATTATATGAAACTTATACACTGGATTTATGTTCAACTTCTTGTCATAGAGAGAATACCTGGCACTATCTGCAGGACTTATAACATTTGTGGTTCAGCTTTGTGTCTTAGGGCCTATACCATGGACTTATGCCCAAATTACAACCCATGGAGGGAATATCTTATATAGACTAAAAGATTTAGACATTTGTGGTTAAGTTTCTATACCATGGATTTAAACACTGGGTCTATGATTTACCATTGTGCCCCATCTTAGACATTTGAGAGACCGAGGGAGATGGCCCCTTTGTCCAGTAAGTTTGTTTAAAAATGATAAACATGGAATGATATAGAAAAACCTGAAATGGAATGGGACAATGTCACCCCCCTGGAAGGCCTCACAGTCAGAAGGCCTCCCAGTCAAGTGGTTCTGAAATGTGGGACAAAGACATTTGTCATTTGGGGTAGCGGCACTTCTCCTCACATGACCCTGAGTGATGGAAAACATGTGTTGTGGACCAAAGGGGGAACGGTTGCCATGGAGACCAGTGTTACTGTCGGGACATAATGGCTGTTTAAGTCCCACTGATAGGCCTGTTAAAATTAAGAGGAATTGACAGCAGGAACTCGTGAATGGGACCGGATTATATGAGGTGATGGTTGGGCTCATCTGTACTAAACCCTGAATGCAGATTAAAGCCTGAATCCATCACTTCATGTTACCATAAGATTGCGCTGATGCCCAAGAACAATTAAGACAGCTTTTATTTAAAGAAAAACGAGGTTTTCCGGAGGCATGTCCGAGTAGCCAAAGTGGTGCGAGTCGGGTTTGTTTGCGCACCACATGTCAGAGATACATGAGGTTGTCAGAGGCAGTCACGAGGTCGTCAGAGGCAGTCAAGAGGTCGCCAGATATGGAGTACGATACGAATGCAGTTGCACCCAGGCGGATTTACGCATTCATCCAGAGAGTACGATACGAATGCAGCCGGTTGGAGGATTTTACGATAGAGTGCGGCAGAGACAACCGCTGTGCTGATAGATTATTAGTGCAGTAACGAAACCATGGAGGATTTTACCATAGAGTGCTGCAGAGACAACGGCCGTGCTGATAGATTACTGATACAGTGGTGAGATTTTATATTTTGATAGGGCAGATAAATTATTGTGCTGACAGTAAAAGTGGCAGTGATGAGACTTAACGGATTTACGTTTGCTGAAATTAAGAGGAATATTGCCCGCGTGTTTTGAAGGTTCTAGCCTGGGCGAAATATTGGTAACAGTGTAACAATTTAGATTCTGAGCGGTAAAGGCTCAGGAACCGTCATTAAAAACACGGTTTGGAAAAGTAAGAACTAGAGACCCTGCTTTCCAAGTTAGGTGGATGCCTACGTTGCAGTGTGAAGAGTGAAGATTGACCGAAGTAACTTGAAAATGGTAGGCACAAGATTATTTGTGAATAGACTTTTTATAGAAAGAAATGACAATTGACATTTAAAGACAACATTGAATGAACAGTGTTATTGTAAAAATAAGTGGATTAGCAGCTTTGGAATTATTTCAGAGCAGAAGAGACCATGAACTGAGTTGAAATATTTAGTAAGAGTGATGTGACCCTTAAGGTTAATTAAAGGGAATGTGCCTCAAGCCGAACAATGGAACTTTATTAAGGCACTAAAAGACAATGGAGGGCTTCCCTAGCCCACTGAAAAGGGTCTGGATTCTACATCTTTCTATAATCGCTCACTTAAATAATTAGGGGTATGATTTTGATTACGAGAATAGAATTAATTACTGTCATTTCTGAAATAGAAGGTTTTATTTTTAATATTATCAGCAATTATGCATGAATTTAGATAGTATAGTATAATGAGGAGTGACATATAACAATATTAATGTTAATATGAAAATGATATATATATGGGTATATGTATGTATTTTTATGTATTTTGCCTGAAGTCCACACGTATTCAAAAGGTAAAGCGATAATTGAATAATATAGTATATGTCAGTCAAAAGCTTTGATAGTCACTAAGCCTAAAAGTCGCTAACCTCATCATAATCTTTCTTTTCTTTGTGGTGTGGGTGTATGTCAAACTCAGAATTGTAAGTCGTATTATTATTGAAAATGAATATATAGATTTGTCCTTAGCCTCATTTATGAGGGAAAGAAAATTCTTACCTCCAATGGACAACAACAGCAGAGTATTTTTTTTTAGAAAAGGGGCAGATTAGCCCGATGCTGTCAGTATCCATGTTTCGCTTGAGCATGCGGAAGGATAGAAATGTGTTGTCCGAATGAAATTGTTGAGATATGCAGTTCAATATAATTTTCTAACAGTCATACTAGGTATGACTCCAGGGTATTGGGGTGATTTGTCATTGATCCAACCATTTTGTTGTGCTCTTAGTCCTGTGGTGGAGTTTCTTATGTGTTGTTTTAGTATTGGGCCCAGGTGACGCAGAGAATATGACTTTATATAGGATAGGCAGAGATTCTTACCAATTTATGGAAACATAAAAATCCTAGAAAGTGAACACCCTTTGTATGATTAGAATATTATAAGGATTAGATATACTTCTGCCGGCGCATAGCCATGAAGTATGACAGTGTGTCCAGATGACAAATTTAGAGGGTGGTAATGTATTTCTTACTTGACAATAGCTTGTTCACTGGACATTTTCAGTGATCACGGGCTCAAATTTAGCATATTTCTCTGGGACATTGTTGAGATATTTATGAGTAGTAAGATTATTAGTTTAGGGTCTGTGATTTAGGGAAGAGAAAGGGCTTCCCTAGCCCACTTAAAAGGGTCTATGTCGCGTCTTTGCTGTCCCTCAAAAGGTACCAGTATTTCTCAAATCCACTGTCAATCTTTGAATTTCTCCGATTCACCATTGGTTCTATAGTTTTATGGTATTTTCTTTTATTTGTTTTATTCTGGGTTCATTAGAAGTAGTTGGTATGAAAATAGTTTTTCTATGTTGTGATTATTTTTTTTGTTGTATGTGCCCTGAAAAATCAGGTAACACGGAAGTCTGTCACTGTCCGAAGATAGGTCCTTGGGAACCAGGAGGGCAGATAGAAGACTTCACGTGCGCACTATTTTTATTATTATTTTCATTTTTATCCTGAAAAATCAGGTAACACTAAAAACTGTTACTTCCCGTCGATAGGTCCTTGGGAACCAGGAGGGTAGCTCGAAGTTTTCTAGTGCGCAGTTTTTGTTGTTTTTGTTTGTATACGTACACCCACATTACTGTTTTCTCTGTATTGTCTCGCTGAATTGTCATAATATTCTATTATCTTTTGTATAAATATTTCTATATGCGTATCTATGTATTTTAGAATATTATATATTTACTATTAGAATATTGGTCCATCCAACTGCAGGGTATTGCACATAAAAATATATTTGCATGTACCAATTGGTTCCATATAAATGAATATATATATTCATCGCCGATTAGATTGGACCTTTGGACTTTTTTTACCGCCCTAGCTGCCTTGGCGGCTGGCCTTAGCAAGATTAACTTATTTTATCTCACTCAGTCTTCCAGGTCGAATGTATACATATAGATACAAGGGTAAACTAAGTGCCCAAAAACACTGTCTACTTACCATTATCATATGGGGTCATCCACTTGCTTATCTAACTATAAGATTTTATCCCACTCAGACTAGATTAGAGGGAATAAAAAAAAACAAAACAAAAAAACTTACCTGAGGCGACCTTTCATTTCTTTAGGATAAGCTTAGAAAAAGGAAACCTCCAATTATTCTAACACAATGGCATTGATGCTCTGCAAAGACGGAAACCATCTTGTCATTAAAGGGGCGGTTTAAAGAAAATGATTACTTACTCGAGGCTGCATTAAAGGGGCTTTTCATCTCTACTAAGGGGGCAGAGATGGAAGCAATGCAAGACCTCCATTTTGGTCCTACAGGTGACGTCCTTGACACATAATGTCTCAAAGGTCACTATTAAAAACCAATAGATTTTGTCATTCGAATTAATTGTCGGTATGATAATATATATGTGAATGTAACACACTGTGAATGTGAACGGAGCCGTTTACTTACCCACAGAGATCGTTAGACAGTCTCTTACAATACAGTGATCTTTTATCTTCTTTCCGTTTTTCTCTCTCTCATTTTTGCCATGCGGTACACATGTACTCGACATTGACTTTAAGTGGTACTTACTAACGATAAAACGTCGTTAAAGTTGTTGCTGGACACAGTAGTCTTGAATGTTAGTGAGGAAACAGATTGATGTAGAAATATTGGCGGATTGAAGACAAGATAATCAAAGAATTCACTTACAGAAGAAATAAAAGCCAGACACTAATAGAAGTGTTACAGGTTTATATTATGAGGAGAAATGGTTAGCTACTTACTACTCTTAATTGAGATTATAGCGGTTGGGTTTCTTCATTAAAGTGGAGAAAATTGTATGAGGAAAATTTGGTAGAATGCGTCCGTGGAAATCATGTCCATGATGTGCAGTCAAGAACTGAATAAGGCAATAGTGTTTGTTTATTAGATAATATATATGTCTTACCAAAGTCATTGTCAACATAACAAATGACGTATTTTGCAGTCTGATTATGAATTGTAGACTCTAGAAGGTCATAATAATTAGATAATGGCGACAAGGAGTTGATACGTGTGGACAAAGGTATAACTGTTGTAATAAAATGGCACTAAAAAAAAATGTTAAAACAATATATATATTGCATGATATTGTATACATGTGTATTTATGCATTTGCAGGTTTAAAAAAAAAAAAAAAAAAAAAAAAAATTATTTGTCTGTGCGTTAACAATAAAAATATAAGGTGACGAACATGAAAATGTGAACAAAGGAAATAATCAAGCTTGAGTAGAATAATATGTGTAAAAAAAAAGAAAAAAATCAACCATGAGAACATAATAGATGGTGGAGAAAAGAGGGGGAGAGCAACTAAGTATATAAAATAATAACAAGGAAATATATGTTGGAGGTTGTGAGGTTGGGTGAAGGAACCCGGGTGAATATAGCAAGACACAGATAATATACAGAGAAGGGACAAAAACAAGTGTGGTCGGAACTGAGACAAGATTTTAAGACAATCATACATTAAGGCCCAAAAATGGACCTTGAATGTAATTGAGGGGGGCCTTGTGAATTGGGAGGATTTCGAATAAAAAGGACTAGCAAACTAAAGGAATGGAAATAATAAGACAAAGAAATAGTAAAGATGTTTTATTTTGATGTTGGACATTTCGAAATCTAAGAAAGCAATACAACTATAATGGCATAAGCGAGTAACAGTAATATTGGCAAGTATGAAATCAGTTTAGAGTTTATAAAAAGTTGTTTGTGACTAGAGAGGAACCAAGTCCTGGGATGACTCATGAAAAACTAATGTCTATAAAAAGAGTTTCAGAGCGGGGTCCAAGTTGAGGACCAAAGTATATCTCCAGAAAGCGATCAGTTAGATAATAGTAGATACACCCCTATAGGATATCGGATGACAGCAGGAAGAGTTGGCTAATGTCTATAAAAAGAGTCTCAGGGCGGGGTACAAGTTAAGGACCAAAAGTATATCTCCAGAAAGCGATCAGTTAGATAATAGTAGATACACTCCTATAGGATATCAGATGACAGCAGGAAGAGTTGGGGTCCAGGGGGTATCAAGTTACAGGTCCATGACAATGAGGGTATAAAGGCCGGCTGTAGTGCAGACCAGGGTGTGAATTGGTTGGCAGCAGCATCGTGTGCAGTTCACCCTGGAATCAGAGGAAGTTTATATAGTCCACAGCTCATACAACATTTATATTTACAAGAGGAAATTGTTTAAGACTGAGGTGCTAGAGACAGGAGTTGTCTTTGGAAGTTTAGGATTTATATAAGAACACATACATTTTGGAACCGGTTACCTCACCTAGCCTCACTCACTTGTTACAACATCAACAATTCTGAAGCTTACTACCATTTGGAGATTGGCATTTATAATCTATTAGGACAAAGTTCTTATATAATTGACATAAATTACATGGAGTTAAAAGTTGCTCTCCACCTCCATCGATGAGAGTTTAATGGATATGCATGATTTACCAGGGAAGTGAATTATGCCGATGTTTAGTTGTGATTAAGAACGGAATTCATATGATTTGTTGATTTATATATGGAGACTATTTAAGATATTGAAATATTTTATTGATGTACACATGGATGAATTGGACATGAAATTAATGAGGATGCGAGAGTGTGACATCTAGTTTGTTCCAAAGGTCTTTGACCATCTGGACTATTGGATAGATTTGGTGGTTGATTGTGAGTTATAATGGATTGTTGCTACTTGACGACCTAAGGCAGACGTTAATAAAACTTCTCAGAGTTGATTTACCCGTTGTGTCTTCCTTTCATATGGGATAGAAACTTAGACACAAGACTCTACCACTTGACGCTAGACTATACGCTTTCCCATAATGAAGGATTAAAAGTATATGGCATGATAATGTATCGGTGATCATATTAAACACACTGGGAACTAGATGACATACTATCAGGGGACATGAATAAAAGTCACCAAATAGCACCTTAACGCAAACCTCCCCTCCTGCCCCTATAACCCAATAAGCCCTCAGCTAAGGCTACATATATCTTAGTAGGCCTATGTGCAATGACTTTTAGCACTATGAACACTGAGCTCAGTATAGGGAATTATAGGATCTAACATAATGAGTTAACCGTCGGCTATCCCTTTTTTCCACACCACACAGTAAAAACAGCGTTTAGGGATTAAACACTAGTGTTTAGAACTTAAACACTTGTTTAAAACACTTATTTGTCCCACTTTTCTAAACACTATTTTTAGTGCTAAACGCGTTCAATTTTAAAACGTGTTTAACCATGAAGTGTTTAACCAAGTGTTTAAATGCTAATCACCTAAGTGTTTAGACAAGTGTTTAAAGCTAAACACCTAAACACTTCAAGTGTTTAGGTGTTTAAATGTTGGTGTTGAGAAAATTTGGTGTGTATTTTTAAACACCTTTTTTGCGGTGCACTCCCTCTCGCACCCATTTTTTCTCTCTATTTTTGAAGGGTGCACGGGTTGACAGAGAAGAGGGTTAGAGCCTTAGGTTTCTCGCCAAAAGTGCAGTAGGCCCACGGCAGAGCCCATCAATAAATTCATCATTTACACACTGAAGGTGTTGACATCATTCTGCTCAAAGTTTTATTTTCCGCTACCAGATGGAGGGGCGTGTTTGTCGGTGTCTGCCGCTAGGGGTCTCTAGAGGAAATCACGTGACTTATTACACGGTCCCCGATCAGAGCGCCACTCAGCGGGCGGGGCGGGAAACAAAGTGGTACGTCAGTGACGTATGGAGATGGATACAGAAATGTCGTCTGCCATGTGCTGCGGTATGGGAATTACTAGTATGTGTACAGGCCTAGCCCATCTCGTAGGGGTCTACCCCAGTTATCAAGTAGGCTGATATCTGGATCCCGGTCTGGATGCAGGCCTAGATCCAGAAAGGAATGGGGGGGGGGGTCCAGCTTAATGATATTTTGATCCCACTTCATATAGACTCTAGGGTAAAATGGGGCATTTTCGTGCATGGGAGTAATATCCTACTTCTTGTAAAAATGATAGAAATTCGAAATTAGTCTTTACTCCCATTTATGGGCTCCTCCTCAAAGTTTATGTCCACGATATTACCCTGTGTCCTGGCTTTTGGCTAACTTTCGTATTTTTGAGATGTTTTGTCCTAAAAGGAACTAACACTTAGGTCTGCTCTGGCCCATTGTCATGTGAAACTATGGCGAAATGAATAGGGGGGAGGGGGGAGAAGATAATATTCTACATCCATATGGGGTTGACAGAAGAGGCTGAAGTCGTCCATCTTTATCTCTCACAAGTCTGTAGTAAATTCACTATGCCAACGCTTCATACTTCTCACACCAGGGGTCACCTCGGTAGTACCACCCAGACCGCTCCGCGTGACTGTCCGCACCCAGCGTTGTGACAGTAGTTACAGTCTATGTCTACATTTATGTCTTGAGTAAAGGCTGTGGTTGATTAAACATACATGTACTATGTGCAAATATAGCTTTAGGGTGTGGGTAAATATGTAACCTCTCAGTCTCTCATTACTTATCACGGTAGGCCTACATGCATCAATAGATTGGATCCCATAATTGATAAAATCTACAAAATCTATAAACTGACTCGAATGGCCCAAAAGTGAAAGGAGAGTGCAATGATATGTACAATATTTAAACTCTTAAAGATGCGATGTCTGTACATATGGTCAGATTTCTGACAGATCTTTGTTTGAACCCTGGCCTTGATATACGAGACCACAGACGTACTCAAGCTACAGAACCTACTAGGATATGCCCTTATTTCATTATAATTTATGTAGATGAACATCCATTTACAGTCATGCGTATAGGGATGCTCCTTGGTACATTTTGTATCACCAAATGCAGGCCTACATGCCACTATGTACTGCCATGGTCATTGTAATGAATTCTCTGAATAACATTAGAAAGACATTTATGAAGATGTCTGGTGCTAAAGCGTAGAGACAGAGTATATTATGAAGAGGATGGGGGCGTAATCCGGGTCGGAAAGGGGGAGGGTTTCATCTGGAACATCTGCCTCCAGATGATTTATATTCTGTTTGGTGTGTGTTTTTATATGGAGAATTTGTCCAAAACAATTGTCGTCAATATAGCCCAAGGTCTCGTCAACTCCTTTTCATGCCTGATTACACTGATGCGTTTTTAATTCACGCTGTGGACCACAGGCAAGCCCAAAATGTGTAGGCGTACATGATATTGCTCTCTAACCCATGTATTTGTATTAGAATATAGTGGCAGAGGAATCTCTTAAACAAGAAAATTTATGTTGTGTACAAGAGAACAACGCTGTTGATATAGACGCAACATCATGTCTTGATATGATCATGCAGATTCATATGGGGTTGACAGAAGAGGCTGAAGTCGTCCATCTTTATCTCTCACAAGTCTGTAGTAAATTCACTATGCCAACGCTTCATACTTCTCACACCAGGGGTCACCTCGGTAGTACCACCCAGACCGCTCCGCGTGACTGTCCGCACCCAGCGTTGTGACAGTAGTTACAGTCTATGTCTACATTTATGTCTTGAGTAAAGGCTGTGGTTGATTAAACATACATGTACTATGTGCAAATATAGCTTTAGGGTGTGGGTAAATATGTAACCTCTCAGTCTCTCATTACTTATCACGGTAGGCCTACATGCATCAATAGATTGGATCCCATAATTGATAAAATCTACAAAATCTATAAACTGACTCGAATGGCCCAAAAGTGAAAGGAGAGTGCAATGATATGTACAATATTTAAACTCTTAAAGATGCGATGTCTGTACATATGGTCAGATTTCTGACAGATCTTTGTTTGAACCCTGGCCTTGATATACGAGACCACAGACGTACTCAAGCTACAGAACCTACTAGGATATGCCCTTATTTCATTATAATTTATGTAGATGAACATCCATTTACAGTCATGCGTATAGGGATGCTCCTTGGTACATTTTGTATCACCAAATGCAGGCCTACATGCCACTATGTACTGCCATGGTCATTGTAATGAATTCTCTGAATAACATTAGAAAGACATTTATGAAGATGTCTGGTGCTAAAGCGTAGAGACAGAGTATATTATGAAGAGGATGGGGGCGTAATCCGGGTCGGAAAGGGGGAGGGTTTCATCTGGAACATCTGCCTCCAGATGATTTATATTCTGTTTGGTGTGTGTTTTTATATGGAGAATTTGTCCAAAACAATTGTCGTCAATATAGCCCAAGGTCTCGTCAACTCCTTTTCATGCCTGATTACACTGATGCGTTTTTAATTCACGCTGTGGACCACAGGCAAGCTCAAAATGTGTAGGCGTACATGATATTGCTCTCTAACCCATGTATTTGTATTAGAATATAGTGGCAGAGGAATCTCTTAAACAAGAAAATTTATGTTGTGTACAAGAGAACAACGCTGTTGATATAGACGCAACATCATGTCTTGATATGATCATGCAGATTCAATTTCTAATGCAACAAATAATCACAATTAACCTGGCCGAGGATGACTCAGTGTGCAAGGAAAATGATCAATTTACATAGCATGCCAAACTAGTTTTACATAAAGCCCATAATCCCTAGCCCATAATCCCTCAATTGTGTAGCCAAGAGCATGCAGGATTTTAACTAACACAGAATTGTATTTAATATCAAGGAGTCCTTGAGGTGAGAGTTTTCCCTACTTGTTAACACGGTGGCGCTGTGGTGGCGGCGGGACGCTCTCAAACCACCCACTTACTATGCAGCATCTACTCAAGTCTCGTCCAGCTGAGAGTCCTTGAGACATGGGTTAAGCCTATGTCTGCAGGAATGTTCTGCCCCCACAAAAAGGATTACCCTAAATAAGGTACTCTTACTACACCTGTTCTATTGAGGCCCTTTAATATAGTCTATTCCAAGGCAGTTTGGCTACCCAAGTTATAAAAACTACTATTGTTGGTTTAATTCACCCCTTTGTAGTGTCACGGTAGGACAAGGAACCCTACATATCGGCCTAGCTTTAACCAATGCTATGAAATCCCCTTTTGAAATCTAGACAGCATAAATTCTATTTCATTCATTTAATAAGATATAGAGTGAAAAGTAAATTAGCCATATACCCACGGAAAAAAATGTGATGGACCTCTTAATTCTGACACCATGAATCAATACTTAGTACCGTAAAACAGCGCGTGTAATCCGCAATCTGTCCTCAGAGTAGCTATAAGCCACACCAAGGGTGTGAAATGGTCTATAATCAGCGGCTTAGACATGGGGTTTTAAGGTATATGTATCTCTCCTTTTGCCCATCAATGAGCGCCATTATGACCGTTTTCGGTGCCTGGAGACAGAGTATAAGTCAGCATGGACCCTTTACATAAGGGACAGTACCTTGTCCACCTGTGCTATAGGAACACAGGTGTTTTGGCTCTGTGTTTTATCAACTATACAGAGGATCATATCAAGAGAGGTCGCTTATTTTAAGGAGATTAAATTATAAATAATGATCAATATACATGTAATATCATTTCTATGTAGCGTGTATACATGGGCAGCTGTTATCATAATACATAAAACATTAACCCTCTATCCCAAGGAACTATACATTAGTCCTTCATTACTTAAGCATTAATTATGTTTGTTGACTAGGACTGGACTAGAACAGCGACTGTGGGGATCTGGTGACAGTGCTGTCATAAATAGGAAGGATACAATGCTAGACATATAGGCATATGACAGCTGGCTGAATGCTGTAACTCCGACTCCCCACAACAATTCTTCATATTATTATGATTTCCTACCAATAAAAGTCATACCAAATCCCATTTTCATGGGGTCGGGGAGAGGGGAGAGGGGGCATGTGCTTTTAATACTGGCGCAGTACTGGATTCTGAGAATAGGAACACATAGCGATGCATGCAATGGAGAGATGGACATTAAGTCACCCAGATAGCAGCAATTAAATTCAAGAAATTAATGGGGTACAATGCGATGATGTCGTGACATGCTCGGTGCGATGGCAGTGCGCTGTCCTTGTTTAAAAACAGGGCTGAGCAATTTTCTCGACTTTATTAACTTTATTGAAACAAATAAACCAATAAAGATACGGGCGTGCTGAAACCCTAAACTCATGTTATCTGATTGACCTGAAAGTTCAGAGAAAAAGGCGCCTCATTGGTAACAGATCCCGGCACTGTTGTAACAGACGATAAATCACAGACACTCAAGTTGAAAAGATCAACCACATGAATTATTACACACACTTTTCACCTCGAACATCTGCGGCGTGAAGTTTAGAATAGGGGAATGGAAGAGGTGAGACAATAGGTCTGTAACTGATTAGCCAATGTAGGTGGCCATATTGTGTTCCATGTAGGTGACCATAGTGTCCCCTCTGAAAGATGCTGGCTCCTACTGACTACTACCCCGGTAGTACTACATCTCTTTTAATCATAGTGACATGATTCTGTAGGAATTCTTTTCGACCACTTTTACAGCAACTGTGTCGGCGCATGCAGTCATCCTTCTATGGCCTTATAAGTAAATTCCACTGTGATTAGGCATGATTGATGGTGTGAGCAGGGTGTTGTTGCGTGTTTGGTGTTTCCTCAGAGCCAAAGGCGGGAAATCACGCGAGAAGCAGACGACATTGAGAAAGAACGCTGCTGACGACACTTGCATGGACGCTGTGTCTCTGGCGGCGCGCGCCCAATGGACGCATGGATGGAAGGAGATGCTATCGACGATGGCGGAAAGTGGCCAATAGCCGAGTGACTTCTCCCCAACCCCCACCCTACCCCCTCTACCTCCCTCCCATCCCTCCCTCAGTGGCTGAGTAGCCTACCTACCTACCCCCGCCAAAAGTTGAGGCCTTGCTTCATTCACTGTGTTGGTAGTGGGAGTGGGAGCCACTTGGTGTTTGGTGGTATATAGAGTTGGAGCTGCATGTGTACATACATACATGAGGTATTAAAGGGACGAGAAACAAGGACACAACAAGTCGTGCATGCAGACTGCTGGTAGGGGACTACCCCCAGGGCACTCACCACCATAGTGACAGGGGGATTTGGGGAAAGGGGATCCAGAGGGAGCAGTAGGAGGTGGATGGATGAGATGAGTATTGCTGTAATAGGTGAGGGTTGTTGTCATTTGGCTGCAGGCTAGCCAGGCCCTACAGACCCCCGTGGACAACTCCTCATAGCACTTACAGGCAGTTACACACCTTCCCCAATCAGTCCACCCCCAACATCCACACCTAAACAGCACCTCACCTAAACATATAAACTTCACCTCTTGGGCTGTTGGGGGTCATTCCCCCTCACATGACTCCTGTATTCTACAACGCTGGAGGATCCTTGGATTTAGAATTTTTGCTTCAAACTGGTGGATCTGTTTAGAGGATCATAAAATTAAACATCAGGAGAGTAGACAAGAGCGACACTGACACAGCAGAGAGAGACGAAGACATATATATGTTTGATTCATAGAAGGAATATTCTCCCATGATCATCAACTTTCTGTCGAATGCCTTGGAAATATATATCCCAGCACAGATGCCAAATCAGCTGATTATTTAGGAGAAGGTATTAAAAGGATAAGCCATAAAGAGAGGGGCAGGTAGACACATTTTGTTGTGTGTAGTCTGTGCACTAGGAGAACAGGATTGGATTACATGTGGAAGTAAAGTGTTTACAAACATGAATTCATCACCAGGTTTGCTGCTCACAGGTGAGTTGTCATCCTCATACACTTAATGGTGATTAATGGGGCTGGATGTACCTACAGGAGGGGGTTGGCCATTTGAGGGTGGCATGGTATTGATATCTTGGCTTAAGAAGCCCTTATCATATTATGAGCATGTGTTGTCATTTGAGGGTGGCATGGTATCTTGGCTTAAGAAGCCCTTATCAGGATCATGTGTTGTCATCATAGCCCTGTGTAGTAGGGTGGCATAAATGTAGCATAAATGCATGGCTGGCGAGTCAGGAGTACTGGAGTGCATTAATTTTATCCTCCATGCTAAAGGGCACCATCCCGGGGGCACCATACATGTTTTATACATTGTGGCCTTTGAAGATTTAACCCACAGGGTGGTTGGGTTCAGATGTTGGCTTTGCTACATGTACGAATGTAGAATGTTCTGGTTTTTAACAGGTGATTCAATGGGATTCTTGTGTAAACAAAATTGGATAATCCCTTCATGGGGAAATGCTAAGGCCATGAGGTCTTTAATGGACTGAGACGAACTGCATAAGTATGACAAAAGTGTTTATGACTAGGATACCTTTTTCGCTCATGTAATACATGTATGTATATTGGGTAGGTTGAGGAAGGGTGCATCTTGGTGACATTATTACTATGAATGACCCTGGGAAATTACCCTTAGTATGATGAATGTAATATTGGAGTTCTCTGGCAGAGACGAAGAATGGGCTAAGTATCAAATCAGAAATGTTCTGTTGCAAATGACATGCCCCTCCCAGGGGCACTGACTAAGTTTTGCCCCCCCCCCCTCCTTCCCGAAGATGCCTAGGAACGATGCCCAGTCACTCTGTAGATGTGCATTGCAATGACCAGTAATGCCAAATCCTCAAATTTCATCATATTAAAAAGTCGAGCTGCTTCCAACGTCCATGTTAAAGAACTGAAAGAAGGGACCTTATACCCCCTCCCCTTCTCTCATTCCGTTGCACATACTTATCTGTTTAGCAATGCTAGCAATCAATACATGTGTGCACTCTCTCACAAATTGACTTGAAGTTACATTGAATAATGTTCTCCCTTTTAAGGAGCCTTTGAGAAGATGCACCAGACACCCGAGAGATGGACTTGCAATGATCTGTAATGCCAGATCCTCAAATTTCACCTCCCCCACCTCAAAAGGTCAAGCTATAGTTTATAACAATAACATCAGTACGACTAGTGCATTGATGGATCCAGGATTTGGTAAATGAGGGGACATAGTCCTATGTTATCCCTGATACAGCTTCATATACCGATATCCCTTTCCCTAAAAAACAAAATCGACTAGTCGATTAGCATATTTTAATGGCAACGTTATCATCATACACAAACTTGTACTCTTTATCTTGCATCACCTCTGTGTCGCTCGATACGCAAGAAGGCTTCTAGATTAGGGAGGCATTTTACTAATCCCAAAAGGATTATCCAGCTCTATCCCTCTCTACCAGATCTATAGTAAAGATAAGATAACTATAAAGTCGGATTTCCTGCAGGACAGCAACAAGAAAGGGATTAGGATTAAGGGGTTTAAAGAATGTGTTATATGGTTAGATAGAGAGCCAAATTAGCCTGTGTATACATACTTGTTTACTAATTCTATAAATCTCTGTGATTGTGTTACTTTCAAATGGGTAAAATTACCTATACATGTTTTCTTGGTATAACCTCATAGAGTAGGTAATTTTCAACACAATGCTATCAGTTATATCATTAAGATCTAAAGCTTATGTGGACAGAAATAAAGAGCTACTCGCTATTCCAATAGGCAGGGGTAGTATAAGGCTGCAGGTGAATACCCTATGATATTACTTTACTCATGAAGTCCAGAAACATGAATAACTATAATATTATATGCAGGTACATGAGATACCATGAAGTCCAGAAACATGAATAACTATAATATTATATGCAGGTACATGAGATACCCACCCATTTGCTTGCATAATGACCACACAGTAAAACAGGTAGCAGACTGGGTGTTTTTAGAGATCCTCCAGGGGGTACTCCATGGCTGTAGTAGTTACCTGGTGTGTTACCTGTAGTAGCTGGTCCCTGAGGGAGGAGCAGGAGAAGGTGAGAGGAAGCAGGAATATGATAACCAACAGGTGATTCAGGAATCACTGTAAGATAGGAATTACCTGACCACGACCCTATGCTTTTTGCGTGACATATGACAGATTGTACTCATGGGCTATACAATAATACATTGGAAATGATAATGAAATGAATGTCATCAATCAGTACCATTGTGGACTTTACTTGGTAAGGAGACATAAATTTATACACGGTTGATATTTTTCGCAAAAATGAGCAAACTTCATTTTTGTTGACGACATAATCAGAATATAGTTTTAACATATGGTATTGAATTTTATTCATTTCATCGCTTTACATAAATTTGCAGCCCCCCCCCAACCACACACACCTACAGAACCACCATCTGTAACTGAAAATGTGTATTTAATACTTTGCTTGTCTTGACATTGGCCCGATTCATACCCAATACATGCAGCTGGGTACAAACAGCATGGTTTTTCCCTCGGTACTTGCTACCCTTTGATAGAAGCACTTAGTTAGGTACTTATTATATATTGTACCACCACAACGCCCCACCTGTGCACCCCCTGGTGGCCTCTCGTGCAGTCACAGCCAGGTCTCACAATGGTAATTGTTAACATGGTGCTGGTGGCGGATGTGGGGTCGGCAGGGGGCGACACTGGTTTGTGGTAATGGCGGCCAAAAGGGCATCATCTTGTAACATAGCAACCAAGGATGGAGGGGCTAGCCTGGGAATCCACATGACTGTAACTTAGCAACCTGGAAGAGGGAAGCTAGCTAGCAAGGGAGCCAGAGCGTGCATGCAAGTCGGTAACAATCTGGGAGTTTTTTTTTTCATATACATACAAAGTGTGTAGAAAACTACAAGAAACAAACGCTAAACGGGTTATTATCACGAATCGGCTTATGATCTTGGGGTTTAAGAGTTGAAGATACGCTGCATTTATGTATCATTTTTACTTAGCAGACATTTTCCCGCTACACTTTCTCCTTTTTCAGAGATCTATCAAGTATCATATCAATTGTGTAAGGATATTTTATTCATACATACTCCTGGAGGAGGCCATGCTACGAGAGAGCACTGATGCTGCAAGTATGGTATATGCACAGGGGACAAGATCCAAATAGAGTTTGTTCCAGGAATATTCCCTAATTCGTGGTTCATAGGGTGTATATAGACAGATATTTCCGGCCAATCCAGAGCAAATCAGTAAAAAGTCAGCGGTGGTATAATGCACTGTAGCTTCTGTATCATGTGCCAAATTACAGAGGACAAGAAACAGACAGAACAAAAAAAAAAGTCCGTGGCTGAGATGATATTGGTCTTTTAGTGACACACATAAAATCTTTCAATGGATACTTGTTAAGAGGAGGAAAGAGTTACGGCCGCTCAGCACGCGATCCTGAAGCATGAAACAATACCCTCATAAGGGCTTAATTAGATCAAACCATCGCTAGACCCCGTCATGCAGGAGACAACACTAGTCACTACAGCTTTTCTACAAACCACGAGCAACATTGAAGGAAAGAAAAGATTAATGGTAAGAGGTAAAAGCAGAGGAAAATAATCTGATGTGGCTCACACCTTAGACTTTGATCCAACCTGTGACATTGACACGTACACTTGTAAAGTTCAAAGCCTACAACAGTAAAGGTGGCATAGAAACATCATCAGTCTAGGGCTTGAGATCCTCTCCTGTTCGGTGTCTTTTTGTTGCATCTGGTGCTGCAGTTACATCAATATAATAGATCATTTATACAGGAAGATGCCTCTATATATATATATATATATATATATATATATATATATATATATATATATATATATATAAGCCAGCAAAGTTATATACCAGATATAAGAATATGAAGAAAAGAAACAGGTACCGTATGGGGATGAATCTACCAGGGATCCTCCTAAAACTGAACAGTGAACCACCGTAATTGTATCACAGTGAACCAGTGTAGTTTTTACAAGAATCGCCAGGTGGCAGTACCGACATTTCTTTGCAGTGTGTGTATTATGTAGACTGACCAGTTGCCTGCGTTGTAACTACACTACAGCATACGCTCTGCGAGACGACCAAGGTTTCCAGGTTATGTATTATGTGCATTTCCAATATTCTGCTGACAAGGAAATGCCGTCACTGTTCATGTTCCCTATTATCCTGTATTTTCACGTACTTGGAATAACCCTTGTTCTGGGTCTGTTAAAGCTGCGGGTCCACTATGCAATATAGGGTGCAATTTTGAACTAGGTGCAAAGAAATAGATACACATGGGGGGGTGCATGGTCTGTTGCACAGTGGACATTACTATTAGCATTATCATTCCTGCAATTGCTTGATAAGCAAAATTTGACGTGATATGCGAAAAGGGGTCTTAGTGCAGGGTACAGTGGTGCCCCCTTTCCCAGTACATGTCACATGATAATATCATCTATGAGTTAGTCTGATGCAACTGCAGACCCTGTGCAATTTCTAGTTGCAGCAAGGTTTAGTCTCACAGTGGACTTTGGCCTTATGCGTGTAGAGTTTTGTACCCAATTCTCACACTTTATGAATTTCTGAATACTTTGAATGGTTATAGTAAACTTACATTAATGCACTAAGAAGCGACTGCTAACAAGATGTATATATACCAACAAAGGATCCTGGTCACTTTATTACCCCATTTAGAGTACTACCTTTTCCCATACTTTCCTACAATGAGCTTTCTATAACAGAATAGATTACATTCAATCCATTACTATACAAGTTAATGGCATTGTTGATAGCAATTGTGGAATTCCAATGTGGAAACTCAACTGTTTATTGTACCCTAAGAGAGCAACATTTATCAAGGTTTAGTACCATTCTTGTTCAAAATCAATAAGGGGAAAAAAGAAGGACCTGGAATAAAACATCCAGATGAAATAATGATAACATTTAAGGTAACATTATTCGAGTTAGCATCTAGTATAAACATGGGAAGGAAAACAAAAAGTTTCATGTCATGGTATGACAATGGCCTCTTCAAAAAGAGAAATTCGCATGTATAAACTACGCCTGAGTCGTTTCCATCACATCGATCAGTGGAGATATACGGTGGCCATTCATAAAGCCCGATTGGACTATCGTTTGCACAGATACAGTATTATTGTCTTTTTGAGATGAAGGCCATCTTGGATCAGAATAAATTTTAATCTGAGTAAATGTGTAAACACACTCAATGTGAAACACCACCCAAACAGTCTCAGTGAGTGAACCCACCACACCTGTAGGGTGAGGACGGCTGATGTGGTGGGGGGGGGGGGGTAGATGGGAAGAGTAGGGGAAATGTGGGGATGCTCTGCCTCTGTAAAGTCTGTATGATGAACATATTATAATATATAATAGAGAAACACAACCAGGAATCATCGTGGACATCATTAACTCTGTATGTTATCATTTTTTTAAGTTCAGCAACCCCGGGGGGGGGGCACTGAGTCTTTGATGTGTAGTACCAACTGCGAAACTACAGCCCCCCATATTTGGTCATTTCACAGCACCTTAAAATGTAGCATAATTTTTACAGCCCCCCTTTTTCAAGAAGTCTGATAACAGCCCCTCTTTTCACCAGCCTCTTCCATGTAAACTATGGTTCTCAGACAAAAATATTCAGGAATTTCACAGCCCTGACTGATTAGAAGGAATATTTAAGCTGCTTCCTTCCCATCCAACACAGAGAGAATAAACAGAGTCACAAAGGGAGTCTAGGGTACAAAAAGGGAGTCAATACTTCCCTGACTCCCTTTCTAGGCTATCTGACTCCCTTTTTATTCAGAGTCACAAGATCCTGACTCCCTTTTGACAAGGCCTAAGAGAGTCAGTGAAGAATAAGGGAGTCATTAGTGAGCTAGACTCCCTAAGGGAGTCAGAGTATGCCAGGGGGAGTCAGCCAGATAATTTCCACTAGGTGGAAGCACTATCTCCTAAGAGGATTTATCTGGATGCACACATCTTTTTTTCAATCAGAATATATGATGATAAAATTTATACTGACAAAATTCAATTATTATAGAAACTATACATACCCTCAAAATGAAATACAGTAAAGAAACAAAAAGATGTTGATATATGGACAATTTAGATATATTCAAAAGCTTTAGACACCCATTCTGTGCAGGTATCAGAAAGCTAAACCCACAATCAGTCAACTGCTTTGTTATCTCGACTAATGTACACTGAGGGAAGTTCCATATATCCCCTGCTATGTCTTTCACAATGCAGTGCAAAAGTGTACAAGATGAAGTATGGCTGGCATTACACTTTATATTTAGAGAATATGGGTGAAGGTGTAAGATATTTAGAACAATTTTACCCTACAGAAAGGGAGTCAACCATATGCTAGACTCCCTTTTAGAAGGGAGTCGAAGGTGACCCTGACTCTCCTTTGGAGTAAAGGGGAGTCAATTTGAAGGCAAAACCTGGACTCCCTTAAGGGAGTCAGTTGACTCCCTTTCTCCAGAAAGGGGAGTCAATCTGAAGGCAAGCCTGGACTCCCCTTTTGACTCCCTTTATTTTCTCTGTGAAGTTATAATGGGTATTAACAGCCCCTTAATCTCAAGATGCAATTCAGTTGACAGCCCCCCCTTTTCCCACTCGCTGACACGTTGACAACCCCCGCTCCGCGGGGTCAGTACCACAGTTGGTACCCAAACCGAGGCTCAGTGCCCCCCCGGGTCAGCAACTCAGACATTTAACCATTAAAGAACCAAATACTAGTAGTGCTTAACGCCCCCGCCCCCATGTGTATAGTGATTGATGAATGCAGCCTTGGTGAATAACGCGCCTGTGTAGCTGGGTGGTGAGTCATCTGACACCTGAAATTATGATGTTGTTTTTTTAACCAAAGGATGGTCAACATGAAGTACAATGCAGAAAACCGAGCATCATCATCACACAAATAGCACCATGCCGCCCATAAAGGGCTAACGGACAGATCTAGTGTACAGGTGAGAGGAGTTCGAAGACGTGAGTGGGAGACCGGGTCTTGGTGATACCTGGCTGCCGGGAGGTGTATGGGTTCCTGCCGGGACGCCTCCAGTGATGGATCGGTCTCCCCTGACCGGACCTCCCGGAAAGATTCAGGTGTAACTGTCTCTCTCCACAGTGTCTTGTGCTATTCACCAGCTTTGATTGATTCCAATTTCACATTTTGAGAAATACAAGTTGAGAAATACAGTATTGGCACTAACCCTTTTTAGTGTTTGAGCATGGAAGTTTGAAAAAAAAAACGCTCGTGTTGATCCTAATACGTTATAATACCGGTATTTTTTCGAGTACCATTCACTAATAGTGAATTAATTGGTGCAGGGACCCAAATTCTACCCCCCGCCCCCTATCCTTGTGCTACGCCACCCCTCAACCACCACCATTTTGTTCTGACTATGCCCTCACCTGTCCCATCCCATTCTTGATCTGGCCCTGTGTAGTCTCCGTGCATATTTCATAAAAGTTTGTCCCCCAACCCCACCCCATACACATGTACCCAAACACATAGGTCAAGATTACGTTCATATGCTATAGAGTTTGAAATTATACAGATTTAGTTTAAAGGAAAATAGTCATTTCACCAAAAGATGATTACAAAGTACAATGAGTGCATCACTATGATTACTACCATATTAATCACAAAAGGAACGATTATAGATGTAGCCGTGCATGCGCCAATCTACTCTTGCTGAACAGTGAAAGAGGACCCTCGGTCATGATCTGTTTAATTCACATTGGTGGGGAAATCTAAATGAAAATTATTGTAGACATATCAGGTTGCTTGATTCAGCTGTTGAAAGCAATATAAATACTATATAGCGATATCCCCAGGCCATTTTGAAGTTTTATGTATGGTTCTCTTAAAATTATGAACATGATCCCTCCCTCCTCTTCCCTTGGATCTCTCAGTATAATTATGCACTTGTATATACACATACAACGACAATTATCTCTGAATTCTTTTTAAGATGTATTATGCTTAGATCAAGAACGGTTCTTACTAAGATGTATTTATAGTCAAACTAAGGTAAACAGACACAGATGTAATATAAATAATAGAGAATTTACATGTGCATTATTAATGCAATATAGCATAAATATGACAGCCCAAGGTTTGTATATTGACGAATACTGCACGAGCCGGAGGCGAGTGCAATATCGTCAATATACAAACCGTAGGCTGTCATATTTATGTCATATTGCGTTTATACCACCTTTTCCTCCATTTTGTAGTAATTTCTTACCTGATATCCCCAGAATAAAGCCAGGAGAAGACATTATGTAAGTGCAAGCGCTACCCCCAGGGTCGCTCTGTGCGAATCCATTGTTATTGTTCCTTGCCGGGAGAGGTACTGCTGTGTTTACACACACTTTTTGTATGGAATCCAACCATGACATGTCGATATATTAAAACATACACATCCTTAGACATTCTAGATGATCCCTCCATGCTTGATATGTCCAATATATTCAAAATAAAGAAGAATCCATTGATTTTTCCATCGTAACGAGTCGCGGTCCGACATTCTCAGTGTCTTTTTTAACTGCGGCGTGTTGACCTATATCTACATCTGGGCCACTGACACACTTTCGTCGGACAAGGAGGGAGACGTGAATGGCGGACTGCGACTCACTTACAATGGAAAAATCATTGGATTCTTCTTTATTTTGAATATATTGGACATAATAAGAATGGAGGGATCATATAAACTATCTAAGGATGTGTATGTTTTAATATGGAGACTTGTCATGGTTGGATTCCATACGAACAGTGTGTGTAAACACAGAAGTACTGCTAGCAGGTAGGTGCTACAGGCTTCTCATTTATATTAACATTAGGTTCATCATTGTTCAGTGTGGCGCTATGGCTAACGTCCTCGCCAACCAGCACTGCGGCCGGGGTTCAATACTCCTACGAGTTGGGATGATTTTTCACATTGAAACAATGGTGCGACTGAATTTGTATGTCTCAACACTCTCCCAAAATATTCTAAGTCCAACTTGACCTCGAAAAAGTATATCCAAAAGTCCCGAAAATGAACATGTGCGTATATGCGCTCATAATGCACTGGTAGGAGAGGGCATAACAGTAAGGCAGGTGGCAGAATAGTGGTATAAGCATGTATATACATACACACTGAATATGTAAGTATGCAGACTGGATTCCTTGTTACTCTAGCCCTATCCCTGCCCTAACCCTTTCTCTAACCCTTACTTTACACCCAACTAACAGTAATTAAATTCCTATACCCAACCCTGCACTGCTCTACCCCCAATCCAACTTTAACCCTATCCCTCTACCCCATAAACCTATACGCATGGTAGGGGTATCTCTGGAGCGGGGGGTATCCAAATGGATAGTGGGAGTGGGTATTATTTCTTTCTTTTTTCAGGGGGTGGGGGTGGCTGGGGATAAAAAATTGTCACCCTCTTCATTCTCTTTCAATCCTGAATTGCCTAAACTCTACATTATTTCTTATTACTAGGTACATGGTAGTGCACTGGCTATATTCTACTGGTAACCCTTGTCTCCCAACATTGTCCTGTTCTCACTGGTTCTTATCTTTAAGGGAAGATTTACTTGAGACTTGAGTCGAACATACACCTTGGGTTGGAAACTTTAATTTTAAGCTGCAGCTGGTTATGCATGTCGAGTTCTGTATTTGTGAATTATAATGCAAGTTCAGTGTTATTGTTGGGAACAATGAGGACGTGTAGCATGCATAATAACTGGATATTTACTTGTATACGACTCAAGGTGATTCTACCCTATAATTATTATACACATAGCCTCTGCCCTCGTCATTTGATCAGACCTAGCTTCCCCTTACGCATTGTTTGCTTCTGTATACATCAGAACTGATCATAACTGAGTCAGGAACATCATTTTGTTAATACGTGGTTGCTTCCCGTCATGTAACCCATACATTGAGACATGAGGACTGGTCGGTATCCCAGATGGAAATGACATGTGGTCAATAAGTACATTGTAATATGTTCAGACTCTTAGATATTGATGGGTCCATACCTCGGACTCCAATATAGTGCGGGTACCGCATTAGCCTGTATAAGCGCCTGGGCGCTTATTGAGGTCTGTCTGCCCCTTTCGCCCCCCTTGTCTGTCTGTCTCTGTCTGTCTCTGTCTCTATCTCCCTCTCTCTTCCTCAGAATCCTCCAAGGTACATGCATCTGCATGACATGTCCTCACTACTTACTTAGCTGAAAACCTCCCAAACTGTAGGTAAATAGACACCAACGTTATGGGGTGTGGCTGGCCCCCACATATTGCCATAAATCACATCACCCCCATCCAAACACTCACCATCCCACAAGACAATGGATCCTACCACCTTCCATATAGGAGAAGACACCTCCCTGCTGTGCCCCAACTCCCTGTGTGGCTAGAAAGGGGCACGGTTGCCACAACTTTGTGATTTATGCTTGCCATTCAAACCTAAGAAAGCATAAAATTTAATTGCCGAACGGAA
The DNA here is from genome assembly GCA_949317995.1 of Acholoe squamosa. Lineage (NCBI taxonomy): Eukaryota > Metazoa > Annelida > Polychaeta > Phyllodocida > Polynoidae > Acholoe > Acholoe squamosa. Next base: position 48,888,339 of record OX439038.1, read on the forward strand.
CAGGGCGGCTTCTTAAATACTTCATATGTGTTAAAGAGGAACTTAAGGGTGCATAAAATGTAAGTACCAGCTTTTATAAGAAGTGCCTAATAGGTTCTGGTGGGCCATGTATTTCTTTTATAGAGGAACAAAAACTACTGCATTCTATGTAGTTGTACTGACGATTCTCTAGCCAAACCGTTACAGGCAAACAAACTCATTTTATGACCTTGTATTGCACCATTCACTCTCTGAATGTCAGATGTTTGAAAAAATACGTCACATGTGGAGAGGGAATATGAGCATATAATTTATGGGATTCAATATAGACCTGAGCAACAGATCAATCATTATCATAATCTGGTGTTGGGTTTTCTGAAATGCACTCTGGTAAAGTCTCTTCTGTTCTGTTTAGATCACTGATAGGTAATATTACCATGCAGAAAAAGACATAATATTTGCCAGCTGAATTTTTCTTCTTGAAAAGTCAATTTGATGCATTGACGGCGGCTGACGGTCACATTAAGGTCGCTCTAGACCTACTGTGGAGAATTATACAATGGAGTACAACAACCATATGTTATTTTAAGTTGAATATGACCATAGGTTTAACCAGGAACCTCCTTATCCCCTGTTATAACACGGTTAGAGAGTTTTCAGTGCCGAAAATGGATAATATCGATTCCTATATCTGGCGATAGAGCACCCAAAATTCATGGCGAGCGGACAGCGGGGCGGACATGTTGAAACCTACCGCGAGACGAAAGTAAATTCTCCATTTTTGAAGCTTATAGACCAAATATAGCGAAATCCTTTGGACATAACATAGTTAAAACCATATTCTACCTCTCTGTCGGGTAGATTACTTGATATTATAGCTGAATTTAACATAAAAAATTATCAAACTTTCGAATCGAGCGACTTGCCGTGCGTCTTCCCCGTTCTGTCAACACTACAGGTGCCGCCGCCTGGTGTGTACAGAATGGATTATATTTTAGACTGGCGCAGCCCTGTCTCGACATGTTCGCAGTAGTAGGTCTATGAGAGTTGGAGTTTGAGGAGTTCGCCAGCCTAAGCATACGACAACATGAAACCAAGATGGCGGAGGGCCGTCTTGTCGACTCGCATAAGAAATGAATGGATTATATCATTTTTTAAGGTAAATACTTAGAATTAATGGTGGAAACCGTGTTATAAATGCAATATAAAATGGATAGACTTGCACTCGTTGGCTTCATGGGGTTTGATAGAAGCATTCGCCTACGGCTCATGCTTCTATCACCCCCTGAAGCCAACTCGTGCAAGTCTATCCATTATATATTACATTCCCAGTGTCATATAACGTACCCCGTATCACACTGCTAGTTAAAGTATCCCAAATTGTCACATACCGACAAAGCTGATAACAAAATAATTTCTAATGCCAAGTAAATTGAATTTTGAACACATTTGACTGTACTAATTTGAGATAAATACAAAGGAGCACTCGAATTGGTCACCACTGACTACTGAGGTTATCACATGAGGCGCCGACTCGTGTGATAACCCTCAGTGGTGACCAATTCGAGTGTTCCTTTGTTTATGTAGCTGACCCTTAGACATAAAAAGCTAGTATGCAGTGCTTATTACTCAATCCGTGTGAAAATGTACTGTATTAAGAGTTCTGACCTACCGACCCTCCCTTCTTTATTTTGGCCATGTTATCTAAACATGGGATTTTCTTTCTACAGTTGGTGGTCAGTCGGAAGTAGTTTCGAGAAGATCGGAGATAAGAGATAAGATAAGGGTCCAATTGAGGCCTTCTACTCCTGGCCCCTGGTTTACAAATCTCTGCTTTTCTTAAAGATGTAATTTCTATTACTAAATAGGCTGATTTTTCTTTTCTATATTTCATCAAGTCATTTCCTGATTTGTTTTAGATTTTCTGTAAATTTTTCTTATAACTTATCAATGATTTTGTGACTTTGGGTAATAAAAAATGGGAGAGAATTTTCTCAGAGGTTTAGAGCCCCACTGCCTCTGCCTACATCACCCTCCCGGCTGGGGAGGTTTCAGATACGACTGACCTAGGCCTGTCTAGGCCTTATATGTTAACTTATTAATAGATATATGCTTTATCTACCACCTGGAGTTCTTTGATATCTCAGCTCTGTGCTTAGAATCTTTACTAATTCTACTAAAGAACCTTACCCTTTAACCCTTTGGTGCCCAGAATTATTTCAAGATTATACATTATTTTACAATTGTACCACTTGGTTGATTAGGCCATGAATGTGTTATTTTAATCGTCTTTTGATTTGGGCTGTGCATTACATTTTCTGCATACTCATAATTCAGTGAAGACTTTCAGTTAAGGACTTGTAATTTATTGGTCAGGTCTGGTAACCATAGTTACTTAAACATTCCATTTGTTGTTATTTGGTAGTATTTTGGTATCTCTTGTGTTATAAATAGACCCCCTTTCCATAGTCCCTGGAAATCTGAGGCCTCACAGCATGTTCAAATCTGCCAGTCAGGAAACATAATTTGCTAGTAACAATGCATGGATTCTCTATGGATATGAACAGTTCTTTTAGAATCTAATGGGAGTATGGAACATTGGATATATATGATCCAGCAAAATATTGGTGTCATGTCCTGGAGGTTGCCTTCAGGATGGTTGCCCTCTATTGAATCACATAATATGACAGCTCATTTTCAGGTTTTGACTCTCTGTGATTGAAATAATGGAGATCAAGCAAAATGGAATGTTGTATTGTAATCGGGAGACCATGGCCGTTCTATAGAGGGTCTAACTTTACAGATTGGACCAGTAGAAGTATGTGGATGATAATTTCTTTCAATATACATGCATTTAAGCCCAAAACCGCGCATTTAAGCGCGCCTGGGCACCTAAGGGTTGAGGACCGTATCCTATTTTCATGCACATTGCAGTTTTTATTATCATAATCCATGAACGTATACATAGGGAGTAATTCGCCAGGACTGCATTCATATGCAAGGCAACTCCATGGGATTGATACTCTGCTGAAGGCTGAGCTTGGTGCACCTTTTAATATATACAATACTGGTGTATAAGTTACTCTCTAATGTGGTGTTCATACAATGTCATCATAGACATAATGAAAAGTTCTACCTGGTGTCAATACACTGTCCATAAAGGGCTAAGCATGAAAACCTTCTCTCACACCTCACCCATCCCTTTCTCCCCTCTGGCTACCGCGATGGTCTTTTGATTGGTTGGAAAAAGCTTTTCAGCCCAGTGGAGACACTGGTAGTGCAAGCAGAGATTGTAAGTTGACCCCAAACAGCCATCACCTTAAGGTCTCTGATTACCTGTGGAAATTAGGATTTGAAGTGTACGTGGGCAGATTGTGTCTGATGTGGAGATTTATCCACAGGGTGGGAGACAGGCGTCATGACATAGGTGTGACAATGATTAAGTTGGTCTGCAGCACCTTCTCCTTCTGATATGTTTATCCACCTTCCCTTTTTTCTAAGCTGAGAGGAAAGTTGACCAGCCGAAGTCTCGTGAATCAGGCAAGTCACCAGGATGGCTATATATACCCTTGGAGAATCCTGTGTTGCCAGGGGTTCCTTTGATTAGAGAAATAGGCAAATTTAGAATTTGGAGGGAGAGTTGTGCAACAACTCTTCTACCAGGCCCTTACATAATTTAGAGGCATTGCGATTATGCTCATCCACACAATGCTTTCTAAGATACAGCTGGTCTTGTACCACTACATTACTCCCTATACTGACAATTTGGTGACACATGATACACATGTAGTTCATCATGGTTAAATGAAGGGTAGAAGTTCAGTGAAATATTGACAGGGGATCTTAGATTATTGCCAGTACCTAAGTTTTGGTACATTCACCACCTAGCAATAAAGTCATACGACCCATCATAGATCCAAAATAATGCCATTTGTCCTCAGCAAGAACAAGAAGACCATTTATAGTTTCCGATATGTATCAAGGATATGATATCTGTCTTTCCAATCCACTGCGGTGGGAAGTGTTGATCTGAGATATGTGTTTTGATATAATGATGTTTCCAATACGCCTGCTTATGATAATAAAAAAGTTAAAAGATAAAAAATTGATAAACCATCATTTTTATTATTTTTCTCGAGTTGCTCCCCTGACCCTCTGCACACAGCACAGAGTGATTTGTATTCAACTCCGTTATAAAGTGCTGGGTGTTGGGGAATTGAAGACAGACTAACAGACGTTGGAGGTCTGTACCAAGGTCTAAGTTAGCTACCCTACCCTCACTTCTATCCCCCTAGGGGGCTGGAACACCCTGGAGGGACACTGTCAAAGCTGTTCTGATTTATGACTATTTGGTTTCATACTTTGGGATATTGACCCATTTCACTGCAAAGTTTCCCAAGTGCAAGTTCAAATATTGCTTTTTGTTACTGTTTTGTCTGTGTCTGGAACATATTCCAGACAGTTTCAGAACATGATGGGAAATTGTTCATTAGTGTAGTGCACATGAAGAAGGTGTTATTCTGAAGATATGTGTCTAATGATGAAAAGCTTATAATTCCAGATTTCCCTGCTTTATCATGCTTACCACCAGATTATACATGTACATATATAATGCACCACATAGAACATACCTATACAGATGCAGTTTCATTATTTCCAGTGACAGGAATTGGAAGTTCTAGTTTGTGCCATTGGAAAATGATCAAACACATCTTTACATCTAAACTCTCTCCTAAAAAGCTCCCAATTTATCAAAAGAAGATAATTCAAGACTGAAGAAAATTAGATCTAGAATCATACCCAGAAATAACCAGAAATAATGGCGTAGACCTGTAATAATGATGGGGGCACGTCTATTATACACACCCTTAGCTATGAATGATAGCCTGTGAGACGACCAGTGGACATTCTTTGCAATGGGAAAATGAATGACTCTACATCTAGTGGGATTATTACAGGAAATGTATACCATGTAGCCATGAGCCTTGAGGAGACTCCTCTCAAGAAGAAGGTTATTAGTTCTTTCTTAATATTAAGCTCCCCATTATAAAGCATCTGTAGAATACAACAATGCTTGGGCTTGCAGCTATTGAAGAGCAAGGGGGGGGGGGGGCTTTAGCTAGAAGGTATCGGCAGCTGGCACCTGGAAAGAGAACTCTCCTACAATTGCCACCAGAAAGGCTTTCCGCTGGTTTCCTGTACCGGGTCGCTTGTAGCCGGGGTGTCTGTGAATTGGAGAACTTCTGTTTAGTGAACACAACGCTTTACAAGCAAACAGGAAAACCACTAGAATCAGGTGTGTCTATAGGGGCTGACTGGGGTACAGGAACAGGTCACCCTAATGCCATTCACATTCTCAAACACTCCAACATTACTGTGCACGACTCGTAGGGAAATCTCAAATATCAGCAGGCATACACCAAACAACGTACAGGGGTAGAAGGTGAGTAGAATGGTGTCTGGTTAGCCTATGCAGGCACCCATCTTGTCCCCTCCCCTATCCCCGGCAGCAATTTGCCCCCTCCCACCCTCCCCACGCTGTTCTCTTTTCTTGTATATTCTACCCATGCAACATTGCTGAGAAAAAGGTCATATCGACATTGAAGTATTGAAAGTTTATTGATCAAAGTCACCTCCTCTGAGGAGTTTTTCAATGAACAGAGAACATACATAATTATGTTATGCAATTTCAATGATTGGCAAGTGATATATGTATGGGTACAATCATCAGGATGTTCAATGGACAATACTACAATTATATATTATGTTAATAAATGGTATATGACTACACAGTGAATTGAACATTTGGTATGAAGAGGATGATGGTCGGGGGTGGGGAGCGACATAATCCATAACCCACGCATATTGGCATATGTCTTGTGATTGCCTCGCCCCACTTTAATTTTCCCACTATTCTCCTCTCCCATTCTCTTTGCAGTTGTGCAACCCCAAAATTTATCCTCTTTACTTTTGTTCCATATAGTTCGAGTTTAGATTAAAGGGCATATCTATTAGCATAAGTTCTTGATAAACCGTTCTGCCTTTATCAAAGCCGTGTGCGATTTAGTCTGATTCGCTGTAAGCAGTGGAGTAAAGACAATTATACAAAATATTTAAGAACCATTTCCAGCAATTCTCAAATTTTATATTTCCAATTAGTATTTTGTGAAATTCCCGCCAGCTGAGGTGCTACAGCCCTATAGGATTGCGATAGGCCCTCCGCCTCTGCATAGATTGCTTGGGATTTTGCATTGAAATTGGACAGGTAGAATGTACATACATAGAAAGGGGGGATGTCTCAGTGAAGTATTTATAAAGGGGTGGGGGTGAGTTTGGTAGGTAAAGATGTGTATATCATTACGGATTGCGTCTGCCACATGTCATTCTGACATCATCGGTCACAAGTGTTTCTCAAGCAAATGTTAAATGGCACACTGCATACTCCCTTCCTTAGATCTTCCTGATTGGTATATTCTAATCCTTCGAGGGGCACATTATTCTTTAATGCACTTTGCTCTTATGTTGTGATATTGGAATAATTCTAGCCTGTCGAATAACTCACCAGTGCTGCAATCTTTCGCTTGATAATAATTTTTATTATGATTAAAATCATGCGCAATTGTGGCTTCAGCGAGTTATACCCACCAATGCTGTGTTAGTGCATAATGACAACACATGAGTATGATGTTGAGGCATCATGCTCCGTTCTTCCAGGGTTAGGCTGAAAAAGAACCTTATAAAGCGCTTTAATTCAAGGAGCTTTTGCAAAGACCATGCACAAGGAACTATATATAGGAAATTCGCTTCCAAACCTACTGGTCTAGAAAGCTTTCTTCGGATATTGCCCTCAATATTAGATTCTTTACTTTACATAATACAACCGTTGGTTACAATTAACGAGGTGTAGTAATCTTTTCTTTTTTTTTTGCATAATACTTCCTCATACCATGGACTATATTTCCATGCATGCTCAGACTCACCTATGACTGTATAAAAGGAATGGCTTTGATACTGCATATAGGAATCCATGCATTTCCTACTCATGGATTCCTCACCCGGCAATAGACAGCTAGCCATATGATACATGCAGTATTAATTTCTAACTGCTTTACATAGACCATCTCCAGTACCCTCAGACCTCATTTACAACTATCTCTTGTTTATAGAAAGCACTGACAAGAAGCTGCCTTATCATCAGGTTATAGCCAGTTACAACGTGCACATAATATTGAAAGGTTGGCAGGCAAATACATACTTAATATGAAATCTTAATTAAAACGTCAATACCATGGCACTCATTCACTATAGGACAATATTTGCCCTCGGGCGAACCCTATACATAACAAAATAAGATTCAATTATTGTCTGACACTTGCCTGAACATAATGCCCCCTGAGGGTGATCTACATATACCAGAAATATGTTTATCCAGGCTCAATAAATATCCTAAGTAAAGGTCACACTGGTTCTCTGTGCCATTTCCCACTTATACCACAGCACATACAGGTGTGAGTAAGTGGGTATTCAGATGTCATAATAAAGGGCATCTCAGACGTATGACATGTCTAAGGCTGAGATAGTTTATGCGGAGTAATGTCACAGCAGTCACATTATCTATCAAAGACAGATGTATCATCAAGTGGCTACATTATTCAGTTGCAAGTCCTTCTTGGCAGAAAGAATGCGGTTAATTTACCATTTCTCTTTCTAGAAATCCCTTCCAATTATGAGACTTCTTGGTTTCAATTTCATTCAAGGAAAGTATCCCATCTCAGATACTTTCATCCATGTTCATATGCCGATGCCTCACACATTTGCCTAGGGATTTGACTGCTTTAGCACATAAGGATAGCATAATGTCTAAAGGCCCTGGGCTAAAGGCTCCATGTTAATTTGGTGACAAATAGCAACTGCCTTTATACTCCTCCACCATTCCCACATTACCAGCCCCCCCCCCCTACAGAACTTTGATTGTGTTTATTGTGCTCAGAGGCAGATAGCTTGAAAGGTAGCAGGCTGTGAACAAGCCTTTTTCCTCTCTCACAATTACTCAGGTACATAAACCAGCATCACCAACTGAGTAAACACAACAGCTGTCAGGGCCACCTTTCATTGTCATGTCAGACTGTCAGTACTGTCAGTGTGTGCTTGTGAACTGATCAGCCGCTGTCACCAATCAGAGATGGGATCTTAACTACACACTCGCTCAGATAAAAGCTGTTGTACATCTTCCAATAAGCACGTGTGGGCTGACTAGAAACCCAGTACAACTTTTCAAGTGTTCCAAAAACACGATATTGAAAAAGTTTAATTTCGTTCTGCTTTTATCATCCATAAATTGAACTGTATGATGAATGATTCTTATGGACATGTCTATACTGTGGGCGAAATACGTCGGTCCCTTCATCGGAGTACACCTAGCAATCTACTCATATCTTTGCCAATTCTACAGCGCCTGAGGCTCTAATCAGAAACAATAGTAGCCTAAATTCTTGAAGTATTAATATTCCAAATAGTGGTCCAAGGTTTCCCCGTTTGTATGAGATTTAACAGCACTGGTGTTAGGTATGCAAGCAGCCCCTGAACATCATGTGGAAACCAATACTTGTGCACAAAAAGAAAACGTTCTGATTCTATGTGTCTGTCTGTTCAATTCTCTCTGCAGAGACCTCTTCCTTATCATCCAAAAGGAAACATCACTTATCGTGTTCATGGACAGGCGGGGAACAGTTATAATATATTTCAGACTGACCGAGGTCGAAGAGGTGCCAAAGTGTTGCCTCTCATGTACAAACACGCATCATTCGCACATATTGCCTCTTACTGACAGATACCAGCCTAAAGACAACACATCACCCACTCCCAAGGACATCCGTACGTTGCTTCCTACTGAGAGACAGTCTGGAAGGTCAACAAATTACTGGATCCCTTCATTGCCTCCTACCGACAGATCCTCTATAAAGGACAACAAGACAGCATGGCCTTGTTTGACAGATGCGAGCTGTGGGGAATTCGAGCTAACGTGTTTCTCGGTGTGTGACTGATAAGGGTAGATAACGTCTGTTTGACTTTAGATAGTTACCTGACACTGTAGAGGTCCCACCCACATAGTGTACTCACTATTCAAACACAGGGCCTACATATGTAAGTCATTTCTTTACAAGATACCTTGAATGGCTTGATGGCATTCCCGCTTTTATAAATGCCAAAACACAATATCTGGAATGTCTCGTCAACCAAATATGAAGTGAGATTATGGCCAAAAAGAAGACTACGTTTCTTCCCTCTTTTCACCTTTCCATTATAATTGTCTCTTTGAATATTGAAGGAAGTCCAATTTTCCCCAACGATACACCTCCCAGCCTATCACCTAGGTGACAACATTGTAGTTACACATTGGTAAGGGTGAGATAGAGAATGGGTTCCCACTCATAAAATGTGGGAATCTCCATCCCACACTAACCGTATATTTATAGCCAACCCGGTCCCCGCACTTTCTATTGGAGAATGACACCATCCATGTTATGGGTTTTTAAAATGAACCCCTTTTCCACAAATCCTGGCTTTAAAATACCCCCTTTTCCATGAAAAGCACAAACTTTTAGGGTATTAAAAACACCCCTTTTTTCTGCTAAATCATGGAAATCTTATGTAGGGTTTCCCATATCTGGAATATGAGATAAAGGCATTCCCCATATAATAGAATAATGTATGAAATTGTATGTGCATGAAGCTATTCATTGCAAAAAGGCTTCTTTGAAATCACATAAAACACCTGAGGTTGTGCATTGGATGAACCAGGCAGATAGTGGCCCCTTTTTACAATAAATGCAGAGTCAGTGCTAAAAATAGACCCCCTATTTTTACTTTTCACGAAAATATTCTGAAAAAAGCACCCCCTTTTCCAGTATTCACAAACATGCAAAGTTAAAGGAAATCGGCCCTTTCCTCTGCGTTTCCATAACATGGATGGTGTCAATTCTACCATGGAAGTGCGGGGACCAAGATAGCCAAACACCTGACCGTACATACTATACATCGACCAGCAGTAGGCTTTTATGGATAATTTATGTATGTGTACTGTAAAAAAAACACTGTTTAATCTACCAGGGATCATTTTAAAACTGAACAATGAACCACTGCATTTGTATTACTGTGAAGCCCAGGTGGCAGTGTGGTGGTATAAGGAATCTCCATGAAAATAGCGACTTTGGGGCAACGTAGAATATAGAGAGGGATTCCGTTGTTATTTCGACGATCATTTTTTTAACAGTATGCAAGAAGGTTTAGAGCGCCCAAACCTGCTGTGACCTTGGGTTTTATGGTTTTATGATAACTTATCATAACCTTGTGAACCTCATCCAGATTCGTCCTTTATGTAAATTCGATGTTTTAGCACTCTTCAATTAAAGCCTGTAATCTGATGTCAATGTCAATAGTACATTAAACCTGGCACAGTGCATTTAGGCCGTCCAGATATCGAACACCTCGGATTATTCTGTATTACTTTCACGGAGGTCTGGTCTGCAGGTTCTCGACCTTCCCTTTCATGCTTATTGGAGACCCAGACATACATCTGACTATCTTTCTTATTATCAGTCGTTTCATGAAATGAGATACAGTAGACTTAATTCAAGTCTGATATATGTTTGGTATCCAGGTACATTGCAATGGGATTGCTACATCGAGCGATTCCTCTCAGTTATGGTTATGAGAAAAACTATCCAATAATTTACACATTGACAAAAGGTATATCACTTTGAAAACTTATAAAAGGATGTCAGACTTCATAATATCAACTAGGGGGCATAGTCAACAATGTGATTGGGCCTGCGGATGAGCATGGAGTGGGAACTCAAACATATTAACAAATGAAATACCCCTACCAAATCAAGACATTGAACCCATCATAGTTTAGTACAGGTAAAACAACTGTGCCCATCCATTAAATACAGAATTCTAATGTATACGTGGTTATAACGGGGTCAATGTTGTAGGGTCAGTATGGCGCCACACCTTGCCCCTTGTCTACCCCATGCTGAGAAAGGCCTATGCCTTATTCAGGCACAAGTATGCTTCTCTGCAGGCTGGTTCATTCATAGAACATAGTATACGAACAGAGAGTGATTCATCTACTCTCTCTGCCACTGGTTCATTGCAATCATGCTACAACTGAAGAATGGTTCTGGAGAACAGAGGTATTGGCCTTAGCCCTTTTAAAACACCCCAGAGAGCATCGTTGTGCATAACCATTATGCCTTTTCCATAATATTGATGTGCAAGGGCAATTGACTGACCAGTGCTGCACGCCTGTATTCTCGGGAGCAGAACCCTGGTTTCCTATATCCTGCTTATTCCATGGGGCTTTGGTTCATGATGGTGGTAAAAGAAAATGAAGATAGACATTAAGGGCAATGGGAAGAAGAAGTAAAGTTCAAAAGTCACAAAACACTTTCATAATCATATCATATATCTAGCAGCAACTGTTGAGTATTTTTGCAACAGAATTGATCTGTTATAGAGATTTTCGATCCATTTCAAAGGATTAATTTAACAGACATCTCTCTGATATAATATCACTAACTTAAGCTCTAGAACATGTATATCTGAAGAACAACAGTGAACAGCTGACTGTTTGCAACTGTGTAGAATGTACCCTAAATGTAGTATGTACCCCATAGAGTGTACTATATGTACCCCTTGTACTCCCCAGTCCACGTCTGTGTGTTAGCTATCGGTGTGTGATGGAGTGAGGCATTTGGTGCTGATGGTTATCTATCTTCTCCTTAAGTGGCTGCTTCTAAAAGTACTCTGCTCCTCAGCTATTAACCCTCTAAGGAGGATGTGGTCCCCTTAATGTCCTTTCCACACTGGCCATCCGAGGCACTGATGTGCCCAGGGGGCACTGAGCCCCGGAGCGGTGGCTGTCGATGCGTCAAAGGGGGGGGGGGAGGGGGGGCTGTTGAATGAATTACATCTTGAGATTTGAGGGCTGTTAAGCCCTATTATAACATGTATGGAAAGGAAGTAATGTGAATATTTCATGTATAATCACTCCAGGGCTGTGAAATTCCTGAGTATTATTGTCAAAGTACCTTAATTTACATTGAAGAGGGTCCCAGAAAGGGGGGCTGTTGTCAGACCTCTTAAAAATGGGGGGGGGGGGGGGGGGCTGTTGTCAGAAACTTGCTATTGCGGCATAGGGGCATTGTGTCAAGAATCGTTTGGAATGTATGTATGTGGGCCAATGGTAGATGTGAATGCAGACTCGGAGAGTCCTCGTCATTGCTGCATTAAAGAGGTTTGTCTTTTCCAATATAACCCACAGCGCACAGCATAGACCTTACAAGCATATATCTAGATCTACATTACAGTTTCTGCCGGCGGTTTATAGGTAGCATTGCTCAAATATTCATTGTGCATTTTTTCTAATAAAGATCCATTTGAAAGAAACACTGACAATCTTGAGAAATCGGCATTTTGGTTGTAACTTCACAGTAAAGTTGCCTTTTATATAGTTGTAAAGGAAACAGGCCACGGAATCACACTCCAAGCTTCATATAACCCTTTAAATGGCTGCCTCGTGTTTCAATGATGGTTCACAGTGTGATTAACGAAACCCTGGTGTGTTACTCAACAGAGTTACTCTCTGTATGATCATAACGACCCTACAGAGTTTATATAGTTTCCCTACACTCAGAAGATGTCCTTATGATGCATAAATGCAAGTGTTGGTGAGTTACTCACCAGTGTAGCAATTGTGCATCATAACAACAAGGTATTATGCAGCCCCAGAGGAGTTATATGAGAGGGAATTCTAATGTGATATATTGGTCAGATAAGGAACGGCCATTGTTGTTGTACAGCAGATAATGTACCTGTTTGGGGCATTCCCCACCTCTATGGTCACATAATGTTCCCCATTTAAGCCTCAATTGAGTTTGTCATGCATAGAGGTATATACATAGAAAATAGTCTTAAGTCACTGCAATAAAAAGAAACACTTCCCCACACACATCCTTCGGTGCTATTTTTGACACATTCCAGACCCCTTGTCTTGCTCTCGATTTCTTCTAAAGACTCTGTTCTGGTCACTTTTGAACCTACAGAAAGATCCCAGATTGTTGCCATTCCTGTATGAATTGTATTTGCCAATGTAACAGTGCATCTGCTGAGTCAAAGGATACGAACTCTATTCTAGATTTAACTTTTCAGAGTACATCTATATGAAGGACTAATTACATATATTTTGGAGAGAGATATGTACGCAGTGCGTCTGTCGGCCCTTTATTTATTTGTGCGTTTTTGAGGAGGGGTATATTTTATCTGCTGGAGAGGAATTTTATAGAAACCCATCAGCTGCACGTTTTTGTTCTCCATGCTCCTGCTCTCAAGTGCACCACAATGTGGCCGTTTACTAAGAAATTACAGAGGGTGACGGCACTTTCTGATGTAAACACCCCATTTCCCCTCTTGAGTGAAGAGAGGAGATCGTAATTTTGGGGTAAGGGACAGTAAGGTAGACCCAACGTAGCTGTTAGTGGTAACTCCAGCTTTCAGTCCTCAAAGTGCTACACACTGTTTTAATGCACTTTGCCCTTTTCTCAATAACTCACACGTGGATGCATTTTTAGGGGCCTATATACTTTATGTCATGTCATGTCGGCCCTTAGGGATGGATGCACACTAAAAGGGTTATGGTGCCCTAATGTAGTTGGTGCCAGATCATAGCGTTCGCTGCATTGATGCATCATCATGGCAAATGAAAATTGGAACATCGAAGTTGAGGTATCACTGTTTTGCCACCACTCATGCCTTCCCTGAAGAGTTAATGCTTGGACTGAATGGGACTGAAGACGGTTCTCAGCTGCTCTGCCTCTGGGGAAAAATAGCTGACCACACCTTTCCTATAAAAGCTATAGGATCCAGTTTATTGCACGTGGGTTTATACGTAGGTAGTATCAAAGAATTTCGTCTGAACCTAATTTTGATCTCTTTAGTTTCTTCATTCTTTTTTCTCGTCCAATCATCCATATAATCAACTTGACAGGATCTGCGAAAAGGGACCTTAGTGCAGGGTGCATTAAGGCCCCTATTCCCAGTACATGTTACTGTTTATTGTCCTTCCATCCCTTCGTCTCGCCCCGTTAGTACTACGGACTCTTTGGCGGTTTGTACCAACAGCAAAGCCAAAACCCCTTGTTTTGGACTATTTGGCGCCCCCCCCCCCCACTCCATAAAAAGCTTCACTACTTTTAGAGACCTCCATTTTCATTGCAGGGCAGATTCACTGACACGCTATAGTATGTACGGCCCTCTGTCCATGTCCTTGCCGTCTTCCCCTGTCAACCACTACTCTCGGCCAACACCTGACACACCTCCCACCTCTGCCCCGTGCCCCGGGGGTGTCCCCTTCACCCCAATCTACAGTCACCAGGACCATCATTACAGGTGTCATCATTTGGTCTTTACTGCAGCAGTCAAAACAAACATTTACCTGGCCGCCAACACCCACTTTGTCCCTACACTACCCAGCCCCCCCCCCCACCCCCATACAACCCTCATCCTCTCCTATTCTCCTGTTCCTCCCCTACTTCTCCCACCCCCTTAATTTTCCTCTCCCTCTAGACTTCTGCCCCCCCCCCCTGGTCCTCCCCTCCAGTTCTCCTTCTTCCCTCCAGTTCTTCCAACCACCTCTCTCCTCTCCTTCCCGTTCCCTCCTCCCCTCCACCTGTCTCCTCCCTAGAACTACATGTGCATATCTCTGGCTCAGGATGGAGGTGGGATGTGGAGATTGACGGACCTCTACCATGGGGTACGGCGGAAAGTAAATGTTGGCCTGGGCGGGCTGTGTGGCGTCAGGCCCGGCAAACAGGAGGTGGGATTGGCAGCCGCAGGCTAGGTGCGGTGTAATGGTGCTCTATGGGGGCTGGGATCAGAGGAGTGCCGACAGGACGGCCGCCTCAACTCCTCCTCTCGCCTCGTGTGTGGAGGCTGACAGCGGCCGAGAGAGACTCCCATTCGACTGCTGGAGGGTCTTGCTAAAAGAAAACGAGGAAGAACTTGTTAAATCTTTTAAAGACAGGATTGATAGAAACATGCATGGCCTAACTAGTTTTCTTAGTATTGACAAATAATTTTGCATCACAATCTATAGAAAACACTTTTGGAGTTGCATCAATAACATGAACGTTTTGTCAAAACGAGTTTAAAAAAATGATTTAGCAAAACAAAAATGTGTCCGTTTTATTTTTTGGGTTCTCATTCTTTTTGGCAAGACCCTCCTGGACTAAAACTTTACCAACTGTTGTTAGGACCAATATAGTTTTAATGTGGATCCGGCGAGTAAATGGCCGTGTGTGATGCTGCATGCTAAACCCATGCAGTTCTGACGAGATACATTACAGAGAGGCATTGCAGAATCTACACTCCTCATGTTAATCATAAAAGATGTTTGTACATGCACGTATAATTTTATATCAGTATCTCAATTCCCTTTTATGTCTGCCACAAATGTAATTTTAAATGCTTTTCAGTTGTTCTAAATCCACAAGCGCCACTTTCTTCATTCAATCGATTCTCTTTCATTTCTGTCCTGCTGCCCAACCCTGCTTATCCCTCAACCTGCGTCTCTGACCTGCCCCGACCTCCCTCACCTACCCCAACCTGTTCCGACCTCCCAGGGCGTGCAAAGGCCGCAGGGGAGGGGTGCAAATTGCTGCTATTAGCGGCTGCAAAGTTGGAGCATACAAAGTATGCTGTTTGCAGAACGGAGGGCAAAGTGGAACCTTAAATGTATAATACGGATATTATGTGTATGCCCAGATATTTGGATAATAAATCTATACATTTTCATAAAAAAAAAATTATGGATTTTTGCATCAATGTTATCTAAAAAAAAAACAGTAATATTTTATATTCTTTTATAACTATGTAGATGTCTAAAAGGAAATTGGTAACATAACCTTAGACACTAAGACCTTTAAGGATGACAGGATGCGTCGTGTCTTCGCGTGCTCTTGTCGTTATCAGCCGAGAGGTCTACTGACTTGCTTGGCTAATTGAAACTACCCAGATAGTACCCAAGGTCGACATGATCGTCGTCACAAAAACCACTACCCTTTTCTCTACTATAGATCAGCTACTAAAATAATTGAGTTGGACTGATACTGGTCCGTTTGGCAAGTCCTTTATTAATGCTAATACTACTAAGCAGATTCATGTCCGTACATGAACCTACTACTAGACCTGGCAAGTCTATGTTTTTCACACATATGTAGGACGCCCGTCTGCTGGTACGGCCTGCATATATAGTATTATGTAATATGTTTAGTACCTGTTCAGGTACTAAATGCAGTCCTAGTGAGTCAAGGACCTGCACAATAAACCGATCGGCTATTACACCTTTGGTGTACTTTTAACTCACAATACAAATCATCGTTCTAAATCAATCTCTTAAATACAATCCTCGCCATGCGAGATCTCGTATGATATGCCAAAGGCGGGTCTGGCGAAAATTTGCCTGGTCCGGTGCCTGGTCCTGAGTCTGGATCCAGACTCAAGTGAGTAAGTTTGTTTTTTTTCAGTGAGGGTGACGTATACTCAATTCCGCACCTTGTAGCATGTCGCCAATTGATCAGAGTGTGTTGTAGCTATATTTGGCAATTAAAGGGTTAGATAGCAGACAGAAGTTTCACCTGCAGTGTGAGATTAGGATAAGTGTGGACAGGCTAGATGTGTATCTAAACTAGGTAATGAAACTAATACCCCTCACATTCACAACAATGCACACCCTGAAGCTCAGGTCTAACACACAAATCAGCCACAATCGTCATAAATCCCATACCCAGCACCCCCTATAACACTGAAGTCTCTACATCTTCATTTGTAATGTTGTTGTTGTTTTTTTTTTCCATTGTGACAGACGGAAGAAGGTTGAAGTTTAGTGGTACCCGCCCCTACGTACCAAAAGTAAGGCTAAGCCTAGAACTTGAAAACAAAGTTACAGAAATTTGTAAACAATCTGTATAAATTCAATTCCACTTTCCAAGGGTTGATGCAGTTGACATTGTATAAGTTAAATTTGATTTAGTCGTAAGAACGTTGAAATCTTAAGACCGTTTTGACCATCATAACGTTAAGACAGTATTGATGTTTTAAGACATGATTCCCAAGTGAACTATCAGATAACTTATAGAAATGCCTGCATGCCATACCTAGGTTTTCAGACCACACGATCTTAAACGCCCATCTATTAGGGAGACTTTGACAGCTGTTTCAAACGGAACTCCCCCACACAATTTGCACCGAATTTACATTCTATCCTCTTTTATTGGGGCAGGATATATCTATTTAACGTTGAACGGTTCTGCATGTACCTCTAGGCGCAGCCAGATTGTAGGAAGAGGGATGAAAGAAGCACCATGATGGGGTGGTAGGAATTAGACAGAATATCCATTGTATATTATAAAAAAGAGAAGAATGAAGAAGGCAATTATACACAATTGGGATTTGATACATGGGTGTGCAAATATATCTTTTGAATATAGAGATAGTAACCAAACATATAAGGAAAGCTTTATGTAATAAGTAATTTTCAAATAACACAATTCATGGATTAACTGGAGATCATTTTATGAATCATATATGTGCTGTAAGTATGAAGGGAAGCTATGTGTAATGGTTATAGGATTGAGAGAAGCGACAGACCTGTAGATCGTCACAGTTGGACAGTAGCTGACAGTGAGCATTGTTTTGATGTAACTGTACAAGGGTGGTGTGGGATCAGGTGGGATCCACTTTCTGCTATAACTTACAAAAGAGACAGGTGAGGTTTAACTCGGGGTCTCCCAACCCTCTACACCTGCCTATTTTACATGGACCCCCCTACCATAAGTCACCAGCCTGACTGGCCATGGCAACAAGACCATCAGTCACATTGTTACCCAATGACAGCTTTAAAATGAAGAAGCTACTTTGTATGCCATCAAATGATGCATTGTTTTGTTCTCTTCCTTGGGAAACATGACACTATTAAAGTATTGAGTGTCTTTATTGATAGAATATCTGAATATATCACTTAAATCAAGGGCAAGGACAAACACAGATATGAAGGATCCAACATCATTAAGTCATTTTTATAATCAACATTACTACTCTCCAGATGCTCTCAGAGATGTGTTATAGGTTCATGAAAGTCTAGTTTGGTGAATGTTAGGCCGAGGAGGAGACAGGGACCAAGGATCCTCATAGTGTACATTTAGAGATGGCGTTAGGAACCTGTAACGTTTAGACATGGTTGTCAGATGAGAGGGGATCAGACTGCATGGCCCACCTGGGTGACACCTGTCTGGTAATAGGACCATCAGGTACAGGTGTGACGGACACACAGGTACAGCCTCACACCACACACAGCTGACGAACAGGTGACCAGGGGTGGGGTAATATAAGATGTAAGAGGCTGGCCACCTTGAACCATTCTGTTCATGATGTGCAACGCAGAGTATCTAAGTTCTAACAATTTGATGTATACTGCAGGAGCAATGCAAAATGTTTTGACGTCCACAAAGTTTTCAGTAATTAGCTATTAATGTTCATATCAGCACTTTATGGCTTGATAGACTCAAGCACCAACACAGTGCCATAGGAGAGAAACGGGATAATCAAAGCCAATAAAAAAGTAGGCACCCTAAAGCCATTTTGTATGGCTGAGGACATTCAAACCTGAGGATTTCGAAATTTCCCCTGTCCCATATAAGTCTACGTACTGTTCAGTCCTGCAAGAGCCCCAGGCTACTTTCCCAACCCCTAGTACCATCCACCCAGGTGTTCAGGATTCTGGTAGTAATAGACTGTATGAAGGTCGATACGATTGACCCCTGCACAGGCTACATAGACAAATGTTATTTTCAGTCCATGTGTTAGAGAGCTAATGCTTATAGTTTGTTTTTTTTTTATCCCATTGCCTTTTTACATGACAGTGCAGTTTAACAGGGTTTACAGCTGTGAGTGTTATGATGACTTAGTGGTTGACTTAACATGCTGAGAGTAGCTTTAGTCTAGGATGAGTCTGAAGCAGCTTACAGTCACTACCATTGGTTGGACTGCATGGTAAAATGAATACAAAATAAGATGAAATATCAACAATCTTTCATTTTAGGTCTATCTGTGTATTGATTAGCCCACATTATTCCTGGAAACAAGAGCGTGTTTGGAGATTTCGAAAGCATGAAATGTTGTCCAACCCATGGGGTATACAATCATGTATGAGTCAGAGACTGGTGAACTCTATACATAGTCAGAACTCAATGGGATGTCCGACTTTGCCGAAATCCTTTGTTAGAGTGACTGTACATGTAAATTACTGTATCTACCACCAAGTTCCCTAATTTATTGGATTGATACTGACACAATTTGTCCTGGCAATTGGTTTTAAAAGAAGTTCAATTGACGGTAATTAAAGTTCAATAGCAGTGGTACAGTGTATATTACCAAATCATCAGTTCCTCAGAGTTTTTCTTCCTCAAAAGTTATTGTTAACAGAGGTCTTGGGCAGGACCATATTAGACTTACTTCAACCCTTTCTAGGCTCTCTTCACACGGCATGTAAGATTGGTAAATGTGTGTAACACGTCCTCAGAGTGCATGTAAGATTGGTAAATGTGTGTAACACACATCCACAGAGTGCATGTAAGATTGGTAAATGTGTGTAACATGTCCTCAGAGTGCATGTAAGATTGGTAAATGTGTGTAACACACGTCCACAGGGTGCATGTAAGATTGGTAAATGTGTGTAACACGTCCTCAGAGTGCATGTAAGATTGGTAAATATGTGTCACACACGTCCACAGAGTGCATGTAAGATTGGTAAATGTGTGTAACACGTCCTCAGAGTGCATGTAAGATTGGTAAATGTGTGTAACACACGTCCACAGGGTGCATGTAAGATTGATAAATGTGTGTAACACGTCCTCAGAGTGCATGTAAGATTGGTAAATGTGTGTAACACACGTCCACAGAGTGCATGTAAGATTGGTAAATGTGTGTAACACGTCCTCAGAGTGCATGGACCCTTGTCCATTTACCATGATGGGTGGCCATGTGGGAGACACATGTAGAATGGGGTTCAGACTCATGTGGTGGTCATGATGTTTAGGAAACTCCACCCTTAATGTGACAGGGGTTATAATATTGATAGCAGCACTAAGTAGCTTGTATATTTGTTACCGTTATGTATGTGGCTATGCCATCTGGATCAGCAACACACGTATATATATATATATATATATATATATATATATATATATATATATATATATATATATATATATATATATATACATATTCGGTATGATGGCCGATCATGAAATAGAAGCCCTCACAGCGATGTACATCACCTTGAACGATATGAAGTGGACAGAGACATTTATAATCGTTGTTCATTCAAAATGTCAATGCGTTTTATAGATCTATGACTGCAAGTATGGCACTTCAATAACCGATTGAAATTATTAAAGGGGAATGACATTTGTAATTGACTTCTTGCCTTGTAGTGCTGAAAGTGACTTAGGTTTGAAATGAATTCCCATAATCTTTGACTCATCATCACTGACTATGATAATCCTAACCAACTCCCATGCATTATGAATATACCAAAGAGTGCTTCCTCTTAAAGGAATTGTAAAAACAAAATTCATATTCATTATCTAGCATGGTGAACACTGGACCTTAATTCCTGCAGAAGTGTACATCTTCTTCGCTCCCCATTGACATAGACTATACTTTATCTCAACACGAGATCCACTTTAAGTTTCTGTATAATGGAAATTATCTTCGTTTTCTCCCCAGGTTACCTTTTGCTCACATTAACTACGGCTGCAGTAGTTGGTAAGACCAAGTCTCGTGATGTGAGCGAGAACCTGGTGGACGCCGAGATGTGTTCCCGTTTAGTGGAGCGTATCTTCTACAGTCACGTGACAGTGCCCACACCACCCAACAACGAAGGCGAGTGGGCATCAGAAAGGTGAGTACATGATACAGTCTTTATCAGAAGTTATATTTCATTTAATATGGTGGAAGGTAGTCAGGCTGTGTCATGTCTTGAAGCTAACTGATTTAATCAAGATGGGAAATTTGATGCCACTCTTTCTTGGCTTTATTGCTAGGAAGCAATTTACCAGATAATCGAACTAGTTTTCAAGAGGGACAGAGAGAGAGAGAGAGAGAGAGAGAGAGAGAGAGAGAGAGAGAGAGAGGCTAGACTAGACAGAGAGACAAAGAGACAAAGAAGGGGAGAAAGAAAGTCCCGGGGGGAAATAATAGGAAAAATGCCCTATAAGCGGCTTTTTAAAAATCATAATTTTTGGGCAAAGAATACTGAATACTATTGGTGAGCCTATGATAGAAAGAGGACCTTCTCGTTATACATAATATGTATTATCTTAAGTTTAATATTGAGGCCCCATAGGTTTAACCAAGGAACTCCGTATTGCACACCCCCATATTTCACGGCCAGCTGTAGCATCTTGAATGGCCAGATAACCATCATTCAATCATTATTTCTTGCCAAATAAATGAAATTTCGTACATATCTTATAAACAACATGAGATAAATGCAAAGGTTCACTTGAATTCTCGTGAACCTTTACCATTATATGTTTCTCCATTGATGGAAGTAATGCCTACAGACCTACATTCCACCATCCTCGATGTCCATCAAATAGAATAGTTTAAACAAGATAATCCTCCGGGTCTTCTAACCAAAGCTCCATAATTTGTCTCTATTTACCCCAGTCTAGTGCGGGATCAGGGGATATGGCTGGCATCCAATTGTCACTGTACGTCCGCCATATTGTGTAGGCTCTGTCTATTTGTGTTTACTCTGCGGCAGAGACAGTACGTCACCTCATAATCGTATGATTAACCCCATTATCGCCCCCCCCCCTTCCTGATCATCACCACGTAGCCATCCTCCCAGCCATATCTTACGTATGGGCAGCTTAAACATAGACACAGGTAGATCGCTCACAACACTGATTGGAACCAAGAATACTAAAGTCATCTCATTTCCCCGAAGCAATTATGAAAAGTATTGCAAGGAATAGAAGTTAAAGGACAAAATTCATAATTAATTCGCAATTTCTGAATTGCTGACTTGATGTGTGGCAAGTATCCTCTCAGCAAGACCACTCGGCCTCGTAACCAATCACAGGAGGGGTGGGGGGGTGGGGGGTGGGGGGGGTTAAACGAGATGAGATGTGAGCTGTTTGTGCGTGGATGTGGGAGGTTGTGGTTAACATTTAAACAAAAGGGTTAAAGCAGAAGCAGTTTCTAATGGCCAAAAGTAAGTTCGTCTACAGTCCATGTCTCCACGTGGGAAAGATTTACTATCATTCATCCAATGGGGTCGGAATAAGACACGACTAGTCCACTTACGGTGAGCGGTATCACTGACATTAATCCAGTCTTACGAATGGGGATTATCGGGACCTAAATCCATCAGGGTGGAGCAGGATCAGAGAGGTTAAAGATAATCTGAGTCTCCTGATACAGCAGCTAAAAGCGGGCTAAAATCCAAACAAGAGTAGCTCTCCGATACCCAAGTACTAACATTGACTTTCGCTATTCCCAAAACCACCATCAGTTACTTTCTGATACCTTACAATCAGCAGTGGCTTCTCTGATATACTCAGTCACGAGTTATTTTGTCTCTAATGCCAACAGCCAGCAATGATTTTCTGATACTCGGCCACCAGTAATGTCTTCTCTGATGTCCAACCAGTGGCACAACTTTCTTCAATAGCCAATCACAACCAGTGCATTCTCTGATGTGGAACCATCACAACTGAATTCTCTAACTCCTAACCACTATCTCTGGCATTCCCAATACCCCATCACCAGCATTGGTAGTTCTTATACACAGCCTCAAGCAGTGGCTTATCTGTAACCCAAACACGAGCATTGGCTCTCTCAACAACCAAACCCCGTACAGCAATGGCTTTTCTAATATAAACGACCAGAAGTGGCTTCTCTGATACCCAGCCATGATCAGTGGCTTCCTTTATGTGGAACTACCAGCAGTGGCTTCTGAATCCCCAGCAATTGACAGTGGCTTCTCTGATACCCACCACAAACAGTGGCTTCGCCAATACTCAACTAGCAGCACCCATCTCTATAGAAACACCCTCCAGGTTGCCGAGTCATGATCAGTGGCTTCTTATATAAAACTACCAAGAGTGGCTTCTCAGACACCCAAACACCACCTCTGATACACAACCAATGCTCGGTACATGCCTCAGAGTACCCATATCAATTCCTGCCCATGTACAAGGTCCTGCCTGATAGTGTAGAGGTCGGTAGGGACACTGCTGATAAAAGGAGGGGTGGTTCATGCTAACCCTTTCCCGATTACAAACTGTTTGAATGCGCCAATGAAGTACACGCTTTCTATGTGCAGGAGGAAGGAGGTGAAAGGTCGATCTGATTCTGTAAAATATATGGAAATGTGACTGTTTTATTTCTTCAGACATTCCTCGTATTTGTCACACCAATCAGTAATGAGTCAAGATAAGGATGGTTGTCCCAAGGTTGGAATTCTGAGTTTCTCGGTTTAGCCAATGTACATTGCATAGTTATCAGGTACATAAACTTCAAAGAACACGCACGTGTGTTCGTGATGTTACTTACCGAGCGTTGAATGGTTCCAATTTGACTCAAATTGAACCATTAAATCAAAAGGATCTATGGGCATGACTTTACACTACCAGTTTAACATGTCACACATATATTAAACTATGTGTGGTGCCATTCAAAAGAGGTCTGACAAGATAATGGTCTCTCTCTCTTGTCAGGGGTATCCAACCACAGCCTTGTTTTTATTTATAAGAGTTATAAGCTTCTCCGTACCACACATCCCAATGGCTTGTAACTTTGAGGCGAGACTTCTAAAGAGAACTACTGATCTGAACTCAAAAATTCCTTACGGCATCTTTTTAGTGAAGTGTAGGCACAAAATCCCATATCTTTGCATTAATGTGGTAGATTTTATTTTTGGGGGTCATCGGAAACTATTTGAAACCATCAGTTATTCCATTCTGTCATGATATATGAAATCGGACCAGTCACCTATAACATTCTATATCAAGCAGTGTATGCTTCGGAATCATCAAATCTGACAAAATGAATAATAATGAAATATTTTTTATGAACCTTTCGTCAATTTGAGCATTGTGAAACCCATTGGAAAGTTACCTATCAAAATGATGGCGATATCCTGATAAACAAAACTACCAGCAGTGACCTGCGCTATGGGTTCACTTCCAACGAGTAACGGGAAGGTATATTAGAGAGCACTCATATCCATACAGGAAGCTTGAGGACTAATAATGTGGGATAAATTATGGCTGTCTAAATTTAATAAGTATAATAATTAATGTGAAGACATAATGGTGACAGAGACAAATAGAGTAGCTTCCTCATTATGACAAGGACATGAGTTGATCCACCCACTAGGTATGGCATGGTACTTCAATGCTCATGCTCACTTGACTTATGGTGCATCCCTGGGGTCTGTTACTCCAGGAGATAAGTGCACGTAAAAGATAAGTGCAGGCTGTTTCAGATTTTGGAGATGTATCTTCATCCTGCACTTAAATGGTATATTTGTACATATAAGTTTAAGGTGCACTTAAGTGACGTATGTGAACCATCTGGATGATAAGGAATCTAGAACAATATCCTGTTTCTCCAAGATATTTGAAAACAACTACTGTGATACCTCGAATATGAGGTGTGTCTTATATGCAAGGATAGGCCCCTGGTGCACCTTATAGGATGAGGAAAAGTTGAGGTAAAATCTTCCCGATGTTTGCCATAAATTCACAAATAGGGCATTGGGAGACGCTTCAATTACCCAGGTTTTTGAATTTCGAAAAGTCATTTATTAGAACAAAGGTTATTTCATTTTGAAGTTTTCTAGCAGATTTATGTAGTCTGGCTACATCTTATATGCAGGATGTGCCTTATAAGCAAGGTATTATGGTATTAATCATCTTAGGTCCTTCAGAAAACTTCTCAGGGAGCACTTGACTCAGAGGGAAACCGAGGATAGACTAAAATTTTAAGGCCTCAAATTGTAAATAAAGCCATTATCTGCCACTTGTGTGCAAAAGAAGACTTATGTGCAGTGAGGATATTAATTGTAAACAAATGTGCAGTTATGTGCACTTAAGTCATAATTTTATTGTTGATTTATGCCCTATACTCTATCTCCAGGCATATAGATACGTGCAGGGAACAGTTGGTACCAACTAGAGTTAAGTGCATGTAAGTAAGGTGTACGTGGTGAACAAATAAGTGTAGGCTTGATGAAACTCAAACAATTTCTACCTACTACCCTACCTACCAGATATCAGTACACTTACGTGCACTTATCTTTGTACCTACTGGAGTAACAGACCTGGGCACTTAAAGTTGGTGTATCATGCCGATTCAATGGGAGTGTATTCACTCCAAGTCGAGTTGTCATGATATATGGCGAGCTACTCGCCAGGACCTCATTAAACAAAGGGACATTTCACACTTCAGTGTAGTGCTGTCCTTGAAGGGTAGAATATATAAAAGGCCCATATGAGGGGATGTGCACACTGCTTATCACTAACACCTGCAGAGGACAGAGCTTACCATCTACATTTAATAGATACCCACTTTATTTCCAAGCAATTCATAAGGTATTCTATACATATATAAGTATATTCACGAAAGGCCCATGTGAAATGCATGAGATTGAGTCGATATACCTATGATTCAGAAATGATGTAAATTTTCCGTTTTATTCCAGTTGTTCACCATCACCTGTGGTTGAAATATTATTAGAGATAAAATTGTACAAGGGGGGGGGGTCTTATACCCTCCTCCTTCATGACCCCTGGTGGAGATGCTAGCACCTGGATGTGTGATTATATCCGGTGCACCACCAAGGTAGCCACACGGCCCCATGCTGGGTGTCACCTAGACCCACAGACACCTACATTAAGTCTCTGAAAATATGAATATTTTATATACTAAGACGCAATACGCTTAACCTTGTTTTTTATCAATATGGCATTGTCCGTGCTGTATTGTATATTGAGTATTAGATTTTAAGCGATGGGCATAACTTGCATATGCGACAGAAAAGACAGGAATTCAGGCATGTTAAGGATTATTCATATTATATATCATATTCAATATCTGGATGTTTATTGAACTGTGCAACAAAAGACATATAGTTATATGGTAAAAGGTTAACTTATGAAGGGGCCCTTATGAAGCCAGTGTCTCTTGGTCTCATGACATATAGAGTGCAAACACCTACACTAATTGATGTGCACTTGGCCCGGGCACTTGGGCGACTCTCCAGACATTACTCTCATTAATACATCACCTATGACAACAGATTCTGAATAATTACCTTGTCAAGACAAATGTCACAATTAGTACTGTGCCGCCTTGCAATAGCCTCGTCCAAATTCCTCTTGACAGGGAGTTAGAACATGTGTTGTCGTGTCAGGTGGGCGTCTACAGACATAGGCCTAGCACTGTACCGAATCACCCAGTGCACAGGAAGGCCGCCATCTTGTTCCCCAAGGGCGATGTAGGCAGCCATCTCGTCCTCCGTGGACAGTGTTAAGGAACAGGGGTGGTATACACAATCTGATACTTGGTAATTCTTTACCCTTCTCCACCATATAGCAATGCATGCCGTCGGCCAGTTAGATCACTAGGAACCATCAGAAACCAGACAATATATCTCTATAGGAGGATGATGGCTTCTGCTTATAATACGCGGGTATGCAATAAATAGCAGTTTTATGGTGATCGCCCTGGACAATTGGCGAAATCTTAAATTTGCCCTTTACCATTTTTGTATCCATATTACACGTCTTAATCAAACTTGGAACTAAAGTCCTATGAAATACCAGGAGGGTGATTCTTAAAATCTCACAATGTAGAATTACAATTTTCGTCAGGACACAGATGTAATCAAATCATAGCCTATATAATCAAGCTTATGACTGACATTTTTGCACATCATCTGCATAGAATAGGCATATGTTGCACTGAAAAGGTACAATTATTTCAAAATAATGGCTATCTTCTGTTTCTAAAATGATTGTTGCTAAATACATGACATGACCACAAAAGCATCGTCAGTTTCTTTTAGAATTGCCCTCCTGACCTCCTCGACATCTTTTCTCCCACTACACAGAAGACAAGTTTCATTTATTTAATTTGGAAGAAATGATTGTGTTTTGATTGGCCCATCATTTGGAATTAATCATTCTCTAGCCCCTATTCCCAATAACCAGTCATGGCCATTGGCAAGTGCCAGACGACGTATCTTAACAGCATAGATCTACCTTGAATATTTCACTACTTTCACGCATGTAAGTCAGACATATACATGTACATGTACCGTATCCATGGCCGTACTCTGATGGTTTAAAGATATTTGAAGCCTTGACACGGACCAGCAAATGTTTCAAAATGAATTATTGGAAGTGGAATATAAACACATGTGGTGGTATATTTCTAGAAAGGAATGTCTTTGTAATAGGAATTCTCCATGGACAACTGTGAACCAAAACAATCGTCTTGCTCCATGAACGTTTTTGCTCAAATGTGGGTGTAGCTCTCAGTTGTCAGTATGTGACCTAGCTAAATCTGGCATACCCAAAACATAGATGCTATAGAGGAACCCAACGTGGATTGATTTGAACCTTGAAAACAGGAGAAACTATAAGTCTTGTCCTTTGAATCCCTTGGATGGTGGATGATATTGACAGTGACCGTGTGTATTGATAGCTGCAGTATTGTGAGTGATTCTGTACCAATATTGACAACTTGGCCACAGTGAGGACTGTGGGTGTATAGACTGTGGTTGTGAGTGATTGTGGGTGGTACCATGAGCTAGATTTCCATGATGGTAGGCCCCTATGTGTATTGATATATGCAGTACATGTATTGGGAATAACTGCCATTGGTATTGCTGTTTAATATTGATATCTGCAGTTTTGGGAGTGACGCTGAACTCTTGATGTATCTTTTTGTTCAGGGCTGTGTGTGAAATTGGGAGTGGTAATGACTGTGTGAAGTCATTTGTATCTGTATTATTAGGAATGACTCAGCAGTGACGGCGGAGCTGTGGGGGGTGCACCCCTTTCCTTTTCAGGATGGCCCTGTAGACAACATAAAAAAATAACCAAAATTAACACCCCCATCCCCCACACGTTTTGGCTGCTCATCCCCCACACTTTTTGGCTGCTCCGCCAGTTACTCTGTGATATTGGTATCTTGGTGAGGACTGTGGGTGGTCGGTGGGGGGAGTGGTGGGTGGAGGGAATGAATGCTAGGGGTCAGAGCAGGAGTGAGCCTGCTAATGACTGCAGGCATGTTAATGTAATTGGTCTATAATAACGGCATACCTATCTCAGCCAGTGTACAGGGAACCCGGAGACGGACAGCTTGTTGACTTTATCTGTATCAATATGCTTAGAAATAGCATAAAGATTGGGGGGGGGGGATATTGAAATGACAGCATATGCATGTGATATTTCCATCCAAAGTCGGGACTGCTAAGTTCTGAATTAACTTTACCTCAGCCTCGTGCCCTATTCAGAATGGTCTGCCAGTAGTATCATGATAGCCAATACTCCGTAGGCCTACCAATACACCTATTCAAACATGGGGCATTGTCTCTTCATTTGAGTTATCGTCCTATCATTTTGTCCTTATTCTTTTTAAACTCAGCTCTTTCCTTCCACATCCTCGCGGCTGGAAGAGCTGTCCGCTCCCCCGCCTGGACCTATATAGTTACTAGTGCTACAGTGCATTGTGAACATTCTTACCGCCCCGCCCCCATCACTCGCCTCATCTCTAGGTGCACATGCTTGCCTCTACAATACACATGTCATATTGCCTCGTCCGTAACCCCAATGTCACCTGTCGCGTCTTTGGGCGCCATTTTGATGACCTTGGATTGTCCGTCGCTCAGTGACTGCCGGGAATGCGCAGCAGGACGCCCGCTTGTGACCGAGCTTTCCAATTACGTTGTAACGGGGTGAAACGTCCCACCGTCTTGGTGACAGCTTGGTCGTCAGGAATTCAGGAGTAGCTCACCCCCTCCAGAGCAACTCACGGAGCTCTCGACCTCTGCACTCAGACCTAGAAGTAAATAAGGACATCATCCAATTTATGAAAAATGAATAAGTAATGGATGCGAATATGTAGTATTAGTTATGGTTTTTCATTTCTCTACTATTTGGAAAAATTAAGTTCCATATGTCAGGAACATCCAGGAACATGAAGCAGTTGAAAAACGTACTTTGGCCATGGTTTGAAAAAAACAAAACATGTTTCTATATGCCTTTTGAGGATTAGATCTGGACAAGACTATTATGTATATGTGCCTTGAATCCAAGTTTATTTTTTTTCATTTTCCATGCACTGTCTCGTCACCTCTGGCACCCACCCAGTGAAAACTGACAAGGAGAAGTAAAGTTCTTATCTATTTGAGGCTCGCACCATGTAGTGGAATTCTATCAGCCCTCAATATATATACATGTAGATGTTTGAGTATTTGAACTTTGGCTGCAGCTTTCGCATTGACTTACAGGCCACTTCATTTCTGTAGGCCTACCCGGTACCTAAATTCCCCTCGGGGTGCAGATATAGATAAAGAGAAATTCCCGAGAAATTCTTTATCGCAGATCTCCCCTCCCTCCCACCTCGTCTTTTGTCGTGTTTTTCCTTTTTCTATCTTATTGCTTACAACACAGGGTGCATGCATAGGAATTGCACAATATAATCTATGCAGCCTAACAACAAATATGACGTTGGGTTCATTTCATATAACAACAATTATATCAATCATGCCATTAGATTATTCTTATTTTCTCTTTGGGGAGTAGGCCTACATAATCTTATTGTCATGTACTCAGATATTCAGTAATGGTTGTACATCTAACTTGCAGGGAGTCTTGCAGGCTGTTATCCGGTATAGTTGGTCTGACAGGTCAGAGTAGGTGAGAGTATGTCCAGTCTATGTCCTTACCCACATACTTACTGCTGTCAGCTGGTCATCTTCATCCCCTACATCTAGATGTCTCCGACGACTGTCCTTTCTCCCTCTCCAACACTTTAGTTAACAGCCCACTCTACTATAGCTATATAGAGTCAGACTGCTGTGTTTTGGCCATGGGTACTTTAATACCTTGAAACGCCGTATATTCTTCTTATTTCCTCCTCTTTTAATGTACCCCCGGGCCCGTCATGAGGAAGAAACATCTCATTCCTGCTAATCATTTGATGTGGCATAGGGCATTGGCTACAAGTCGCATTAAGTATTTATCTAAGTTTATACATTTATGATGAACTGCTTATTTAAGTATTTAAAGATAATCTAGAAAGACTGGAATATTAGTTCAAGTAGGTCATATATACGGAGCACATTATTGTTCCGGCAGATAGGATCTGGCTTGCAATTGACAAGGCGAAGATCAGACCCAATCCTAAGTAATCTATAGCTAATTAGAGCATGATAGTTTGAACTGAAGAATGAGAAGGCAGAATTTGAGGTTGTCGATATCCCTGGGCAATAAAAGGATCATGTTCTAAGTCGGATAGAAACTGTTAGGGGGTTCCTACAAGCTATAGACCTGTCCTGCGTCAGGTGTCTATATCCTGTAGAAACCCCATAAA
The DNA here is from genome assembly GCA_949317995.1 of Acholoe squamosa. Lineage (NCBI taxonomy): Eukaryota > Metazoa > Annelida > Polychaeta > Phyllodocida > Polynoidae > Acholoe > Acholoe squamosa. Next base: position 48,919,056 of record OX439038.1, read on the forward strand.
AGTTTCTATCCTAAACAGGGTAAAGGTTTTCCCCGTTATCCCCAATAAGAAAAAAAAAACACACACACACAAAAGGAAGTGAACTGACCCCTGTGATGAGTCCATTCAGTACCAGGCAGAGATTGGCATAGAGGAACCCCTCCCCGGCTCTCCCTGTGTCTTACCCCGGTCAGGTAGCCTGGCAGGGCGGGGTCAGGCCCAGAAAGGACCCCAGGGATGGGGATGAGTTTCAGGGTCAGGGTAGGAGGTTAACTAACCCAGCTCATCCATGACTGATATCTGGTCCTATCTGCCACTGATATGTGCTCCTATCAATGACTTTATAGTAGGGTATCAGCTAATGGTGTGACTTCCATACCCTCAACTATAGGGGTGGGATGGACACTGTTTGCCACCTGCCCCGTCTAAAATTGGTGGTCAAAATCGTGGGAAACACTGGTACTAATGGGTCGTGTTGCTTGACTTGGAGAGCACCCATAGACAACAGCTTTTGTCTTAGAAATTAACAGTTGACACATTCACTTGTCCTGCAGACAGAGACAGAGGCAGGGGGCCATCCATAAATGACGTCATGCCAATTTTGACCACTTTTGACCCCACCCTCCACCTTGTCATTATTTTTGCCAATTTTGCAAAGCTGATGGCATATGGAAAATTAATCCCGTCATGCCTGGCCTGCCCCTCCCCCTCTCCTCCAGCATGCATGACGTCCTTTGTGGATGGTCTACAGACAGACAGATAGACAGAAAGACAGGCAGAGAAACCTACAAACAGACAACAGTAGGCTATATGGGATATGATGGGAGTGAGGACTGAAAGGCGGGGGAAATGTAGCAACAGAGGTATCATCGATGCATTGGGTCATGCTTGGACCAGATGAGTCAGCAAAAAAAGTATTAAATGGTAATAGACTCTAGTGGCTTTATGTTGGAAGGATGCTCATTTTGATATTCCAACATTTGTCAATGAATATCAAAGTAATATTGTAATGCAGATGCTGGTCCAATGTCTGATTTTCAAATTTTCAGCCGATACAGTAATTTCTCATAAAAGCCAAATACAATCAGTTAATTGGCATTTAGATATGAGTTTGAGTGTGAGTTTGAATAGTTTTATTTAACAAAAGATCAATTCAGTTACAAAAAGCTGTTCATCTGTGCCAAAAACGGTCAACAAATAGCAATGAACATAGCATCAATACAAATATGTCAAAAATAAATCAAGGTACATATACATTGGTATCATGTCAGCATCGAGTGATTCATTGGGACTCTCACAAGTGGCCACCCAGTTAAAGTCAGTGTCATTTTGTCCCGTATTTTATACGGTGGCATTGAAAGTCTGTCTATTGCCTAGATGCTGGGTTTCAGCTTCAAGTGCTGCCCTGTGCTTTTCACCTCTATATAGTGGGCTTTTTTTCGTATAAGGCACTACGAGCCCTACTGACTTTGATTTTGATTTTCGCATTAGCCTGCAATACACGCACAGGTTCTATAATACTGTTTGGGTCTCTGCTTAGATCATACATAAGCCTCAACAACACTTTCTTGCCTTGTTCACATAGTTTTTTACAATCAGTCTTGCTAGCAATTTGACCCTGCTTATGTCTGTTGCCGATCATATTGACAGGCAGCAACGCAAGCAATGGTTCTGAATTGTCTCTAGTTTTTTCCGCTTTGTTGCATTGGCACACAACCACCATGATCAAATGTAGGTAGCACCATTGTTTTGTAGGTGCGTAGAGCTTATGCCCTTGTCATCCAACGCTTTAGTTTTCTTAGTCTATATAGCCGGACCAAGGCTGCATCTCATTTTTTGTTGCCGAACGCCCTGAACGATAGATATTTATCAATATCTACTCCGAGGTAACAGAATACATCAACCACCTCAAGCGTACTCCCTTTCATTGAGATATTCGGCTGCGTATAGATCGTACATAGATCCTACTTAGTTCACCTCAATCTTAGCCCCAAAAGAGAGATGCAAACAGTCATGCTAGGATTAATGACTTCATCATAATTCATTACCACAAATGAGGTGTCCTCATAAGATTAGTGCCATTGTGAGAAAAGCTAGTAATTTGGGGGTCATACTTGACATCAATAAAGTCCTTTTGTATTAGTAAACTGTATAGTGCACAGTGTATTGAATTTGTAGCCCACTGATATAGGAGTCTTGGGCAATATTAAAATTTGTATCCTGTACCAATCAGAATATCTACTTTTCCGATATCGATGATAACCAGTATTGGCCTAACGTATCCTTGCTACCTGAGAAGTTGGAAGTTGGGAGTAATTAGCCCAACAAAATAGGATTACGTGAATCATTTGCTTTTATAAAATGAGTGAGATAATGCATAAGGTTTCTGAAAAATAGTTAACATGGAAAACAACAGAATAACCATCAGGTCTGGATGGCATGCTAAGGTCCAGCCTCAAACACTACTACAACCAAATGCTGCTCCTTCCTAACCATTGACTAACCCTAATTAAGGTGATTGTGAAGTAAGAGGCCTTTAACATCCGTCCCTTCCCTTAATTGCAGGTGAACCCTTGAATATAGGGACGAAGCAGGTCAAGTGCACTGTTAGACGCTTTAGCTAGAGAAGGAAGTATAGAACGTAGTTGCAGCTTGCTGATTTACACCCATATTAACTCTTTGAGGGCGACATGGTGCCTTAGGGACCAGCTTCATTTACTTTCTCATTAAAGTGCGAAATTGACTTCCCAGCACTGTCTTGGTTTATCATAATCATGTTAACCCCTCGAGACACATAAATTATATATGAATATGTATGCATCCTTGATCCGCTATTCACCTTGCATGAAAGCTGAAGAATACATGTATAATGCAATAGATCATTGTGCCGTCCTTGAAGTGTTACCTCGATCTAACTGACGGTCCAATGGATTCAATAATCTACCATCCCTTGTGTAGCCACAATATGGTGGTTGAAAATACTAATGTATCTAAGGTAGACAAGATGGTGGCCTGCTGGGGCTAACCAGATAGGGCCCTGTATAATGGACAGGTGTAGTCACGGTAGATGTACTTTCCCTGTCCCCACCCACCCTCCCATGTCTCCATTGACCACATGGCCTGGCCCATCAGGGGGTCCTAAAAGCTGCTTTATTCTGCTGACAAAAGGCTTAAAGTCTTAACTCCCATTTCAGAAGTAATTTGTCGCCCACCTGATGATTGCACCAACTGATAACGAGTGTATAATTAGTATACCTTTATGGTCTCAAAAGAACTGGCAGATTTAAGGTTGAGATATTAATGCATGATGTATTTGTAACAGAGCAAGAAATAAGGTTATATAAATAACACTTCAGGTAAACTTCTTGGCTGTCATTGGTAATTGACCATGTTTTAGACCACTATGTCTGATCGTCCTCAATTTGAGTATAAATGGATCTCTAAAGCCCGAGCACAATGTAGGCTAACAGAATCTTAAAGGATACTAGAAAAGAAGAAGTGGAGAATTAAGTATTGAATATAAGGAGCATCAAAGTCAGAATTAATTGGATATGGACATTTGTTTACAAGGAAAAAATGAGGTGCCATTCCATTATCTGAAACCAGCCATTTTGAAGTTTTATTGATATGAATGTGAAGCATAACTAGTCACACTGAGAGAAGATTAAGGGTATGTGTACTGTTACCTATGGTTCTCGGTCTCTACCTAAATAGACTGTATAGGTGGTATCTTCTTCCATCACCTCGACTTTGTATCAAGGTGTGGATGGAGTGGACAGCTGAGGAGGGAGGCTGTCAAACTGAAGGAAACACCTGTCAGGTTTACTCGCTATTCCTCTCAGAGGAGGTCCACAGGGACACCTAAAGGGACCAAACTGTGTAAATGGTCTATAAAACCCATTAACTCTATACTTTCTACACTCTCTAGGGTAGTTTAACCTAAAGACGGCCGTTCCTGTACAGGTTTTCAATGAGGGATTTGTAGTGGTTGATATCTATGAGTGTTAAAGGTCCTCAGACAACCAAAGGGTACTGAGTGAAAGATAATTGTTTAAGCTTTTTTACCTGTTATATTTCAGATATCCATGTTTACATTATTTTTCTAGTTTAGCACCCTTACTAAGAACATTCTATTTAGTTCATTTTCACCTTGAGACGTACACTTTGCACCTAGAGGCGTCCACCTAAGGCCCATCCTTGTAATAAAGCCCTCTTGATTAAACTGTCAATTAAAATATATGCTTCACATCACTATGTAATAAGATGGCAAAGTTTGAGCTGCTACATCATATCGAAAATGTATGTTTCATAGTAGCTAAATTAAAATGAAAATCCGAGAGACTTGTATGGCTATGGATATTGCAAATCTCAGCAATATAAGGTGGTATTCCTCAGCCTGTATTATATATAGCCTTTGTTTTAGCTCCAGCCTGATAAACCTTCACTACAATAACCCACCCTAGACTTTGTAATCAAGCTTTCAGAACCACATACCTCCTCCACATACTAATAATAGTAGCATTACAGTGAAAAGCTGTAATATATGCATCAGAGCATTGTCCAGTCAGATTTTGTATCCCGAACTATTCTGGACATGAATCTTGTGATGTAATCCTATATAATGAATGTTTTCTATCAAATTAGATGCATGAATAACTCAGCAATGGGTGGATGGCTCAAGGTGAAATAATTGTTGTCTCATGGTGAAATTGGTATGTTCTGATCAATAAGTCCTGTATTGAAGGTACTTTTCTGTACTTTTGTTTATGCTATCATCTAGTAATGTCATTTATCAATGCTTATAGTTAATATGTTGTACATGTGAGTAATTTAAATGTTCAAAATATGCAACCGAAGCCAGAATTTTTTGAAGAAATGGCCAGTTGGTCATGATGAAAATAAGTCAAACATGAGTACTTTAGTGCATTATTAAACACTAACAATCACTTTTTATATTCTAAAAGCTCATTCCATGAGGTACTATGACATCTCTATTTCAATCATATTTGCATCCCAAGCCCAGGGAGTACATGTAAAGGTGAGAAAAGCAAGGTGATAGGTGGACGACTCAGGGTATGTGGTCGTCTTTAGGTTAATCTACCTCATGGGTATATCTATAGATTGTTTGCACTTGCACTGGATGGCACCATAGGGTTTGTTGGTTCTGAGATTTGAAATAGTATGCACATACTTTTGTCTCCCTTGGGATCAAATAATAATGGCAAAACTCTCAGATATGGTCTCTATCATTCACATTGATTGATTATTCCCCTTTTCTGAAATATCCTTAAACTGTTCATTCAAATGGATAACTCACTATAAACGGCTAGCAACTGGAGGGATCTCTTGATGATGAGAAACTTAACCCTTAATGGACTGCATGGTGTCACAAAGCCTTATACTACATGAAATAATTGCCGGATGCACTCGGCATCACCTAACTCGTTTGTACTGTATTGGAGCATCTTGCTGACCCTCTAGAAGTGCACCAGCCATGTGGACTATGGGCTTTTAAGGGTTATTAACCTCAATAGTCCGTGGTCAAGTGGTCTGTTCAAAAAGGCAGAACATGAGAGGGGGTGAGGGGGCTAACGATGGTGCTACTCCAAGTGTAAGAATGACCAGGGCTGCCAGAAGTCATCTCCAACTCCAGTAGTCACATCCATGTTCCTCATACATGTGCAGGGGTCAAGGCACTTCAAATGTCAAGTAATAGACTTGACCCTGTCCTGTGTCATCATGGTAAGATGCTTCTCTGATAACGTCACTGTGTTAAGTGACCCATATCGTGTGACGTCATACCTACCTTATTATCCTCTCTTCAGTTTGGACGATATTAAATATATTCCATTAGGTATGAGATGTTGGGATGTGTTGTCACCAACTTGAAAAATGACAACTGTCATGATGTCATAATTTAAAGCTCACTCTCCATGTATAATCTGATAGATACATCAGACATTTGTTGTCATAATTAAAGCTCACTCTCCATATATAATCTGATAGATACATCAGACATTATATATAAGGTATGGAATTAAAGGGAGACATTCAACTTCGTTACAAGTCTAGTATGTCCTATACTTACAAGTATACCGCATGGCCTGTTCCTATAATGGATCAGTCACCAGGATCATGCATTATAGTATATCTTCTTCTTTGATACCATGAAAGCTATATTCTGTAATCAGTCTAATCAAGAAGAAACAACTCTGATAATGAAGGATCACCAGGTCAAATCGCTATGACCCTATGATCATAGATCATAGAGTCCAAGCAATATTTAAGTTTAGACCACCGTAATGGTTTAAAAAACAACGATAAACTTTCAGAGCACATCCGGAAGAGCTTTGAGTGACTGCTGAGCAGTTTACACGCCGACAGATGGCGCTCCCGTTTCATTGTGACACTATTATGGGATAGTCTGTGCATGTCTATGACGTGACGGTCAGACCACGCCCTCTACAGGAACTTCTCTTCCCTCCACGTCAATCATCTTCAAAGGGACCGATGGCCCTCGGGTTTCCGCCATATCATCTCCAGTCATGCTGCTAGATTAGTTTATCATATCAAATATGGCGACTTATCGGGCCTGATGATCCATGTGCACGTTCTCTGGGTCTAGAGATGGTGTACGACACGGGATGGTTCGCAGGCCATCGTTGTGACCCCTGCTAGCCATTTCTCAAACGCTACGATCCTACCCCTCTCCCTCCAATTTCAACCACCCCTACGATCCAGTCCAATCGTAGTGATTGACCCTTGGTGATTATGTATTACCTACGATTGCCTATTCAAATGCATGCCCTTTACCTCTATATCTGCATCAGTCATAGTGATTGACCCTGTGCAATCAAGAATTTCCTTCCGATCCAGGCCAGGTCAGTACGATCTGAGGGTGCTGAAAACTTAGCTTCTGAGAAATGACTTCCAGGTGAGTCAGCCTGCACCAGCGGCATGGCTGCATCACAGCGCACAAAGAACACGAGGGCTTGTAGCATCATGCTCTCGTGAATTATCATTGAAAGTTCAAAAATTACGTGCGTCTAGACATACATCATCCCCATAAGGTTTAATGGATGGATGATGGGCCTAATGAGCAAGTCCCAATGTTTTCACATTTGCACAATGTAGTCTTCTTGAGATGTCAAGTTGGTCACATGTGCCTCCCTTTTTGGGGGAATTCTAACAAAATCACAAATATGGTATGCAAGCCATGATGGTACACTTAGCATAATAAGAAGAAAGCCTAAGGTGTCTCTGATACAGATTATGACATTTTGATACACTTGATTTGACACGGGTGGCGTTATTTCTACCCAGTAAGAGGTTGGATGGTCCACCTTTGACTGTAGTACTTCCGATATCGGCCCTTTACCAAGATAGTGGTTGTACAAGGGGCATGTCCTTTCTAGCCTATTACAAGAGCACAGAGGTGAGATACCCTTCACAAAGGTATGTCCTTCCCATGGGGATCACCCCCATATTGCCACCTGTACATAGTGGTCAAACAAGATCCCATCATTCACCAACACTATTATTTCCTCTGAAAGCCATCTGACCACTTTCTGTTAACAAGGCGTTCCCAGAGGATGACCACCCAACCACTACACCATAGAACTACCCTATAGTCATAGCAGTATATTTAGCCATCTCCCCTTCTCAATGAAATCTTATAGAAATCAATTAAGGCCTGGGGCCCATGGTGTAGGGGTTAAGCCGTAGGTGGATTATTGAAGTGTTAAGTTGGACAAAGAAGGTAGATTACATGTGCCTTACCCATCCACCATCCACCCCTCTCCCTCTCCACGTGTTCTACTCGCTTTAGGGAGTGATCATTTTTTAACAACAGGGGGGGGGGCGGTGGGTTTGAGGGGGGGTCAGAATTTTTTCAACCCCTTGACCGGGGGGGGTCAGAATTTTTTCAATACCTCTGATGGGGGGGTCAAAATAATTTCACCTGTTTTCAGTGGAAAACCCCGCGCGTTACTATAGGCTAAAAGGGGACGTTCGCGCGCGATTTTTGTCCCTTATGGGGGGGTCGAAAAAATTTTATCCCCTCGAGAGGGGGGTCGAAATTTTTTTCGGGCGTCCGCCCGCAAACCCACCAGCCCCCCCCTGTTGTTAAAAAATGATCACTCCCTTACTACTGTGGCCACAGTGGTATTAGCCCTTAAACGTTGATATAAATTAACTATAATCATTCTACAAGAAAAGGACACTGGTGTACAAGAAAGGTCACTGATCACCAATCTTACAAGCAAAGCCACTAATAGTACTGAAGTTATAACAATGCCCCTAATTTAACAAGCAATTTCATTGATCTTGGGGACCATTGATACAACATGCAAGGTATGCCACAGAAAAAGCTGCTGATTGCAATGTTGGTAGGAAAATTAAGCACTGAAACAGACCCCTGTACTTGATCAGAGGATTGCTTACCCTTTAGGGTAACTCACCCCTGACTCGACCACTAGGCATGTTGGTACCTTAAGTCGACTATCCTGCCTTATTTCAAGTTAATTTCACAATAAATCAGGATTGTCGGTGCAGGATATTTATATTGTAGTTAATGTTACAAAGTCAACTGGGGCAGTATCCAATCTGAAAGACGTTAACCTAGGGTGGTCGACTTAAGGTACCAACATGCCTGGTGGTCAAGTCAGGGGCGAGTTACCCTTACGCTGGTCCCCGCAGGTATTTGAAGGCATGATACCCGCTGGCCATGTCTGATGTCAGATGACATTCTCCCCAGATCATGGGGAGAAGTACTCTTGAACTCCACTATATGGGAGTATTTCTATTCTCCAATCACAGACTATATCCAAACATCTGTATAGGAGAGACAGGTTGACCATTGGGGTGTTAGGGTGCCCTCTTGTGAGTAAGGGTTAAAACAGGAGATGTTTGACTGGTAACTTCTTAGACCTGGCCTGCCTCTATGATGTCCCCAGCATAGAGACAGGTCGCCAGCCAAAGTTACCCTAAACCCACCTGGCCTCTACCTGCACATCCCTTTCCATTGGAAACAAATTGTGGGCAAGGACAGTTCCACTTTAATCACTCTCACTTGGTTACATTGACACAGAACCCCAGAGGGGTTGCAGCCCGAGGCAGGGGTAGGGGATGGTGGAAAGGCAGTGAGATGGAAGAAGTGCATTAACTTAGTAAATGGTTTGTGGCTGTATGTGGTGAAGGGAGCTGTTGGGTGCAATGAAGGGTAGGGGATAGACTTATTACATCCCTTAGGTGGACGTCCTTATTGCTTCTGCATTCTCCTTGTTCATAAATTCAATTCTAATGGTCTCAGCAAATATGCAGTCCTACCACAGAAAAAAACACAACCACCTTATAGAAGACTTATCTATGGTAACTGCCTTTGTTAAAGAGTTAAGAACTCATAGTGTATTGACACTTTAGTGTACACAGTCATCCCTCATGCCCACTATAGTTAGTGAATTCATTCTAAAGGTTCAGTCTGACGTAGCAATGCAGTGCCAACGAGTTCCTCTATGCACTGCATTGGTTTAGCTATTTTTTACCGTCCACAATATAACTAAGTTAAGAGAACTAAGGGATGGCATCACCCTCAATGTCTCTTCCAAATAAGAATTTATACACTAGGATGTCCAGCTAAACCACTTGCAGAATCTATTATGGAGGTTTTTCTTAGACTACTAAATGAGTAAAAGCCAGAGTAAAGAATCTAGTACCTGACCTTGCTTGTACACACTAAACACACACATATAGGGGGCGGGGATTTAGTTGAAAAACTCATATTGTATGCGTATTGAGTTCCTTTTGCCTGAAAAATAAACAACAACAACAACAACTACCTTATATCTATGATCCTCTGAGTGAAGAAATTGGAATCCAAAGTAATTGAGAACTCGGACTTCAGCATGTCTATCACAGGGTAGGGGTGTAAATGGGAGTCCCCTGTGGCTACCTACACAGGTGCAGCCGTGCTGACTGACAGAAAAGGCTGCTCTAGGTGTGAGTAAAAGTCATCTCACCTGTACAATACCTGTTGAAAGATGAGCCTACCCAGGTAGGAAGCAAACAAACACACCTAGACCACCAGGTAAATTGGATGTATACAACAGGACCACCAATGTAAGCCTTGTGGTAGGGTATTATATAAAGGCTAGTATGTGTACATCTATAGATCTATGACGATTTTCATAAGTTTTACCAAAGTCTAATAGTAGATACAATTTATGCTGTGATGTATTTTGGTAATACAAGGTATTTTAATTAAGCCAGGGCATATAGTCATATTATTGAAAAGGGAGCCTTAATCCCGTACAATTCCATTCCCAATCGACAGCATAATTATAAGCAACACTTAAAACTTTTAATTTGGATAATAATTTATTAAAACAGGTGATAGTTGACTACAGTATGTACATGTATTCATGAATGAAAGAGGGTGCTAGATGGTGGAGGATGTTACACAAAGGCCACTTGTAAAGCAAGTAGTATTTGTGTGTGCTCTATCAAATCACATAGGACCTCGTAATTGATTATATTTTTATAGAGATGTAACCCTGCTAGTAGAACATATTTGAATTATGTTTCTTTTTTTTTTATATATATAAAACTGATCCGTTGTCACATGTCAAGAAAAATGTGAATAATACTGCTAGCAGGGGAGGTTGTTGGGCTGACTACAATTCCTCTACAAAAGTGGGAGAGCGTGGGGGAGGAGAGAAAGAGAAATGAAAAGAGAAGAATTAAAAGTACCACACTTAGAGCGTTTATATATTTATGCATGTATCCCCTGGACATACCGAGTATCCATGTAGGATCAATCCAGAAAAGGCTATGACTCCCCAACTAATAAGGTTTATGAACACATACAATGCTTGGGCACATATGTATATAAATACTGAAAATTAATCCAGAAAAAAAATATCCATCCTTAAACCTAATCCCACACCTATAATGAATTGTTGACATTATTGTGACAAGCTTTCTCCCTGCAATGTTAGAATTCAATGGGTCTTGTTATCCTTGGTGGCAACAAAACAGAAGGAAGTGGCCGGGTGGTGTGAAACTTGATATGTACAGGTAAATTGTCTCTGGTTTCTATATAAAGGTAGGTGTAGGATTTAATAACACCTCCAGCCTTTCCCAACACATAGTACACTATAGGCCATTGTGTTGGGGATATTGGGCTGGTTGATTTGATATTTGATACCTATGTATATATGTTGGAAACCTGAAGTAACCTGCCCTACTATAAGTATGCATCTTCAATGTGTGTTATTTTAGTATCATTTAGAACCCCTCAAGGGCAGCATAGTATTCTATTCAACAACAATCATTTACTCAATGGTGCGCTAGTTTGGGTAGCTTACCAGTGCTTTATTCATTCATTATGTCACCCTATTGGGATGATCCACTCCCAAAATGTGAAAATGAAATGCATCAAGACATCATAGCAACTCGTGAACATGAGGCTTAGGCGTTATGCAGGCGCAAAATGGCTAATGATAGGAGATAGTCACATGTCGCGAAAAAAGTAACTGAATTGGGATTGGGTATACTGGGACTGATTTGATATAGGAATGAGTCTGTAGAATACAATTAGTTATATACACCGTGGGATTTGTGGGTATCATTTGCTTGTAACGAATAATAATAATTGGATTATGTACACAAGAACACGGGTTCAAGTACAAATCTATAGAGTAACAATGTTACATACAGAAACTGGTGCAAAAGCTGAAGTCTTGAAAAGTGTTGGCCAGATTCATGAATGGAATCATATCATAGTGATGGGTCTATTGGTTTCGTTGTTACATAAAACGAATTGATTGTAAATGACGCACCTTTCAGCCCTTGGCTATAATGAATCATTTATGTTCTGTTCTAAGAGTTTTGAGTTTTATTTAAACCAGTTTTACCTTTTAGTACATCAATTATCCACCATGTATGGGGTATGTGTATGAAGAGACATGCTGTGTGTGTCTACAGGTAGGGGTGCACCTGATACTTAATACCTGTACTACATTGTATACAGGTGGGACACTCACAGGTGGCCATTCATACAGGTGTTAACACTCACTAAAGGGCCGTAACAGGTACAGACTTGCCAGCAGTTCCTAAATGGAAAATTGGGGGTTTTGCCATTTTTGAAATGTCTTTCTTACACTTGAATTCTAGTTTTACCTGGGCTTAGTTTAAGGTGGGAAGGGCATGCGCCCCCCCCCCATATCGCCATGACCCTGCGCTGGTAGGCATGCCGGATGGTGTTTAGCTCTTAGTCTCAATAGAGGTAAAGCAATGGTCTGCAGGAACCAGCGACGTGAACAAAGGGGGGCATGATGGCAGCCTCAGATCGACAACCCTTTAGACCACCATATGAGACCCCCATACTGCCCACCTGCCGTGTGTTTTCACTCTCAGCCTCTACCTACTCATTAAATAACATATATCCTCTTTTCTCCCACCCGACCCCCTGTGACCCCACCTTTTCACCTTGTCGCCCAACATGACGGTCACTTCACCCTCTCAATCCAACCCCAGCAGGATAGCTGTAGTCTACTTAAAATGTGGATTTAACTATTTTATGATGGCATGACACCTAAAGGATTCATTTTCATCTGGCAGTATGATGCACTTACAAGTACCACACCAGCACTGCACAAATGCATCATGACAACCTTTCAGAAGTGTACCGACCCCATTAGATCCGTACGGTGCATTGACGCAGCACTGGTACGTTACCCTCCAGGACTGCTGTAGACATTCAGGTCATAATCTGCACTAAAGGGTTAAGGTGGATTTTAACACCTGTGCCTCTTGTGTCCTGGAGGTGTGTACCCCTTAAGGCTCATACAGTGCCCTTCAGTCCCACCCCCTATGCCTCCTTGTACCACTTGATGTCAGCTCTCAATCATCAGCTTTTTTTCTCCCTTTCTTCTCCTTGCAATACCAGCATGGACGGATTATGCACTGATAATCATAGATCTACTGCGTGCATACGTATTACCTTCACAAGCAATTCTTCCACTAACCCCAATGACGATTATAAAAAAAACTTTCAACAGCTTTTTTTCATAAAGAAAATCACTGTTTGGGCTTGGATGACATGGCAAAATCAAACATTGATGTTGTCAGGAGGGTCTTGCCAAAAGAAAACGAGGAAGTGAGTCGTCTGTATATTTTCTCAGAGAGTGCTGAGGAAAACGATAATGACATAAATCGTTATCATAGTATTGACAAAAAATGTACAGCATAATACATGAGAAACTCTTTTTGAGGTGTAAAAAACTTGCACGTTTCATCCAAACGATTACAAAAACAATCTTTTAGCAATACAAAAACGTGCACGTTTTCATTTTTGGTTCACGTTTCCTTTTTGGCAAGACCTCCCTGTGAAAGGTCGATGATGGTTTCCACCAGTTTCCAGTTCTCAGAACGAATTGTCAGTGGCATGGCCCGGTGGCTTGGTTCTTTGTTATTTAAAGGTGATGGATATGACTGTAGGTCATTACCTAGGCTAGAACAGTCAAATATAGAATACTTATAACGTTTATAAGCATCATTCTGTTTAAACTAAGTGTTATCTTCAAAAGACTTTGCTCAGCCAGGTACTCGATCGCAATTCAGACATTTTAATCGCAAAACCTGAAACTCATGAAGGAGATAGCATTGACATCGTGACAGTATAATGACACGTCAGACTCACGTCTACCACATTAAGTAGAGACACACAAAACCGTTCACACCCTGGAGGTGCTGGTACTCCATCTCAAGCAGGTACACCCTGAATTAACCCTTGAGCATAGTGACCCTAAATATCGCTTTATGTTCAATTTTTCTAATCACTGTTGTACCGACGACTGGCTCACCAGCGCATCAGCCATTGCTTCAGGGGTATACAGCAGGGTGCCATAGTACATGGATGCAGCGCCGGTAATAGTTATTTACTGGTGCTGCAAAGCACCCAACAAATGAAATAGACTAGTGCTTTAAAGCCCTATCCTACCCTAAAATAGTTATAAAGTTTGGAGGAGGGGTGGAGATTAAGGTGAGAGGGGGGGTAGATGCAGTGTTGAAGGTGGTGTAGATGCTGTCCTGTATACGATTTGTGTTGGTGGTATAGTGAGTGACTGAATATGTGTATCCGACAGACAGGCAGGTGTGAACAGACACACAAGGCACTCTCACACATTGGGTATAGGATGCCAGCATAATGCTACGTGGGAAAGGTTTGACCTTCACTAAGCTAAAACTATGAAAACTTGGATTCAGCAGGGCATTTCAAATGATAGCTATAGTTATCATTTTGACATACCCTTCTGATGTAGTTATTTTAATATCAAAATAGCTGTAACAGTGTAAGAGGGAAGAAGATTACTACTTTATTAGCCATCACCAATACATGTATATGCACACTGGTTATCAAGACCAATAATAATCTCTATAATATTCTGTTTCTAGTATTGTTGCTTCGAACTGCAGGGGATGAATGTGCATTGACGAACACGTGGTTATGCAAAGTAAAATACTTATTGGAAAATATTTTTCTCATGAAAAGAGCAAAATCTTACTTTAGAAAAATAGAATGAATATAATTTTGGCTGTGCATCATTATTTTCGTTGCTCTTCTCCATCAGGTTAAAGGCTACATGTTTTAATCTATTTACACATATTAACTGCAGGGGCAGGGTATGTCGAATTGGCTTCTGTAAGCAAAGGAATCTTGTTTATTGCATACATAATGCGATTTCAAAACACATTTGTAATATTATGTTCCTAGCTGAACCTGTAATTTAAATCATCAATAAATAGCCTCATCATTTCAAATTGGTGGGTTTCTCGATATAGCATTTGTTCCCCAAATATCGTACAAACAGGGGATGAAACCATAATTAGTTGCTGTATATATTCAGCAAACCACAATCTTCTTAAGAGATCTTTCTCCAAAGGTCAAAGCTGTGGTTTTTGTTGACCTTGTCATGTATAGGTGGGCGATATTAGAGGGAAACACAATGACCACAGTCCATTAGGACTAGTCTCTCAATCATCCTTTCAGCACGGCCTTTGTCCACTGATTGTTGTGTGTCATGGTGCTCCCAGGCACAGCAGGTTTGCCACTCTTGGTGATATTCTGGTCACTTTGGAATTCAATCAGTAGGTCATCAAGTACAGGATGGGTTTTGGCCCTTTTTAGGAAGGTTTGATGTCTTAATGCTGATCTTCCATGTTCTTTTCCCATTCTGACGACCATTGTATCGCCAGGTAACCCAGCTAATAAGTACCAAGCACAGCATTGATACCTTAGAGAGTGAAGCAACCCTGTATGACCAACATAGAGTTCATGAAAACTGAACTGGAGAGGTTTATAATGCTTCTTGTATATTCCTGTCTCTTAGAAACATAGGAGATGATTGCATTTAAGTGGTACGCAGCAGTGATAGAGTTAAGAAGGGTAATGTTTGACAGCAAGACGCCACCACCTTTACCGGCTCATGAACAGAACAGAGCTGCCACAAAGTAGATTTTTACACAGGAATTTGTAGGGTCTATACTTAATACAGGCTTCTAATTATACTCTATCAAATGCCTGTAACGAATTTGTCTTAACCATGACACTTTGTTCTAACTATCTGCGAGAGATGTTATTTTGCAAAGGAGACTGTCAAAACTGGCTCACATAAAATACTCACTTCGCTTCACTCTCATTCAGCCTAATTTCTTCTTTGAGGATGGGAAAAGTGTAATCCTGTTGAGTTAGTTTTCTCTTTTTGGTGACAAACTCTTACGTTTTCTTAAATTTTGAAACGTCAACTCTCTAAGGGTGGTTTTTAATGCAAAATGGCCCCTTGTCCTTGCAATGCAGATGAAACGTACTATAATATGCAAATAGAGTGAGTGACCTATATCAGTGTTGTAGATTTACATCACGCCAACCCTACAGGGTTAAAACACACTCTAAGAGTTGGAATATTGACAACTAGTGTAATTTTTCTTCTCATTGGATAACATACCAGTGACATCATGCCATCCTAAAAGGTATAACAATACGTAAGTAGCAAAAATGGAACTTGGTGGTTTGGGCCCCTATGGAGTTTCAACGCTTAAGAAAGATAATTGCTACCTCTGGCGTGAAAATTGTCCTCGTTTGACCTTACAGCCATGGTGGACACGCTTGGGTTAGTGGAGCATTAGTACCCCTCTCTCACCTAAATTTGTCTGACCCCGCAGTCCAGGCTGTCATGGGTCTATAAGGACACTATAGAGTTCAGGTGTCTGGACCCTATACATACACTGAATTATTATTGTTAATTAATCCAGCAATATACAGGACCGGGTCACACACAGTTCAGCACTTGATATAGGGTAATAAACATGACAATAAAATGATAAGTTATCTATGCTATTTCATCTAAACATCCTTCCACTTCATAAATAGGGTCGTATAGCGGTAAGCGGTGTATACTGTACACTACATAAAGACTGATTTTATAGTGATATTCACTCAGGGTATCAGCATCATAATGGAGATACTGAAGAGTCTAGGAATTCTCATTATTTTATGTATAGGAAGTCACAGCGATGTTAATGTGGAGACATGTGGAGTTCCTGACAACTGCCTCTGTTCTGATAATAGCTGGGTAGTTTTATGTGATGGACCTAATATCGAGTTTCTACCTATTTTCCAAACAGAATCCCGAGTCGCAAGACTACTCATTATTCAGAACACATCAATTAGGTCTTTGAACACTCTAGATCTTGATGTATGGACTGCTCTACATGAATTACACGTTTCTGGTAATATGAACATTCATTGTCATATGGAGAGAGCGCGACTCCTAGATAAATGTGATAGAATGAATATCACATTAATCATGAATTGTGGTGATACCACTTTATCAGCGTCTGCAGTAATAACCACTGAGAACCCAAGTGAAATTACAGTCAGCACTACAGAGTTAAAGGAGCGTGGCACAACAGGTACTAATGAAACTTTCACCCATGATAATGATACTACCCTGATGCCAACCACTCAGGACCCCATTCCACCCAGGCAGGGTGGTGTGTTTGTAGGTCTTATCATAGCCATTATATTTGCTTCCGCAGTCATAGTGATTATTGGTGCTTTGCTTGTGTTTGGATGTCTGGTCTACATGAGAAGGAGGAGAAGGCATACCCCGAATATCATTTATAATGATATATACCGTATGACTGAAACATCTTTTGCTTAGAAGTGAGTATCGCTGCTGCTACATGAGTGACATGACTTCTCTTGTGGATCATGAGGTTGTTCAAGCAGATCAGTTTCTACTTAGAAGATCATGCACTATGTGTATATCAGGACCTTCACGATCTGGGAAAACAACATTTATAAGGAATCTTCTCATGAATATTAAGGACATGTACGCTGACAATGATGTACCGACTTCTATATTATACTGTTATACGGTGGAGCAGCCTATGTATCTTGAAATCAAGGAAAAATTACCTAATGTTAATTTTCATAAAGGACTACCGACAAAGGAATCTATTCAGGGTCTAGGTAGTCAGGGACATAGAATGATTATTTTAGATGATATGATTACTCGTGTTCAAAAATCTGAAGACATGCTGGAACTGTTTTTAGTTGAATCACATCACCTAGATATCAGTGTTGTTTATTTAACTCAGAACATATTTCATAAAGGTGGGTATAACAGAACTATGAGTTTAAATACCCAGTATATGGTTCTGTTTAAAAATCCTAGAGATAGTAGTCAGATTGCCTATCTGGCACGTCAGGTATTCCCTCAAGCACCCCAAACACTTCTAGAGGCATACAATGATGCTACAGGAAGTGTGAGATATGGGTATTTATTTATAGATCTTACTCAGGAATGTGAAGAGAATATGCGCCTACGTGCATGTGTCACACCTGATCTACACACCATAGTATACGCACCCTTAAGGTAAGCTTTCCTGTGGGTATAACTGATCATTTCAAAACAATTTGATTACGATATAATGTCCTCAGATAAAATAGAGAAAAACAAGTCATTTCTTAGATTTATAGCTAATTCTACTAAAAAACAGAGACAGAGTCTCTTAAGAATAGCTACTAAAGATCAGGTCATAGCTATATGTGAAATTATTTTAAACACTCTAGCCGGTAATATTAGTTTATCTCCTAGTGAGTTAAAAAGAGTAGCGGTGTACAAAAAAGATTTGAGACGTTTAGGGTGTAGATCAAGAACCTCATGGAAAATTAGACGTGCTTTGTTTGCTAAAGTAGGTAAAATAATATCTTTTCTCATAGGAAAAGTTCTGAAACAATGAAACACACGGAAAAATTTGTTCTTGTACCTTTTTCTGAATATAATAAAAAAGAATCACTAGGTTCTGAAGGTGAAGTGGCTCAGGAAGTACCCCAGGAGTCATCATGTAAAGAAAATGGACTTTCAGAACATGATAATCGTGAAGAGGTCGTAGCTAATCAGAATAAGTCAAACCCTCAAGAACAGAGCAGCTCTGATGAGAATTTTACAATTGATGATTTTCTGTCTTATCTAAAAAGGTGTGAGGAGAGCTCCCCAAGTATTGAGGGTGGTGCATCTAATACAACATCGACTATTAATACATCATCCATAGATCCTGAGACTAAGAAGCTTAAAAGGTCCTGGCTTATGTTGTAGATGTCTCGATATAGGAAATCAGGACGGGGTAAAAAGAAAAAGGGGTGGGAGATACAGCAGGCTAAGACTGACTATTATAACCCTTCTAAACCCGGTAGTTTTAGCAGTGTGAAAAAAACAGTTTTTCATGATGGACCTAATTCTAAATCAAAAAAATCAAAAAAAGTTTTGAGAGAAAAGTTTAAAAAATGGTTAGAAGAGCAGGAGACTCATTTAAGATTTTCACCACCTAAAAAAGTCCAGATACATTCTAGGATTATTTCACCTAGAATAAATTATATGTGGGATGCTGATTTAATGGATATGCATTCATTGTATCGTTATAACAATGGTCAAAGATTTGTACTGCTTTGTATCGATATTTTCTCCCGTCAAATATATACAGAGAGCTTGAAGAGCAAGAACGCTGAGGACGTTAGCATAGGATTCACTAAAGTCTTTGCTAAAGCTGTTCCTCGGGTTTTACGTACAGATGCCGGTAAGGAGTTTACCGCTCACAAGGTTCAGGATTTGTTCAAAAAACACGAGATAAAACATTACATAGCTTACAACGAGGGTAAAGCTTCATATGCTGAGCGCTGCATAAGAACTGTCAAGGGTAGGATAGCCAAGTATCTTTTCAGTAAGAAGACCTACAAGTGGATAGATGTACTTCCTAAAGTGACTGACTCTTATAACAATACTGTGCACTCTAGTATAGGTGTTGAACCAGCTAACGTGACGAACTCAAATACAAAACAGATATTTGATTACCAATACAATCGTGTTACTAGTAAGGATATAAGAGATAGTCTCAAGAAAGAAAAGATTAGAGTTCAGGGTAGAAGATTTAAAGTTGGTGAGCAGGTACGCCTTGCTGTAAAAAAAGAACCTTTCACTAAAGATTATGAACCTAAGTGGACTGAGGAGGTGTTTGAAGTTACACAGGCCTCTATAAGAGATGGTATACCGGTATATAATTTAAAAGATCTTAAAGGTGAGGAGTTGAAAGGGTCATTCTATGGTGTTGAGTTACAAGGAGCCACACATGATGTAAATAAACATTATGATGTAGATCAGGTGTTGAAAGAGAGAACCGTGAATGGTGTCAAGCAGTATTTTGTTAGCTTTAAAAATTATCCAGCCAAATTTAATGAGTGGATTCCTGCTAAGAACATAAAAGATTTAAAATGAAAGGGTTTTATCTACATCTCAATAAGAAAGATGACCAAATATTATATCCTGATAATAACGGAGGACTTTTCACTATAACACTACCCGAACGTATAACATTACAAAGAGGCAAGTGGTATTGTGGTCTGGTAGAATGCTGTATGGAAGTGTACACTGAGGAGAGTAAGTCGTATTATATATGTTCCGATATTGCTGCTCTGCAGAGTGTAGGGAGAGTGGGACTTCCTGTACTGAGAATGATTACCCCGTCATTTATTACTTTCTCTTCAGGGGGGTCAGTACCTCCTCCAGGGTATAAATCATATCCTAAGGTGTGTGAGAAATGTCTAAAGTGTATCAATTGCTCTCATCCTATACCAACAGATACTGATGGAACTCACACATTCATAGAAAATTATGAATTCAAACACATTATCTATACTCCAGTTAGATTTGCTGAATTTGAGAAGATAACAATTTTCCTAAAAGAAGATAACAAAAACATAAAGGTCACTTCAGCAGGAATTGTCACATGTGTTCTCCATTTTATTCCAGATTTATGAGAAATGGCTATAAAAGATCATATTCATAGCATATTATCTAATAGAAAAGCTGCTGATAAATCACAAAATGGTGGTATTAAACGTAATTCTAGGAAAAATTCTGGTAAAATTATAATTTTAAGAGCAGCCAAAACTCATCAGGTTGAGGTACCACCTGTATCAAAACCACCACTTCTGACTGAACATGAGGTCACAGTAAAACAGGTTAAATCAGAGTCAAAAGAAACCGACCCACCCAAACATGACCCAAGTAAGGGGTCAAATGAGTCAAACCCTGATCCACGTGACGCTGGGGTTGTCAGTACACCAAAGACTGAATACCCCCCAGTGCACAGAATTAGAAGAGAGAAGGCAACACCCCGGAAAAGACCTACACGTGAGGAGGGGACTGGCAGTCAAAGACCTAAAGTTCACAAGAGGAAAAAACATTCTGATATTTTTAGTTAGCTCTCTCATTACTTACATATATAGATATATTTACATACAACCATACAATATAATGGTATCCATCGCTGAACGTTTGAGGAGAATGTTACGGGGTCGTACCCAGGAGAAAAACATTAGACGTTGCAATAGTGATCCTATATGGCATGATTCTCAAGGCTATATGAGACCTTCCTCATGCTCTGTGAACCCTCCACCCTCACCTCCACAAATTCCACCACCCTCCCCTCCAGCAAGGGATTGTGAGAAGTTGAACATTGAGGGTGTTCATACAGGGGTGGGGGATGAGTCTACTGTGGAGAATGACTGTGCTACCTCATCATGTAAACCCCCCCGCCCCCAGGACACGTCTAAAACATCGAATGCACCTACCCAGACAACACCCACTAAGCATTGTTGTCGCCAGGGTACTACATGCATACCATATATTGAGAGGACCAGAATCCATGTTGAGTTCTTCTCTGCAGAAACTGAGGACACCTGCGATGAGGCGCTTTTCCTAGAGATAGACACAGAACTTCAGGACTCCACAAGCACCACACACAGGGCATCTGATAATACACAGTCTACATCTCATCCAGACCCTAAGTACTCAGGCCGTGAATCACCACCACAATCCACTCCACATCCAGACCCTAAGTACTCTACTCTGAAATCACATCATCACGACCCTACCAGTAGCCCACCTCCAAGCGACCCCGACACCAGTCATACCAGTGGTGCCAGTGATACCAGTGCTGCATCTCAAGTCGATAGCTGTTATTATACATGCAGTTCATGTGACACTCATTCTGACGTCTCATCAGGGAGTTTTCACATGCATGAAGGAAGTCCAAAAACTAATGCTACATTTAATGTTAAAACTCGTTCTCATTCACCCGTAACCGCTGGGTTCTCATCAGTCATTCCAGACTATCTCACAGCTCTATCCGGACCTTAAACTCCACTGAGCGTTACTGGTGAGTGGGGAAGGTTGTGTATTTCCCATCTAGACATAGAGTTAAGGAAATTGAGGGTCATCATCAGCATCCCTTCAAATACAAGAACTTTACTGGAGGGTGTCAGCTGACCACAGACCCCCACAGCATTTCGATAATAAAGGACGTCCCTAAGTGTGGAAACCCAAGGTGTTGATTTAGATAAATTATAAATTGAAGAGACTCAGTTCAGACTGTTTTTGATTATTAATATACACAGATATTACCATGGCTTATGAAGTATCGAAAGTTGATGATCGCAGTAGTGTTGGTATAGGAGAGAGCATGGACTTATTCTCAATGCCCACAGTCGATGTGGGTGTAGGGAAAGTCAGGTATGTAGAGTATAAACCTTTAAATCAGCTTAATCAGGATGTTGGATTGGAATTTGAAATACCTAACACGGGTAATAGATACATTGATTTTAGACGTACATATCTTGTTGTAAAATGTCGAATTAGAAAGTCTGATAATACTGATATACCAGCTGGAACTGGTGGTACTACTCTTGGTGATTTTGGTCCTGTTAATAATTTTCTTCATTCTATTTTCTCTCAAGTAGATATTTATCTTCAGAAGCAATTGCTGACTACATCTAATTCAAACTATCCTTACGAGGCATATTTAAATACTTTATTCAAATATGATACCCAATCTAAGAACACACATCTCCAGGCTCAGCTGTGGGCTAAGGATACAGGTACAATGGATGCCGCCAGAGCATCATTAGGTAATTCAGGTTTGACTGTGCGTGCTCTATATTGTGAGAAAAGTCAGACTTTTGAAATGATGGGTCCTATACTAAGTGATGTATGCTGGACTAATAGGTACATTTTGAATGGTGTGGAATTAAAAATGAGATTTTGGCCTACTCTACCTAATTTTCATCTCATGTCGGAGGCTACCAAGCCTGAATATAAAACAGAAATTACCGATGCATCCCTGTCTGTGTGTATGGTGACTCCCTCTCCAGATGCTTTACTAAAGCATCAGGAGATTATGGAAAAGAAAAACTGGGCTGCCGTGTACCCCTATCTGAAGACTGATGTTAAAAAATACTCTATTTCTAAGGGTCATTACTGTTTTACAGCCGATAACATTTACCTGGGAAATGTGCCGTCCAGGCTGATATGTGGCCTTGTTTCAGAACAGGCTACAGTCGGGGCTTATAAAAAAAATCCTTATAATTTTCAACATTTCAACTTGAAATATTTGAATCTCACTGTTGATGGTGAGAGTGTACCCCAGAAAGCACTGCAAATGACTTTTGATAGTAACCATCACAAGTCATCTTTCATTGAGGCCTACATAGCTATGTATGGACGAGAACGTTTCACAGATGGTCGTGATGAGGGGTTGTACATAACACGTAGTGAGTTTGCGAAAGGTTATACATTGTTTGCTTTTGATTTAGAACCTGATATTAGAGAGGAATCAGATGGTACTGTATGGCCTACTATGAAGAAGGGTAACTTAAGAATTCAGATGAATTTCTCAGAGTCTCTCCCTGAGAGTGTGTCACTGATTATCTATTCTACATTTCCTTCAATGTTTAAAATAGATATGAATAGAGCTGTGACCGTAATGAAATAAACCAAGAGTTGTATTTACTTACGTTAATGTATTTAAACCTGTTTATTACAGAAACAACCATAATACTGATTTATTATGTTTCAACAAATTTCTTCATGTTTATCTATCAAGAATACTGTTTTATTACACCATTCATATATATATATATATATATATATATATATATATATATATATATACTTATGCTACCAGAGGTAACGGGTAGAAAAATATACCTATGTATCAGGGTGATGGTTCGAATCAATGTATCAGATACCGTGTATTGATATCTTTGTACTAATATGTATGTCTTAATCCTCACGATTATTTTTCTATACCTTAATCATAAATAAACACGAACAAAGAAAATATATATCAACATACATGCTTCTGTGTTACTTTTATCAACATGTTTCTTTAGTTTATATACTCAGCATTTAACTATTCTGGTCATAAATGTAGTCTTTCATATAGATACAAATAATAGACATATAAATATGTGTTTCTTTAGTTTATATACTCGGCATTTAACTATTCTGGTCATACATGTAGTCTATCGTATAGATACAAATAATAGACGTATAATAGACTTATCTTATCATGTTGATCCATATATACTTATATAGTCCTGTGGATACTTATTATTCAGAAAGCCTTTTCTTACGGATGCAAGACCTTGTTGATTTAGCAACAGGTGAGAGTAGATCCCCCATGATGGATGATGTATCGATATCACTTCGACGCTTTCTACTGGCTCTTCTTGGATTGATATCGTTAACAGATCCCAATTCAGAGGCTGTAACACTGGGTGTGCCCTTAGAGAACATGTTATCTGATCCATGAGATAAATTCAGCTTAAAACGACTGAACACTAAGCTCTTCCCCTCCTGTACACTGTGTCCTGTATGGGTGTCAGGCTGTGCGGTGAGATATCCCATATTACTATCAGGATTGGGGTTTTTAAAAATTGTATCACCATTGCGGGGACTCTGCATTTCCTCAGTATGCTCTTGAAAATTACCCCCACTGAGAGCATTGCTGGAGCTAGGGAGGTCTGCATGAGTCATGTTCATATTCTCCTTGAAACCACAGTCAGTTTCTGACATATCAACGCTGAGTGGATTAACACTGGACCCTTGATGAGATCCTGGACCGCAGTCATCGGTGGGTGTCATGATATCGGGTTCAGTGCATGTAGCACGTGTACTGCATGACGCTACGTTACAGTTATCAACATCTCTATCGTTAGGGGGAGTG
This sequence comes from Acholoe squamosa, assembly GCA_949317995.1. Taxonomy (NCBI): domain Eukaryota; kingdom Metazoa; phylum Annelida; class Polychaeta; order Phyllodocida; family Polynoidae; genus Acholoe; species Acholoe squamosa. The sequence continues at coordinate 48,943,662 of OX439038.1, forward strand.
GCAGTCTCATCACAGCCGCCGCATGTGACACAGTGCATCATGTCACTGGGTGCAGTTTGAACGTTCTGGGTCACTGGACTACCACTGCCAATCCCATTGGTTTCCACATCTCTAGGTGTTGAGGTGCTAGGGTCATGGGGTTGTGTGTTAACAGTAACTTTATATTGGGGTGTTTCCTCCCCTGAATTTTTAGACATTTGTCGTGTGTACTGGACACATACCTTGTTAACCTCTACTGTGGGTACTTCAGGTCTATCTATTAGATCTGATTGATCGTTGACCGTCAGATTTAATGTCAGATTAAGATGAACCGTCTCATACACTTTATTAGAATCAGTTATGCACTCAGGTAATGGTGAACCTCCAACCCCGGGATCCCCATTATCCTCTGGCACAGAGGGTGACGCTAGTCCTGAAGTGTCTGGGCGCCCCTCAAAGTCCTGAGATACATCATGCATAGTTGAGAGTTCCGGAGAGGTGACAGACCTTGGATGAACTTGTATTGGCGCTATGCTATATGGCGAGAGAGAGAGAGAGAGAGAGAGAGAGAGAGAGAGAGAGAGAGAGAGAAAGAGAGATTATTTAGTATACTGCTGTTAAACTGCTCACTCGGACTCAAGTTTTGTGAACACCCATATCTTATTATAAACCTATACGCCCTCTATTTAACATGACACCGGTACCCTGATCATACATCAAGTCTTGTATTGTTCATCGATTATAAAACAAAACGATAGGTTTAACAAATTGTTTTTATAGTACTCACCTTCCAAACAAACGTCTGAGCATATTTACACCTCTTCTGAGGAAATCCATGATGTTCTACCGATAGAATGAGACTTTCCTGTTCCGGAATTTTGAGAGATAACGTCGTTTTTTGTTTAGTCGAAGGTCAAACTAAACTACCGCATAGAGTTAGCTTAAAACCCTGTAGACGGCGCTCAAATCGTAGAGATGTAGTAGTTACCAGATTAACCGCTAGATGTCCTCACTGCGCTATACTATCCCTGTTCCCGCCACAGTGGAGGGTTCTAGCTCCTGACCTGTCCGAATAACCAGGCCATCATTGCCTAATACCTGATGTCCTCTCTGACCCCTTTGACCTTGGTAGATAACTAGACCTGATTAGAATGCTTCCTTATGACACTGACCTCATTTGGAGATCAGAAGGCACCAGGAAACAGGGCGGGGACCTACACGCTCAAGACTCTAGGCTCTCTAACTTGAGCCAGAATGCCTGCATTAAAATTCACAGCATATAACGATGTGCTCGTGTGGGATGCAAATGAGGAGGGCGATAAGTTCATGCAGGTTATTTATCGTGTGTCACCAACACTGAATTTGCGCCTGAATTATAATGATGTTAACTCTGAGGAGTGTGAGGCTGAGTTCTGTATAATGCCCAGCCCCGATGATGACACGGAGGAGTATACCATAGAAATAACTTTCGAGGAGTGGCGCGACATGGTTCAAAACATTGAACTTATTAACGATCTAGCAACGGAACCCTGGCCTGTTTTCACTAAATGTGTGACGAAGGGATTCATTTTCCAGAAGACCCCAGGTAAAGACAATTTCACCGTCTTTTCTGCACTAGGATCTTATGACTCGTTCACAATGAACAGTGTGGAATTGATTCGTCTGTTCTCAATGCTGGAGCATGCAAATATCCAGAGCGTGGAATATTATAAATCACTCCTGCCGGGACATTTTTAAAGACTTATTGCATTAACTGATAATGCTGTTACGTAATACCATGGACCTTTCCTACAGTGTATCACCAAAGACTCTGTCCTAACGACAGACTAAAGACTGCGCAATGCATGCCATTCAAATGATACTAGAATGACTGCTTTTTAGAGACCTGTATACTCTAGATTTAAATACTCCAGACTTGAATATTCCAGAATTGATACTACAGACTTGCTACTCATCATGTATGTAGCATGTTTATATAACCCTACCGGGTATGATTATTGACTGCTTCATTTATTTTGATACTACTAAGCATGTGAAATTGTTGAGATTATCTATATATTCTGATAAAAACAAACACATCAGTGTGACATCAGTGTGAAATTTATTTTGTTTTATTGACACTAAATGAAAGCACAGATTTGCTATAGGAGTAGCTTATAGAAGTTTGGGACAGAGTTTGTGACTTACTGGCACACATCAGTATCCAAAAGTTATAGTCTCACCATCGGTTAAAACATAACGCTTTGCAAAGACGCATTGAAAACATTTAAGCTGTTCTATAGTGCGTATAACAGCAGAAGCTTTATCACGAGTAATAAAACTTCTGTTCTTTACCATCATTTTGAGAGGCTTGTACACCTCCTGACCAGCTCTAGCTCTCAGTTCAGTAAGTAGTAAGTCTTTCATGCTGGTAAAGTTTATGTTTTCTGATACACTCTGCGTCAGGTTTATACCTTTTATTTTACATATGACATCTTGCTTGTTACCCTCAAAATCACATGTTTTGTAAGCATAACTTTTAGGCCCTGTGGAAACAAATTCATAAATAAAATGACCTTCAGGTAGCTCATTAGTTAGGTCGCCTAGATAATCACCAGTAGGTGGTGTGTATTCGCTACAGTTATGTGGAGGGTTAATGTATGATCTGAATATTATACTATCAGTATCATAATACATGACACGTCTATCCAAACGTTTCAGGATAGAATACAGTTTCATTCGAGCATGGGCTGTAGTGTATGCTGCTATGACAACGTTTATTTTACTGTTAGGTTGTACAAATTCCCTCTTTGATTTGTATTCCACGAATATAACATTTTCATTGACCAGTTGAATGTTGCATATTTCTTTTCTTTTATCAGTTATAAGTTTAAAATATTCAGCAGGTTCTGTAATGTAGACTGATTTCGTTTGATTTTGCTTCTGACCAAACTTACCCCAAAAACAATTCAGCATTAGCTTAGCAACCGCTCTCAACCCAGGGGTATATTCTATGTTATCAGGGTCTAAAAGTATTCCCTCCCTCTCGTAATAGTGGTTAATGTAGGTTTGCCGGTCTTCAGGTGTTTTAACCCAGCTAGGCCAACCACTTTTCTCTTGCTTTATTTTCAGAAAAGCATTGATGTACTCAGTGAAAAGCCCTCCAGTTTTTGTCTTTTTATCATATACAGAAACGTTGTCATAGTGCCATGCCTCATATACATTAACTATTTTATACCCAGCTCTTACAGCTTCTTTCAGTTCCATGGATACCCATGTACCGGTGATCATACGTTTACTATCAGAGTGATTACATGAGTAAGATTGCCCGTTAAAAAAACCATAAAATGCAGAGAAATAGTCATCTTTATCACTGGTGCTATTGAATATATTATCGGCTGATACAACACACGATTTACATAAGGTGAAATATAATCTTTATACCTCATCGGTAGTACAGGGTGATACAATTTCCTTGGTGGTAAGACAGAACATTTTATCAGCCCTTCAATGTTTTCTATGTCAACATTCTCACTCCACTGTTCAGCAGGTATTACTCTATGCTCACCGCACGGGTATTTACAGTATTTGTTTACATAAGGATACAAACTAGTGAAGTCCATGTACTCTATTTTCTCATTCCTACCGCATTTATGATATGTTTTAGTTGTATCTACTCTACCGCCGTAAAAAGCATCTCTTGGCTGTAAGGGTTCGACAATTGAAACATCATTCATTACAGAGTTGTATTTTACAGTCTTTCGTAGCTCATCAAAATCACAACTCCAGATGGTCTCAATTGAGTACCCTAAATCCCTAATTTCTTCATCAAGTCTCATTGTATTCTGGTACAGGACGCCCATACTTTTACTCAAAAAAGTATTATACACTTGAGATGGGTAACATTTATCGTGACCATGAATAAAACAACTATGGAATTGGTAGACAGTGCGTGAACCTGAATGATACCCGTCTACTTTTCTACCACCTATTCTAAATTCACCTTTTTTAGACCTAGCATGTCTTAATTGAATACCTTTTGTTCTTTCTATATATATTAACCATAGCATACTATGTACTGAATGATTATCATAAGGTTTAAAATGAGCTACTACAGGGATAGTGTTTTCTTTAATGAACATAGTTCTGTACACAAGATTGCAGGCAGAAGCTATAGTTAGACATTTCTCAAAGGGATCGATTTTGTGTTTGCCCGAGATTTCCATAAAAATATTTCTAAATTCCAAGCAACCACGACGGAGGATATGTACATCACTTTTACAATAATCTATTAACTCCTTTTTAAAATTGAAATCACTTAAAAGGTTTGAATCATACCATTTAACAAATTCTTTATGTACACTAGGTTTCATGATCCACGGCATATAGAAATAAGTTGGAGGTAGAACTTGATCATGATGATTTTGATTAGATTTTTTATTGAATAAATGCGGAAAAAATCCTTTACATAATTCAGGAATGTTAAATGTCTTAGGTATCTTAGAGAGAGCCATTGGGAGAAAATTCAGGGAGTCTAAAAAACGGATATTGTATGGAGGGACTTTGAGACTCATTACCTTACCACCATTGTAAATAATACCTGGTTTCAGTATTTTAGAATAAATGTAGGTTAAAATGAAATAAGAGTCATACCCACGGAAATTATGACATATCATTTTACTGTTTTTGTGTTCTTTCACTAAAGCCCATTCACAGAACCTCTCTACGCACCCCTCACCATAAAAAACATGTTGATTTATACCACACGTGTCACAACTAGAAGCAGCGTCAAATTTTCTCTGAGCATGCCCTGATTTAATACAGTCATGACATGTGCGCTCTGCTATACATAGATTGGGTACATGCTTGCCTGTATCTTGAGTACATTCTATATCAAAAAATATATATCGCTGGACTGGTAAGTCTTTAGTTTCCGACTCAGAAATAGACTTAACCTTTTGAATATAACAAATATGCTCATTCAAGGTATTATAATCAACATGACAGATACCACATTTTTTCATGAAGCATACATGGCGTTTAGATGCACCCTTATTAATCAAAAGCTTATTTTTTCTTCTTAAGAACATATTACAGGTTCTGCATTTATACCAGGTCTGACACACGGATTTTCTCATTTTTTTTTTTTTACTAGTACCAGAACCACTACCACGATATGCAGGGTATTTTTTAGAGTGAAAATTGAAACAGTCCATACCCTTGAAACTACGGTTGCATTTCACACAGTAAAACCATTCGGCATCGTTCTCAGGTTTATGTTCATGTTTACACAATTTACATATGTCTTTACATGCATGCTGGTGGTGATTATTAGTACGTGCATAACATATAGTACAGAAATGACACCTACCGAAAAAGGAAGGGAGACTTGTAAGAACATCAAAATGACCATCTGAGTGATATAGGCTTATTATCCGGGGTGTTTTAACACGATTATCATAGATTATAGAATTTAAGTGATCTTTAGAAACTATCATGATGCGGTATCCTTTCAGGGCTTTAGACAATTTGTCAAACATAGGCAGTGTTATACGAGTGTTGTAGGGTATCTTAGAGAATTTATATAATTTTTTGACCATGCGTAACTGCAGCAATTTATTTTCACAGACTTTCCGTACTGCGCTGTTCAGACGGTTACCACTGCTGTCTGCTAGAACTTTACCCACAACCAAGGCTCGAATGGCACAGCAATTATCTCTATTCTTGATATATATTACACACCTTTTAATTTTGAGAAGATGAGTGATTGGTTCCCGCCCTGATCCTGAAGGAACTTTGACATGAGTGACTGTTATCGTGCAACCCTTGTTCAGGTTAAAAACACTGAAACTCTGTAAAACTCTGTCTATCTCGGTTAGAATATCTCTAGCACTGATGCTACTAACCGTATTGAAATGTATGAGTATAGGATAGTCTATATCTCTACTGTCTATGGTCATTCTAATTAGATCGTCAGAACCAAATTTCAAAGTTAGTTCTTCAACCAGTTTCTAGAAAACTTCAAAAAGCCGTGCCAAAACATCCTTCATAGATTTAAATTTTTCATTCATATTTAATCTAAAAGTGTATGTTGTATGTCTAACCTGGAATTTTCTTGAAAATTGCTCATTCACCTGACGCAATGAATATAACCCCCCTGATCCAAAACCCTGATCAGTAATGTCTGGGGAATTTTGATCAGTTGGTATAGGTTGAGAACCGGCATGGCTGCTATTCTGGTTATCATTATGATTATCATTATCGTTACCAATAGCATTAAGACCATGACGCCTGTCTAAATGCAGATTCAGGTTGCCACGTTTAGGGAATTCTTTCCCACAGACATGACAGATATGTTTGGTAACTGTGTGAGCTGCAGGGGAGGCACCATTTCCTTTTTTCTCAGGAATGTGTGTTTCAATATGCTTATTGAGATAAAAAATCTTTTTATATGACTTACCACAAACAGGACAGTCAAACATGATTTCAGTCTTGTGAGAATCAGTCTATTATTCAGTTTATCATGAGATGACGCAGTGTTTTAAATCCAGGATCTACAATATCGTCTATTCTATCACAAATATTCTCTAGATCGGGGTCTGTTATATACAAGTCTCTGATAAATGCACTAGCATTAACCAACCAGAAAATATCCGATCTCAGATTATAAACATTATTTAAGAATGTATGCCTGGATGTTACTGAAGGACTGATATATTTTCTAATCTCTATTATCAATATGTCAAAGAAAAGCTCTTTAAACTTTATATCAATATCTCTACCAATATGCGCTAAGTTAAAAAGAATAGGAATTTTGAAGTTCTCAAAGTGTTCAGAGTTACCAGAAAATTCCAGAAAAAAAGAAACAATTTCTCCAGAATCTACAACCTTTACACCACAGCTTGCCAGACCCCGACCTATTTTGAAACCTTCTCGCGATTGCATTACATAGTGAAGGTCTCTTTTTTCTGAATAAACCTTAAAGATAGTGAGAGTTACAATTAACTTTTTAAATATCAGAAGTAATTCATAAGATCTGCTATAACATTTGTTTTCTGAGAGAATTGAGCCTAAACGCCTGTATAAATTCGAGCCAATGTTGTTGTGGATATTATCTAAACTATCACACACATCAAAAAGCCTGTGATAGAGGGTTTTGAGACAATTCAATCTGTCAATAAAAACCTCTATATCAGACCAGTCATGAAGTGTTATAAAACGTCTCTTTATAAAGTATTTCCAGGTCTCTTTTAAAGAAAGAACACCCCGAGCTCTTTTTGAGGCTATAGCAAATCTGTGTAAGCTTTTTCTGTCATGTTCTAAGAATGTAATGACTAACCAAAAAATCTCCTGAGGGAGATCCGAGAGTGAAAAGCTAGAGCTAGAACTATCCATAACATGTGAAATGTTAGAATGTATATGATAACTGACAACAAACCACCTCAGGATATACCCTTTGATTGTAAGAAGTCTCCAAATTTTATAATTACTAAAAATATAAATGATAAGACCTTACATAGATTAAAAGAATAATAATTCTTAATGAATACACTGTGAAAGTGTCTATATGACCACCCTACATAAACTAAAGAGTCAGATTATCTATACTCTTTCTATACGCTCTGACTGCCTCTACATTGAAAACTGAAATACACCCAAAAAAAGTTGAGGATTTCTTGCACGTAATACACGTCTCATTACTCACTGTCCTCCAACTCTTCAATCCTGCCGTCAATGGCCTCTATGTTGTCGCAAAGGGTCCGCCACTGATTCACAGTGAGGACAGCCCCACCCTTTTTAATTGGCTGCCACAGCACCGAGTCTGGGTCCTCAGGGTCCCCGGCCGTCTCTATCCTTAACACCGTGTAAATCGAGACCAATGGCTCTCCAGTCAGATCATCATCCACCAGAATGCACTTCCTGTAAAAGTCAGGAGTATAATGTTTTATTTATTTAGAATAAATCTCATATATCATATAATGAAAGTTATGATAATACTTATAGCATTTGCAATGTAATATAACTTTGTTATTGAACTATGTAATAATTCAGATTCCATGTCACTAGTGAGTAGATAGAGTGGAATTGAAATTTTAATGAGATTATATGAAATTATTTTGTGATAGTTATACAGATTCATGTCAGTAGTAGATTAACATAACAAACTTAAAATTATAAACATCAAGAATAACATAAATCAGTTAATCACAAATCATAACATACCTGAATGGTTTAGGAATTCCTCGGCGGATAAACTCAGGCTCAAGCCAGCACAGGACATCAGACTCTCTTTTTGGACCTCTCACGATGGACTCAGTTTGCTGTGGGGAGGCTGAGAATGACCCTCTGCTAACTCTAGGCTCGACAACCCCCCTCTTTGATGCTTTAGACCCGCTCGAGGCAGTCTTAGGTGAAGCTGGAGGGTGTAAAGGCGATGATGATGGGGAAGGTCGTGGTGTTGAAGCGCGTGGCGGCGCACCACCCTTAACCCTACCGGTCTTAGTTGGGGTTTTAAATGGTGTGGCCTGAGATGCCCCCTCGGAGTCTTCCACAGTATCTGTGTCACCCTCCTCATCAGCATCGGCATACGTTAAGGCTTTGACAACCTTTTTGGGCGGAGGTGTAAAAACATCATCATCGCTGGGTGCGTCCTGGACCCAAACGTCCTCGTCTTCAGGCTGCTCAACAGGTGGTTTAGAATTTGAGGGTTCAGGAGGGGGGATGTTCTCGGCTTGAGGTGCTACATGCACTGCACGGCGCGTCTGCTTCCTTTTCAAAGCTGGCTGAGGAAGAAAAGAAAAAAAAGTCTTAATAAAAATCATAAATGATTATATAAATATTATCTATAATAATCAAATGTAATATGTCATAAACAGGAACGCTGTGAGAACTTCAGGTATAAACAGATGAATTATATTCCATGAAAAGATTTATGCATCCTTACATTACGTGTCCTTGCTATAATTCAATGAAAAGAGCTGAAGTTAATAGCGAATAACTCACCTTAGACATTTTGAGGAGTGTTGTCTGATTAGGTTGAAAACTGGGTAAATTTCAACTGAAAGTAGCTCAGGTGAGTCTACAGCAAGGTTCAATATCAGTGTAGCGTTCCCCGCACGCCACACCTTTTTTATACATCTCAGGTGGTCAGTGAGGGTGACCATGCGTCTACACCCCTAAGACCAATAACGGTGCTGCTACGTCATAGTAAACCCCGCCCCTCCTATAGCCAGGTACCGCTGAAGGACAGCAGGCACCCTGTAGGACTGCTTTATCAACCCTCTGGGTGTCTCTCTATCTATCTCTCTCTCTCTCTCTCTCTCTCTCTCTCTCTCTCTCTTTCTTACTATGCATGCCCCTTGGTGGTGATGAAAAAAGTTGCTTTTCATCACCATGACCCAATCCTAAATGGCACCCTTAAATTACACCTTTACAACCTGGCGTCTGTGTGAGGGTGGTGTAGGATGAGCCTGGGGAATCAATTACAACCTCCCACAGCCATAAAAGATTACTAACGGCGTACAGTATCCTGTTTTAACGAGGGTAAACACATCTACAGACTCCTGTCCTGTGATACTGTGATGTGTAAAGTTAGATTACTGATCTTGACCCTCAGGTCATGACTGTAGACGTGCATGAGCACCCTGTTATCCTTTGGGGATATGGTGTATACCCTATCATGAATGGGGTAAAGCAATGTTTCATTTATGAAAAAAGGGGTAAAGTCCCTATTCTTTAAAAGGTACTGTTGTATAGTAGTTGGGGTATAAAAGACTGTACAATATCCAGTTATGAAGTAGGGAGTGTAGGTTACAGGGTGAAACCTTTGAACACTTTGATGTACTGTGTGACTCACTTAACACGGCTTTAAAGCATATGGGGTAAAACCACATGCATTACAATGATCATACGGGGTAGAAAGAAAATAAAAAAGGGTAAAACTGATGACTGTCGTGAACATTATGTATACAGCACATAGAAAAATACATTATGTGTAGGGTTAAATCAAGTCTATGTCAGACTGTTTAATTACTGAGTGTTCTCATCTGATATCCGCTCTAAGTTAAAGTGACGCCAGTCACACAGACAACAGTAGTTCTTAAGACACAGGCTGGGGAGATACAAGTACTTAGAAGCACCATGAATGTTATTAATTCATACATTTACATGATTTTATTCATGTACGGAATGTCGATTACCGATGGTATGCACCATTGTGGACCAGCATTGCGATGCCTCTGTGAGCCAAACACTCGATCGATTCTATGCAGCGGTCAAGGATTAACATCAGTTCCTGAGTTAGGCGTTGAATACAATTATTACAATAAACTGTTTTTACAGTATAATGACATAAGATATGTACGAATAACTAAGGTATACGACATCTTGGATGTACGAAATAACCCTATATCATGCAGAGAACATTTACCTAAATGGGTTCTACAAAATTCATGCTCACTGGAGATAAAAGGTTCTGAGGATATGGACCACAACAAGGACCTCATTAAAGAGTATGTAACAGGATATGACGGTGTTGGAACAATTGAGAATGGTCTAAGTGAATCAATTGAAACTACAACGCAGGGAATACATATGGAGACTACAGCACAGAACTCCGTAGAGAGTACAGCCCTGAACTCTGTCATACCCTTAGTGACTACGGGTGACGTGTATGCTCTAGTGAGCAGCACTCAGATCCCTAGTATTGATGACAGCTCTACTCCCACTATATCTAAATTACTCACTACGTATGATGTAATGAAGAATCCAGATTCAGTGAGTGTGTCATGGGGTCATGGTAGCGTGTCAACACATTACGTCAGCACCCCATCTCCATGGCTGTCAGGTGAGGCTCGTGGTGAACTGAGTGACAAAGTCTCGCAAAGTGATATTATTATGACTCAGGCGAGCATAGAAACTATGACTGAAATTGAATCTACCTCTAGAGACGGGTCTAATGATTTAACTTCTACCACTGAAGGGTTGCGCCTAATATCTGATGAACCTTCTACCCCCTATCAACAGAATTTCATACCGTTAAAAGCACCTTATAACAATGATTCTAGCACCCCACACAATGACAATGGAATTAAACTAAAGACCTATGGTAGAGATGAGTCAAAGAGAAGTGGTATGAAACTAGAGCTGTCTAAAACGCTGAATAAGGGCAATATTACTGTCGGTATTGGAATAGATGGAAACAAGACTCATGTCATCCTGAAAGGGGAAATTGAGCTGTATGTTCCTATTTTATCAGTGCTAGGAGTCATAGTCGTTATCATTACACTGATCACAATGGTCATAGTTTGGCTTAAGCGATCTAGGTCTGGTACCTGGAGAAACATTTTAATGTGTGGAAACAGTGTAAACAACACCGGCACCAACAACACCGCGTTAGAACTGGTTCCCCATATGAATCAGGACTGGATGTAAGTATGAATCTCTATTGTTGTTATATTTACTCATAATGGTTGTTATAGATATAATAAATCATTACTATGGATATCTGTGTGGAGTCTCAATGTAATAACTCCATTGATGTATTCACTCTATTCTCTAATGAAATGAGTAATAAACGATGAAAATAGAATTAATATTTTTATTTCATGATATAAAAGTCCTCATACAATTTCAGGTCTCCAGCAGGTAGATCATGCAGGTCCCCTATGACAGCACAGGCCAGTGTTGAATATGTAAATGAGAATCATCAGAACAGGTGAATACCTATATAATATCATGCATACATATACTCATATATTCTCATATATTATATCAGATTCTTAAATGTGTTGTAAAACTCAAAGTTTAAGATTGATTTCTCGCAAGACATACATGAATACCATACAGGGTTCTCTCACGCTCCTCATGCTTCATTTATTGTACTTAAGGTTGACTGACCCTACATCCAGAGACAAAAATGCTGACTGTGGGAACGAGGATACCCGACCCTACTCAGAACCCTCTCAAAGTGCTGCTACTGTGCCTCCCAGTACCTCTAACGACCAATCAGTCTCATGGAAACCTACTCAACCAGGTGCCTGGGTTGGGGGTACACAAGATGTTGAACAGTGTGTTGAACAGTGTGGTGCCAAAAGTTCAGTGCCCGGAAATTTGAAAGAATCGCCTAACTCCTCAACGCTGCACAGAACAACCTCTACCCCTATGGTCGCAAGCATGGGAGAAGACAGGTTCACTACACCTACTGCGTCCCCTATCATTAAGTGTGAAGCAGGCGTCCTTAACAAATGGCTGTCATCGCCTGAACTGACATGTGATGTGCCAGTGACTTCAGAAACCCCCAAACGCCCTGAGTGCATGAGATTGAGATCTGGCCGTGACATTGAATTAAAAGAGCGTGTAAAAAAAATCTAATGAAACTAAGTAGACACGACCCTATGACGTATCCTGTGTATTGAGTTACAGTATATCCGGTAATCCGGTGAAATCCGATATATATATATATATATATATATATATATATATGTATTCAAGCGTGTTGCTGTTCTAGGACTATCTTTTATGTCGAATTAAGCTAATTAAGCTACACTCTTCCATATAGTGTTTACAGGATGTATATCTAGATACATTTAACTGAAATATATATGTGCAAATATATCTATACTACACTTTAGTATATTACTACATGTACTCAGCATAATATATCCATATCATATAATAATGATTATTCAGCTATGTCGATGTTTAGAACTTCTAATTCATCTCTTTCAATATCATGTGATCTACAAATGGGTCTATACACGTATTTTACCAGTAGCATAAGCAGTCAGAGTTTTGTATAACAAACAATGAGAACTGGTAAAAATTTCACGACCTCTGAAAGGAGCAACAGTGCCCAAAACTCTGAACTTAACACGACGGGATACAATGGCAGGTAGCTGCTGATCAAGCTTATCAAGAATAGCTCTGACTTTAGTCATTCCAGGCATATCATCGTAGTACTCAGTGAAAAACACCCCTGAACCTACTGTATTCTTCACCCTCTCGACTATGACACCGCTTATCATGTCTATACATGTATTCAGTAGAGTAAATCCTTCAGAGAAATTGTATTTAGCAAGAGCACGTATTGCATTCCGGCGAACAATACTGCTCCGTTCATGCCATACCAGTCCTGCTGATTCAAGTATTCGCTGCATCTCTCTGTGATCATAAGAGTCCTTTCTAAAAAGCTGAGTCATTAGATTATGGGATGCCATATACTGATGTGGTGCCATTCTATTATATATGCTATACATTCTAGGCTCCAACCACGATTCCATGTGGGTATGCAATAAGACAAGTTCCATTTGTGCTGCATAATAATTAATTGGTATCTTACCATATCCACAAAAAACAGTCCTGCATTTATTTATGAACTCATCACGAGTGGTCTCATCAGTCTCATTAAATGAGAAATCATTAAAGGAATCTACTTCCTGAGGTGTTGTTTGACCGTACATAACTACTGAGACGTTAGATACTTTCCAAAAATAGTAATAGGATAATGAAAAGTATCCTGCAGTGCTGAAAACGTTAGATAATTCCAAAACAATATTAGGGTGATAAGAAAATGTCTCCGTGTATAACATTCACTGTATAGCGTCTGATAGCGATATAACTGTATCTGATTAGTAGCTCCGACTGGTGTGTAGGAGGTGAACTAGAGAACGCTGTAGAAATAGGCCATTAAACTCGTTAGATGGTATACACTGTTTCTGTCCTGTTATTTAAAGGTAATTACCACTAGCATATCTGTGTATAGTCTTATACACATTACATCTGGGACTTGTGAGAATTTCCCTCCCTCTGAAAGGGGTGACTGTCCCCATGATTCTCTGTCTGACTCGTTCGTACACTGTAGAGGGAAGCAGCCTACTGTATTCCTCCACTATAGCTTCAACCTGACCCATTCCAGGCATGTCGTGATAATACTCAGAATGGAAAATTGCCGGTCCAACAACTTTCTTAATCTTCTCCACTGTAACATAAACGACTAAGTCAATGCATGAGTTTTCTAGAGAAAACCCCTGTGAAAAATCATATTTCTTCACTACACGCTTAGCTTCATTGAAACATATCTGAGGTAGTACATCATGTGGCATTCCACTGCTAGTGAGGATGTTCAACATCGAGCGCACATCATACCATCCGTAGTGAATCAACTGAGGAATCAGTTCATGCGAGTTGAGAAATTGATCTCGGGCTATCTCATGATACAGTCGGAACATTTTTCTGTGGTGAAATTCCGGTATAAAAGAGTGAAGTAGAACCAATTCCATCTGAGCTGCATAATAATGCACCGGTATTTTACCATACCCGCAGAAAATCTTTCTTAATCCGTCTTTATATTCTTCATATGTTGTTTCTTCTTTCTCCTTGAACTCAAAGTTCAATACATCTTCACGTGTAGTACGTCCATACATGTTGATGTATGAAGCTGTGTAAAATCAAGTGTATATGTACGTATAGGAAAGTTTCACTGAGCTATCAGTAATGAATTAGCGTATGTAGGAATGAAAGGTTTATGACAAACCTCCCCTCAGTAGTACTACTACTGCCCGCTGATGAGTAAAAAATCAACTACAGTTTGGCATGTAGGAAAAATGTATGAAATACCCACTAGGGGAAGAGGGGTGCTAACATTCCACCACCCCCAAGCGTAAACCACCCCTCAGTAGTACTACTACTGCCCTCTGGTGAGTAAAAAATCAACTACAGTCTGACATATAGGAAAAATGTATGAAATACCCACTAGATGGCAGAGGGTACTAATGCTCCACTACCCCAAGCGTGTCCACCATGGCTGTAAGGTCAAATGAGGACAAATTTCACGCCAGAGGTAGCAATTATCTTTCTTAAGCGTTGAAACTCCATAGGGGCCCAAACCACCAAGTTCCATTTTTGCTACTTACGTACCTAGAAGTCTGTTCGTGGGGGGGGGGCGCACACCTCGCCCGGTACAGCTCTCTGGCAATTACAGCCAAAAGGGCGGGAAAAATGAGTCAAACCATCAATCATTCACCCTGATCGTCTGCTCTGGGGAGCTAATAGCACTTGTTTTATGTTTACAACCATGGCGGTAGGACATAATAGGGAGATAGCACATAGGGGTGGTGTTTGTACAATTTTGTGCATGTCTATAATAGAAATCATTTAAATACAATTAGGCCCATACCTACACAGCGTTCAGAAAGAGTCTACCTGATTGAAAAGTTGGCCATTCTAATATTTCTGAAAACAAATATGTAAAACACATTGATAAGGTTCCTAAATATGACTCTGCATGTCTGGTGGGATACATAGCGTATGTCTTGCTGTTGGAATAGTCTGGGAACAGTTACAGTATGGATGCGGGATACAGATACAGGTATCATTTACATTCTGTGTGCTATAATGATTCTTTGTCTAGATTGGTGTTTGTCGGCTGTAAATTACACCCTTGTACAACCACCCTACATGACATTCACAAAGGTGACAATACGGGTAGCATGGAGAATTACTGAAGTAATCCATTCCCATGGTCTCCTTTTAAATTATACTCCTTCTTGAGCACTGTATCACTGTCTATTGTTTAAATGCTAGATAACTTCTTAATCCTTGTAGGACCATATGATGCCTTAGTCTTATGATACGCCGGTGAGTAACGCACTACTGCTATATTTATGCATCATGCAAACCTATAATTATGGTTGATGCATCCAAATTAATTAGCAGGATGCACAAAAGCAATACCAGCGAGTTACTCGTCAGCGCCTTAATACAAGAAATGCAAACATATCTTACTCATCCTACAGGAGACCAAGATGTGTACATGTACGCCATTTCCCACTGACATTTTATTGGAGTTGAAGTATCTCGGCTGTGCAGCAATTTCCCCCAAGTTAATCGCTGACGGAAATCGCCCTTTGCAGCTGAATTATGATCAATGACTGAAGATAGCTTGAAACACACTCGTTCACGCCCCTATTCAATCTCCCTTGGCACCTGTCCAATTCTCACGAGACGCGCGAGGATCGGCGAGACTATGCGGGTGCCCTTGTCCCCAGGTACTACTTCTGAGATTCCTCCGCCCCACGATGAGTTTCCAGGGGGGATTTTGGCGGCGAGCAGAGGCGGAGGGAAGTAGTGGAGGAGGTGATGGGGCGAGGTGAAGAGCTGGGAGGTTGTGATGAGTTGAGGAGGGGTGGTGCTCTGGAGGATCCTCCTCCCTTCCATGAAGCATGTAAGATAATTATCCGCCTCCGTTGGGGCCATGTCTGCACCCCAGGGTGCCCCATCCCCCTAGTGGGAGGTCGGGAAACCAACAACAGTCTCTTCCCGACACTGAAGCTATACCTGCGGCTATTTCTGTACCAACTACCCTCCAAACCCTTCAGCGTATTTTTATCTATATTTGTGGAATGTTTCTAGATTTACCTGAATAATGATGTCAGAGTACGTGGATATTGGTGAGGTAATGAAGATATTCACAGTAATGTGGTAGGGTGATAGGTGTCATATAGGTCTCCAGTAGCTTCAGGTATACAGGTAACCACAGGTGGTAGAGAGGGCTGAGGTGTGTTGGAGTTCAGCCATCACATAATCCACCCTTAGACCTCAAGGAGGCGCCATGGAGGATATCCGGGTTCAGCCCTATAGAATTAAATAAATGAGCCTAAAGCCCAATAACCTACTCAATTTGTTTATTTCAATTGAGAAATTTTCCAAACTGTACACACCAGGCCATTAACTGTCACGACTTCTGACATTACCCCCTGTGGGACTTGGAAGGGAAGTTTATACTTTTTTTTAGGTCTGGTTATGCAATGGGATTGTGCTTGAAGGGATTTATCTAATATATATCTTCAAGTCTCTAAATACATAATGGGCGTCCCCGATTTCTTAAATCATCAGACCTATGAGATATTCTTCAGTGAGTGAATCCACCTCACACTTATATCAAACATAATGGATTGCGTCTCCTGGAGGAGGTAGTTGGTGGGTGGACCTTTACACAGAATACCCCAGTTATATGAGTGTGTGGGAGTGGAGTGTGGACAGGTATATCCAGTGCACAGTTTACCTGAATGTACTTGACATTCCCCACCTGATGAGCTTATATGGGATGCAGGAGAGCAGGGACAGTTTCTGGAAAGTTTTAGCAATGTATAACTTGCCCCCGTGTTCATCAAATGGTTTACACTGACTGATTCTGGATTTTGAAATGAGAGGGTTTAGTCAATAAGCAGATACCTCATCTATGTTTTTATTCTACCAAGTGCTCCATAATGAAAACAGGGAAACCGTGAAAATACAGGTAAGGTCTCTCCAAGCAAAGTATTTGCCCCCAAGCAAACATCACCGAATAAAAATACTCTTTCATTGGGAAAGTCTCACTTGATGAGGGATTAATCCCATAGGTAAAGGATTCATTATGCAAGACCGAGACCACACAAACAGCAAAATCAATAAAACACCATAGTTTATGTAAACTAGGGCTACTGTAAAACATGCCAATTAGGTGCCCCATTGTATGGGTTACCTTTCAATGTCAGTCTTAGACAAATACTACTCAACAACACGAATAACCCTTTATGGACGGCATGGTGACTTATGGCATCATATTCATACTTCATGTCCTGGTGGACCACAGTTTCAGCGATTTCAACCTGATATAAAACCTTCAGGACCCACGTCTTCAGGGTAGGGTTGATTTTTGGGTCTAGCAGTGGCTACATTACTGCATGGTGGTAAAATTACACTTAAGTTTAGATGTGACCACTGAAGGGTTAGACAAATAAAACCCCAAAACATGAATGATAATGCCACATAAATAAGCCTAGGGGCACATACTACACCTACAAAAACACATCATCAGATTCATTATGTGTGAAAATAGCCTTATACCCTTTATTTATAACTAAAACACATTTCCCTCAGGTGGCCACTTCAATCAAACTTTCCTGCACAGGCGTGTTTCCTCCCAGTAAACGCAGACACATGTATCAACCTAAATGAACATAGTCTCTAGGTATCAACTACGTAGATGTAATATGTAGAATCATCTGCAAATGTTATGTCCTGAATACGTTCCCAGAATGTTTAGAACAATTTCATGTGATTTCATGTGCAAGGAAGTATCAAAGAAACCTCTTGATACATCTATGCCAAATACATAATAAAACATAAAATTACATTAGGTTTGAACCTACCTTCTCCAATGAAAAGAATAGAATAGCCATTTTCAAAACTCCTGACACCAGGATTTAAACCCACGCTTTGGTTTCCTTAGAATATGAAGGCAGGAACCTAACCTATGTGGCCACGGAGCCAAGCTATGTGCCAATGGTGATAGGAGGCACTTGTTTGGCAAGTCAGTATGACCTCTTTAAAACCATTGATGTCTCAAAAAGAAGATTCTAAGTCCACATACAAAAGAAATTCTATAGAGAGGTATACATACGAATGTTTACTACGTTGCACCGTGTCAAACCATGTAAATTCTATTTAAACGTTCACCCAACATAACCAGGACATAACATTTTAAGTTGTTTAAACGTTTGATATCTACCAATTTGCTACGTTGGATAAAGTTTTGTGTCTACTGGGCTTGTATATGTTCAAATGGAAACATTCTTAGGTCTGATTAGAAATGATTCCAACGACTTTAGACTTTTTTCTCCAGGGTTACATTCAACCTCAGACATGTGGTTTGTGTTAACTCTTCATGTGGCTATAACACTTTCAGCTTTCATGTAGGGTAAAAAGTGCATAGAGTGTAACATGTCATTTATGAATAATTAACAAAGATTGTCCTACATTATCAGCATCTGACGTTTACATACGAAAGTAAAAGATTCTAAGTTGAAAAAAAAGGAAATTAAAAGAAATTGGTTTGAAGTATACATCTAATGCATTATGCAGTTGGCAGCCGTTTGCACATGATGTTGTTCATTGTTGTATAACCTTATAATATTTATCATAAGTAGATAGCTACCATGGATTCAAGTGTCCAATTGAAAGTATATATGTGTCCGACCCCTGGTGTTTCTACCCTATGGAGATAATGCTTCGCCCACACTGAAAACATGGAAGATCCGAAACTAGTCAGCGGTGACCACTTTAGGTCCTCAAGTTGACGATACCTAAAACTACAGCTTTAGGTAGTCATTCTGACGACTTTAGGTTGTCATCCTGACGACCTGAGTCATCAGGATGACAATACTGACAGTACAGAGTCGTCACATTGATGACTCAGGTTGTCAGGATGACGACTTAAAGTCATCATTTTGACTACCTAAAGTTGTAGTTTTAGGTATCGTCAACTTGAGGACCTAAAGTGGTCACCGCTGACTAGTTTCGGATCTTCCATGTTTTCAGTGCAAGACCTTTTCATACAGTAGGTTTCACTGAGAGAACAATCTTCCAAACACTTGTCAACCCCTATGTGGGTTGGCAGTGCTTAAGCACGGCCCAATGTCTCACTACAAAACTACCAATACCTCGTCCTTTATGGAGTCAATGAGCATTTCATCATGCCCACACTTTTATTGTGCATCAGATCCCTATACGGTTAGCATGACGTATGAATGCAGATTTTGGGAAATACTCACCAGGGCTGCATTTAGCATGATGACAAAGATTTACATTAGGCCTACTGTCATTGAAGTGTTAAGGCTTTTAAACAGCCCTGAGCATTGCACGTCCCGTATGTCATTGTCATGCCCCTGACACCCTGATGGACTATACACATCAATCTCTTACAGAAAGTATTGTGTGCATATTGGAGCTGACTGCTATCTACACTTTCACCTGGATATAAGGGTGGTGTGGGAGCGTTGGGTAAATTACATTGTTTGCACTTGATAACAGGCTCATGGTATTAATAACACATGTATGAAGTATCTGGGAACGCTACCTCTTTTGCACAGCTGCAAAGGTAAATTATACGGTATGGTTACAATAACCAACTGAAAAAGATAACGGTGTATTTTCTAAAGAGATATTCATTGGTTATTTCATAGGACGAAATAGTGCATTTTACTTCTATGCCCATTAGCGTGTCTTTCAAAGCCCTATGCTGGCCTTAAATGGTTATAAGGGTATTTTAAAGTCAAAATCAATCCCAAACCACACACATAGGGCACATGCAGACATCCCCATCTTCAACAGCACCAACCACACCAAACACGACCCCGCCGTCACGGTCAGACCCACAACACACTGCCCTTACCCATAAACCCTAGCGGCACTGATGGCCGCCTCAGGGCCACCACGTGACTTTTGTAAAAGTCTCACGAGAGATCCCGAGACTCTCGTCTGAATTTATCTGCCGCCGGTCAAGTTCAAAGCGCGGTCATCTTTCTCTGAGCGATCACGACATTCTTATCGTAATTGATGTCCACTGAGGCTCTCTGTGTGCATTACTGGGGTGGGGAGGGAGTGGGGTGGAGGGTGGGGACAGGCGATTGGGATGAGAGGGAGGGAGGTTTGACGTGATCGACAGATCTATGAGTGATACCCACACTCTGGGCAAATTTCATAGGTTTTAACCCTTCAAGGCTTGCACAGTCATTTTGATACTACTTAATGCCAAATCACTATGGTGCATAAGTACAGCTTTGACCAGTGAGCATTTAAACGTGAGGGGCTAAAACATCATAAAAATTCAAAACTACGTGTATTCCCTTCCCCTAAACAGGGGCGGTAGAAGATTTGTTATATCATACAGTCTATGGTTATCTGTATATCATCTGTGAAATGTGTTATCTGCATAATTATGGATCCCTATGAAAAAAAAAAACACGTTATTATCTTGTATGGTTGTTATTTGTGACACCAATCCTAGAAAAGAAAGATATCAAGCTTAGAACTAAGAAATATTGCATAGTGAAGGAGAAATTGTAGATAATTGCATATATATCTTAGAAAATAATTACACTTTGGTTTTAGCTACACAGAGAGAAGAAATGGAGTCGCAATGACTCCAAAATGGGAGTCCAGCTCCTGTCACTGAGGTGACCCCCTTTGGGACTCTCAAGTGACTCCGAAAGATTAAGGAGTTCTGCAGCTTTGACTCCCTTCATAGGGAGGGTCAAATGGCCCTGATGCCATATAAATAGAGTGTCAATCAGATGGGACTCTATCACTGAATAGAGTTATATCTAGCAGACTCCATACAGAGAATATATATGGAGTCACTGTAACTCTGAAATGGTTGTCTTGAAACAGGGAGTCAAAATGTTTAGTCCCTAGGAATACAGTTAAATTTAATTATTGGGGTTTATACCATAGTAGGAATTTGTCTTGTCCATCTTTTGTTTGTACTTTACCTTAGTCATCCAGGTTGAATTTATTTTGACCATGGAGACACTGTAAACACTTTATCCACAAAAATGGTGTATTCGCAGTACTCCAGCCTTTGTTTACTTATCCCAAAAACTTGAGCATATCCCCTTCTATTTAATGTGTGAACAATTGCTAAATGAGTGATAACCTGAAGCCAACTCCTCCAGATGACTAGCTATGCTCATCATCAAACCAAATGAATCACCATATGATGAACAAAATTGCACAAACAGCATTGTGGGGCCCTCTAGTAGAAGCACTGAGAAGCACTGGCTGGCTAAAGCTCCATTTCAAAGCTGAGTTAGAGAGTCAGTGTGACTCTCTTTCAATTGGTTTGACTCCATTCCCTCCCTCTGTATTGTGTTAAGTAGGTCAAACATTACAGGGAGTCAATTAGGAGTCAGCTCAGTTAGACTCCACTTTGAGCTCTGTCCCTTCTGACTACCCCTCCTGGAGTCCACCAGGCTGTGACTCTCATTCTATGGGAGTCAATTCAGTAGGACACCATACTGCAAACATGGTGTTCAGCAGTTAGGAGTCTATCAGCCATGACTCCTTTAAAAGGGGAGTCAATATAGAGTCCTGCTCAGCTGACCCCCATTTTGACTCCATTCCAAATGATGTGACTCCATTTCTTCTCTCTGTGTACTGTATAGCTCACATAGCCATTATCAGCTGGGGGCCGCCATTAGACCCCAACGGCACTATGACTAACACCTTCAGCCCCCGACTCCGCAGTATATGCCAGGGATGCCTCCCATTGGTCAATAATACAATAGCCATGTGCCGTATAGTCCTCAAATTCATCATCGTCACCCTATCAACCAGTAGAGCTCTCAATGCCAGCAGAACGAACCCACCCTCATTCAGGTATCTGCCAGCAAAGTGCTTCCATAAAGCATGAGACACGTATAGATGGCAGAATCAGATCCAGATAAGGGGAGGTGGACGGAATTGTAAATGAACGAGGGGACAGCACAAAAAGAGAGGAGGTTTTCCATGGGGAATCCTTAATTGACTTGATGACTCTTTTCCCCGTGGGTGGTTTAGAAAACCTCCGTCATTCACCCCCTCTCTGTTTAATCATCTGAGCAGATTCTCAATGTATATGCACTGAAAAAAAGTCTTTTAAGTGTAAAGGTCTCTGTCTGTCCCTGTCTCTCTCTATCTCTCTCCGTCTCTCTCTCTCTCTCTCTCTCTCTCTCTCTCTCTCTCTCTCTCACACCTCCCTTCCTCTTAGCCAGCCCCCTCGACATGCCCCACACGTCGATATAAATTAAACTAATATGAATATTAATTACTTGTTATCGGGAGTTCTGCATACCACCCCTACCCACTCTCCCCTGCATGTACCCATTCCACCATGGCATAGTTTCTGATCCACCCACTAGGGGTTCCCTATCCACCACTTTGCTGTTTTTATCTCAGATATGAATCGATGAATAAGTCCATGGAGACTGAGGCTGGTGTGACGGGACGGATCATACACCCAGATACTTCGCTATTACTCTCGACTATCCCGTCATTTATTATGAATACAACAATAGAATAGTGATGAACAATGGCAGCATTGAAAATTATCAAGGGCTAAATGATCTTATCCTTTGCACACGTTTGATATATCTGTTCCAGTTTAACTCTATTACATAATCTTATAAACCTAAAGCTTGGTAATATTGTCTTATGTTTCCATTATTCCTCTAGGTGCGAGGTGCGTCCGGGTCCTGAGTACGTTTTACGTAAGTACAGGTTTGAGAGGACGCTACGTTTCAGCGCTCACATCTTTTACTACGCGGACGCCGACTGTTCAAGTCCCTTGTACCTCATCAGGGCTGCTGGTACATACAGTCTACAGATGGAGTCATGGACCGTACCTGGCGGCACAGAGGTAGGGTACCAGCAAAATAGCTATAGGTTAGGTGTTATATAATACAATATAGGTAATATGTGATATGAAACACGTGAGGGCACACTCATCTTTCATTTCAATATGCCGAAGTCATTGAAGTATCAATCCCCAAACTATCTATTGTATATTTATATGTACAAAGTAGTGTATAGATATGCCGGTAGCACCAGAAGTCTTCAAGCCACTGAATGGCGGACCTTCAAACCATTACTTGACCCCTATTAAGATACCGTACAATGCATGACATCATAGGTTCTGAGGGCTGTAAGTAGTATATGGAAATGGGCCTTATCAGCAGGATTTTCATGGTTAACAGTGAAACTGTGCGGGGAAAGAGGTATAAAATGGTCACAAACCCCCTTCACACCCCCCCCCAAAAAAAAAAAAAAAATACACCTCACCTTTGACCAACCCAAAAAAGGATCAAACGTGAAAGGTCAAAGAAGTAAAAAATTGTCGAAACCCACTTTGCCCCCACTCTGAAACTGCGTCCCACACCCCTGAGTGAAGTAAGTGGGAATGTGTTTTAGACTATGCAGAAAACCTCTTTAGTAATCTGGAAAACAAAGGATACATTTTTGATAAAACGGATATAAATACCTTAGTTAGGTATACTTATTATGTCATGCTAGGCAAAAACAAAAGCGACTCGTCCCACTCGCATGGCACCATGAACACATTACACACTGAAAACATGGAATATCCGAAACTAGTCAGCGATGACCACTTTAGGTCCTCAAGTTGACGATACCTAAAACTACAGCTTTAGGTAGTCAAAATGACAACTTTAGGTCATCATCCTGACGACCTGTATCGTCAGGATGACAATACTGACAGTACAGAGTCGTCATATTGATGACTCAGGTCGTCAGGATGACAACCTAAAGTCGTCATTTTGACTACCAAAAGTTGTAGTTTTAGGTATTGTCAACTTGAGGACCTAAAGTGGTCACCGCTGACTAGTTTCGGATCTTCCATGTTTTCAGTGCATATGCCCTTGTCATTAAAACATCGGGTCTGAATGTTGCTTGCAAAATATATGAGTTTGTAACTCTGGGACCAACATACCCACATGTCCTGTTCTCTAGGTGGACTATGAGCTGGAGGAGGTGTCTGTGATGATGTACACGGCAGAGACAGCTCTACACCTGGGGGCCAGGATTAATGCCACCTGTCCTGGCCTTCACCTTACCTGGGAGCCTTACCAACATTATGTCATCTTCGCCTTCGCAGGAGGAGGTGAGGATGAGGAGCTGATGGAGGAGAGATCCCCTGATACAGCAGGTGTGTTGGATTTATAACTTATATTGTAATGCTCATAGCCACAAATAAAGCCAATTTGTAAATTTAAACTCTTATTTGTGAAATATGTAGGCCTACCTGTTACAATATTACACTTTACTGCGTTATCCACATTATACCACTTGTTCTTATTACGTAGTTATAAGTTATAAGAGTGTGGTACTATTACAATTATTATACAACTCCTTGTGTTGTAGGGATGGTCCATGACGAAGGTATATTGATGGACAGTGACTGCACATCGTCCCTTTACTTCTCCTTCCACGAGCTGCAGTTGATGCGGCTAGAGGAGCGTCCCCACCACCGCCATGCGTCCCCTGTCAGGATGTTGTACCTGGGTGACATCCACACGGACAGGAAGCAGAGGCAGACCTACAGACCCACCAGTTACCAGCCACCACTACTACCCAGTGATGTAAGATGATATTGCGTTATGTACTGATTTACAAGCATTCCCTAATATAATAGGTCTACTCTATTTTGACGTTCATAATGCCCCAGTTATATAGCCAAAATGTGGATGTGCCCCTCATTATCCTACACAGAGAAAAGAAATGGAGTGACATTAACTCCCAATTGGCAGTCCAGCTTCTACCACTGAGGCGACCCTCTCTGTGACTCCTTTGTGACTCCTTAAAAATAGGGAGTCAATATTTGACTCCTTATGAATACAGAATCAAGCTTGTAGGACTCTCCACTTTGACTCCATTATGAAATGGAGTCAGGATTGCTTGGCTTTTATATTGAAACAACTGATCATTCCTTGGTTATTTTTCTTTGGGGTCTTCATCCTTCATTCCATAAGAATGCACCATATTACAAGATGCTGAGATGCATCTATTTACATTGATTAGATGCATCCATCTACCCAGTCATCAGCTTTCTTTATGCTATAACCTAGCATTGCACTGAAAACATGGAAGATCCGAAACTAGTCAGCGGTGACCACTTTAGGTGCTCAAGTTGACGATACCTAAAACTACAACTTTAGGTCGTCAAAATAACGACTTTAGGTCGTCATCCTGACGACCTGAGTCATCAATATGACGACTCTGTACTGTCAGTATTGTCATCCTGATGACTCAGGTCGTCAGCATGACGACCTTAAGTCGTCATTTTGACTACCTAAAGTTGTAGTTTTAGGTATCGTCAACTTGAGCACCTAAAGTGGTCACCGCTGACTAGTTTCGGATCTTCCATGTTTTCAGTGTGAGAATACTTTGAGGTAACACTATAACCAAGGAAATGTTGTCTATGCATCATTTTGAGTTTTGTTTGGATATTTCAGGAAGTAAAGCATATCGCCTTATAGCTTAGTTATGTACAATAGCTTGTTTTCATAATTACATAACTTCACCATTTCGAGATTATTAGTAGTACCCACAACTAAACTAAATGAAACCCATTCTAACGTGCAAAACCCTCCAAACTGTATTGTGAGGCCCCCTAGTGAAAGTAATGACAAGCATCAGCCACCTGTACTATAGAGTCAACACTGAATTAGAGAGTCAACCATGTTTGACTCTATATGGCAGAGAGTCAGGCACGTTTGACTCTATATAGAGTCTGACTCCACACAGGGAGTCCACCAGGTAGGGACTCTCCTCATACAGGAGTCAAGCTGCAATGACTCCTTAATGGTAGTCAAGCAGAGAACAGAAGAGAGTCAGTGATCGTGGACTAGATTCACTGTTGAGTCCAGATGCACTGACTCCTTTCCTGACTCTATTTCTATTGGGTTGGCTCCATTTCGTCTCTCTGTGTACAGATGGGGGCACCACCATCCTTTTCCAAAGCATTGGATCCTCTATTTCCCAGTGAGCACAGAACATTGAATTGGTCGTAAAACTGATTGATCAACGTCGTCGACCAACCACTTCTTAATATTGATCGAATGTTGAATTTAATTTTTGTCACTGGATGCATTACCCCCACCTAGTACCTGGTGATGTAAGGCAATGTATTTATATTCAATGCTGGTGACCAGCCTCTACAATATTGTAACCGTCGGGCCACCTGTCGGTAAGCCTGTCGGATTATCTGTCAATGTGACACCAATACCAGGGACAACAACACAAGGAACTTAGAGTTTCCAAAGCTTTATTACTGAGTTGAACATAGACCACTTGGTTTGATAATAGGATGCACACTTATCTATATTATAGAGTAATATCTTATAGCTCTATCCGCCTAAGTATAGACAGTAGGTTTAGATAGATATTGGAAATAGTATAGAGGTGCGAGAGGTCTTAGCGCCTAAGACCAATGAAGACACACTCCCTGGACTTAGGAACATGTTGTCCCTTATATAGTGGGTTAATTAACATGTGACATCATTAGCATATTGATTGCTATTAGAAATGGCGGGAACCTTACAGGTAACGCACGGCAAATACTAATCCTCTTACATCACAGGCTTAGCACCTAATTGGTGGTTAAACATTATGTTACCGGTCGGTACTGATAAGTACTTTTTATAGTTATATTACCGGTCGATAAGATATATCGATAGAAAAACAAATTAATTTATAGAACGACAGGGCAGTGCGTAAGCTTGCCCGTTACAATATTCTTATCAACCTGGGAACAATGGACAAAACGATGTATTGTGTCAGTATTATTTGTTGCACATGTCTTTAAGAAGAGGGGGTGGAGGTAAAGGGAAAACAATGGTACTGCCATTTGTACCGCAATATCTTGGGTATATGAGTTGCACTTCGCGTTCGCCTCCAGATATCAACCCATGACAAAGAGACCAGCTATATGGGTTGAGTTGGAGTAGTTCAGTTCTGATTTGATAAAACTTTACCCGCCTATAAGGGCACCCTTAGTTCAGCTACTTTAAAGGGGCTATAAGTCAGGGCTCACACGGGAATATATCCCCTAGTGGTTGTTCCTAAATATAAATAATACCTCTACAGAGTACAGTCAAAGTAAATTCATACGCCTTTGAAGATGATCTAATCTATGAAATTAATGTCTGCCAGCAGGGATACTCACGTGTATTGTAACATTACCTATTATAGACATATAGTCTATGACGAGTTAGGATGTACACCACTCATATTACTGAGGTCCTGATAGAACTAGCTTCCCCTTGTCCCATCCTAAACATCTCTGACATGTGAAGCCCCAGGTGAGCCCCACTCACCTCACCTATACACCTACCCTACCTAACCCATCCCGACGGAGATTGAAACTCACCTGCCCCGCCCTGCCGTCAGGCGATGTATCCGCTAACCTGATTGGTCAGTGGCCAGGGGGTCATGTGACCGTGTTTCTCAGGGCTTCATCTAGGACTTTGGGATTACATATTGGGAAGCACGTCCAGGAAGCCCCAAGAGGACGATGGTATGAATATAAGAAAATCAGTAACTTGGGGTCTGTGGAAGTTACCTAAAAGGTGTTAGCATGGAGGGGTTGAGATGTAGGGACAGGATGGTGGAAAGCCCTGGTTGAGAACAGATTCACGCTATTCATAAAAATTATGGTACTCAATGGATGCATATTTCAGGGACGACTAAAATCATCTTGATCTTATACTTCATGACTGGGTAGTCATATCTGGCTTTAGTTAGACTTTGCTAAAGGCATGTTTATCACATTGTAGCAATTTATTTCATGACATGAGACTGTGACACACGTGGGTCTATATGATAGGGCCTATATGATGTGCCTATTATGGCCTATATACTTTTACATTACCATTACATTGCCATAGTCCATTGACCTCGAAGATGGGTTATTCAGGACCTCTTAAAGGGTCCTCAGACGGCTTGGTACATTCTGTTCGCCCAAATCTCTCACATATACATTAACCATCATACTTCACCTCGCTTAAAATAAGAAAGTTATTTTTGATTGTGAAGAGGTAGACACCTGGGTGGTTTATACTTGAAGGGTTGATTGAGTGACGGATGATGTCCCCATACAGTGTGGGATGCCCTTACAAAGCAACTGACAAGGTCAATGATGGAGAACTCTTACTGAATGGGTGCAGGGTATAGACCTTTCACAGAATGAAGACGGCTCTTTTATACGCCCTGGCAATGTAGATCAGATAATGAAGATACCATGACATTAGATATTGATCTAGGGTTCTCTTTAACCCTCTAATGAGAGCATATTGCCTTCTATAACAAGATTTTGCCGTCAAAATATCAGAGGCGTAGGAAACAAATCTTCATCGCGACCACCTTGAATTGTCGGCTGAATTTTTGGTGAATGTTGGATCTGAATTTAGGCTCAGACCCCCATTTTCCCTATCCCATCACCATAATAATCTAATTTGAGATGCAAAGTTTCAGCTTCTTTCCATTTTGTTTATGACTTCTTGGCAATTTTTTTTTCTTTTTCTTTGGGGGGGGCAGACAAACTCAGGCCCCGTCTCCTTCATGATTGGGGGGACCCAGGCCCCCTTGGCTCCCCCTTTTCCTACGCCCCTTGATGTACCAAACGCCAGTGCTGGCGAGTGCATAAATTGTACTGTTGAGCTACACCTCAGGGCTGCATTCGCGCATCGGTATAACCAATACTCACAGTGCATTGATATACTATGATGCACTTAAAGTGTTTAAGACCCAGGGTTTAAGAATAAATACTTAAATAATTTATCAAACATGACATTCTCTATGACTCAGAAATCAAGTTCTATTCGTACTTTAAGAATTATCAACAAATTAGATTAAGACTTCTGCATCTGCAGCTATTGCATTACGACATTCTTATCCATTTTATGAAATAATACCCTATAGTCTGTCTAGAAGGATGAGGCAATGCAATTCAGATATCTTCCAAATATTCTGTTTGGAATTTCAATCTCTTTAAACTCTAGGTGATGCCTCTAGGTTCAGGATGGTTTGTTGTCATGATGCATTGATCAATATTCTATGTGACCCTTAAAGGGCTGAGGTACAACCTTAGAGCTATGGAGGCCCCACACTAACAATTTCCAATAGATCTATATGTTCTCCTTATATTTCGCCTCAGTGGTCTCCACGCTACCCCTATCCCTCATACTCTGCCATTACTGATCTATGACAAGGAGCCTTGTTTAAACTGACGGTGATGCCCACCTTTAGTTTCCTCCCCTATAAACGTTCCATCTATCATTTGCCTTACACCTGTGCCATCTCTCAGAAAGAACCCAACCCCTAGCGGAGAAACCGAGAACTAACAACCCTCCTCACTGGAGCCCTTCGTGTGCGATCAGCGAAGTCTTAATAACAGCGTTCCCTCGTTGATGGCCTCGTTGTGATCCCCAAAGCCCTTTATTACAAACTGTACACCACAATGTCTGATTTATGTCAAACTTTTCAGCAGACGACACTTTCCACGTCAACGTCCAATCGACACAAAAGTCTTATGTTTCAGAAAAATGTCGGGGGAAAAATCCCAGTTGTCGTCTGCTGCACTGACTAACAGGCTTGACTGAATAGTCGGATCTCTGATATCCCATAATGCCTTGCACAGTCAGTTTCCGGTCTGCCTAGTGTCCAGGCCTCACCCTAGAGGGCACCACTAGCACACATAGAGAAGGGTTACGTCTTTTGGGGAGAAGCGCTAACGTGGCGCCATTTTCGCTTGTAAAATATGAGCAGTAGACTTTCGCATTCCCACCGGAACCACTGACACACTTCCGATCATACCGTTTCTCCCCGAAAGGGTTCACGATAGAGAAAGAGAGAGGTCAGAGACACCTATTGTTTGAAAATTAAACTATGCCAGACAGGAACCAGACTCCCCAAGGTGGGTGATAATACAGAATTGGCCCACCGGTGAAGACTCTATGGTAGTGTTTGTCTGCTGCCACATTAAAGCTGGTATCAAAGCTGGTATAGTATTTTCTGGTATATATTTCAGAGAATTATATACCCCTTCCCCAATCATAGGGTGTCATTTGTTCTGGTAAGAGGTGGATCATTACATGCACAACACTAGACTTTAGTTTCTGCTGGTCTCTTCTCTATGGTGGGAAGGGAAATCACTTGGTTAATTAGTTCTGGTCACAGCATGCTGGTGGCAGCACTGATTGGTCTGCTCTGCTGTTAGGCATCAAATCAAAGCCACTACCACTATAGAATATTCTGCCATATAGCTTCAGATATGGAGTCACTGTGCTGGTGAAATCAATCCATGTCGGCGTGGATAAAATGCTGGAAACATTTTATTTTTGGACACATGTATGTGATTAGATTAGCATGGTTCGAATGGACCAAATTGAATGGGATTTTACCAGGACACTCTCACAAGTGCATGGGTGATGATAGAGATGCAGGGAGTGGGGAAATATATATGAGTTCTTAGCTCAGATTTAAATATCGGCCATATGCAAGGGTGTAATCTGTACTGTGTCAACCTGATGTGCGGAATTAACATTGTGGCTTTAACAAAATATCTAGCATTTGTAGCTATTTGAATCTGATTTGGGCCTCACAAAGCCCAGATATAATATACATTATACACCTCTATATGGATATATATCTGCGATCCCCAATTCCATTATAATGAGAACAAGCAGTGGCGGACCTGGAGGTGGCCTGGGGGCATATCGATAGACCCTTAAAAAATAGGCCTAGGTTAGACTCTTAACCATAGGAACCGTCGTAACGAAGCCTGGCTGTGCCCCCTTCCTAGACAAAATTTTCTTGGCTGTGCCCCCTCCCCAGGCGACCCTTCTGGATCCGCCCCTGAACAAGTGCCATTGAAGTACTCATCTACCATATGTACTACATCGTATATGCTTCTACACACAGTCATGGTTTGTCCACATTCAAACCACCCACGGGTCACTCATAATCAAAATAATGATAATGTATACTCCCATGTATACCACTCATCCTCACCCCCTACATGCCTGTACACTCTCCTCCCCCACCCACCACGCCTCCCACACACTGGTGTTGGTTTTGTTGGAGATGACCTTCACTCATGTCCCTGAATCTGCCGCCTAAAGTGGTGTATACACGGCGTGTTTTTCAGCAGCCTAGAGGAGACAAGACTACTGCACACATGTCTGCAGTAGTCTTTTCTGCTCAAAATGTGCCGTGTATACAGGCTCAAGACAAATGTCTGCAATTGTCTCCACTTGTCTGCAGATATCAAACATGTTTGAAAAATTCTGTCTGCTGTCTGCTCAAAATGTGCCGTGTATCAGGGGCAGAAGACTTGTTCTGACTAGTCTGCAGCAAACTGACCAATAAGGGCAGTCCATGGAGTGATGTGACAAGTAGACTTCTGACCCATTTACTTTAGTTTTGAAAACTTCCACCAGGATCTTACTCAAGACATCAGCAGACAAGTCTGTATCAGGTCCAGCAGATCATTCCACACAACCCACAACACAAGCACACATTTGTCTGCTGATGTTTTGTGTCGTCTAGTCTGCTCAAATCTGCACCGTGTATACCCTCACCCAAACATACTTCGTACCGGGTCCATAAGGCCACTTAAAAAAAATTTCTGCTTTGCGGATACTTTTCTGAAAAATAGGGTGTGAGAGGGAGGCTTTTTTTATTTATTTTTATTTGGGTCTAGAGTGAAGAGGGAGGGTCTTTTTTTATTTTTATTTATTGATTATTTTTGTAAGTATAAAAAAATATATTATTTCTAAGTATTTTCATAAACAGATCGAACTTTAACCCCATGTACATTGCACTTTTACATTGTAGATGGGGAAATGGGGATTAATATGCTTTTTAAATTATGTTTCTACTCAAAATAATTGCTGAGATATGAATTATTTTGTCTATAATAATCACTGAGATATGAATTATTTTGTCTATGGACATTTTTCTCAGTGGATGAGGGATTTTTACACTTTTTTAAGGGAAATTTGTAATAAAGACCTACAATGCGGCCCTTTTTATATGGTGCGGGCGGATCTGTAAAGCTGAACATTTTTTTTTTAAGTGGCCTAAGGGGTCGACACCTCTATGACACTGAGAAGGCGTTTAGTGCAGATTGTCGGAGTCTCCCTCACAGTTTAGAATTTTTCTAACATGCATATTTAACCGTATTTAACAATATGAAAGCACATGCTCAGTAAAATATTGGCCTGTATAAGCGCCAAGGCGTTTATTAGTTCCAACTAGGCCCTAACACCGGCGCTTATTCAAGACCCGGCGTTTATACAGGTAAATACGTACCATGCCCCTGCTTGGAGATTACCACGGCCAATGGACAGGCTGGCTCCTTGGTGCTTGCTGACACGAATCATACTAAATTAGTGATATGACACCCCTGGCAATCTGGAAATGATAGAAAACTGACTGGTACCACTTAAACCTGACTCCATGGTGGTTGACATTTTAAGCAGGAGAGGGGCATGGGGTCCAGGATATGGAGCCTTGAATTTGAGAAGTTAGGAAGGTTCAGTGAGAGTGCGTACAGTTCGATATTATATGGTACACAATAGGATAAGAAACAGAAAAAATACGTGGTTTGGATATGGGAACGTTGCACCATTTTGTAGTTTGTGGTTCCCATGAGATGTGGGAATGTTTGATAGGAGGATATAGATGCACAATGGAAGTCACGCCTATGGAGGATGTAGCCAGGGATCTATGAAAAATTGGACAGAAGGTCCAGTGTGTCTTGGATAAGAACCCCATAGACTTTAAGGTGGTTTTTAAACAGAGCTATATTAAGAATCCGGGTGCGATACAGCTCTCCCAAACACACCAGCATCCCATTCACATTCTGGAGGGTTCTGGAGGGTCTTACCCCCCTAATACATTACCCCTCATAGGCAGGAAAGGACGCTATGAATATCATACCCCCAATTCTCCCCTGCATGACCCAGTCCCTATTCAGACGTGTTGAACGAAATAGTTATACACACAACATGTACCAACAGATTCATCAATCATATTCCTACCCACACACTAACCCTATCCTTATCATTACCCTAACCATAACACTTGCTCTACCCCTACCCCTAACCCTAACCCTAAGCGTACACCTAATCCTAACCCTACACCTAAACCTTACCCTAACGCTAACCCTACTATTAACCGAACAATAACCCTTACCTTTACCCTATCTCTACCCTTATCATCTAACCCTATCCTACCTAAACCACAACCCTAACCCTATTGCTATGAAAGGGGGGGGGGGGTAATGTCCTAGGAGGGGTAATGTCCAAGGGGTTATGTCCGGGGGTTAATGTCCAGGGGGTAGGGTAATGGTGATTTTTTTTGTAGTTTTATTATTTATTAGCATATGTGAATCAACAAGGGAGAACACCCCTCCACGGGCTAATTTTTGATGCAAAATCCAATGGTTCTTTGAAAACACACCATTTTGGGTAGAAATGTCCCATATTTGGAAGGCAAAATGAACATTTTTCATAAAAGATCGGTCTATTTGCCTGTTTCTAGTTGCCATAACAACCATTCCAATAATGTAAATTTGCATATTTCTATGCCAAATTTTGGGGATCTTCACCAAAAGCCATACCTGAAAACGGAAATGGTAAATTCCTTCTAGATCAAAATCTATGATAAAAATCATCATACTAATATGTGTTTTTTTTTATGAAAAAGGCTGATTTATCATTATTCTTTATAATGTGTTTAGAGCTTAACTCTTCAGCCGGCTCTACCTTTAACTGAAGCCCCTAAAATACGGCAGATTGAGGCCCCAGAACCAGCTTTATATATCTATGGGATTGTAGTGACCATATTAAAGGAAACATTTCGTATTTATGAAACAAGTGTTAAAATCATTGATTTGAAATCTGTATGTGATTTCTTTTCCTTTCAAATTATACCATATTACCTGGTCAAATCTCTTAAAGATAATTTTGGTGGTACCCAGTATGATGTTATTATATACCAGAAATCCAGTAATCATAGTGCAATTTTCTCTGGTAGTGCATAAATACCCTAGCCAGCAGGAAAGAGTTAATCAACTATTTTAGATATGAATAACGACCTATGTTCAAGGAGGGGTTCTGACATAACTACTAGGAATATCTAAGCCAATAATCGCTCATTTTAAAGATCTTGAGATGGACGTTGATAATGAATTTCCCTGTAGAGGGTTGTTTTTGCTGGTCACAGCAGTGGTGGATTTAGAGTGGGGGGAGGCCTTTTTCCCTGTACTTAAGAATTTACCTACCTCTTTTTACCCTAGACTTTAGCCAAAATTAGGGGCTAAATGAGGCCCCCCCCTTTTCAAAATCCTCGATCCGACCCTGCTGTCAAACATAAGTGGGCCCTAGGTAGAAGGCTGTCCCTTGGGCTTGTAACCCTGGGACTGAAACGAATTTCTATAAACCCCATTGAAATTAAAGCCACCCAGTTGTTAAACCCTATTACCTGATCACGTAGATAGGTTCTACCAACCATCACCTCAGGAGGGTGTTGCTCCTATAGTACAAGGAAGAGCTGGCTAAAAATGTCCTTGTTTCCAGTCCTTTCTTTTCATTTAGCAATAACTTGTCCCTTTTGTTGCTCACAAGTGGTAATTCAAGTACGGTGCTAAAAAAGGGGGATTTGAGTAGGTACCTAGTTGGGAGAAGTCAGTCAGTATAATAAACTATAGAGTGTGTGACATGAGTAGGTACCTGGTAGTGCAGCTCTCTCTCTTTTTAAACAAGGCAGGTGACTTTTCAGACTAATGTGGTGAGTGCAAGTACTTAGGTGAAGCAGTGCACGACTTGTTTAGGAAAGAGGGCACATACTCACAGCTCTTTTTACAATAGGAGCAACACCCTATACACAAAATATCCCCTGGGTAAAGATCGCAGGAAACGGGACACTTCAATCTATTTGGGGAAACAGGAAGTCACACCTGACCAGTGGCTGCTGGGTAACTGGACATGACGAATTTTCGGTGTCAAAGTCCATAGTAGAGTTTGTTCACGCGAGATGGAGCCATACAAGCCTAAATACAGCTATTGAAATGGACTGGTTATATTTGAATATGAGACCCCAAGCTTCCAACCCCCATCACACACACCACCATTCAGCGGATTCAATAAGTTTTTGTTTTTTTCTTTCAAAAATCAAAAATAATGTCTTCTTCTTACATTATAAAATTGATTGACTTGAGAGAGTCTGCCATTTCGCGCACCATTAAAACAGTATTAAGTCTGCTCGCCATTTTGTTCATATCCTGTCCAGGTACTTTTATAGAGCAAGTGTATTAGCCTACAGAGTAGATAATCCGACCAATTTGGTCCACAATCGGTTGCTTTGTGTCATATAAAACATGGACCTATTGTATTTAGCCTATATAGGTAACTGACACTAACAAGTTTCCTTCTTAATATACTCTCATAATTTGAACAAGGGCTATGCTCCAAGCATTTTCTTTACCCGGTCTCATATAGTTTTGTCTAAATGGTTTGTTGTAGTACCTCAACCAGAACAATAGCTGTTGCTATAGGCAGCAGACTACATGACTTACCCTGACCTTTCAGTTAACTATGTCAGAATGGCAACCACATGCTGTAGGTATAGGCATACATGATTGTGGTGTAGGTTCAAGTCTGTGTTGTCCCTCAGGTAAGATGAGGTTACACCCACCTCTCATCACTGTCAGAATAGGACGAGCACCGGCTGGGGAGGGTTAACCTATTCAGGCCTAATGTTCCTAAAAGTTGACATGAAGGCCTATTTTTGGCCTATTTTCGGAATCCTCGCATTTCTTTAAGAATAAGTCAAACTTTACCATTTTTTCTAAGTCTGACATATGGGAGGTGGTCTCTTGGGGAAACTGAATTATTGGAGTCTATCTTTAATTTCTTAGATATGGTGAGCTTCCAAACATGATGGAAAATACAAGGAATATCATCCCAATTTAAACAATATTTAATCAAAAAAATCACAAAAAAATGTAAAATAATTAATTTTTTAAGTGAAAACCTACTTTTGAGATTTTTGCATACAAAAAAATAGGGCAGAAGAATTTTCTGTGTATTTGGTCCATTTTCAACAAATATACTGGTTGCCATGGCAACCAAAGTTATAAAAATAGTGATTTTGCATGAATTTGGTTGCCATGGTAACCAAAAAGAAATGGTACCATGTGGCGATGCAGATCATTCTATTTTCAGAATTTGAAAATTAAAAAGAATTGCTACAATATGCACTTTATTTCATCTCAATTGATAAAGGGGTTCCTGAAATATGCATGTTTAAAGTTTGATCAAATCATCATTTTTGAGAATATGAATGCTATGTTATCAAAGCTGTATCTCCCTTATCATGATAGATACGGACAATCAGGATTCCGGGATTTTATACCCATGTGTTTAGCTTAGACCACCACCATTTCACTTCTAGTAGGAATATCAACATGATTCAAACAGATTTTGAAAGGTATAATGACACCCCCTAAGGCCCAAAATTTAGTGTAAAACAATATAGACCTGAATGTGTTAAGCCTTTAAGGGCGGCCTCTGTGTGTCATCATGAATCATAGTTGCTGCAGCTCCTGCACCTTAAAGCCACTGGTCCTATTCACTGATGAGCTCCATACCTTCCTGCATGGGTCTGCATGAGGTATATACATTGTACTGCATTGATACGAAAACAGAGGCGTCAAAACGTACCGTGTATCTCCACAGTCAGCCAATATTCCTAATACACAAGGGTCTTTTGACAGGAAGATAATTATAACTCAAAACCGGTATCATATTTTCACGTGGGGTTAAAATTGGTATGTAATAGCTGCACTTGTGACTTATGGTATATTTCATTTTGCTGTTCTGTATTCAGGCTACAATATACACGTGGCTCGTGAGGCTTTTGACGAAGGGGGTTTCTAAAGTGACTGTCGTGATGCAGGGGTTTTAGAAAATGACGACGGCGACAATTTCAAAGGTTTCTAGTACATTGGCATATGCATAAAAAGTGACGGAGTGATGCTCCATCCTTCCTAAAAGGTGACAGCATGACATCCTGAAAATGTTGAGCACCCATGTATATACGCACAATAGTGTCCATGTCCACTTTGGCACAAAGGGATAGCCGTGTCCGTAAAAAGAAATGCAGATACAAAGAACAAATATGACCGTCTATGTCAACATCACTGAGCTTAAGATATAAGGTCATGAGGGATCAGAGACAGACAAGGTTTTGGTGCTTTACTCTGTTATTTTTTAGACTAGGCCTTTACGAGTGATCCCTTCAGAACTTTGAATGGAATTACATTGCATTTGGTATTTTTCATGGAAGAGGTGCATCCGGAGGTCCATATAGGCCTCCATGCAGTGGAGTTATTAGAGGGGAGAATGTGAACATGAAGAAAATCAATCTATGATGGTCCACGATAGTTCTTCTATGTAGATTTTGCGGAGATCTTTGAGCTCATATCCTCTTACATATAGGTATCACTATGATAAACCTTTTATACTGGCATATCTGAAATGCCATTACTTAGCTTAACTTCAATGCTATTGTAAATGCACGCGAGGAAAAAATATGAATCATGTCAGTTCCCCTTAAGAGTGCCACCCTCTTCCCTGAAGGAGTTGAATGTTTGGTGAAGAGAATTTGAACTCAGGTGAGACCCAACAAAGCTGTAGAGGATAAACACGGCGGCAAACAGCGGAACTAGCGGGGCGGGACGCATGCGCACAGGTACAAATATTGGTGTTGGTTGGTGTCAGTAGGGGTCGTGGTGATATGTGCTGGGGTGATTAGGTAGACAGTGGAGGGGAGTGTGGGTATGTTTGTCCCTGTAACTGTAGGACATCTCAGGAGACTGGGAGAGGATTCACACCTACCTGTTAACAACACGCCTATGCACATCAAATCACCATATCACAAAGAAAGGAAAAACTATACAGTTCATATCAAATTACCTATCACATGAAAAGGGTGGTTAAAAAAGAAACTGTTCACATCCAATTACAAATAGATCATTACAATACGAAGGGGAAAAGGAGCAAGGTTCACATTAATTTATCATCTCCCAAAAAGAGGGCCACAAAAGCGTTTCTAGTACCCTAGCATTTCAGAAAAGCCTTCATATCAAATCACCACATCACAGAAAGTGCAGAAGTTAAGCTAAGCTTAGTAGTTCACATCAAGTTAGTATAAAAACGGATAGAATCACATAAAAATGATCACAACTGAAACAGGTTGCTTTCCAGAAGAGAAAAGTTTTAGGCATAGCAAAATTCAAGTCACCATTTCATGAGATAAAAGGGCATATTTTAGATAGTTCAAAATAATTTTTTTCTAAAAACAAACAAACCAACAACCAAAAAAAAACAAAAAAAACAAAACAATAAAAGACACACAGTGGCCGTATTAGAGCAACATCCCTTAGAAAGAAGAGTAGGAGACATTAACTATCCCCTTTAAATGGGCACTGACCTCTCTGCTGTGTGTGGGTCTGCTAGTGCAGGTGTGAAAGTTGTGATCAACCACAGCTGTAACCTCACTTGTCTTTCCTAATTGGTTTTGAAGCTATTCATAGGAGTATCAGTACAACCAAGGTACCATTTTAAAGGGTTTGAAGAGATCTATTGGATGCATATTTTTGCACCCGTTCTCTGGTTAGAAATGGTCTAGAAAATATTTAGATTTATTTTTTCTAAAGGGCCCCCGGATGTTTGACAGACAGTCCCAAAATTGTGATGTGTGGTTCACTCAGAGATTCAATCCAGCTTCCCAATGTTAGGGAGTTCCCTGTTTTCCAATACTATATCCTATGTATTATGTCTGTTTTGCCATGGGTAGATATGATAAAAAGAAGGGGATTTGCTTTTTGAATGAAGTCTTTATGTCAATTTAAAGGGAAATTATGACTATTCAAACTCTCGGAAAGGACCCCACAATTTTGCCGCGATTCTCGTTGACTGCTAAAATGGGGGAAAAACGTGAGTCTAAATAAACCATTTTGAATTATTACACAGGGATAATATCCATCAATATCCATAATATTAGGCATAATCTAGCCTCTCAAAACAGAAAATCATTAAAAATAGTGATAGAAGTGAACTACATTCTCCTGCATTCAACTTGCTTGATCACAAATTTGGACCCTATTTAAACTCTTAACGATGGCAGAATTATAAGTTATAAATTGACATAAAGACTTCATTTAAAAGACAAATCCACTTCTTTTTATTAGCTCTTTCCATTGCTCAATAGATAAAATTCAAAGAATAAAGTTTTGTAAAATAGGTAAGTGCCTACTTTAAAAGTAGAGTGGTCGGTGGCAATTCAAACGTTATACTATCGTTCAGGTGTGATTAACATATTAGCTGGCAGTGTCTTTGTTTATCGATTATCGATGTACATACAGCATATTCTCATTTTTATTTACAGAAATAGCTTTTATATAGAGACAATTTATATAGTTGATGAAATAGGCCTTTAACATAAATAGTTGTAAGGGTGTGTCTACTACGCAGGTCGTCACCATAGCATACATGAAAAATAAGATGATGTAGAGAGATCAGATTTGGCAATGTGGCAAGTGATAAGACAATGGGTCTATACTAGGGTCAAAATAAAAAATGTGTATCTGTAGCAACCAGATACACGCACAGATGTAATGGTGCTCAATCTGCACATACTTAGTCTCATATTAAATATCCACAAAAAATACAGGCATTATGCAAAAGTCATGGCTGTAGATATATAGAGACCTGAGATTTTGGGCAGAAAAGTCCTTCTTGCGCCCCCCCCCCCTTCAGGTCTTTTCTTGAAGAAATGATTCCTTAGTTGACATCCCCATGCATCTTAAGGGAACACCCTAATATGTACCAATAAATAATATAACTACAAGAAATTCCCATTACCCTACAGCAATTCAATCGGTGTGTATTGTATCTTTGATATCGCAGCCTCTGCCTCGGAGGTCAATGTTTTTATATACCGTTGTATATGCATCAAGTAATACCAGATTAAGAAACTTTGACACACCAATTACCAACGTTGACATCGCAATTAGACGCTTCTTAGGATCAGAGACGTTTTAATGTTCCCACAAGAATAGCGATAGTGTTGTTTGTTGGGTTGGGGGTAGGTAAGTGTCTTTGGACATCTTCTCCCCCTAACCGGGTTATGTCAACATTTGGTCAGTCTTTAAATCTACCCTGGTCCCTATTTACAAATGCCCGGCGTACAGACGCGGCTTATACGCGAGGATAACCCCCAACTGCGCCTCTTGGAGTCTGCCTCAAGTCAGGGTGGATTAATTAATCTTACCAAGGAAAGTAATTAGGAAAGTAGTTGGGACAACCTACTTCTGATGCCACATAAAATGTATGTATGATAAAAGATATCGATCAAAGGTATCCATTTTTCTCCATTACAGGAAGATGGCTGTGCGGTTTGCACAGCGCTGATGAACGCTAACGACTACTATCCACCCAGCCTCAAACGGACGCGGGACCCGGAAGTGGCGCTCCCTGGTGAGTGGTTCAGTGAGCGTTGTGAGACGCGACCTAACGGCATGTTCCTCACACGGCGTCTCCTGTTTGCAGACGACAATTTGTCGTGGGAGGGCTCATATTATCACTATGTAGACGCCCTATGTCGGCAGCCCACCTTCACCATGTATGCCACGGGTACGTATTCAGCAGGTAAACCCAGTGCTGAAGTGGGACGCAGCTACAACTATGATTTCAAGGTGAATAAAGTGAGGATAACTCCTGGAGATGCCCAGATAGTTGAACACCTCAACAAGCAGAGCATCCACTGTGGGCATTCTGAAGGCATATTTTGGGAGGTAGGACAGGAAACTGATGTCAGTGATGCACAGGGATGTGAGTACTTAGGTATTAAGGTACCTCACGTTGAATATGAGATACTCCGTTTGGGGAAGGAACACCACAAGACATTGCTCTTCTTGGGGCAGCGTCCTTCAGATGGAAGCCACCTCAGCACACCCCAGAGGCGGCCCACGTCCTTCCAGGCTCCCCTAGTCAAGTGTGGGAAGCCACTCACCGTCACCCCACCTACAGTCCGGAAGTATAACCACCAGCGCACCAGCGCAGCCCCCTGTCAACAATCGTCGACACTAACTCTGGTGTCGTCTGCTCTTTTGATATTATCAACAGTCTTGTTTTTACAAGGCAGGGTTAGAATTGCATAAAAGCAGCATATGAACAAATAATAAGTTATGTTGGACTAGAATATCTTACTTTATTCCAGGTAAAAACTCAGTTTAGCCCCCTTTTCATGCAGATTGAGATACTCTAAATGAGCATTTTGTTGGAATTGAGTAGAATTCATTTACTGTTTATAATTTATTACTGATCATTAAAAGTATATATGTGCAATAGATTTTTTATGCGGAGTTTGTGAGGATTCTCTATTTAAATTCAACAGAACCTCCCCAGGGATGATCCCGAGGGGATGACCATCTGCATTTATCCACAAAGTTGCACATTATCCCAAATTATCCAAGAGAAATGCCTAGGCTTGTATAGGCATATATATGCCAACTCATTGATATTATCGATATTGTTTTGAGTACGCTATCCCCACAAACGCCTATCGTATGTTGAATGGCCATAATGGAAGAAATGGACATTTTCTCTCAAAAGGGGACGTTATCTACCTCAGTGTCAAGCCATGTTTTGTACCTAAGCCGTAAGCTTGGAAAACTGCTGACAACATCATAATTAGAATTATAATGTAGTATCATAGCTGTACGATCAGAAACCAAAATGTTGATATCTCGCTGTTGTATTAATTAGAAGGTAGAACTACATTGTTGTCAACTCTGATCATGTTATGTCACAACGCCCAAACAACGTCAGAGAACTAAGTTAAAAACTCAAAGCAGGCAAATTCGAAAAAAAATAATAACTCACATGAAATCCGCCATTCAGTAATGACAATCGTTTAGGCCATATCTCGTTTTATATCCCATGAAACTGGATGATATTGTATTTGCGATCCGCTGTGTATAGGCGTAGATCATCTGATCTACCGTATTAAGACTTTACTGATGTACTTAAATTGTAAATGTTCTGAGTGTTTAGTATACATATTGTTTATGTAGATTACACATTGATGTATGTATATAGGTGCTATATGTTATTGTGTGTATTGATACACTGTCCCAATCTTATTTATATCTTATTTATGTATCATCATTCCTTCTTCATTATGTCAAGGATCAAGTTCAAGTTCAAAAACATTTATTTGCTCAATAGACAATTCAATATGAGACATTCAGGAATAGATAATGTAATTTTTTTCATCGATATAAATGAATGTATAAAAGCACTGAATTATACAATTCCCAGTTAGTATATTACAGTAGTCAATATGAACAAAAGGGCTGCCACTCAATATAGAATCAGTTGTAGTTAGCCACCTAAGTTATGTACAATTACTTATTTGATATGCTGGTCTGTTTTTCTTTTAATTGATACAGGCCTACAGGTATACACAGAGGTATGTTATTTTTAAGTTGGACAAACAAATGCAATGGATCACACTTTATCATTGGAATTGCTACAATGGAAGTCTCTCTGTGTCTCCCTATCTCTCTCTGTCTCTCTCCCTCTCTCTGTCTCTGTCAGTCTGTCTGTCTATCTATCTATCTATCTATCTATCTATCTATCTATCTATCTATCTATATATATATATCTATATATATATATATCTGTCTGTCTGTTTCCCTCTCCCTCCCTCTCTCTCTCTCTCTCTCTCTCTCTCTCTCTCTCTCTCTCTCTCTCTCTAAGATAATCTATCATCTAGTATTGAATTGAATTTCCAGAGAAAGAAAAATACTTCCCAGATCTCACATAGGGCTACGGGACATTGCATTTCAATTTTCAGAACTGGGATTTAGTTCTCCCCAAATATTATGCAAAGATGTAACACTCTATAGCCTATAGAGGAATATCGCCCTCTTTAACTCTTTGTCGTCGAACAGTATCGGTCATGTGGGGTATAAACTGCAATGTGTCAGGCCTGTACTGTAGAAACGTCCTAAGTTCTTAAACACTATCAAATTACACCAGTGGCCATGTAAATCAAATGTTGCAGCAAATTAAGGTTAATAAACTGCACCTACATATCGTTTTCAAATGTACCTTTATGGACTAAAGAAGGTTAAAAGGGTCCATTTTAAAACCGGTATTTTTCCAGTAATGAAAACTAAAATGCAATGGTCAGCTCTTTTTTTTTTTGCGAGGGTTGGTTGGGTAACACGAATAACAGAACAACAGAATAAGAACAAGAATAACAGAACCCCCAAGGCTTAAATTTATATACTCTCCAAGGGTCAGGGTGTCAGGCGGGTGTGTTGTTGTATACTGTAGTTACAACAAGTGACACGATCTGCGAAAAGGGGGCTTAGTGCAGGGGAATCTAAGACCCCTACTCCCATGCAGTACATGCCACAAGCCTGGAGGCATCATGTTGTCCTTAAAAGGGCTAAGTGAACAAACGGGTCTGCCATTTCCTGTAATGTTTTATTGATGATACCAGAAGAATGATATTATGCCTACAACAATTATATCTGCCATAAATGGTCTTGTAT
This sequence comes from Acholoe squamosa, assembly GCA_949317995.1. Lineage (NCBI taxonomy): Eukaryota > Metazoa > Annelida > Polychaeta > Phyllodocida > Polynoidae > Acholoe > Acholoe squamosa. The sequence continues at coordinate 48,987,628 of OX439038.1, forward strand.
ATACTTGATTTGTAAAAGTTGTACAGTGTTGAGATATCCATTAAATGTTCAGTGTAATATTATAATTATGTTCATAGTATTCCAGATATTTTGTATAGATCAGGCAAGGATGTATATTGTGATATTCGTATTGTGTTACTTGATCGAAATAAAAGTGGTTTGTTTTAAAATTGGCTTGTGGTAGACATTCTATGAGCACCCTCATATTGTGACGGCTTCTCGTAATTGCTATCAATTCTCGTAATTGCTATCAATTTCTTTGTATATTTTAATTTTCTGTGAAATTGTCTCTGGCAAGATTACATTTTTTATGGTATGTAGGCATATAGCTCGGCCATAAACAAAATGATTTCTGAACATACTTTCCTACACATACACCACTTTAGGAAAAGATTTGCTTTGAGTCCCTAATATCCACGCATTCTCCTTTAAAAAAAATAGAACTGCACCACCAGCGTCAATGTATATCTATGTATCATTCGGGTTATGAAGTGTCTGTATACCATATTGCATTACAGCCCTGGCGAGTTACTCGCCAGTCCTAGTGAGTTAGTCACCGGGACTGTATCCATAGTGTGTAACACGTGGCATATTTCATGAAACCATAATGCGGCCCCTTAATAGTGAGAATAGTCATGAAGATGCACTGTCCTTACTACATTGTACATGCATACTACTTACACCCGTTACAATGGAACAATATTTCCCAGTCCCTATAGGACAACAGTCAGCATACATGTATAATCTACATAACTAGATATGATTAAAATGATCTCGTTCTCTCATAATCCTTCTTTCATGATCGTAACCCATATTTATGAACCTCTAAGGCATGATAAGACTAGGCCTAATGACCAACTAGCAAACAAAACTCAGACTCGAGGTTTTGGGGTTAAAGACGTCTGAAACAATGATGGAAGCCACCTATTCAATCCCATAAATTCCATTAAGTATATCACGTTTGTAAGGCCTTGGCGTCCGTGGGTATCTTGTATTCCTCTGCTATATCCAATTCATCTACTTGCGCACAAAGCTCATCCTCAGGGGCATTGTCACTTTCCACACCACCCTCTTCACTCTCTGAGCTCCCCTCCTGGACACTCTCAGTCACTTTTCCTGCCATGTCATCCAAGATATTGGGATGAGGTTTACAACACCCCTCCCCTGCTATATCCTCCATGCGGCGTTCAACATACTCCTTAATGTATGACGGACAACCTCTCGGATCATGAGGAGACGCTGCTGGATCACGTGGTTTCTCCCAGAAGCGTTTCTGGCTCACCGCCAGGGGTCGCTTCTTGTTCAACGAGATCTCGTCCATTAACCATGTGGCCAGCTCCTCCGAGAAGTACTTTGAGAAAAGTTCTTTGATTTTGGATTTAGACCTTGCAAAATTAACTTTGCTGACGGTGTTGGGGTGGAGGAAGACAGAGATGGCCTTCCACACACCATGGAAGACAGGGTTGTGGTTGAGACAGATGACAAGGCCCAGGTGCTCCGGGTAGTGGTTTGCTAACACCTGGGTGATTCCATAACCAAGCTTGGGGTTACACGCTGGTAACGACATACCTAGGAAGATAATTATTAACAATCATTAGTGCTATAATATACAGAGCTCTTACAAAACAAAACTAGGGAGGGAGGGGGGTATGGGTATGGGGATGTGGAGGACATAAGGATGGGACATAAACGATAACAGTGCTTTCGAAATACTATACTATCTTTCAGTTTGTGTTACATATATCAACATTATATCATTGTAATCTATACAGATCCTTTGTAAAGGGCGTGGTAAAAGTTCCAAAGTGACACATCTATCCACCACTTCTACATCCTGCCTAACACATGGGTGTACTTTACCTGAGCAGTCGACAACGAAGGTCCATCCCCCTACTCCTGGTGGCATGGACCTCTTGGCGTTCTCTATGACGTATATGACGTGGTCTAGCGAGTCCTCCACCGTGTTCTTCCTGGTTGCCGTCTGAGAGAAGTTGGAGTAGACGACAGGGCGGCCCAACTCATCATGCCCCACTTGCCGCTACAAGAGATATATAGTGGTATAGTTGAATGGTTAGACTCAGACGTTAATTTAATATCAGACAATGATAAGAGTTGTGAGTAGATCAAAACCCTAACACACTTGGGAATACTGTTACATGCTTGTCTAAAAAAATACAAGAGATATATCCCTTTATATATTACTCTTATGCCTTAAATGTGTCTAAACTGCGACTGGATTGGAATACACTGAATGCAGATCAAACAGAACGAGAAATGACGAAGTTGGTGTAGGATGTGAGTAGTAGATAGGAATTGTCATTATAACCAGGGCAACAAGACCAATATCAGCCGTTCTGAACACAGTAAACCTTTCTATGTAATAGAAATAGTTTTGACAATATTAGGGCATCAAATATCATACACAATTTACATAATTTCGATACACTCTTAAATAGTAGAGCGGCCTTATGTTGACAGTAGACAAAAAAAAGCTCGCAATCCATTCACTAGGTAGACACCTAGTGGATGAACTCGGAACTACAAAACCTGGTGCAAAATTGGTTCTCTGTGGTGGCTCCGCTCCGCGAATCAAACTAGCACAAAGACCCCAGGTGAGCACCAGTGTAGCACAGTGGACGATTGGGCAAATCTTCTCACTCCCAGAAATGTGAATTTTGCTAATAAGATCGAATTATGTACAATATCACCCCCTGACATGGGACGATGTGATTTTTCGTGTCTATTTGCGATTATGGAATGAATTTGGGTTTCGTCAAACACGAAATTCGTGTTAGATGGGGCAATTTCTATTCTATGAAATAGGCTGATGGTACATGTACTTTTTATTAGATTAACTCAACTTTCGTTAATTCTGTCCCAAATCAAATGATTTTTCCAGCTGTACAAGGCATGTGACTTTTTATGTGAATGTCGCCTACGGGAAACACGTTTTATCTGTTTACCATTTGAATACAAAGTCCAATTGACATCAACATCGGGTGATGATTTCACAACAATGCTATAGGTAAGGCTGAGATTATTATTGAATGCCTTTAAGTGGTCATCTTTCAAATCGCAGACCCCAGGTATATTACTGGACACACCAATAACTGATAATACATGTATACTATTTTATTATTGCAGTATTCAACCTGTGTAGTTGTGATAAAACCACATGTTTAATCAAATATGAGGAGGGACCACGCCACGTTTTCTGATTAATTGAGCGTGATACTTTTTTTTATTCATGATTGACCTTCGAAACTACAGCCTACCTCAAAAAGCAATGTTGGCGATAATAATACGTCATCAGGGACATGAGTGACTGAGCACAAACATGACTGAAATACTCAGTTATAGCCTCCTACATGATAGGGTTTGTACAGGAACGTGAGTCTATAACTGGAAATTGGCAGCAGGGAAACCCTCAACTTTCATCCCTATGTATTTCATCTCGCCTTAAAGAAGGAGTATTGTGGGGGTAGGAATCATTGAATTAGAGTGGGGAAATACGTGGGGCTAGGGAAATAACCCAATTGGCATATAAACGTTAAAAAAGAACGTTAAAAAACGTTTATATTGGTTTCCCTATTGGTTAATTTGTTGAAAATTGGTTGAAAAAACGTTTACAAACGTTTTTTTGCCAAGTGGGAAATCATCAGAATAGCAGTTGCTAGGCAAACGTGTGCTATTAGAAACAAGTGAACTGCAGCATAAGACGCCTTGGTGACCATATTTGGTGGGAGAAGGTACCGTTGAAATACAGTTTGAGACGCCAGAAAAGTGTGTTACTAGGAAAATAAACCATATAAATCGCTATTGCTAGGCAACAATGTCTTAGAAACAAGTGAAAATGGCTGTTATCTCCCCCACTATATCCATTTATGATATTAACTAGATCTACCTCCGGATCTACAAATACTAACAGGCATATTGGACTGAACTTGTTCATCACCCTTTTCTTTCTATTTTTCATTCATGGGTTCTGAGAGATATATTATATCTCTCAGAGCCTTATATCATATACTAAGTTGATATCAACTTACCATTGAGTGAATACCGGGTTGGTCATGGCACCATTTGCAATCCAGGGAAAGCGGTTTCTTCTCTCGGCGCCATTCTACTGTAGCTTTTAATAGTTTCTCTGTCTCGTCAAGATCAAAGTTCCTGGCCTTTAGGTAGCGAGTGAGGCTGGAAGGAAGAACTCAAAATAGATGGTGAACTTGAAAGTTTATATTTCTTGTTGGAAACAGTGGAATATGAACGCCCCATAAGCTATACTAGGATCTCCGTTTCTCACACCCCGGTGAGATAACTCTACCCCGTATCTCACAGCCAGTAACTCCACCAAAAATGGCCATAAAACATGTAGAAAAAAACAACAAAAAACACCATCTTGTTATGGAATCTCAAAAGAGTGTTGAATGTTTCAGGCTAAGATAACATGAAATAAATACAAAGGTTCACTCGTAGTGGGTCTGACTGGGTTATCTCACGAGGCGAAGCTTGTGAACCTTTGTCTATTTAGAAAGCAGAAAAAAAAAGAAAATACAATTCATTCAGTTGATTTGAATACGCCTACTTTAAGCTTCAGGTGTACCATTCCTAATACATGTATGATATAGAAAATGTTGCCAACATGTGTTGAGCAGCGAAGTGAAAATAACATTGTCTTATGATAAAACAGTCATACTACTTACTTAGTGGTGTCAGTAAAGAACTCAGGTTCATCCTCAAGGGGCTGCACCCCATCCATACGCCGAAGTAAGGAGGCCTGTAGCTCACCCACGTCAACGGCCGCCATCTTGGATTTTGGACTCACTTACTTCAGAACATCTGCAGCCATGGAAATAGATACCCTTATTGATTATGATGACATATATCCTCTACATGGTTATATTCGATCTGGGTTCGACCACAATATTCCCCAGAAAATGGGGGCCCACAATCCTCAAACATGAGAGAGGGTATTCCCTAGAATCCCAACCGGACGAGACTGGTTTATATGTGGTGGGCCCTGTGCTCTGATTATCACATGTTGTTTAAATTGGTAAGCATTATTTACAATCATTGTATCACTGTGAGACATTGACCATAATTAATTTGATAAAACTTAGGCCTGTAGTTGTAGTGTAGGCCAACATGCTGTATGGTTTTTCTTGGGTAGTTTAACGTCCAAAATAACCCTTCTAGGTAAACCAGACTGCCACAAAGTTAGTTCAAGCTTTTCACTCATGGTTGACAAGTATTTGGAATGCTGTGAGATGAATGTATAGGTTAGAGACAAACCTGCTATTGGGACGCGTCCCCTAGGTTATATTTGAAGGATAGCACGTGTCCTTTTATTTTCCTGGTTCCATATAGTTCACAAATAAATGCCCAGGTCTGATGGTCGTAATGCCAATGTTCAGAGATCATGTCACATTAAAAAATCTGAACAATTACATGGCCTAGAAACGATAATGACGCTGTATATTGATCGAGTTCAATGAATAATGAAGTCTCTGGTATACCATCGAAAGGAATGGCCTCTGTATTGTTAATATTGGCTGCATATATCAGTATATTATACTCTCGTCCAGCATATCACTGCCCTTGACCCCAGGCCTTAACCCCAGGCCCAGGTTACAGCCATTGTGTATGTATTATTGATTTTTGCCATTTGCAAATCTAAGATTAAATCTTTACTTTCCGTCTGGATGTCAAGGAGTGATTATTGACCATAAAGTCCGGGGGTGGTGTGGATGCAGCATTATAACTTAATCTGCTCGAAGTTTTGGATTTCCCTTCATCCTCTTCATGCCCATGCCCGGGCACCCATGCCTTCTCATAATATGCTGGTTAGAACTAGTGGGTATTTTCGTGTTCCACCCTCCCCCCCCCCCCTATCACAGGGTGGATAAACATTCATTGCCCCCCGTCCCAAATCAATGAGTCCTGTTGCTAGAAAATAACCGAAACCTTAAGCCATGGTACTTTGTTTACCAGAGGCATATATAGGAGACGCTGGTATTTTGTATCTTCTTCCCCGAATAATCCTGAATCCACTCATAAGTGTGTGGATAAAATATTATGTGTGTGTGTTTGGGGAGGGGGTGCTGATGTGACCCGACACATCTGATATCTGTCATTATGTTTATCAGTAGAGCATATGCACTGCAGACGTGGAATGGAGTAGTCCGGCAGATAGAGAAATCAGATGATACATTAAGAAACCAATTGAACTAGACCATGTACCCCTTCAGAAGCAGCCATCGCCATATTGATAAGACTGTAATGGTAAATAATAATCATTGTTAGAGCCTATGGACCCGTGTGATAAGCCACACAACGCCTTCATATTATTAAAACGACAGTGTATCATACATTAGGATGATAAACATTAAGTCTTTATGGAAGGCATATGCCATGTCTCGGTCGGGGCCATCGGGTGCTCAAACTAATGCAATGTGTATTTTTGCTGTCATGATTGTATGACTACTCTCCTGGAGCTTAATTCAAAACATCCTGGGATCACGACCCCAGCGATCTTAGGAATAAATCAGCCTTATCCTATTAAGCGATCTTAAGAGTTGACTGGGTTCACATATCCTAGCCAGCACTAAGATCACATCGATCTTAGCCTCAGCCCTCCTACACTATTCCAAGAAGAACTGACTAGGCACAGGGGTAAGAGTCCCAAAATAAAGGAATAGCTGTGGAGTCACTCTTCTTCACAAGAGTGCTTATACCATGGGCTAACAAAAGAGCACAGGGTGCAGTTGACCCCCATACAGTATTCAAGAGTTATTCCCATGAATGTATGATTTATGCTTGCCTATTAGAAGCATTGTGCCCTCCCCCCAGGACAAAGAGAGAGAAGGGAAGAATTACCTTACAGTGCACTTAACGCATGAGTAGCCCTAAGAGCCCTCAAGGACACTCAGCAAACGTCCTCCCTCCCCTCTTTATGTATGCAGCAGGCTATTCACTCTTGCGATCAGGAGCGTTCCCTGTAAGTGCTCTTGTACTCAGGTGAAACCACTATGCATTTCTTTCACTAAGATCGCAGTGATCTTAGTGGTGGAAATGGAATAGTGAAGTGATCCCAGGACTACCTATTCTGGACAGGCCTGCAACCACTGCATTACATAGGGTAGACCAGCCAGGTCTTATGATATGTGCCTACACTAAGATCGCTGGGGTTGGGATCCCAGGATGTTTAGAATTAAGCTCCAGGTAAACAGCACACAAATGTTGCTTTAAAGTACCATGCTTTTATTAAAGGGTTAATTGCTAATCTATGAGGGATCGTGTATATTCACGTCCAACACTATAGCCTGCAACTGGGGCAGCTTAAGAGTCAACTGAGAAAACTGCTGACTGGCCAGAATCAACTGTTTTCCTCAAGGATTAAGGTTGATAAAAGACACACAGGTAAAAAAGTGAAACTTGTGCATAGCATGTTACTGCACTGTACAGGTCCATACACATTTGTGAGGTGTCGTGACATGGGTGGGGGTGAGCAAATAGGACTCCCAGGTGAGAATGAAGTCTTTATTGGGTACCCTATAGCCAGGTCCATGAACCTTTGCTAATGTATTTATGTGTGTATTTACATGTGAAAACTCCGATTGTACAACGATAAACTATTCGTCCTGCATTTCTTGAGTACAATGGACCCTGAACACTTAGAACGTACTCGCTGATCAACAGCTGTACCTACACATCTTCTTCTTTATAGTGCTCTCATCAATCATATTAACATGGAAATAAATAAGAACATGACTTTGGACCTTTCGTCACAGAAGAAGGATTATACGTCTTTGCTATCGTGAAGGAAGGATTCACCATCTTATCATCATGTGATCATTATTCATCTACAGGCTTATATACACCAGCCCCAGTCAGCTGAACTACACACCAACTGTAAAGTTAACAGACTTGCTCCGAAAAACGGTTTATTTTAAATCTTGGTTTAACTGACCAGCCCCACTACAAGTATTACCATACATTTTTTGCTTCTAACAACAATGTATTACGCTCGCCCTAAGTTCGTATCAGACCTATAAGGCGCACATGGAGTCATAATTATTATGGTCAGCATTAGCTGCTCTGTAGTGTTCATATAACTTCGCATATAAGACGCACCCTTCGCTTCGATCAGGAACTTCCCCCAAAAGGCGCAGCCAGACTAATCCTCAAGTACAAGTCGCACCTTTTACGCAGGGATTTACGGCAATAGATCTATCTAAAGCAGGTTTGATCGTGGAGCACCAAAATACACACGCTATACTAATCTCTCCTCAACAAGAATCAGTTTCCATAAATACCTCAACTGGATCTCACCCCACTGTATATTTTGTAATGCATTGCTTGTGAGTGTCGACAGGATGCTGGAGTATCCCAAGTACCATTGTACATCAAGCATCATGCGGCCCTTAATGGGCTACTACTTAAGGTCCACGTATCCTTAAGTTAAGGGCCTGGTCGGTCGTCTGTATCGAGCAGAAACCCACCTCGGTATCCCTAAAATTTGTATGATATAATAGTCCCAACATCCCCCTATATATGCAATTTAGAGATCGTTGAGATTCAGTATCATGATGGCGATGAGGTTAACCATTCCATGATTAAATACATGCACATGTATAAACCATAATCTGATTATTCTGTACTTGCGTCTATAAATAAAAATCCAGTTTTGATACAGAGTACTGGGCCTGTACCATATTATATACACACAGGCCTTTCCTCCTCTCCATACACACAATTATATCCCCACTGAAACCATCCAAATACAAATGGATGTGTAAATCAATAGATTTACACTGCTATCTCTAACCTACCTGCCTGTGTATACCACCATGCAGCATATATGTCCATGAGGTTACTGCCTTCATGAGGAGTCAGTGTAATGTATTAATGGTGTATACATGGGTGTCGTGTAAGTAACTGTACAGGTGGGTAAGGTGTAGAGGGTGAAGGTCCACCCCTCCCTCCACCATACACTACACACCTTGGTACAGTGGTCAAGATGTTGATAGTGAACGTGGAGTGTGTGTACACAACCTATAGGGGAATAACAGGTCGACTGTACACCAGCTACTTAGAGAATTCCCAATTAGTATTTTATTAGGCCTAAGGCCTATATTACTTTCTCTTGGCAATATCAGTGCACCGCTGGATGCAGGATACCCCCGATGATACCCTAATGCATAAGATAAGTCAACAAGTACATTGCCGTGTTTGCATCATGCCATCAATAAGACACATACTATTTTAACAAACCAGAAGTCACAAATCTGTTATTGCTCTCTGGTGGTATGCATTAGATAAGTTGAAATCGATTGGATCGCTGGGGACCAGTAATGAGGGTTCCTTGGGAGCAAGATGGTGGCTTACATAGACGAACCCATTTTACACCCATAGCGTGCTACCAGTGTGTACATATGTTGCAGTGAGATGGTCGCAGTGAGATGTGGGTCCCGACATTAACCCTAGCCTAACCATGACCTACTGTGCAGGGCCATATTTATACGTCGGGTAAATTATCAAATCAATAATTAACCGTTTGAGGACGGCACAATGCTCCGAAACTAAGTTTATATAATTCATTAGTCTTCATGATGCAACAATGCAATGCCGGTTAGTAACTCGCCACAGTAGTGATGATGTATGAATGCAGCACTGGTGAGTTACCCACCATGACTGCATTCATGCATTATGAAAACAAAAGGACACAGTGCGTTAACGCATTATGCCATCGTTAAAGGTTTAGACACGTGCCACCTGTCGGCACCCACGGGTAGGCATGTCCTGGGGTCTATTTCATAGGTTCCTGTGTCTTGAGCAACAACTGTTCTGAAATAGGCCCCTGGTGACGATCTAAATGTCAGTGGATAGACAAAAGAAACCCCAAATTTTACGTATTATATCAAGAATACGGTTCATTTTTATGCATCTATAAAAGGTATGGATATTCACCGCTCATTCCTGAATTATTTTCTAGTGATTTTTTTTCTTTCAAAACAATGCCTCGATTTTGTAATAAAATAAGAACCGCTGTACAGGTTCAATTACCTTCGCCAATTACAATGAAAATTGAACACTCTTTGTAAAATACAATGTATAAAGCGCAACAGATCTATCACTCTCAGGGGGGGGGGGGACTCAATGTAAAATCGACGGAATTACCGTAGACTTACTCTGGTTATTTTTTCCGTAGAAGATGTTCCCCTAACTCCAGGCTCTTGAAGAAGGGAACACATAGTTGAGACAATGGCCTGTAACATCCTCTCGCTCACCCTTTGGTTCTTTATGTTAATATAGGTGATGTATTCATTGAAGTTATGGCATGTACTCCTTAATTTGTTTTCACATGACGTGTTCATGGCTGTAATCCTCAATTTGTTTGCACATGACGTGTTCATGGCATTGCCACCATGACAATGTGATATGTGCATCAAAACATGCGGACAATATCGATACCCGCATCCTGCTATATGTATAAACGCATTGTTCTGTATATGGCCTACCAGCCAGCGTGAACTATATTGACCAGATTGTACCAAGGCCAAAAAAAATTCATGTTTTTCCAGTTACATGACTTAATTACCTAGGGTCGGTAGGTCGGATATTTTTTTTTGATTTGTATAGAAATGTGTGGGCATATATATCTGATTCTTTGAAATCTCGGAAAGAACATCAAAACATGAGAAATGCGAAAAGAAATATGTAAAAGATATACTTAACAAAGATATTAACTGTACATCCATAGAATGTATCCATGAAAGATTGATGAAAATTCTTAAAAATTCTCACAAATTTAAGAAAATTCTCTAAAATTAAAAAAAAAGAAAGAAAAAGGTTTAGGGTCGGCCCTGTTTTGCTAGGGTCGGTCGGGTAAGTGGAAACAAACTTTTTTTTTATTTGGCCCAAGCAATATTACTGGTAATGAAAATGCCGATAGATTCTTTAAGTTGACCGCAGATTCTGCATGGATACAGTCCGGATACCGATGACTAACTAACTTTCAAGGTGGCACACTGGGAACACAAAATTGATATTTGTCTCAAATATGAAGCAAATGGAGATTAGTAATACCTCTGTAAATTCAATGGCCATACGAGATATCAGATAAAGTAAGGAATCAGTAGAAAATATTTTAAAATATTTTTATTCGAAAACATGCTGCCATCATCATCTGACACTTATCACATGAAACTTGTAATACGGACGTTTGTGTAAAATTAGTTTATAATAGCATGCACTCTTGTGTGAAACATATATTATTTACAATTCTTTAAAACGGAATGCTGATATGGTACATATTCAAAAGAGCTATCTACTACTTGGCAAGATCTGGGAATTATGCATGAGGAATGTTCTGGCTACCCTTTAAGGGAGGCATGATGCATCAATCACGTTTATAAATTCATCAAAATGATGCTCGAATTTGCCACATCATGAAGGCTGAGATATAAAGCGCATTAATAAAGATTGGTATATACATAAGTTCAAGGACTGATTGATAGGTGGCACCACCTGACTGCCAGTCTGCGACAGGTCCCATCTTTCTAACCTGGCTTACTGGGTAGTAGCGCAGATTCTGTAAGTGTAGGGAAAGGAACAGAGGTGGATCGTCAGTCTACCATCTTCCTTGAGGTACATGTCAACTTCTATACTATATGAGTGAGTCATTATAAGGTGAAAGCCTTTGTCACAGTAGGTTTCCTTTAAGGTCATCAAACTGTTTTGATAGTCCCCTTAGTTTGTTCTCTAGCTCTCGTTTGTGGGCGTCGTTCTCTTGCAGCAAAGCTCTCATCTCATCCTCTACCTCTAGAACCTGAAGTTAAACAACGGTACAAAACGAGATTAATTAGTAAGTTTGGCACTTAATATAACTGATGATATATCCTAGGTATTTGCAATGCAGAAAAAAAGAAGACGTGAAAGAACACTTCTTTTATTAAGACATCCTCTCATGTGGCCATTCAGCATCGCCCTTTGTAATTTTAAAAGATTCAATCTCTTGGAATAAAATGCCGGCAAGTATTTTTCAGATAACCTCTTAGAATAAATCGGAGAGATGAATTACCTCGCAAAAATTTTTCTCATAGTGAAATCTCTTGTATTTTTAACTCTTTTGCATCTTCATTTCATGATTAGCTGATGGCAAAGGCATTGGGACAGTTTTTTTTTTAAATTCATTACTCAAGGGAGGCTATCAAAATCAAGTTCCACTCTAGTACAAGAAGAATGAAAAAAATGAATAAATAATTGTGTGTAGCTGACCCTCCTGTTGGCAGCATCTAGCTCCTCCTGTCCATCCTGCTGTAGCCGTGAGAGCGCCTCCCGGTGTGCGAACTCCTTCACCTCCAACTGCTGTCTGAAGGCCACGTCCATGGCCTGCAGCTTCTCCACAGCCTCCCTGCACAACCAGATAAAGGGTATCTTTATTGATAATCTATCCCACACTGGATTGCTGCACCATGGCAACCCAACATATTCCTCATGGGTTGTTATGATGAAGCAATGTAATGCTAGCGAGCTACTCACCAGCACTGCATAGCAACACCATGGAAAAGGAATATTTACAATGTACACATATTCATACTCTCATAGAGGGTTAATGGCCATATGATATTGGTAAGTAACTCGCCAGCACTGCATTCCTGCATCAATTACTCTGACCATTTGAGGATAATTAGACCCTACAGGGTCAGTAATACAGTATGATGCACAAATTATACCTAGCGAATTAATCACTGCATATATAACTGAGGAGCTACATGCTGGCCGTAGAGGAAATAACTGTAGGTGTCTTTTCCTGAGAATGTGATGAAATTCAATACAGAAACATCTACAAAAAACAGGAATTCTTGGTAAACCAGGGAAAGTGGCGTCTCTGAAATCAAAGCACTATCTGGCTATTAAAGGGTAACAGTTGAGGATACCCACCTAGCGGCGTCTACAGCCTTGTCACGTGATTCTGTTAGTTTCCTCTCCTTGTTGTCCCATGTTGTCTTCATGTGTGTTACACGTTGTTCTAGATCTCCTATCACTCCCGACTTCTGCTTCCACTGGGTATTCAGAGAACTGCAAATATAGACACAGAATATATAATGCATTATGATTAAATGCATCAGGGATCTGACCAGCTGGATCAGACACTTAATGCTAAGCAGAAATTGCGATCCCTGCTTCTGTCCACAGGACATTCTTAATATACTATTTACAAGAGGAGGAATCAACATTTTGAAAAGGTAGGGTATTCAATATTTCATGGTACTAATGGTAGGTTGAGAATTTTATTACCTGAGTGGACAGACAGAGCAAGAAGATAGGCTGGTTGCAGTGACTTGAAAATATTTCAGCTCTACAAGCAGACACGCTTCTCTTTTTTGCATCATGATATCATGATTTAACAGACAACCTAAGATACATGTATACATGTCTGATCCTACCTATAGTCCTTGTTGACCTTTTCCAATTTGTCCCTGAGCTCAGACACCTCCAACTTAAGCTCCTCCTTCCGGTCGCGCTGCCTATCCAGCTTCTCCTAAAAGACAAGTGAACAATTAAATCACAAGTTTAATTTTAAAGCTGGGATCTGAAATATATAGATTTTCAAAATCCTGCATATCTATTATCAGCCTACTTGTTAAAGTATCCTGCCAAAATCTCAATCTATTCAGTGCATTCAAACCATGTCAAATTCAAGCATATATGTGTGTAGAAATAAAATGTTTCCAGCATTTTATTCATGTCAACGAGCAGTCTTGATTGTACCAGCAAAGTGGCTCCATCTGAAGCCATAAAGCAGAGTACTCTATAATGGTGGTGAATTCAATTTGGATGCCTGGCAGCAGAGCAGACACCAATCAGTGCTGCCTCATGAGGCTGTGACCAGAACGAATTAAACAAGTGGTTTCCCTTCCCACCAAAGAGGATAGACCAGCTGAAACTAAAGTCCAATGATGTGCACATAATGAGCCATATCGTGCCATAATAAGTGGCACCCTATGACTTGGGAAGGGGTATATAATCTTCTGAAATACATATCAGACAACACTATATCAGCTTTTATACCAGCTTTAATGAGGTACTATATTTTGTCGTATTTTTGTACTGCCGGTTGATTTTAAGAGATACAACGGCATTAGCTGCTCATAAATAGTGGACTTTTGAACTACCAGCTGTTCCTGATCACCTGTATGCCTGCATTAGCTATAGATAGTGGCATGTTGAATTGTAAGCTGTTCCTCACATGTGAGTCTGCATTAGCTCTAAATAGTGGCCTGTTGAACTGCCAGCAGTTCCTCACTGGCAGTTCCTCACCTGTAAGTCTGCATGAGCTGTAAATAGTGGCCTGTTGAACTGTAAGCTATTCCCCACCTGTATGTCTGCGTTGGCAGCCTGTTCTGCTGCTAGTTGTTCCTCCAGGTCTCTCTGTGCACGTACCGCCTCCTCTCGGGCTGCCTTCACACTATCATCACGCTCCAGCACACCCTATTAGAAACATATTGTGTGAACGGTTAATGCTTTCAGGGCAGCATAGTGAAATAATTCATGAAGGCACAAATGAATCTTGCTCACAGGGTTGGTTACATCCCTAATTAGTATATCAAATGAACATGAAGCATTGAAAAATCATACAATTTAAAAAGGGTTAAAATGTGTGTCTAGTCACATCAAATATGAATCACATCTTTGGATCGACCTCCCGTAAATCCTGGTCATAAGCCGGATTTTTTTTTTTATTTTGGGCCCAAACCGGCTTCTAAATTTTTCCCAAAGTCCCCCCCCGGCTTATGACCTTTTTTTTTTTTACTATAGAATAAAGAGAAAATGGTAAAAATTTGACCCAAAAACCGGCTTTTATTTTTTTCCTGAACTCACCCCCCGGCTTGTGACCGGGGCCGGCTTGTGACCGGGGATTTACGGTAGGTAACTTCCCTTTTAACAGACTCTGATAGAATCCAGTGCACAAAATGCAGCTCTCAACCCTATGTTCTGTATTTTCTTTGCTGTTCATCTCACAGGTGGGATTTCTTTATAGATCAAAACCATCTATGCACAGCATACTGGTACTCTTTACCAGTTTTCTTTTTCATGAATGCTAACTACATACAGGACTCACCTCTTTCAGCTTGCGGATTGTCTCTGTTTGGTCTTCTATCATCTTGGTTTTTATCTTCACAGAGTCAGCTTCACGCTGTAAAGAAAAGACGGTGTGAAGGAATGTATTTTATATGCAAAAGATTTCAAGTTGTCTATTCTACAAAGAGATATTCACAGCTTTTGAACTCTTCCTGCATTATAGGGCAATTTAGTGCGTTTAACACTATTAAACACAAGATATGTGAAAACAGCCCTGGTGAGAAACTTTCCAGGACTGCATTTATGCACCATGCCGATTTTATGGGTTTGAGGCACTGTTCAATAGGTTGGCAGGACGAAAGTGACAGGACGCACCAATGCTGGCTACTCACAAGAACTACAGTAGTGTACAAATTTGCAAGTTAGCATGATATCCTGTGGATGATATATGTTGCTCTGACAGGGTTAAATGAAAGGGTGCACAACGTATCTAAGCATTTAAATCCTGGAGATTCAGACCCCTAGGAAGTTCAAAACATGCCCTTTTTAACCAGTTCCTAATCTACTGTAAAAAACTTCACAGTTCTTCATGACACAGGCGAGCAACAATAGAAAATGAACCTCACTTATTCCTTAAATATAATGCAGCAATGTAAATTGCTGATAACTCGAAAAGTGAAAAGCTTTTTTTTTGTTTGGATGAGTGGAGTAATTGATCCTGTACTGTTGAGCTATGAATGTGAATATGAAATAAAACACAAAGTCATTGTTTTGACTTAAGTCATTCATTGGAGTCTTTTTCTTTATTTGCTCAACAGAGCAGGAGATAAATATTGCAATCAATAAATTGGAATGTGGGATTGGGCTGCAGGCACCACTGGAGTAAGCCAGGGGAGAGGGGGTTCTGATCTAAGACAGCCACTACTTGCCTGTGATTGGCTCCCATGAGTTGTGCACTCATCCTGTTGCATCACACTATTTGCATAACTCCCGCCAAAACTGCACTATTCGCACCACATTGCCAAAAAAGGCGGGAAAGTTGATACATGGATCAACATCATATACCTTCACCATTTGAGGCAAAAAGTGTCTTATGGCTGCCAACCAACTGACTCTGTAGAACATAGACAATTACTCAAAATTTACAATAGTTGGTACTGAAACACCTTTTCCTGCAAGACCCCTACATCTCCTCCTTTAATGGCACTACAAATTCATTAAGTAATTCTGCCTCTTATATATAAAATTTCCATTTTTTAAAAAAAACTTATTCGCACCACCAAAATGACTGAAAATGAGGGCACCCTAGTCGTCTCCTATAGCTCTTTTCGTGTTAATAATATATTTCCAAAAATGAGCGTGTATGTATGCAGTGGGAAATTTCAATTCATATATTACAGACAGAGCACATACCTCCAGTTGGCGTTTCAGTGACGTGACTTCTAGTCCCAGGGTCTCAATCTTAGCCTCCATCCTGCCTCTGTCCTGGGCCAAGGATGATCCTAAGACAGCAAGAGAATTAGAGAGTGATGAAATTTTTCAAATACAACTATGCCAAACTGGCAAAACGGCCTACTTGTTCAGCCAATCATGTAGTTAAAAAGGCTGAATGGATCACATGCATTCCTAAGGTAAGTTTAATCTGAACAATATGCACACAGACATGTGGTCAGGTACCTTGTTGTGCTAGCTCCTCTCCCCACAGCTTCCTCTCCGCCTTCAGTCCCTCTATAACCGAATCCTGTGCTTGTACCTGAGCTGTCAGTCGAGATTTTTCCTACAAGAAAAGCCATTGTAATTCTATGACTTTAAACCCTTATTGTATTTGTCATGATACACAACAGCAGCGAGTAACTCACCAGCATTGTATTGGCACATCATGGCGATACTTTGGGGAATTATTAAACAGGACACTTGTAATTAAGGGATTGATCATTTTTTAACAACAGGGGACGTGCTATTTTAACCTTTAGGAACGTACAGGTTTTCCCACTGAAAACAGGTGAAATTATTTTGACCCCCCCCCCCATCAGAGGGGTTGAAAAAATTCTGACCCTTCCCCTGGTCAAGGGGTCGAAAAAATTCTGATCCCCCGTCAAACTCACGAGCCCACCTTGTTGTTAAAAAAAAAAAAAGATCACTCCCTACTTGCGTTAATGCATAATGCCTTAATGCAACGTGAAGGCGAAGCATCTGGAAATTATCTCAAGGGACTCCAACAGGTAGCTTTACTATAATGATGATTCCAAACAAAACTTTAGAACAGAAACTCACCTGTTTCAGCAGTTCCATGTTCAGCATCCTTTTCCTGGCCTCCTCCACGTGAGCCTCCAGTACTGTGATCCTGTCCTTTGTAGAAAATATAAAGGACATATTAAGTAATGTCCTTTGGATATTGCCCTTAACTCACACAAACAAGAACGTGGGTAGGAAATCTAATCTGTTAAGTTTATATTGATTTTGTATCAAAGCAGCGTTTGTGGTTTCTGTTAGGGAAAACTGATATAAAGCGCTGGTGGGTGTTTCACCGGTGCTACGTTAGTGCATTATTCTTATTATTTTATAGGGGCATGTGGGATGGGGATGACACATGAATACAGCTCTCAGAAGTTACTCATCAGGGGTGAATTCTTCCCATGCCCATTAAATCACTGACCACGTCACCATGCTAAACTGATTCTGATACGGTTAAAAGAGGATGGAATAGAATACATAGTTTACAGTATGTGTACTTACTTTGAAGTCAGATATCTGTTCATGTTTACTACGAGCTAATTCTGTGATGCGGCCTTTCTGCTCCTTCACCAACTGGAATCAGTTTTTTTTTTTATTTCTGTGTCTACGAGAATTATCTGTTAAGGGCCACACAATAATTTGAATTTTCATAATACACGCACGTATCACAACGACCCAAATACACCACGGGCAAATTACTCCCAGTGGGGCATTTTAGCAATAAGCCAAAATGAACAAGAACCATTGAGGCTTTACGCCATCAGTAAAAAACATAATGCACTATATCTCTAAGAATATTTTAACTCTACACGTTTGACGTTAGTAGGGGACAGTGCAGCAAGGCTGGACCTGACATTTGGGCAAAATTGAGTTTTCTTCTGCTTAACACCTATTGAAACTTATCTACATTCTATGAAAATATTGAAGCTCTGTGTGTATGATATATGTGTCTACAGCCCCCAAATACAATAGGGTTGTGTCAAGTGTGCTATACTCATTGTAACACTTCATTTGCCTCTCCTGCAAAACTTTAAATATGTAG
Source organism: Acholoe squamosa (assembly GCA_949317995.1). NCBI lineage: Eukaryota > Metazoa > Annelida > Polychaeta > Phyllodocida > Polynoidae > Acholoe > Acholoe squamosa. The sequence continues at coordinate 49,005,989 of OX439038.1, forward strand.
ATACAACCTTGTTGCACTGAGACGACGGCAGGTACTTACAGCAGTGAGCTCTGCCACCATGGACGAAGCCTTCTCCTCCTTCTTGGTGGTGACCCCTAGTGTCTGTTTGTGGTACGACGACTCCTCACTGAGGCGCTCAAACGCCTCCTGGAGCTGAACACGGGGAAAAAACGAGTAGTTGGTGAACAGCTCACGGCGTTATGGAGTCATGGGCGGGGTCATGGGTGCCAAACTGTACCATAATGCATGCCCTTGTCATGATGCACCAATGCAGTCACTGCATTTTTACATCATGCCGACCCCGAGGAGTGAATCAACCCTGACATGGAAACCTCATCGATTGGATAGAATTCATGGTACTTTGTTTCTGTTTGTAACCCCCCCCCCCTCAAAAAAAAAGAAAAAAGAAAGAAGACAAAAAAAAAACCCTGATAATTTTCAACTATATGTACCCAACTTACAATTATCATTCTCAGATTATCTGAAACATTCAGATTATCATCAGAAGGGGGAGATATTGTGGGTTTATTTGTGTGTGGGAGGGGGAGGTAGGTCCGCTCCCCTTTGCCCTGGGTTCACCACTGAGATTTAATAGTTTCTATTCGAAGCAGCACTTAATTGAGTAAAGTTCAACACAATATTACCCCTGACAGTCTAAAACGACAGCAACTTTAGAGTTGACAACCTTACGCAGCCTTATTCAGCTTCCAATTACTAAGGCCGTCACCCTTAGACATTGACGCTGGGAGATTTGTAAGCTGGGCGGAATTGAGGATGTCAGATACTTTATTAGGCTGGCGTGCGCCAACAAATAACACCCAATCTCATCAGTTGTATAGAACTCACCTCTTTAAAGCGGCTTGACTCTATTTGTAATGCCATTCTGAACTCATCCTCCAGCTCCGAATACTGACGGGTTAATTCTTCTACTCTATGAAAAGAAAAATGATCATTAATAATCCAGGAATAAGAAACAATTTGATAGGGCCCAGCATAGGAATTACAGTAAAATTCCGTTATAACAAAGTGCTTGGGACAAGCAAAAAAATTCGTTATGAACGAATTTCGTTGTAACCAAATCATCCAATTATAAGTGCATTAGGGGTCATCTAAGACCCTTGAGAACCCCCTTCTACCACAAACAACTTGATTGAGGGGGATGCAGAAGCCCTATCACACCCCTTACATCCCCCCTCACCCCTCCTACCACTAGTAGCTCAGTAGAGGTGGACACAGAAGCCCTATCACACCCCTTACATCCCCCCTCACCCCTCCTACCACTACTAGCTCAGTAGAGGTGGACACAGAAGCCCTATCACACCCCTTCCCCCCTCCCTTACCCCTTCTACCACCATGTGAGAGATGAATGGCAACACCTCCCCCTGCCTCCCCCTTCCAACCATCAAAGGTCTGTCTATACAGCCCCCCCCCTCCCTGCCCAGAATGGGCAATGTGTGAGGGATTAAAGACAACACCTTCTCCTACCTCCCCACACACTTACTATCATCAAAGGTGGGGGGGGGGGGAAAGAAAATGTGTTCTCCTGATGGACATACTTTCAATTTTCTACTCATTATATCTTTGAAGTGCCAAAAAAGTTCGTTGTAAACGATTTTAGTTCATGTTAAATTCATTGTAAAGGACTACTTTTACTATAGAAATGTATGGGACTGATTTGGGACAATGAGATTTGTTTGTTGTAAACGAAAATTCGTTGTAACAGGAATCGCTGTAAAGGAATTTTACTGTATCAGATATTATCGATGCTGTGTGCGTACTAAGAAAAATAAAATGCTTTACTTGATTTGTTGCTGTTTGATTTCCTCATCGTGCCGTTTCTCTACTTTGGCAACCTCTCTCTGTAATACGTCTTGTAACTCCTTACTGCCCAGTTGGTAACGTCCTTCCAACTCCTTCCTGTGAATAAATTCATTGAGGTATTTCCAGAAAAGTTAGCGTGTTGAAGCTAATTTAGACGAGGCTGTTGGAGCATAAGACCCTTCCCCTTCAGTTAAGACTTTAATGCTTAAAATCATAAACTTTAGAAGCCATATAGTGGAGCACATTGTAATGAAATGAATGCAACACTAGGGAGTTATTTTATTGAGCTAGCTGTATTCTATTCTTAACGGCCACCTCTCCTATGTCCCTCATGTTGTCCTTAAATGGTAAACTCACCTGTGTTCCTGTTCTCTATCTGCTAGCAGACTCTGTAGCTGTTGTACCTGACCCTTCAGGTTTTTAGCTTGATTCCTTATAAGATCCAACTCTCTGCCTGCTGCCGCCGCCCGCAGCTGTGCCTCCTGGGCCTTCTTACTCTGAAGCGAAAAAAAAACGAAGTTGGTCTAAGGATCACCCTCTCCATATTTTCGGAAATACATTTTTTTCTTTGAAAAAATGCCTCGTCTACGGGAATCGCTCGCCTCATTTTTTGCACGGTTTCTATTTGTGCTGTTTGGCAAAAACTCTTTAAAAATTAAAAATTTGCTCGCGCCTCACATTTCCATCATGGCAAAAATTCTTTAAAAAAAAAATTGCTTGCTCCCACCAATTTTTCCAATCGAAAATTCGTATTGCAACTTATTTCTTTGCTGCGGCCTAATGTAAATTAGGCTTTGCAGAAAAAAGATATGGTAGTCAACCAGGTTTTAAAATATTTCCTCATAGCATGGAATTTAACAAGTTGACCCGATAGTCAGTATCAAACTCAAATGCCAGGGATAGCTGAATTACCTTTGGGCCAACCTGACATTAACCTCACAGTTCAGCTATGCATATCTGCCACAGCGATACCTACTAATCTTAATCTGTGGGGAGGGAATTGCATCATTGTGAGATTCTCTTTCTGTGATTGATATGTTAGCCAGACAGAGAAATTGAAATTTTTTTCAAATGAACAAACGATAACTTTATGACAGGGATCTATTCACATTAGGTCTGAACACAACAATCTTTATCAAGTTAGAAATAACTTCTATCCATATTGATATCATTATTATGTTTTTCTCTTATCATTTCTTTACTAGATGATCATTCATTTTCTCGATTTCTTTTGATAATCAAGTTTTTGAGTTTTTTTTTTGAGGGAGAGTTGGGTTATCAGAGGCTGACAGCCTGTCAGTGGAATGTCCCTGAAGTAAAGAGCAATGTGATTATCTCTGATCGTGTATTTTCATTCGCCTTTTATTGGATTAGGCTCCTTCTGAGTTACGCCGGGGCAAAGCACAATCAGCAGCTAATGATAGGTAAAGAAATGCATAACAATGTTTATAGTCTTACCCCTATACTCTATCTACATAATCTTATTTTCCTGCATAAGGTATTACCACTTTGTCTATATATTCTATATGCTGCAGGTGCCTGTTGTCCACATCATTCCTTAATCATCTCTCCCTCCCCTTTCTTACCTGGTCTGCATGTTGTTTGTGGTATTTCCCCTCTATCCCTATTTCCACATAGCTTTTCTGTGTCATTTTCTTTCTCTTCCTTCTTGTACACAGGCCATGTACCTGTGATTTGATATATTTCTCGCCTCCCTCTATTTCTGGGTACCTCATGTACGTGTTGTTTGATATTTTTACACTCTATCCCTCTTTCTATAGAACTTAAATATATGTTGTTTGAGATATTCTCAATTTACCCCATATTTCTACATATCTCGAGTGTGTTCTTTGATGGCATGTATTCTCTATATACCTACTTCTACATAGGCGTAGCTCAAATGAGAGTTATTTGAGATATTCCGCTTTCTACATACATTGTGTGTGTTTTGTTTGAGGCATTCCCTTCATTCATCTATGTCTACACATCTTATGTGAGCTTTGAGATATACATGTGCCCCTTTTTAATACCCTTCCTTTTACCATAGTCTATGCTACTTATATATCTGCTTTTACATACCTCGTGTGCATGTTGTTTTAGATATTCTCGCTCGGCGCGGGTGGCGCTGTCCTCTGCTGCAGATAGTGCTGCCCTCTGTGCAGCCTCACTCTGACGAGACGCAACCAGACTAGCTTTTGTCTCCTCTAGCTCATTCTGAAGACAGAATCACAGAAAAACAATATGTGAAATTAAGGAGGGATTGAAGAATATAAAACTTGCACAGTGTAGTGCTATTTTATATAGGTGTACGCAGTTGCTTCACGGAGAGTTTGCCAGACTGAGGGAGATCAAAAAGGAAAATATATTTCATACCTAAATTGATATGACAGAACTATTCATAGATAGATTGCCAGACAGAGTATAGGAAAAGAAAATACTGGAGGCTCTGCTGTATAATGACAATGTGATACTATCTCTCGGCAGATGATATGCTTAAGGAAAGACATTCCCTTTTATATGCAGCCATCTATAATCATTTTCTGAAGCAAGGTTCTGAAGGCGCCTATAATGAACATAATCTAAAACATTGGCTGGAAAGCACTTGGAGTGCTACAGACACCTACTAAAAAGTTAAACACCATAAAACTCAACCACAAAAGTATGTTTTCCAGGGACATCTGGTGTAGTCTGTTGTGCCTAATGGGAGACACAGGTGGCTGTTTGGTGTCGAATCAACTCCAAACAGGTAAAACACGTGTCTACACTTCAGGTAAGCCACACCAGACACTACAAGACTGAATTAAGCCAGCCCCAGACTCCTAATACAGTCACTACAATGTACTTGCGACATCACAGGGCTGCACTTTTGTCCCCCCCCCCCATGTCCAGGGCCCAAATCACGCCCCCCCTTTCTGAAAATCCTGGATCCGCCCCTGAGCAGTGGGATAAAATGTTAAAATATCCTTAATATCATGCTGTGGTCCATAGATAGAGGGCTCAGCTTGTAGGAATAACTAAACAGATACAGGTGTTTACCGTGTCTCAGACTTAATGGGAATCTATATACCCTACTTGTGATGACCAATAAATCGAGATACATCTACTCATCACTCATTACGCACACGGACACAACATAGTCTATACATGTTACCATCTTTACTGCTTAATTGTACAGAAACAAAAAAAAATCATTCAAGGCACAGTTAATCAGAAATTGGCATAGGTATATATATGCGTTTTATTTCGGATAGTGCCTTTGGACTTCAGCCAAAGGGAGCTCATCCCACAACGAATGGGACAACCATGTCTACCTCACTCCAGTATATATATATATATATATATATATATATATATATATATATATATATATATATATATATATATATATATATATGAGATACCCAAACGAGTGAAGTAGGGATGATTGATTGGCATGTTATGAGGCGTGTGCAGATAGAAGAGGTAGAATTCCTAGGGTTCTACCCACCCGCCCCATATGCAATGAAACTAGTGCCCCTGTTTATTAACCAGGAGAAATCATCAACTGGCCAGAATAAATGGTCGTTTAGTGCAATCATGTTGTAACTGCATCTGGTTTCAACAGGTTAAAATGTATCTGTGTATCACGCAGATGCAGTTACAACCGTATTGCACTAACCCAACAAAATGATCTTCAATGATAGCTGTTTCAGAATCCACATGGGATAGGTCTAAGGACAAGGTTTCTACGATACGAGTCTATCGTAATGTTTTTTTTTCTTATACTATGTCTAGAAATACGGACTGAATTAATCTATACATAAGTGCATGCATGATTAAACCAGCTTCCCATGCATGCCATGTTGCATGTATTATACATAGTTCCCAATAAATCTATAGAGCTGCACAGTTCTCCACAACACTACCAATTACATCTTCAAAGATCACACTCAGTGATTTAATCCTTTGTGAACATTTTCAAGATGCGCGTATGTGGCCTTATCGAATATATTTCCCCATGGCTGCGCCCATGTCTCATATCGATCCTACTGACCCATGTGTGATACAAAAATGTAGTTCCAGGGTCGCATTCATACATCATGCAGACTAATTCCCTTAAAATGACAAATGACCATGGTATGTGAGACATTACACCGTCCATAAAGGGTTAAGAGTCCAGCCAGGCAAAGTACTACAGAACAATATGCAAGATTACATTGGGCCCCAAAGCAGCACAGAGAGACTATGGGATGCAACTCTCGTTTAATCACATTTGTTCAAAATAAAACCAACAAAAAACAACAACAGCATCATGCATAAACTCATCACCAGCAATATTTCCAAAAAGGTCCATAGTAACAGAATGATACTGACACCCACCTGTCAGTGAATGTGTGTATAGATGGGTTATGAGATGCGCAATCTGGTAAGAATAAGTAAATATTATAGATTTACTTAACACCGAACTCAATGACATCTTAATTGGTGGATCACAATGCCTGCCCCCTCCCAAATTTGGGACAAGAATTGATGAACCGCACACGGAAATTCAAAGCATTGTCCAAAAAGAGTTGCCACTTGCTGGCCAGTAGAAATCAAGAAACTTAAATCTTCGGACACGTTTTCCCGGGAAATAAATCAATGAAGTATAGGGATATAGATAAAAGAAAAAAAGAAGCCAGGACTTCCTGGTAAAGCAGGATAATTTGCATCTTTGGTCCATTTTTTTTAAAAAGATCTGAACATTAGCACCCCATTTTTACAGCACGTTGTCCATGAGGATGCTGGGTCTCTGAGCAGCTCAGTCCGGGAGTAGAGCAGCTCCTGTGGTGCTCTTATTGTCAGCACCCTGCTGATTGGACAATGTGCACTGGTTAATGGGCAAACCCCATTGTAATTTGGGGGTTAACTCTTTGAAAGCTGTATTTTGCAGTGTGTCCTTTTGTCATTATGGGTGCATTAATGCAACTCTTGCAGGAAAATATTTGGTGCTGCATTTTTGCATCATACTGACCCTATGTTTTTGATATACCCCTTAAGGATCCGCATAATGCATCAAGGCAGTGCAAGAAGTCAGTGGCGGATTTAGAGGGGGGCTTTTCCCCTGTACTTAAGAGTTTACCTAACTTTTTTTACGCTAGAATTTAGCCAGAATGAGGGGCTAAATGAGGGGCGCCCCACCTTTTCAAAATCCTGGATCAGACCCTGTTTAAGAGTTCCTTGGTTTCACTGCGCTCTTGAGACATTAAAGAATCATGCCCCCCTCCCCTGAAAGGGCTAATGTGGTTGGGGCCACACACCTTCAGCCCTGCAGGAGTACTATGGTTGATTCGTAAATCAGGCCCCCAAGGGTAGACTCCCAGAGGGGCAGGGCTTTGAAGGTCATAGATGTCATAGCTGATGACCTTTGGGAACCTAAGGAGATTGGAGCTGCGCCAGGCCATTCAACTTTTAGGAGCACTTACAACATCAAAACCAATGTTTAGGTCACAAATCATAGAAAGTGTGCATATGGGGCCTTACATGTCATTCGCCCAGACATGTGCCCAGAAAAAGAATTCTTATAAGTATGCTTCTTTTACAATAGCAAGGACACATCTGACATAAATGATAATGTGATTTTCTTAATCTACATGTCAAAATAGTCTGGACCTGAGATTTTCATGGAGGTATGAAGATTGTTTCTGCAGGAAATTAAGCCCTCAACATGGCTTGTAACTCAAATGTCATTCTCCCAGACACAATTTCGTCCAGACAATTTTGGTCATTTTGGGCACATTGTACCCCCCTGGAGCCCAAAATATGCATATGGGACCATCAAAACCCATATGTAACATGAAGATCTCATCCAACCTGACACTTTGAGCCAAAGAAATAGAGGGGGAAACTAAAATTTGAAGAGTAGGGGCTGGAATACCTCCAAATTCGTTATATGCAAACCTTCTATGATTTTCGAACTTTAACTCTTAGTTACACGTGATTACTAAATCTATTTATTTTTAGGCCCTAGACTCATCTTTGGCCTTCATAGAGTGCAAAATGATTCAAAGTGTATGTGTTTGTGATGCATCAAATGGAAGCCCTGGTGAGTAACTCGCCAGTGCTCCATTGTAATAATGTAACCTCTAAGGACTGCATTTATGCAATTCAAAGAATAAATATCGCAGTGCAAGAAAATAAATGAGACCCTTAAAGAAATAACATTCAGTGGATACATGTGCATACAAATAGTCGCAATCAGAAAGGAGAGTGGGAAGGCATAATCCATAATATAGAGCCTGAAAATTAGCAGATGCGTCGTTTCTTTCATAAGTCGGATACATTTCCAATTAGCCTGAAACTGATACAAAAAGAGGTGCTTTCATTCTAAGCATATTGGAAAGCGGGTAAAATGGACACTTTTAATAGCAAAAATTTACAGCAAAAGTGTGCATTAATTGAAGCAAACACATTAAATTAAAGAGGCACAAAGACTCGAAAAATGACTGTTGTCAAATGAGGAGAAGGCAATAGGTCTATTGAACTTTTCACACTGTGATATTGCTGTAGCATCACAAAGCACAGTGGGTTCCACACCGTATTGAGATTCTCTTTACAGATCTGTGACGACAACTAATCCCATAAGGGCTACATATTGCCTATTAAAAGTAATTACTTTCTTTGTCGCAATGACGCACTCATGCAATGAGAGCAATATAAATCTGGGAGAGGAATATTCTTCCAATGTTCATGAGAAAGGATTCCTTCATTTTGTTGAATCTCAAAACAAAACACATAAATGAGCATGTACTTCTCTAAAGCATACCACTGAATTTGACGAAACATTTAATAACACATATTCGTTTGTTGACAGGGCCCACCTGGATGTCAGGGACTCTAAACCATGATTAAGGGACGAATTAATGCAGTTGACACCTAAAGTGCATTAGAACTGTATAACCACACTGCTATGATGTGTTTGGTTATCCAGACGTTATTTCCTTTATGAGCGTCAATACACCTTAACCACTATAGTATGAAGTTCCTCCACGTAGAACTTAAGAGGTCATTGGTTGGGGCTACACTGCAAAAATGGTGTTTAGATCCTAAACACAATTCTAAACATATTCTTGCAACGTTTTTGTAATCACATTAGTTTCCTAAACATGTTTAGCCAAACAATGTGCTTAGCTCAGGTATTTAGAAATGTAGGTGTTTAGTTTTAAAATTTGTGTTTAGATTCCTATGAAATTTTGTGTTTAGATATTTATGAATTTTTGTGTTTAGATGTCTATGTAATTTGTTAGGGTTAGGATTTGCAGACATGTATGCATTGAAAAAATAAAGGAATGTCTTTTGTTTGCTTTCTCATTTACTGGGGGACATCAGCAGGTATTTTATCTACATGTCAAAGGCTCCAAAGATGTCAGCCACAGCTGCACGTATACACATGTATGTACACACTATGATAGACTTCAGAAAGTACAGCAGCTTGGCAGCAAGGACATTGCTTTACCCATTCCAAAATAAAAATAAATAGGTGTAAGTCATGTAGCATATTGACTATTTTTTGGCAATGATGCTGGTGTAAGGAGAATCTAGTCAATTTTCTATTGCTCTTCCTATTCTCATGACATTCAGTAAAAAGAAACAACAATAAACATGGGATTTGGGGACATTTGTCACAACAATTGATTATAATTGTGTACAGATAGTCCATTCAAAGGTAGTGCTGCTACCTGGTGTGGGTTTGACATCCAAGCATCTAAATATATTGATGTTTAAATCTAAACACCTATTATTCAGCTGTTTAGACTCTAAACATCTAAACATGTTTAGCAAAAATGTTTATGTAGTTAGAATAAAAGTGTTTATTTCCTAAATGAGTAATTGATGAGACACCTAACTCACCTATTTGTTTAGATTTTAAACATGTTTAGACCTAAACATGTTTAAAATCTAAACACCATTTTTGCAGTGTATGGGGAGGACTAGATAGACACAGTTTAACTACATCGCCTCGCTTCTGAGTGCTTGTAGGCGACCAAGTGAGTGGCAGTTAGATTAAACCTTCTAGGACCTCATGTTGCTTAAATACACATTTGAACGAATGTAGACATGGCAGGAAACTCACAATGTTTGCATTCAGTAATGATCCCAACACTCACTCGGCAAGATGCAGGATTACAGTGTCAGTGGGTTGCCTCCTAGCATTGGTACATCATGAAGCCAATGTACATGAAGCCTTAAGTCATTGCACTGTATCTAAATGGTTAAAAAGGAGAAGAATTACCTTGAGTTGGTCTATCTCCTGGGACACCCGGGCCCGGATCTCGCGTTCATTTGTCAGCGCCTGTTTAAGCCGACTGGTGGCCTCCACGGCAGTCTCCTGGATACCCTCACTGTCCTTGGCTGGAATTACAACAAATGATGCTATATTATTGTACATCAATTGAATATTAAACCTAACAATGTGTAGTTTAATATGAATTATTCCTAAGAGTTATGGAATTAAGCCATAGGGGTAGCTATGGTATATAGCAGGACCTTGCTTGCAGGTTGTCATGTATAGGTCATAGCCGTTTTTGAGTTTAATTATCCTGTGAAATAGGGCGGGTAGAGAGTTGACCCCGGCCCTGCGCTGGGCCCTTGCTGGAGTTTCCCGGGTTGGTAGGCTTCCCTTTGTCTTTATGTGTGACAAAGACTTTCTTGAAGGTGTCATGTAGCTTACTGCGTGTGGTGACTTCCTCTTTTAGGTTGTCACCCAGTAGGTATTGGAAGCCTTGGTTATTGTTGTCTCTGGCCAGGTGTAAGGTGGGGCCTGCTACTGTGTTCTTAAGGAGTGATCTCATATTATTGAGTCTCCAGGAGGTATTGGTGATCAGGGTTAGGGAGTCAGATATTTTCACTGCCATTCTTTTTCGGGTCCGTTTTTTTGCATCCAGACTGTTCAGTGCTGATATCAGCGGTCTGGCTGCAAATTGGAGGGCCCATTGCATGGACTTATAGGGTGCATCCCTGTTCACAGTCTGCTGCTTATATTTGAGGTCCTTAGCTTCCAGCTCATCAAGGAGCTCTTGGTTTATTCTTGTCTTGTGGAGGCTGTCCAGGTTGTCTGGTCTGGGGTATTTCTCACAAAGCCTTGCTGTGTCCGTCTTCCCCAGGGGCACCTTGTATATGTCGCTGATCAGTGTTTTTACAGGACCTGTAGTCTTGTCCATGGGCTCCTCTTTAGGGATCCTTATTGCTGTTAGTGGTGAGTCCAGCACTTCTCCCTCCTCCAGCTCCCCTCTGCAAATGTCCTGAGTGGGCGAGGCTGGTCTCTTGGCTGGGGCGTCGGATTCGGCTCTGTGTGCCCCCCGGAGGTGGTTGAGTGCCTCCAGGTGGTGTGGCGCTGGCCCTGGTGTTGTGTGCTGTGGAGGCGGGTTTTGGGGAGGTAGGGTCCTTCTGTGTGTGGCAGTGTGTTCCGTGTCCACTCTGTATCTGGGGTGCAGGTAGTATTCCATGTCTGCCTCAGGTGATACAGAGTGTAGTGGCCTCTTTGGCCCTCCATCCTATAGGTTGCTGTAGTGTGGGGCCTGATAGCCATTTTGTCTGTAGTCGAAGGTGATGTCCCTGTAACCCTGGAGTGGCATCCTTGGGTAGTGGTCCCCAAATATAGGTCGTCTCACCTGGTAGCCTACCCTGTCTTTAGGGTCATCTGGCGCCGGTGAGCCGGGTGGGTACCTAGTGTACCCCGCTCTGGTGTGGTGAGGTTGGTGCTGTGTGAGGTGTAGGTACCTGGGCCTCTTCCATTGTACTCCAGTGTTTTCTGCTGCTGCTCCCACCTCGGCAGGTCTTTTGGTGGAGTATCAGGTCGCACTTCCTGTGGCCATCTCACCAGTGGCCCACGCTGGAAGTCTATGGGGCCCTGCAGTGGCTGCAGTAGGGGCTTCTCCCTGCTGTACTCCCTGGGGATTTGTATGTGATCCTCCACCTGACCTGACCTGTCGGCGTTAGGTTGCTTAATTTCTATCCCATCCTCAGATATGGAGTCAAATTGTTGTGTTGGGATGTTATCATGGGCAGATGTAAAGCTGGATTGGGTCGTACATGCCCTGTTTACAGCTATAATGTCCTCCAGGACGCTCTGAGTGAGTGAGTAATAGATGTTTAACGCCATTTCGACAGCTAAGGTCATATTCATGGTGAGAACGACATTACACAATTTCACAGGGGAATGTGTCAGTGCCCGCACATATGTGCACCACACACATCCCGAGGGGATAGGAAAGAGAGGAGAAATAGACCCTTTTAAGTGGGCTAGGGAAGCCCGCCAGGACGCTCTGACTGGACGCTGTTGCTTGGGTATGAACCCCTATCCAGCAGCAAGGAAGTGGCTAAAACACACCAGCAAAAACAACGTCAGCGTCACCCACTCCACAATACACCAATGTGTAGATTTCCTAACAGAGATCTCCAACAGTGGGGTGGGACACTCATCAGTAGCCACCACCAAGTCCCTGATGTCTTGCTTCATCTACATAGAAGGCAGACCATTAATGGAACATGCACTGACCCAAAAACTCGTAAAAGGGGCAAAAGTCCTAAATCCACCACAGGAACCTTACGAATACATATGAGACCCAGCGCCAGTATTACACAAACTGGAACAGTGGGGCAAGATAGAGGAGGTAGATCTGGATAAGCTAACAAGGAGAACACTTCTACTCTTCATGTAGTAGGGTTATATAGGACTCCGTATGGAGGCCTAGTGGAGCCGCCATTTTGAATTTTGCTGGTTGACGTAAAACTGTTCACACATACCGTGATGGGTAACTTGTCCCTGGTTAACACCCACTTCCAGGGACATGCTGGTCCCATCTTATCAGTTCTTATCATTATGTGTTGCTGGAACCAGCTGCAGACCAGCTAATGGCCAATAGGGCTAGTCCCCAGAGTCCCCCCCCCCCTCGACCCCGGGGCCGGGTCCCTACTGGCCTGAGGCCATGTAGGTTCCGTTCAGGTCGCCTTGTATGGCCGGCCTCCTGCAAGCTTTGTGCCGTGGAGGGGGAAGGAGCCTAGCTCCTACCTCCACGGCGGCCGCTGTAAGAATGACAACCTGCAAGCGAGGTCCTGCTATATACCAAAGCTACCCCTGGCTTAAATGCCACTCTGTGAAATAATCAGGGAAGGTGATGTGGGATTAGGATCGGTACTATATATTAAGTATGAAGCTAAGTGATTTAGGGGGTATGAATGGTTCTATATATCTTTGTACATCAACCAGAGAAGGTGATGGGAAGAGATTAGGAATGGTAACATTTCAATAACCATCATTCAAGTAAGGTGATTTTGGCGGTACAAATCTGCTATATCTTTGTAGATCAATCAGCCATGGAGGAATGTTGGGCAGGGGAAGTGAGGGTTCTTGGGTAAGTAGAAGCGATGCCATGCCCTTCTAAACTAATCAGGGAAAATGATTGGGGGTGGGGTGGGTTTGGTTCAGAAGTGGTGGTATATTCCTGTTTATTACACGATTTCTTGGATTTTGGGTGCTTTTTCTGGATATCCCCATGCTGATACCTGTCGATATTGCACACCATGATGCATGCATCATGACTTTTGTAAGGTGTGCCTGATATCCGTGGATATCAGCACACCTTACATGTCATATGTCACATGTTATCACATGTTAAAACCCACGAAATAGTCCAGGCCAGGGTAGGGATCGAACCTGCAGTCTCACATCCCAAATCCAACTCCCTATGCACTGCGCCACAGGGACTGACGAGAGGTGGTTGGCTAGAACTAAACCAAACAAAGGAATCCTAGCCGGGCGCCGAGGCGTGTGTACCGATCGTGTATACATAACCAAAGGACGCGTTCAAATCAATCCAAGCCGACACGGCCGCTGAAGGAGGAGACGAGGTGGTCTAGCGGTTAGCACGTCGCGCTCAGCCGTGAGAGGTACATGGATCGCGTCCCGGCCCAGACGCGTCTTTTTTCGCCGTGTGCGCTGTCGCTGTCCGCTGCCGGGCGAAGAGGTGTATTTAGTACACAAACATAACAGCGAGAAGCTTTTTTCGCCATGTGCCCTGCCGCTGTCCGCTGCCGGGCGAGGAGGTGTATGTACCGATCGTGTACACACAATGGCTGGCTTCGAGTCCCGGGGAAGGATTTTTGTTTTCAACTTGTTTTTATTGATATTCTATTGATTATTTATTGATTTTTTATTGATCAATCGTGTACTAAAGACAGTAAGGAATGGGCTATCGGGCACCTCGTTACGATATCCTACGATACACTGAACTCGGTGCCCGATAGCCCATTCATTACTCTCTTAATATTCTATTAGGACATACTCATGAAAGCAGAAATACATGTATAGTGTATAAAAGAAGGACTAATACAATGAGTACACACCCTTAGCTTGTAGTTCCTTTATGTGGTCTACCAACTTTTTTGTAGCCTGCTCCGACTTCCACCGTCTTTCCCTCTCAGCCTCAAGTTCCCGCATCAGCTCCTGAAAAAAGAGTATCTGTTGTAAAAAGATGACCATACATTACACATCTCGTGCGGTTGGGTTTTACATTATGTAGGACATGCTGAGAATCAACAAAGAGACATTGGGGGCTGGGGAATCATTTGAATAGAAAAAAAAGAATTATAGCTATCCGCTTTCTCTCCTTTCACATTAAGTGAAAACAAATCAATCAAGTCTCCACTGAAGTGAAGGTGTTCCCCGTATTACCATACTTCACAATACAGTAAGCAAACTTCTGACATTTCTCTGTCCCTTCATTTTATAGTAATGGTCAGTTTTTTTTTTCTGAAAAGGGTGCATTTTTTGTCTACCCTCATGAGGGATCTGAACTGTTTTGGTCCTCGCAAATCCACCAACCCCACTGTTGTTAAATGTTATACATGTATTGTCATGGGAAGCTATTCATCGAGGATAGCTTTTGTGGGGAACTAGAGATTTCCTTACCTACGCCGACTCCAAATGAATAATCTGAGGGACAATGAAAATGCATCAAATAATGTAACCTAGAGATTATATATTTGCGGGGTGTATTATAGCGGAAAGAGGGGGGGGGGGTTGTCATTTTCTTTAATTACAAGATGTTAATACACGTCGTTGTAAAATGATTTTTTTAATTTATAATGAATTATCTCATTAACTCTCTATAGTTATGTACATGCTTTGAGCCCCTAGCTCAAGAATGGCGTCGTCCCTCAATATACTTGGCATTCTATTTGTTACATAAACAGATCGGCAAATACCTTATTCAAATATTTTATATGTTAATTGATTACGTGGTAAACCATTCCCATAGAGAGCATTCGTGTTATACACCAAGATCGCTCACACCTCTCATACATGCATATGCTTCTACTGACCATCTAGCTTCTAGGCAGATCAAATCATCTGAGATATAGTTATCGGTTGTAAGACGCGTGTGTTATATGATCACAACAAAATATTTGTAATTCTTTCCCTAAATAAAGCTTCAAAAACTCTAGTTCCTATTCTTTCGTATTGGTGTTGTATTGACAGATGACCCACCAGGCATACTATATGGTTGTCCGACGGTCACACATAAATAGCTTGAAAGTGTACAGAGTTAAGTATAGTACAAAACAACTTCTGTACCTATCCTAACCCCCCCCCCCTCACCCCCACGTAACTGCTCTAAACCAAACCTGACTTGAACCCCAAAAATCCCCTAAATCACTACTGTGAGTCCGATCTAACCCCCCATTCTGCCTATTGGCACAATGCCGACACCGCAGCTCCGTTTATGTGCAACAATCACTCAGGCTTAGGCATAAAGCAGTCAGGATGAAATGGCTATTGGTTTATGATATCCAGTTAGCGTGAAATATGCAATATAGCTAATGGAATCAAACAGCCCGCCCAGGGTATTAGGTACAGATGGCATCAGGGTGAGCAAGTGCTCACTGTCAACATATAGTGATACCATCATATCAAAGCAAAACGCTGCTTTCTATTGAGATTAAAAACAAATGAAATTATATGTCTTGAAATCTATTTATAAACTAAGGACGTCAAACTTTAAGACGCAGCACTCTTGAGATAAATTGCACAATGCTGCATAGTGCTTGGTGCAATGTGCCCATCGGTCGCCACGATGTATGAAAACAGCACTTGGGCACATATGCATGTAGTGCTGGCGAGTCAGCTTAATTTGTTGTACAGGTGTGTTTGTCCCAAGTCTCCCTTATGGACGAATATGATAGATGTAAGAAAAAAATAGCAATTGACAGCACTTCAGTAATGACCACTTTCACTGACGTGAAAGGGCGCGATTTTGCACCGGTATAATACCCAGTGGTGTCGTGTTGGGGTATTGTATGAATTCTTTAGGGATCAAGAGGCATAGTGCTTTTAAACACGATGCCAGTTATATAGGGAGGAAACAGGAACAACGCCAGATTCACAAATCGACAACACAATGAGTTATGTTGGGGGGGGGGTTGGATGGCTCCTTTATGTGGCTTATGTATCCACACAGGTGCAATGAGTGTATTCATTTTCACAAAGTTTCACAAAGGAAGAAAGTGAAATATGAACAAGAAGTATAAACCTAGTATTTATGGTGTACTATTTAGTGACAGACAGTATACACCACTTCTTTACATAAGAAAATAAAGGCCACAGGTGACAGTTAATGATATGTTTTATGTGTCCCTTATTAAAACCCTTTGAGTCCAACATGGCACCTTCATGCATTGTGACTATTGGACATAATGATGGATGAATGGCAGTATGGCGAGTAACTCGCCAGTGGATATGGCTCCAGCGACTCGCAGGGGCGTAGGAAAGGGGGGGAGGCAGGTCCCCCCAATCCCAGAGGAGGTGGGGCCTGGATATGTCTGGGCCCCCCAAAAATTTGCCAAGACCCATGATAAGATGCAAAAATTTCCCCCAGATCCTGGCAATATGGTAGGAGAATAGGGGAAAAAATGGTAGTCTGGGCTTCAAATCACAGGAAAAATCACCAAAGACTTCGTTTGTACACATACCTTATATGCGCATGGATATGTGTCAGCATATTCTAGCTGATGAATTATGATGGGTGCAATGGGGTCCCCCCCCACCAATCAAGATTTGGTTCCTACGCCTCTGAAAGAGTAACTTGCCAAGTGATATACCCATGCATCATGCTGATCCCAAGACATGGTATGAGTTTTTACAATACACCAATACAGTACTTTTGAGTCACTCACTGGCTCTAATGTATTATGCAATGCTAAACATATAAATCCCTTAAGAAGGCATGCTGTCTTAAAGGGCTAAAAGAAACAGCTTGTTTGCTATCACAAAACCAGATGCCTTTATTGTCCACGACTCTCTCTCATTCATGTGTACTCTATTCTAAGCAGACGAAGTCCCCTGCCAATTCCTATTTATCAAAAGAGATTTCTGAGGTGGCAGGGTCAATCGACTTAGAACATAGCGCAGTGACTTCTGCTCCATCTATGTAAAACCTTTAAATATGACAACATACTGCAGTAAACCCTTTCCTATGATATTAGAAGGAAAGAACCCCTTATCAGGTTTGGCTTTTTCAATGGAGCCCATTGCCCATTACTTGAAAATTACAACCTTTCTTTGGTCACAAAGGCTTTTGATTGTGGTCAGGACTCTTATTAACCATAATGGGGGAAACCCGAAAGCCAGTCGAATTAGCTTTTTTAGTCCACAGATCTGAGTGCCAACCTTTTAACGGCAGTATTGCACTCAAATTTCAAGGTCTCATCAGAATGCATACATTATTAATACAGTTCAGCCAGTGCACCATGCTGATTAATGGTTTATAAATTAGGTATGGTATTGAGAGGGAACGCGCACTGAGGGGGTCACTTTCCATGTGCCGTGACAAAGTGACATGAAATGACTGTAAATGTGAACCTTATGTTGTGCACTCTGAAACTCTCCCGTGCAATTAAAGGAATATTATTTGAACCCTGATCTCATGGTGAGGGTAGCTAGGGTTCAGCTGGGTGGGAGTCAGCAAACCCTTAATATGAATCTGGGTAAAGGGCAAAGTCAGTAATTGAAAAAAAGGAATTTCCTAATTGTGTTTTATTACTGCTAATCATTCTCCTGCACTCAGATAGGATGTTAAAATGATGAATGGAAATTACAACTTGTATGCTCATATTGACGAGGTCAAAATTTTCCTGCCAAGAAGGGATTTGTGTTTCCTTTCACAAGTTCATGTCCCCAAAACTGACCTGTAAAGGAGCCAACACATATTTTACCCACATCATGATAACCTATGGATATAATGTATTTACAAAGTAGAGCTTAGATGTAAACACATCTGGACTAGCTTGGCAAGAAGGAAGGTTTGTTTTCACAAGTTCATGTCCCTAAACTTGTCCAGCAGCCAACACATATTGCTACCATAATTCTTGCTAATATCCTCTCAATTCCTAGGCTGATTGTTTACAAACTGACATATATAGTTGCCTACCTATGATGCACTGGGTGGTGACCCGCTGGTGATTGGCAGTCTATTGATCTGTATATGGGATGAGGCTGGTACCAGTGGAGATATGGGTCTCCTTGGTAACAAGTCATCCATCACGGCTGACAGCTAAGGTGTTAACCATCCAATAATAGGCGGCACCCTGGTCTCATAAACCACACCCTTAACCCTTAACACCGCCTGTCTGGATACAAAGAAGCCAGATGACTCGACTAAAATTATATCGATATGATAAACCGTAACAAATTAAGGATGTCAATGTACTTTGCGATTTTAAGTTTGTTGTTTGTAAACTTTTTATAATCAGGGATTGTAAGTGAGGGAGTGTGAGAAATTTTGAAGACACACATAAATCTGGAATTCACTTTAGAATACTACAGAATAACCCTGTACAACATATTAAAGAATATAACTAACGTCCAGTGATCTTTAAAACTTTGCACACTTTAAAACTACAGCTCCTGCCATCACAGGGACATTGATCCAACACCACTACAGACTACAGAGGCAAAAGTTAAAGGGTTCTATAGTTCTTACATAATCAACAAGCTCTTTAGCTATTATCCCGATGAATCAAGGTGTTGCTGTCAATTTACTGTCAGGACTCGTTTCATGTAATTATCTGCCCATTGGGTATTGATGAAGAAGTCAGAATGTATTAAGATACCACTCTCTCCAAATTCTGTATATGGGTAGACTAACCTAAAGACGACCGTTCCTGTGCAGGTTTTCAACAAGGGAAATGTAGTAGCTAATATCTTTGAGTCCTTAGGGCTTCCCAAGGTACTAAGTGAAAGACAATTATTTGGGCTTTTGGACCAATTACCTTTCTCAAATCCATGTGTTATCTTTTGTTTTTCTAAGACCATCTCAGTTAATCTATTTTCACCTTGAGATGACCACCTTGCACCTTGAGCTGACCACTTGATAACTACTCTCTTAATGGGGCTATATTCATTAAACTATCATTTAAGTGTCTTCTATAGATATGCAGTAAAATGGCGTAATCAAAACTATTGCATCATAAGAAAATGCATGTTTTTATAGTGACTCAATTAGAATGGAAATTGGAGGCAACTTTATGGCCATGGATATTGTAAATCTCATCAAAATAGAAGTGGTATTTCCAACCCTGCATTATAGAGGCTTTGTTTTTAATGTACTTTAATAGACCTTCAATATGGACTATAATAATCCATTCCTTAACTTTATCATCACACTATCCCAAACTATTCTGGCCATGAATCTTGTGATGCAATCCATAATCAATGGTTTCTATTCAATTAATTGCACAAATAGATGTATAAGGAGTGGTTGACTCAAGGTGAAATGGTGGTCATCTCAAAGTGAAATTGGTATGTTCTAGGAAATAAGTCCTATACAAAAAGTATTTAACATTTCTGCATTTTTCCTTATGCTATTATTTAACAAAGATGTTTATCTATGCCTAGAGTCAATATGTTGTATATGTGAGCACTTGTCATCTTCAAATTATTGTACCAAAGTTCTGTTGAAATGGCCATCTGGTCATGGTAAAAAACATTCAAACATGGGAACTTTAGTTCATATATTCCAGGACATCATTCTATGGGGTACTATAACACCTCTATTTCAATAATATTACGGTTTAAGACCAATGCACTACACAGTCAGTGGTCAGTCGGGAGAAGTTTTGAGAGGATCAGGGATAAGAGATAAGATAAGGGTCCAATTGAGGCCTCCTACTTTTGACCCCTGGTTTACTAATCTCTCTATTTTTCATAAAGGAGTTATTTCTTTTACTCAATTGGCTGTATTTTTGACATATCCTAAGGTTTAAAAATTCCTGATTATTTTCGATTTTTCTGTTCATTTTCGATCTAATCTTTAAATGATTTTGTGATTTTGAGAAATTTCTCTTATTTTCTATGACCCATATGTTTAGAGCCCCACTGCCCATGCCCACATCACCTCTCCCGGCTGGGGAGGTTTCAGAAACGACTGACGACTGACTGTACATGTGAAAGTGAGAAAAAACAAGCTGACAGGTGGTCGACTCTAGGTATGTGGTCGTCTTTAGGTTAATCTACCTTAATGCATTCTAGTTTTAGCTTTGTTGATGGTTGGGTAGTCATTGCCCTTTCCAAAGATCGATATTCGATATATCTCTTATGACTACTGATTGGGTAGAGTAATTGTGAGCCAGTCCATAGATTGGATCCTTTGATTAATTTTCTTGGCAGCACAGTGGCAAATAGATTATTGGCATATCTCTTCATTATCTGCTCTATATATTCATCCTCGACAGATGATTCATAATTGTAAGATTGTCTCACGTATAGATATGACATGCATTCCTGATCAGGCATTTACTTTTGAATGCCACTTATCCTAAACAGCAGTGAAGGCATCCATGGATGACTAGATCTATGATGTGAATGATCGAATCTATGTGTGACAAGCCTAATTGTCCAAGAAACCTTCTAGTGAGGCTCAGCCAGCAACGGTCAGACTTCTATTGGTAGATTTGTTTTATCTAAATCTTTGAATAGGCGTCGGTTGATGAGGGGAAGATTTCTAATGGAATATTTACCTGCTATAATGAGCCATTTTTTTTTATAAAGGGCTGGTACGATGTCTCTTAGAGCGTCTCTCTATAAGAGCGTCTCTCATTGTCTGGGCTTGGCCCTTCTCACTGGGTTAATAAGTTGGTCTGCATGGCAAACCAAAGGCAATGTGATTAAATTTTATAGCTAATAAAACTCCCCAGCTTAAGAATAAGTCGATGAATAAGTATAACTTTTGGCACCGTGTGGCGCCTAGATGTAGAGATCTTTGATACTCTTTCTGGATCTGTGATGATAAGAAGACCTATGCTGTGGTCCTTAAAAGTGAGCTATACGAGGCTTCATGCAATAAATACTGAATACGCACCGTGGCCCCATAGATTCTCTCCGTACTAGCATGTAGGTCCTGCTCCAAAATACCATTTTCATATACTACTCCGCATTTCCCCGTGGCTAATACAAAAGGTTCTACACTACTTCTGCACCGCTACTGCTATGAACCACTCTTTTGATATACTACTAACAACCTGACACAAAACTAGTCAATAAATATATTTGCTGTTTGTTCTCTCCATATGTCATTAATGTAGTGAGTGAGTGAGTAATAGATGTTTAACGCCATTTCGACAACTAAGGTCATATTCATGGCGAGAACAACACTACACAATTTCACAGAGGAATGTGTCGATGCCCGCGCATATGTCCACCACACACACATCCTGAGGGGATAGGAAAGATGAGATATATACTATAGACCCTTTTAAGTGGGCTAGGGAAGCCCCATTAATGTAGTAAAAGCAGCATTAGCAGTATATGAATCATAGCCTTGAAATGACCCAGTGCATTTATTTGTGTGGCCTTTAAAAGGTAATGCACTTTACAGAATCACTCAAGTCTTCAGGACCAGAGTATGGACCAATCATTTGAAATGGGTTTACATTTGATAGAAAGTAAGGAATATGCATGTTGTGACAGTGTCATATTCCTAATGGGGAACCCTTTATTTCCCAGCTAAATTAAGGCATTTCAAGCGGTCTCATGGTTTTCATGCCACAGTGACCATATTATAATGTACTGGGGGGGGGGGCTTAGGAAATGAAATCTTGATTATGTAGAAGGATCTAAACTTAACCCTATTGAGCAGGGAATGAACTTAGAGAAGTTTATAGAAGGAATATTGATCGACACATATACACATGCTATGGCAGAGTCATATTCCTGACAGAGAACTCTGTACCTCCCGGCCAATGGAAGTATTGCATGTGCCTGGGTTATGGGTTCAGGGTAGACTGGGCGCCGTCGGTCTCGCACGTCCAGAGCAACAGACAGGCGGCCCAGCCAAGGTTCAGGGTATATGAACATATCATATTTATTATGTTTAGATGGTGAATTTTGGCTATTTGATACTATAGAATAGTACTCAGACTACAATTTTCAAGCAACAGCTATAGAGCTTATAATTCCTTCTTAAGTTGGGGTTGTGGCTTTTACGAGAGAATTTACTGTTAAGTTATAAACCTCAAGTCCCAGGTGCGCCCTACAGCTGTCCTTTCACCTCAGGATGTGTCTACTATGCGGGGTGCGCCCTATAAACATGTGGTATTAAGGTAGTATTGTTATTTTTTTTTCTTCTTCATTGCAAAATATTTCAAATACATACTCATAAACCTAAATAAAGCTTTTGTGAAGTTTGGGATAACTTAAGAGGAATTGGTATATAGCCAAGATGTAAACATATAGTCCAGAATCATATTCATGGCTACAGGAATAGGTGACAAAGCATCATTGGGATCGCGTATTTTGGAAGCATCTCCTAGTAAACAGGAAGCTATGACCTGAAACCTATGACCGTCACCCGATATTTATACAATATATTTGAGTATATTTTCTTTAACTGTTTAAAACCAGAGCCCCTTGCCTATGGGTATATCACTTTGTGCGGGATTTTTAGAGGGAGCCAGCTGTAAAAAGAAAGGGGGAGAGAGAGCGAGAACGAGCCAAGTAAGGTGATGATGTCAAAATCAGTGAAAATTTTATTTTAAGGCCTCTCATAGTTCCTCACCTTAGATTATGAACCCAAAGTCCTACTCCCCAAAAACAAACTTGGATTTGACCAATGTCAGCATGAGGAAACGCTCTCCTGATTTTACTGTCATTTCTATCTCTGTGAGCACCCACCATTCCCTTTTAATGGATAATGTCAGTGGGCTGAAATCCATATTAAAAATCGAAAAATTGTATTTCTAGATAATTTCTCTGATATGTTTTTTTTAGTAAAGTCTTTGAAGAGTAATGATGAAAGCCTAATAGATTGTTTTGCCTCTGGACCAAGTAGCAAAGAAAAGTTCGAAACTTAGATGAAATGGTAACCTTCTGGACCATTCTATCAAAGATAACAAAGTTTCAACCACAGTTCCCTTGTTAATGAAACATCTAAACTAGGTTCTCAGCAAAGGTAAATATGGCACCATTTTCAGATATATTCCAAAGTAATGGAATATATGTAAAACTGATATCACATTCACGGGCCCTGGGGTTTCTTTAGTACAAATAAAGTAATTAACTGTTCCTAGCTGTCTAACATCAGGCTCCCCACAGTCCATGGAAATCACATCCACTGTCTCAATATTCTTCAAGCAAAATGAATTACCTGTTTCAACTACAGACCACAGGAGAGGCTCCATATCAGATTTTATATAAGAGAGTACCATGTGCGATGATTTATAAGATTAAAAAAAGTGAATGGTGGCCTGATAGGGGAGGGACTATATTCATTGGATTTGAAGTCAGGCATGCCATAACGACACAACTAACCCATGATTTGATTGTAATTTTCTTTTTGCACTTGGAATAAATCTTTATATTTTGTATTCATCTTAATTAACTTGCAATGTGACTATTGTTGTACATAAGTTCCTAAACCTAAATACCGAAGTTATTCGGAAATAGGGAAATAAATTGGGAGGAAAATTTATAAACTTGGTCAAACAGAATCATATTTCTTGCCGTCACATCTGATCCCCTTATTAATGGGAATATTGCATGTTACTGGTTGGGGGAGGAGAGGAATTGAGTTTGCTTATGTCATGCATGGCATGGGTGGGGCTGTGTTGCATGGACACATCTCCTCCTATATAACCATATGCTTGAGCAACAAGCATTGCTGGCATAAAGATAAGGACATTACCTTTTTGAAGAAGCCAAGAGGCAAACACTTTACTCCAAAACAAACTTCTGATTTTCTCAATCCTAATTAATCCACCCAAAAGGAACTACTCCATCACTTTTATTACGTCACCATTATTTCCGAAATCCCCCAACCTTTTTTCGCGCCCAACGCTCTTGGCACCAAATCCACTTTACTTTACAGACACCAAGTGATGACCATACCTTTATTAGAAATCAAAAATGTCAAAATTGTCCCCTGCAGTGCAATAATCGAGTGGGAAAACTTTAATGAAAAAACTCCCAAAACACACACAAAAAAAAACCAATGGATTTTCTCCAATACTCTGATAAAAGCTTGCAGTATGAATTGCGAATATCAAAGAAACTATTAAATTTATTTGCCAGGACTGAGCTTGGGAACGTTTGGCTTTAAATAAGAATTTTACTTTAAAGGATCATTTTCTTATTTGTCGTTTTAAGTGAGATTATGAATCCTTTCTTAGTACCGTAATACCTCTCGTATAAGGTGCATCCTGCGTTTAAGGCGCACCCTTGGTTTAAAGGGAAATCTATAGGGTGGACCTTGAACTTGATTTTGAACACTATATTAGAGTTTTATAATACAAAATTGATAAAATATCCTCGCCTTTGAGGCAACCCCTCACCCCCAGTTTTTGTTGATGCTATAAGGCGTAATAGGGGTTCATTCCCGCGTATAAGGCGCATACATAGGGTATAATGGCAATATTTGGGCAATAAGTGAATTTAATACCAACCGCAACAGTGGTCAAATATAATTTCACAATGAATCTCTTGACCCCCTATCTGGCAAAAAAAGGAAAGAAATTGACCGTGGAATTCTACCTGACATTAGTACGTTTTAAAGGTGTGCTTGGGTAATATTGACCTCTGACCATATCTACTAGATCTGAGATTTCGTGGTAGGCCTTCTTTGCCCCAGAAGGCATTTTTCTCATATCGCGCGCCTCCATGAGTAGGAATTCTCTATATTGATTTTGGAGGTTTGCTCTAGCAAAGGATGTCAGGCACATTGCATTGGAAATAACATCTGTGGGGTTGCGCCACTGTCGCTGGAGGGCAGAGAGCATGACAGCACACGGAGGGTAGACTGGGGCCCTGGTTGTGGCACATGTGCACACATACGCCAGGTAATCGCTTTCACCTCTGATAAGTTATCTATAATAGAAATGGCATCTTCAGCCTGCTGATGGCTTCTAGCTACCTAATGGTTTGTTATCTCCTTCCCCATTGTCATGTATTAGGTATACCTAACAGGTTTGGTACCAAACAAAAGTACCGTTAGCAGGCTTGGCCCTCTAATGGTATCAAGAGCAAGTCAAGTAATAGAAATTATCACTAGGGATTACTGTGTATTGTGCTGGACATTACAATACAGATATATCGACTAAATTTTGTCCAAAGATCTTGTGACGATAATTGACTACCATGGATAAAATGCTTAATATGGGTTATTTTCACGAATATTTTGCCATGCAATCTTTTAAAACATAGTAGAAAAGACACTCATCTATTCAAACACCCAGTTTGGTGAAAAACATTGTTTTACCCTTTAGACCTCATTATCTCTGCTCTAGAATTTGCGAGATCTGACTTGTTGGGTGAGTGAAGATTGTTATGGAACACCTGCTCCTTCTACCTTGGTTCATTTCGAATTCATCATATGTACTAGATGAGAGAGCAAATAAGATATGACTCTACTGGTCCTATGCTGCAGGCGAGTTAGAAAAAGTAGTCTACATTTAACTTGATTCAACTTGATTCATAATCAGGCCTTTTTAGAGTGCCATTTACTGATAAACCATTTTAAACATTAAACACCCTCATAGGAATTAAAGAAACATCTTTATACGTGCAGACATACAGAGCAGAGCCCTAAAATGGCTATACCTGTCCCTGTTCCTTGAGATGGGCAATGCTATGTAGCCTGGGAGCATGGCAGCTCTGAGATGTTGAGCTCTGCCCTGGGTGGTTGTAAGGTGGACATTGCCGCCCAGGGCCAGTCAATTATCAGTCATGCACGAAATGCAGGGCAATGTTAACAGGAGAGAGTTGAATGTCTTGTGCGTCTGCCTGTGCTGTAAGAGGGAAGAATGATATTGGTGTGTGGTAGGGAAAAGTATATTTGTCTGTGTATGTATATGTATATATATATATATATATATATATATATATATATATATATATATTGTAGCGTTTTTATCGGAGTCCACTATTGTAATGCGGAAGTATCACACCACTCGGCTTCTTGTTATTAATGACACTTTATTACCTGGCATTCTCTGCCACACCAGCTAAGTATCCTTGTGTAACTCCTAGCCTATGGAGGGGAAGCCTGAAGATGTAGACACCAGCACCCGTGGATCCAGACTGCCTCAAGGTGTCGATCCCCTCCTATTTATACGCTTCCCGTTCCTCCAACGCTGGCGTCTCCGACAGAGATCCAGCGTCGGAGGAACCCTCCTCCGAACGCAGGTAAATGGAACGTTTTTGGGTGTGACTCCGAGGTCGGCGGCTCCTCCGCCCCCGCACCAGGACGGTTTCGGCATCGCCCCCGACCCCTCTGTCTACACCGACATACATATATAGTAATACGAGAATATCTGACGTGACTCCGGGGTCGGTGGTTCCCCCGACCCCTCGGTCTATGCCACACTCTCCCCAACTAATTAATAGCGTACTGGGTGAAAGTGATATATGACCCTCCTGCAGATGGGTATCCAATTTTGAATAAACTATATACACCATGGCCCCTGGGTGTTTACGTGTTATCATTATTTACACATACATACAAGTTATCATTGTTCATATAAACATACAATCGTCTAGTAAGCTTGACTCATATGAACCTCCACCGTAGTGGCTTAGCATGACCTATAGTAGCGTGGTCCGTAGCGAACCTTCTTATAACAATGTCATTCTGGTCATCTTGTAGGATCGGTGGCCCCCTGGCAGTGGCGCCCCGGTCCTCCGACAGCTCCGTCTGTTGCCCTTAATCCACGTACTGTAAACTCCACCTTCGTTTCCCGTAATCCTATCTCCGGCCGTCGCCGGTACGTCTATATACATACTCTTATCGTAATCCCAAGTCCTCTCGTATAAAGTCAAAACCGGCCATCTCGTAAATCACCAACAAGGCGTAAATATACACTTGGTACTCCTCTCGTATAAAGTCAAAACCGGCCATCTCGTAAATGACCAACAAGATGTGCATGTACCCTTCGTACTCCGTAGTGACGTCCTCCTCTGGCAGCCACCAGTCCTCATCCGGACCCCTCCACCGACCGCCTCCGTCGTTCGCCCTCCGAGTTGGTCCCTCCGGTGCTCCTCCTTCGGCACCCTCCGTCCGGACTCCCCGATCCGTGTCTGTAACAACAAGGTAAGTAGCCCTTCATTACTACCGTTCCCCTGTTCATGCTTTCGTCTGAGCTGCTTCCCCTCGTTCTTCTCAGTTTCTGGGCCTGTACTGGCCAGCGACCCGTGGACTCGGCCGTCGCTACCTTCACGCCCCCCTTAACCTTACGAGACAGCTCCCTCCGACCCGGCAGCATCTCCGACGTCTTCCGTTCCCCCCCGCTTCCGTGGGAACGCCGCGCCCCTGTACTGGAGCCTTCCCGTCAGCCCTGCCCCCAGAGCTTGCCACATAGTGTCACTTACCCTACTCACAAGAGGTGGACGCGTCGGCTCTCTCCGTCTGCATCTCGGCATCCTCCTCCGCCTCCTCAGTCGGGACCTCGGTAACGTCTGCCTCCGCCCCCTCCGTCGGCTCCGTCCCCGTCTCGTCTGTTGCCTCTTCTGCTTTCGCTCCTTTAGGCCACCTCTGACCACACCGACTGCATAATCCTTTGCCTGTGCTATCCCCGTAACGCGTCCTCGTTACCTGCACCAGCTCGAACTCTCCGTTAGCGAGACTCTGTATGGAGGCGGAGGCCATTCCTCCTGGAATCACTCGCAGGTCCGGTCCCATGTAGGTTGGCTGCCGCAGCTGCTTCGCGTAAGCCCGGAGGGCCTCCGGTCCCGTGTAGTCCCTATGCCACGGCATCAGTCTGTCCTTAACCGATTCCCCCTCCTCCTCCGTATCCTTCCTTTCTACTGGTTCTGCTTCCTTGACTACCTCCTGTATGGAGACTACTCCCTCCGTCGAGGCCACACTTCCCCCCGCCGCCTCATGTAGCTGGGCCCCCGTGACCAGGACTAACCTATCTGTCTTGGGTACGGGTAGAATCCTGTCGCTGTTGATGTCCTCCTGAATCGTCTCCGTCCCCACGGGGACGAGGACTATAGTATCGGCCTTACCTCCTTCCTTCCCTCCTTCTATCTGGAGAAGAAAATCGCCCCTAGGGGACTTCACTATTAGTCCGTCCAGTCCAATCGTTATGCACCTGGGGTTCCGGGTTATCTGATACGGTGTAACTCCTTCCCCAGTCCTCCCTGATCCCGTGCTTGTCCTTGGTGGAGGGGGCTGCCTCCTCTCCTTTGACCCCTTTTTACCTTTGGTCGGGGTAGTCCTCTCTGCTCCTGACGTGCTTGCCCTCGCCTCCGGGTGACTTCCCCCCATATAGTCCCCCGTCCCAGGGGTTCCTACTGACCTCGCCCGTCTTTCTGGGGGGGTGTCGGACTTGTTCTCCGGTGTAGATCTTGACCGTAAGAGGTCCTCCGTGCTTCGTCTAGGCGTCCGGGGAACTCTCTCCACCTCCGTTCGGGGCGGGGTCCGGGAGAGACCGACGCCCTCCAACATTTCCTCCAGTCCCGTAGTCCTGGCACTTTTCCTCCCCCGGGGGCTCTTCTGCTGTTTAGGCGGGTTCTTCTCTTCTTTCGCGGCCTCTCTCTTTAGCTTATCCTTTCTCTCCTTGTCTCTCCTGGCTTCCTTGTCTTCTAACGCCCGGAGTCGCTCTGCCTCTACTCTGTCTTCCTCCTCCTTTTTCCTGAGATTTTCTACTCTTTCCGCCTCTTTCCTATCCTCCTCCGCTTTCCTTTCCTTCTCTATTCTCTCTCTCTCCGCCTTCTCCTTCGCCTCCCTCTTTTCTTTCTCCGCCGCTAACTGTCTCTGCCTCTCCTTCCCGCGTCTGATAATTTTGAGGTACTCTCCGGCTAACTCCGGACATGCTGCCACCTCGGGCGGTAGCACCACCTCCTCCTCTTCGTCAGGCTGGCCAGTTCCCTGGCCCTGGCCGGTTTCCCCCGCCTCCGGCTGCCGCGCGGTGTCCCCTTCTCCCGCCTGGATTGCCCCGGTCTCCTCCGTCCCTGTGTCTGCCTCGAGAGGATGGAAGCATCTCTGGTGGTGGAGGTGTCCTTCTCCTCCGACTGGGGGGAGGTACTCTGCATGGATTCTACCTCCTCCTCCGACGCCCTGGTGATTTAGGGTCCTGCCTGTCTGGCCCCCTGTCTGTTGTCCTTTGAGGAGACTCGGGTGAATCTATCCTTACTTGGAAGAGTGGGGTGGGGAGCGCCTCCCTCTCTCTTTTCGCCGGCCCTCTCTACTCCGTCGTCTCCCCTGGCCGTTTTCTTGTCTCCTCACCTCCACCACCGTGGAGCTCAGTCTTCCTCCTCCTCTTGAGTCCTCCTTTTCACCGTCAGAGAGAACCACCCGTCGTCTGTCGTCGCCCATCGTGCCGGTTATGACCGTTATTGTCCTTGCTCCCTTCCCGCCTCCGTCTTCCGCATCCACTTCGTTGCCTAGCAACGCCGCTTTAGGCGGGACTTTATCCCCGCTCGGGGGCGCCACCTCCCTCGATGTTTCTGTTTTCGGCGGGGTTTTCCTCCCTTGCCCACTCGGCGGCGCCACCGTCGCGTCCCGTGATGCTCCCCGATCCGCCATTTTTGCTGCCTCGGGAGCCCTTGGGCCCCTGAGGTCACGGCGTACTCTCCTCCGTGCCTCCCTTTCTTCATTGGTGGCATTCTCGTGCTCCGCTTCCTCCAGCATCTCGTATACCCGCCATCTCTCCGCATGCCGCCCCAGTATGGCCTTCCTCTCCGGATCTTCGTGTCTTCTCCTCCATTCTGCCCTTTTTACGTCGTTCCGGGCCCGGAGAGCAACTCTCTCTGCTTCGCACGTCCCTTCATCGGCCTCCTCCAGGGGAGAGATGTATTCCTCATCAAGTGGGGGCTCGTCCTCGGGGCATTCGCCCCTCCAGTGAGCCATAGCTCCCCATCTGGCTGTCTTCCTCTCTCCCTCCAACCACTCCTCATACCATGAACTAGTATCCGTCGCCATCTTGCATGCTTTGGGAGTAGACGCCGCCTCCGCCCGGCTGTCCCCGGAAGCACCCCTCTTCAAGTCCCGGATGACCGCTCTTACCGCCCCCGCAGACTCCTCCTCCTCCGACTGGGCTGAATCCGTCTCCTCGTCTGGCCCCTGGCTCTCCTCCCCCGGCTCCTCTTCCTCCGATGAGTCCTGGCCCCCGTGGAGGGGTCCTGGGGGAACCTTCTTGAAGGCGTCGTAGTGCACCAACTTGGTGACCTTCCCTTTTTTTATTTTATATACCGCTTCACCGATTCTGGCCATTATCTCCCACGGTCCTGTCCAGTAGCTCTGCAGCTTAGGAGTCAACCCTTTCTTCCTCCGCGGGTGGTAGTAGAATACTCTTCCCCAGACGTCAAAAGTGCCCTCCTCAGCCCTCGCGTCATAGTTTCTCCGTTGCCTCTCCACCACCCGGCCCAGATTGGCTCGCGCTGTCTTGTAGGCCAGGCTCATGCCTTCCTGTAGTTCGGCCACATATCCCACGCCGGCCCCGGTGCCCCGATGCGACAGACTAACTCCTCCACAAACTTTCTGGCGATGGTGGGCGCCTCTTGGTTGGGGAGGGCATAGGCCTCCGTCCACTTGGTGAAGTAGTCGGCCACCACCAGGATAAACTGATTCCCCGCTGATGTCATGGGGAGTGGTCCCATCACATCCATGGCCATCCTTTGCAGTGGGAGTCCTGCCCCTACATGTCCCATCCGTGCCCTGTGCAGGGGAGGGCCTGCCTTTCTCCTGATACAAGGTTCACACCTTTTGCACCATAGTGTCACGTCCCTCCGGAAGTCCGGCCAGTAGTACCCGCCCTGTAGACGCCTGATGGTTTTATTAAGTCCCAGGTGGCCAGCCAGTGGTTCTCCGTGCACCTCTCGTAACACCGTCCTCCGCTCCTCCGTTGGTACGGCGATTTGGAAGTGTTTCTTTCCTGCCTCCGCCATCCACCACCGACCCAAGACCCCCTTCTCCACGGACATCCTGGTTGCCTGGGCGTGCCATGCCTTCTTTTCGTAGTCCCAGTCCCTCCTCTCTTCTTCCCCCCGGGTCTCCGTCCCTTCCACCCAGCGCTTTACCCTTCGGAGGAGCGGGTCATCCGCCTGGAGTACCGCCCACTCTCGCCCTGGGGGTCTCACGGGTAGCGTGGTTGGGTTTTCGTTTCTTCCTGCGAGGCTTTGGCTCTGTGCCTGTGTGAAAACACGACAGTGGAGGGTCTGCTCCGCCTCATCCTCCCTCCCACATTGTCTACACGGAGTTCTGGAGAGTCCATCTGCATTTCCGTGCAGCCGTCCTGGTCTATGCTGGATCTGGATGTCGTAGGTCCCTATTATCTGTAGCCACCGGGCCAGCTGGCCCTCCGGCTCCTTGAACTCCAGTAACCAACGGAGAGAGGCATGGTCGGTCCTCACTCTGACTGGACGGCCCACCAAGTAGTGCCTGAACTTCCTAAGCCCGAACACTATTGCAAGGAGCTCCCTTCGGGTAACGCAATAGTTCCTCTCCGCCTTTCCCAGGGTTCGGCTCCCGTAGGCCAGAACCCTCTCTACTCCGTCTTGGTCCTGGGCCAGTACCGCCCCCAGTCCTGTATCGCTGGCGTCGGTGTCCATTACAAGGGCCCCTTCCGCTCGGGGGAATGCCAGGATAGGCGCCTCCGTTAGTCTCTTTTTGAGCTCCTGGAATGCCGCTTCGCATTCCTCCGTCCACTTGAACGCTCTCCCCTTCTCCGCCAATGAGCTCAGCGGCTTGGCCACCGTAGAAAAATCCGATACGAACGTCCTATAGTATCCCGCCAAGCCTAAGAAGCTCCTCATCTCCGTAACGCTCTCCGGCGTAGGCCAGGACTGCACGGCCTCAATTTTGGACGGGTCCGTCTCCACCCCCTCCTGACTCACCTGGTGGCCCAGGAACAAGACTCTCCGCCTCGCTAACTGGCACTTTGACGGCTTCACCTTCAACCCTGCTGTCCTTAACCGGTCCAATACTTCCCCCAAGCGCACCAGGTGTTCCTCAAAGGTGGCGGAGAAAACCACAATATCATCGAGATATACCAGACACGTTTTCCACTGTAGTCCTCTCATTGCCACCTCCATGACCCTCTCGAAAGTCCCCCGTGTGTTACACAGCCCAAAGGGCATTCGGATAAATTGATACAGGCCCTTATGCGTGGTAAACGCCGTCTTTTCCTTATCCTCCTCCGCTATATCGAGCTGCCAGTAGCCGCTCGCCAGATCCAACGACGAAAACCAGGCGGCCCCCGCCATGGTGTCTAAACAGTCCTCCACCTGGGGAAGGGGGTAGGCATCCTTAACGGTTGCCTTGTTGAGCCGGCGATAATCTACGCAGAAACGTGTGGTTCCATCTTTTTTTTTTTACTAGGACCACCGGCGATGCCCACGGGCTCACTGATGCCTCAATGACCCCCGCTTCCAGCATCTTATCTACTTCCTCCTCCACCGTCTCTCTTCTGTGGGGAGCTAGCCGCCGCGGTGGCTGTTTGATGGGGGGGTGGTTTCCCGTATCGATTCGGTGTTGCGCGAGGCTTGTGTGCCCTTTGTCTTCCTTATGGCATTGGAAGGCATCGATGTATTCCTCCAACAGTCGGCCCAACTCCTTCCGTCGGTGCTCCTCCGAGCCTGCCACCAGCTCCGTGATGAGTGCCTTATGGTCCACGCCCTCCGCTCTCCGACACCAGCTGCCTCCGCCTGCCTCTGCCTCCAAGGACCCCGTTCCAGCCTCCACCGGCTGTATCGCCCCCAGTGTCATATCCCGGTATATGATGACCGGTTCCCTCCCGGGGTTGAGAACCCTGACCCAGGCTTCCCTACCTTCCGGTCGTATCAGTCCTCTCCCCACCAAGAAGTCTGGTTCCCCTTTGTGCCCTGCCAGGCCCTCTATAATACTGTCCCCTCCGGTCTCCCAGGGGCCTGTGATTGCTCCTTCCACGAATGTCTCTTCCCCCGACCCCAGGACCGCCGAGCGCACACTGACTATTCTACAGACTTCCTCCACCTCCGTCCATACCAACCGTCCCTTAGCCACGTCCACTATGAGGTTGTTTTCCCTCAAGAACGCTGCCCCTAGGATCCCTTCCGTGCTTGTGTCGCTAACTACAAAGGTGGCTTCCACCGTCCGTCGACCCAAGTATAGCTCCGCTCTCATTTCTCCCATCAAAGTCATCGGCCGGCCCTCCACAGAGAAAACCTTCTCCGTTGTTGCTGCCAGGGTCCTCCTACCCCCGTGCTGTTCCCACCACCGCTGTGAGAGTAAGTTAAGAGAGGCCCCTGTGTCGACTAATAGTTGCACTGGTGCCCCCGCCAGGGTCCCTGTCACTATTACTCCGCCTCCTCCACGCTCCCTCCTTCCTTGTATCACGTTTCTAGGCCCATTCCCCCCGACCTGTACTTGGCCTCGCGTATAGGTCGGTTCTAGTTTCCCGCCGGCCGCGTTTCCTCTCCCGTAACTGCTCTCTCTCCAGTTTTTGTTCCTTTCGCTACCGGGCAGTCCCTCCTAAAGTGGCCCTCCTGGCCGCACCCATAGCAGGCCTGCTCCTCTTTTTTTTGTCTCCCCCTCCGGCGGCTGATCCCTCCGACCTCTTCATGAGGGTTGTTAGCATCTCCGCCACTTGGTTCATCTTATCGTTGTTAGCCTGAAGGTGTTCATTTACGGAGGCGTCCGCAGATCGCACCCGTTGTCGCGTCTCCTGTTCCACCTTTAGATATGCCTCCGCCCCCACCGCTGTCATGACCGCTGCCTGCAGATCCTTGGGTTGGGACTGATACACCCACTGCCGCAACGGGTTCTCCAGGCACAATAAAAACCTATCTAGAGCCAGAGTGTCCGTCGTCCGGGCATCCGCCTCGGGGTGCGCTAGGCGGGTGTATTTCATGAGGTCTTCCTGCAGCTCCTGGAGCCCCTCTCCTGTCTTCCGCACTCTCGTTCTCAGGAACGCCTTATACGTCTCCTCCTGGTTTGTAGGTTCGAACCGCTCCACTAAAGCCTTCCTCAGGTCCCTGTACCCGTCGGCGGTGGCCGGTTTCCGGCCCGTGAGGAGTCGTCTTGCACCCCCCGTCAGACTCAGGCCCCAAAACATTCCTGCATCTGCCTCCGACCACCTATTTACCTTGACGCACAGATCGAAATGGTTCAAGTAGTCCTCCAGGTCCGTTGTTCCATCGTACCTTGTGGGTTTAACCACGGGCTTTCTTTTGGAGCTACCCTCTCCGTCGGCTCCTCCCCGCCTTTCCAGCCCGGCCTCGAGGCCGCCGTCCTCCGTCTTAACCCTCCTGTACTCTCCTCCTGTTGCCTCTGGCATTTTCTCCCGTTTCACCGCCTCCTCCATCGCTCCCTCTCGAGCTAAACGCAGGATAGCCTCCGCCACCTCGTTTTTCTCCGGGGACGCTTGGCGCCTCCGTCTCTGGTCTTCGGGTCGATCCCCTGCCGTCAGGCCCCAATCTCCGCCCGACCACCTCCGGAACGCTTGGTCTGTCTCTCCCTCCCTCTGCGTTCCCTGCCATCCTCCCCGTCCTACCGGGGTCCTCCACTTCTGTTTCTGGCGTCTGTCCTCGTCCCCTGGGCCTGTACCTTCTTTCTCCCATGGCCACAGGAGATCTGCAGGATTGGGCCGCTCCTCCCTTCTCTCCCCGCTATCTTCTTCCACTCCCGGGCCCTCCTCCAACTGCTCCCGCTCCAACGGCTCTGCCTGCCGTTCGGGGGCCTCCCTTGCTGGTCTCTCCAGTCCCGGTCTCCGGATCATGATATCCTCGTCCACCACTTCTAGCAGTGTTCCTCGCTCCTCGCGGCCATCTCCTGTCTCCGCCTCCCAGTCTGGAATCGGTGCTGCTTCTGCCATCCTATCCTTCCTCTTATCAGTGTGGGTCCGTAGAAAAACACCGCTGTCACCAATGTAGCGTTTTTATCGGAGTCCACTATTGTAATGCGGAAGTATCACACCACTCGGCTTCTTGTTATTAATGACACTTTATTACCTGGCATTCTCTGCCACACCAGCTAAGTATCCTTGTGTAACTCCTAGCCTATGGAGGGGAAGCCTGAAGATGTAGACACCAGCACCCGTGGATCCAGACTGCCTCAA
Organism: Acholoe squamosa; assembly: GCA_949317995.1. Lineage (NCBI taxonomy): Eukaryota > Metazoa > Annelida > Polychaeta > Phyllodocida > Polynoidae > Acholoe > Acholoe squamosa. The sequence goes on from OX439038.1 coordinate 49,041,350, forward strand.
GGTGTCGATCCCCTCCTATTTATATGCTTCCCGTTCCTCCAACGCTGGCGTCTCCGACAGAGATCCAGCGTCGGAGGAACCCTCCTCCGAACGCAGGTAAATGGAACATTTTTGGGTGTGACTCCGAGGTCGGCGGCTCCTCCGCCCCCGCACCAGGACGGTTTCGGCATCGCCCCCGACCCCTCGGTCTACACCGACATACATATATAGTAATACGAGAATATCTGATGTGACTCCGGGGTCGGTGGTTCCCCCGACCCCTCGGTCTACGCCACTATATATATATATATATATATATATATATATATATATATATATATATATATATATATATATATAGGGTGCTGTTGGGTACCAGTGCTATGCTAGCAGTGGTATACTAGAGAGTGCCCTGGTACAGCAGTTTGTCTAATATCATTTTATTCTGTTTATTTGCAGGCTATTAGTTAGGCCATTTGAGTCCAATGCTGAAATGTGTGAGCTTGGAGAGAAACCTGTCAGGGCTGCCCTTCATGCATTATCTGAACATTTTAGCAGTTTAGGATTACTGTCCTATATATCTATTTGTGTGGATTCACAACTAGGCCTATATAGTAATACTTCAATGAAAGTGGGTGGTCAGTTGTGCTCTGGAATTTCTCATCGACTCTTCATCAGCATGATATTGAATAGGGAGATTAGGCATCATATTGTCATCATAGGTTTAAACATGTCTTGGGTCCTAGTCAGTGGAGTTAAGCGTTCAGAGGTTATTAGGTCAATTTTTACCCCCAAATTTGATCTACAGTAGGGGTGTGCCCTCCTTTGGGAAGCGCACTATCCTTTTCAAAACCCTTGAACTGTCACTAGAGTCACTAGGCGGCTGTCAATTTCTTCTATTCTAGTGATGTCCTTTGGAGTACGCCATTGTAAGATAGGCATGACAAGACCCAAGGCACCCCCCCTCCTTTATGGGTATATTGGTTGGATTACCTCAGAGTAATAGCTAAGGGAAATCTATTTGATATATATATATATATATATATATATATATATATATATATATATATATATATATATTAGCAGCAGTGTCAGAACAAGGCTACAAAGGTAAGAGATGGAAAAGTTAAAGATTCTAATATTTTAAGATGTATTTTAATGGAAAGATTTTAAAGATTTCTAAGAATCAGGGGCGTAGGAAAAGGGGGGACCAATCATGAAGGAGGTGGGGCCTGAGTATGTCTGGGCCCCCCCCCCCAATATTTTCCAAGAACTCATAAACACAATGGAAAAGAAGCTAAAAAAATTAGATTATTATGGTGATGTCATAGGGAGAATGGGGGTCTGAGCCTAAAGTCAGATCCAAAATTTACCAAAAATCACTTTTCTATATGAATTCTAAATACGCATATATATAGACGCCATCACGCATCAGCCTACAATTCAAGGTAGTCGCGATGGTGCCCTCGCCGGGCCCCCTCAATGATGATTTGCTTCCTACGCCTCTGAGAATATGAGACAAGATTTTGAAAATGTAAAATATGTATCAAGCTATTAAATTACTATAAAAAGAAGAAGATTAAGTTGAAAGGTAACTGATTAACTCGAAACTATTATGTACAGCAGTGCTGTAGTGGCAGATGAAAGGTAAATGATTAACTTTAACAGTTAAGTACAGCAGTGCTGTAGTGGCAGATGACCCCTTGAAGATTGATGAAAGAACGTTTAAGGGGGCACAATAGGGTGGTTGGAGCAGAACACTTTAGCGTTAATGGTTTAGAAGAAATGTTTCATACCCATGCATATCATACACCATTATGACTGTCTAAAAGAGTTTTGTAAATTTTCCCCCATAATCGATGTGTTTCCATGGTTACAGAGTCAAAATGGAACAAAAACATTCTTTTTTGGCCTCTTTGGATTTGAACAGCGCTATAAGGCGGAATTTCTATATAAAAAGTGATTTCTTTTCATTTTTTTGGTAACTATGGAAATTCAAATGGCTCTGTAGACCTTAATAATTGGAGTATCTGCTAACGAAATGACTTCTTTTTGAATTCTAATTCATCAAATCTTGGAAAAATGTAATAATTCCATCTCATAGTGCTGTTCAAAGCCAAAGAACCAAAAAAAAAAAAAAAAACGTTTTCATTCCATTTTGGCTCTGTAACCATGGAATCATACCATATGTTCATAATGGTGTATGATATGCATGGGTATGAAACATTTCTTCTAAATGATTTGGGCTAAAGTGTTTAAACCACCCTATTGTGCCCCATTAAGTTAATGTTTATCTCTAATTATTCATTTGACAATATTATAGAAGAGGTAGTAAGTATTTGTACCTATTTCCTGACTTTTATTTGATGTCACATACATTGAAATATCATTTATAAAATAAATATATCACATTAAAACCATAGTGTTGTAGATTTTAATACAATAGTAGAGAATAGTCCTGTGAGACATGGCGCTGCGACTTGTAATCTTGTGTCTAGTTTCAGTTGGTGAGACTGATAGATAGGGCATACTATCATCGGGGCTTTTGGTAGTATATAGCACAAATTCAACCCGAACTACCCACTGCAGCTAAGTACTAATAGCCTGTAGACTATCCATTCTGCATGCACCTCACTCAGCTGTCACAGGGACCTTTCTTATTCAATGTTCAATGCCATAGTCAACAAGTGTATCCTTATGAGTGTACACTGTCTCAGATCGCCAGGAGCCTGCTATGTCTCAACCCCACCCCTCACACCCACCCAACTGCCAATCACCTTGTAATAGGTCTGTACCTCATCAGGGGCCAGTGGTCAGCAAACCAGCCAGATCACTCCACCTCTCTGTAGAGGGGGGGGGGCACAGTGCAAGTACCTCTGTATATGTATGTTTTCACAGTCTTCCACAAAATCGTTTATATAATGAAAGTAATTAAATTAATGTTTCATCACCGATAGCAGATACATATTCTGAGAAAGCATTATTTCAATGTTAACTAAAAAGGTTTACACAGAAAAGAATGTAGCAGTACCACAAGGTGTCCTTACACTTCAATCTCCTCTGATTTACAAAAATTCACATATGGCAACACACACTTTAGCACTGATTTCTCCATAGAGATCTTTAATAGTGAATACTTTGTTCAAATACAGAAAATATGATCCAATTGTACCATAACCCACTGAGATGAAACCTGTACTACATATATATAATAGTTTGAGAACGAACAATTCTAAAACAAAGGCTACAGAGATGCATTTCTGAATCTTAAAATGCTCTAATGCTAATCTGCCATAGGGCTCCAAATGATGAAATGTCTTATCTGCGAATAAAATCAAAAGTATGAGATATATTCTGAAAATTCCTTCACTGATAAGTAAAGTACACAAACTGTTGTTATTACATTAGAATAGTGAGCAGGAATAGACCATAGCAGAGGAGCCACAAACAAAAAAGATTGCAAGGCCTCCCTATCCCTTACACCGTGGCGACTGTGAACCATACACTGGTCTACTCATCTCACGAGTAGTACTCACTAGTCGCCGCGCTAATTTCTTTTTAATGAATCTAAGAATACTAATATGCATCTGCTTATATGTCATGTGACTGCAACCTTTACTAATTAAAATGAAAAACACATGCTAAGTCCTACTCTAGTTGTCAAATTTCTCATTTTTTTGTTATAACAGGATTCGTTGTAAGGGAATTTTACTGTAATATATATCTTTTAACCTAATATCTTTACTGATCAAAATTGAACAGATATGGGCCAGGTCAATGGCCCTTACCATAAACTCCTATGTTTAATAATCATATAAAATCCACAAACATTTCTAAGCACTGCTAGTATGATGGGATTAGGGCTACTGTCATTGGGCATACTTTGGCATGAATACAGGCCTTGATATGCCCTGAAAACAGGCCAGAATTGGCCGTGAACAGAAGCCACAATTTGCTGTGAAAACAGGCCAAAATGTGCCATAACAAGAATAAAGTAATAGCTTAGTGTCTTTTGTAAACAAAAGATGAGACCTGGTAAGATGCAGCTATGTGAAGGAAGCATGTGGTAAGCAAGTGTAGTATGCAGGGATGGACTATAGTTTATAGTCAATTCACATTCAGGTGCCAACTAGTAAGGGATGAACTATAGTTTGTAGTCATATCACATTCAGTAGACAACTGGTCAGGGATAGACTTTAGTCTGTAGTCAATTCACATTTAGGTGTCAAATAGTCTGGGATGGACTATGGTTTGTAGTCAATTCACATTCAGGTGCCAACTAGTCAGGGATGGATTATAGTTTGTAGTCAATTCTCATTCAGGTGCCAATTTGTCAGGGGTGAACTATAGTTTGCAGTCATGTTGCATTCAGTAGACAGCTGGTCAGGGATGGACTATAGTTTTGGTCATTTCACATTCAAGTACCAACTAGACAGGGATGGACTATAGTTTGTAGTCAGTTCACATTCAGGTGTCAACTAGTCAGAACAATATTTAAAAAAGGGCGTTGTGTGTTGAAAAATAAAGTGGAAAAATATGCAGGGTTAGAAAGTGTGCAAGTTCAACAGACATTTCTTAGAGTGTAGGGGGAGTCACAATGGTGCAGAGGAGTTAGAAAGTGAGTAAGTTTAACACACATTTGTTACAGTGTAGAGAGACCAACTAGACCTGACAGAGACCCTGACTGTGTTTAAGGGTATAGGTGTAAAAACACTAGGATTGGTAGGTGTCTGCAGAGTGCAGGGTATCTGTCAGGTCTAGGGAAAAGGCAACTCCAACTTGGCCATATAAAATTGTGACACAAACAACTGGTAGACTAATACTGCCCGTATGGAAATCACTATTCATTATTGAGTGTGCGCTGTAGCTGTCCGCTGGCGGGCGACAAGGTGTATTATACACAAACATAGCCGTGAGAAGCTTTTTTTCGCCGTGTGCGCTGTAGCTGTCCGCTGCCGGGCGAGGAGGTGTATTATACACAAACATAACAGCGAGACGCATCTTTTTTCGCCGTGTGCGCTGCCGCTGTCCGCTGCCGGGCGACGAGGTGTATGTACACTATTTTTCGCCGTGTGCCGCTGGCAAGCCTAGCCGAGACGGGGGCTGTCGCTGTCCGCTGCCGGGCATCGAGGTGTATGTACCTGTGTACACACACAATGGCTGGCATCGAGTCCTGGGGAGGAGGAATAGTTTTTGTTTTCAAATTGAATTTACTGGTATTCTATTGATTATTTATTGGTTTCGTGGTATAAAATAAGTAGTCAATGGATAACTCATGACTTGTGTGTGTTAGCAAAGGCTAATGACACTTGGCCTACGGCCTCGTGTCATTAGCCTTCACTAACACACACGCGTCATGAGTTATCCATTGATTACTTGTTCAATAATATATATATATATATATATATATATATATATATATATATATATATATATATATATATATATAAACGCTACTTTCAGTGGCTTCCATGTGAATGAGTTGGTCTCACTGATTGCAAGTGTATTTTGAAAGAGTAAAGATGCCTAACAAAAGCTGAGCTAATCAACACAACCACGCTCTAGCTCAGCAGATCTTACAGACACAATCTAGATCGCTGAAAATTGTTATGCAGCAAAATTTTAGTTATAAAGTGGTAAATTGCTGAGGGGGCAGACGTTAACACTATTGTGATTGCAGGGGAGGTGGTCCAGCCCCCCTCCCCTCTGCCCTTTCCAGTGCCCTGCAGAACATTCAGAGACGAATGCTTTTCAATCATCAATAATTCCCTTCTCTCTCTTTGCAGTATCAGAAAACTCGCAGCATGCGACATATGACACACTCCAGCAGTCTTCAATCAGATTTGCTACATTTACAGAAACACAATGCATGTACACCCTCGAATTGCACACAACATCCGTTTTCTCTTACTTAGTATAACATGTGCATCCTGAGGACGTATCCTTAACCATTTGAGCTTTACTGGAAAGGCTCCCTTTTACACTTTTATCAAAGTACCACTCTCCAAAGAGCTGACACATCATAGGGCAGTATCCCCTTCCATGCTCGTTAATGCCATCAACCGATTTTAGGATATTCAATTTCCGTCTGGTGATGGGGGTAATTTTTCCTTACAGCTTCTAAAAGCCGTGTTCAAGTTAAGGCTTTCCACATGCATACGGGCAGATCTTTGTGTCTAACAGACATCTAGAAATAGGACTTTTAATCTCAGGAATGAATGGTGAAATTTGGGGAGCCTTAGAGGCTATGAACAATATAAATTTTGCAATACTGCATTGTTTGGAGTAGAATCTGCAAGGAATGCCCGAACCAACTAAAGTATTGTAAAGGAGAAAAAGGAAACAACTAACGCCAGTGGATAGCCAACCCTTGGAGGTATCCGTATGGGGAACTTATTTCAGTTCATCCACCAGACCAACTCAAGTGAATTCTGAGCCTCAGTCTTAAAACATGAATTCTAAATGAATAGCTTAAAACACCAATTCCCGTTATTTCACATTGAATGAAAAATATTATGAGTCCGGGTATCCTATTGGGAATCAGATGTAGCAATTGGGTACGTGGAGGGAAAGCTATACTGTGCATGTAGTCTATGGAAATAGGCCAAGGAGGCAGGCGCAGCGTAATCAAACAACAGAGAAGTAGGGAAGGCAATATGGAAGGACTCAAAGGGGGGATAATCTCCCAACTCTGTCAAGACTGTGGGCGGCTCCTGTAAAGCGTTCCCGTAGAAGGTGATGACATGCCAAATCCCAATCCCCAATCCCACATCACCTCGTGTCCGTGTTAACCTCCCCTAGAAAGTAACAGTCAAAGTCCTCCAACCTTTCCTGTGCAGCCGCTTTTTCCATAAAGGGACACACTATAGAGGAGCCAGGGATGACAGTGAGGTCTAGAAAAAAAAAGCCTGAACTTTGCGGAGGCCTTGTGGGCACCATCGCGTGTTGCAAGTGCAGCGACCTGTCTAGGGGGCATGCCCCCCAAGAAAATTTTGGAATCATAAACAGGAATTGGTGTGTTTTAGATCACCTTGATACATAATTTGAAGGTTAGATAAGATATAGTCAGTGGGGATTTGTAATTAGAGATGGGTATTGGTATTTCAAGTCATTTTCAGATACAATTTTGGTGAGTGAATGGGTGTGTGAGTGAAAGAGCAATTCAGCAGTTTTTTTCATTCCTTCTATAATTGTTCACCAAATAGGTGAAAAGCTGTCTTGTCCATGTTATCTGAATATACCTATGAAGTGTTATTACATACCCAGTCAACAAAAAACGTTGCAAAACATTTCAGAATGTTTCCCTATGGCTCCTTATCATGGCAAACATTTTAAAACGTTAAATATGTTTTTGACGTTAAATAACATTTTTTTTTGTTGAGTGGGTAGTGACCCCCATCCCCTCCCCCCCAACCCCTTTGAACCTGTTGCATGATCAGGTTTTGTTGTGTGCCCACAATGCCAAACAGACTAGTCTACCCCACCCTGTTTGTGTATGTGTGTGTGTGGCAGAGGTAGGGGGTAATGAGGGTGGTTGATGACAGCCGTGGTCTGGTGTGAGTTGGGGAGGGGTGTGGTGGTGGTATCAGGTTGCAGGGATGGGGGTGTGGTGTGTCTTAAGGCCAAGGGAAATCATGATATAGCTTGGCTGTATACTCAAAGTTGGAACCATAAGTCGAAGCTACATCTTGCCTGTCAAGCAATAGTCATGAAATAGACCAGTTCAATTGCAATCTAAGAGTTGATTTGACGAAAGAATTATATATATATATATTTTTTTTCTTCAAAATCTAAGAAAATGGTTCAAATTTTGGTTTAAAAACACTTGACTATTATTTCTTTGTTTGTACAGCTCTGAAAATAGGCAAATTCTAAGGTCTACATCAATTCTGTTTTACTACATAGGTTGATGTTAGGTGAAACAAAACAAAACCTTTTTCAAGCCTTCCTCTGAACAACCCTGACTATCCTTATAGAGAGGGTAGGGTAGGAGACTTGTTGACCTAATAGGTCTGAAGTCGGGAAGGGCTGTGGCAGTCTGTGAGGATACACTTAGTTACTGTGGGTTGCTCTGTTGAAGGGCAGTCAATGTTGCAGTCATGTTGGTACCAGGTATTCCTAATAATGAGTTACACTAGACTACTTACTGTACACATGGTTGTTATGGATTTTTTAAACAAAATGAATTTTTTTGTGTGTGTGTGTGTCGGGGGGGGGGGCATTTTTGACATTTTGTTAAAACCCTGAAAGCCTGAAATAACCTGAAAACTGTCATCCCGAGGAGCATTTGTCTAGATGTATGTAGCACAGCTGTATTTTGGACTTCACCTCTGTATGTATACGCCTCTTAGATTTTTGCATCGAACTGTGGGTATTCTTTTATCTCTAGCTAGAACAATGATGTCAGATGTTGTCTAACATGTAAATGATATTAATTGATTATTGATTCTGTAACATAATGCAATAGCCTGAATGTAGAGGGACTCCGCGGTTTATGCCAGATTCAGTATACATTCTAAGACAACCATCACACATGTTGACCCCTATGATGGCTCAAAGCCTTAAATCTTTTTGGGCACACCTCTTATCGACACCATAATGCGCAGCGCTTTTAACTAAACCCTAATATCTCTATACCCTGGTGAGCCATGACCTGGGGTATCAGCCTCAGAAGGGCAATACCAGTCACACAAAGGAACCTTCCTCCTCCAGGTTATGCCCCTCCAGGGTGCCTTAGTCAACACCACCTTTAAGAAATATGTCTTAACCTTTGAGGGACCGAATAGTGTTTATAATATAATATGGCCTATGTTGAAATGTTATATCATTACAGTAATAATGTCTAATTGGACAATGTTGCATTCAAACAAAATTGCCCATGAAGATTTGAAATATTGGTCCAATGCGACCATAGAAGCTGGCTCGTACCATTTTGGTACATCACGAGGCTAACGGACACGGGCTTTGTAGTCCCTTGTCATCCTCAAAGGTCAAAAACCATTAGTACTTTGCTCACAGGGGAAACAGGGTAATTTCAAGTTACCGCAACCCGGATACTCCTACAGACACATGAGTCCCAGTCCTGGTACCAAAATTAGTCATTATATATCATTTGCTGATTCCCTTAAGTTTATCAGTTTCATTGAGTTTGCGATGAGTGCATGGATGCAGCATCTGTATGGCCTACGTAATGTGATGTGTTCATTTATAGGGGTCTATTGCTAAACCTGATCCGATGGGTAGCGCCAGGAGAAGTCTTGGTGTGTACTGAGGTTGGGAGCATTGCAGCGGCAGCTACTGCAGTTAGGCTATTTTGCCTATAAATATATTGGTAATGCGTTATCAGTTATTTCAATTCAAACAATTGATATTCAGGATATTCAGCATCACTGATGGAATTTCATCTATTATTCAAAGTATAGAAAGCTACTGGCTAGGGCGTATTTGGGTATTGAACTCCTATGCATGGTGGCAGATCTTTGTGTCTAACAAATATCTAGAAATCGGAATGTCAACCCTACGACAATCGGCAGAAAAAAACAACATCCCTGCATTGGTGAGTTCCTTGTTGGCACATGACTTGGTGAATCGTACCAACCTTTTGGGAGTTAATCCTCCTGAGATATCTGCATGATACATGCACTTATCGTGAGCGAGTTACTCCAGGGCTGCATGCGTGAAGGCAACCCTGCAGGGTTACTTACCTGGAGGCCAGTTCTTAACAAACTACGACTGCTCTACTTCAAATCGTAGTGATAGGCCTTAAAATGAGGCCATTACAGTGTTGGGGGTGTGGATGGGGGGTCCCCCATGTCACATGTCGATTTTAAGAAATTGTCATGTCACATGTCACTTGAATCCCTGTGTCCCATGTCACCTCTAAGAACCTCTCATGTCCCATGTCGATTTTAAGAAAGCACCTATGTCATGTCACTAATGTCGAATTTAGTGGTCCACACCCATAGTGTTGTGCATTGTTGGGTGCTAATGCCTGCACCAATACGACTGCTCTACCAAGCCCTGTGTAATTACTGCATAGGTACTAATCGTACAGAGCAGTCGTAGGGTACTACCTACGACCACCTGTCTTATCCCTTGGAGTCTCAAATCGTAGTGGTGATATGTAGTCGTAGTACCTTAAGAAATGGCTTCCAGAGTGGCAATCATGCATTGTGAACAGAATCATGCACTATGTCAGACAGGATATGGTGCACTATAACACTATGCATCCCTTATACGGTTAAGTATATCAGTGGTGCTGGTCTGTATTTGGCAGTATTGAGATCAGGGGGACGGGGTAGGAAGGGTTACATAAATAAGGTGACTGGTGCTCACCAATTTGACAGCCCCCTACATGTGTCCTCCCCATACAAGGACTTTATGACAAGACAGGTCACAGGTCACTGGGGGCATCAAGTGCATTCCCAGCACCAGTGTCAAATACATCACTGGTCAACTGGTGCAATATGACTATTTGCAGATTTGGCCATAACATCAATCCCTAGTGATGAAAGTTATCTGTCTTGATGAAACCACTGGGCAACCCAGACTTTCACATTGCGGAGCGTTGTTCCTGCAATTGTTGACAGGATCTATGAAATACAGATTCCTAATGGTGTATGCCACTTGCAGCCTAGCCTAAGACTGAAGAGGCATCAATGGAGTCCTTTTTGTTGTTAATTGGGTATTTGTCTGGTGCCATAGATAGGGTCAGGCAGAACCATTCCTTGTTATTTCAAATGAGACCCCCAGAGGAAAGATGAAGCCGGAGGCAAAAGGTGTTAGTCTCTATTTATATTGGTGTTCAGAACAAACAATACTTGCAATCTGCAATGTGATTCCTCAGGGTTTTATGACCAATTAATATCATAATAGGATCCCGAAACAGAGACTAGGATCAATGTGATTAGGGCAATAGTGCAGCAAAGCCAGAGACAGTCAGATTACACTCCCGTGAGTCAGCTATATCTCGCGATTCACAGCGAAAGAAACCTTGTAAATTTTGTATATAAGGGGATATAGTTACACTCGGGGATAGACTGACTGTCGCTGGCACATATTGGTAAAACTAAGACCCTATTCATTCCGAGAAACCCACTCATACACAAGCTTCACATATATGATATGAATACATATGTTGTTGGGTTATGCCTATGTATATGAGTTTCATCCAGGATAGAGGTGGAGAGAAAGGATGGACACTTTTTACAGAGGAGCCAGAGAGGGCAAAGGTAGGATAAGGGATGAAAGGATTGAAAAGGGAGACATAGGTTTATGGCTAGAGATGCGGTATCCCTTTTGAACTCAATAAAAGTCTCTTAGTCAGCAACCTTCCTAAATGTAATAGAAATATCCCTGTAATTCAATGATTTCCTGACAAAAGGCAGTAATACCTATCAGAGAGGAAGAGACTGTTATAGACCCATCTATGAAATGACTATAATACAGGCACAAAGACTTCAGGCAACAGCCTAACCCTTTAGCCACAACACACTGAAAACCTAGAAGTTCTGAAACTAGTCAGCGGTGACCACTTTAGGTCCTCAAGTTGACGATACCTAAAACTACAACTTTAGGTAGTCAAAATGACGACTTTAAGTCGTCATCCTGACGACCTGAGTCATCAATATGATGACTCTGTACTGTAAGTATTGTCATCCTGATGACTCAGGTCGTCAGGATGATGACCTACAATCGTCATTTTGACTACCTAAAGCTGTAGTTTTAGGTATCGTCAACTTGAGGACCTAAAGTGGTCACCGCTGACTAGTTTTGGATCTTCCATGTTTTCAGTGCATATTGCTTTATACTCGAGGCTTGCCATGATGAATAAATGCAGTTCTGACAAAATAACTATATAATACTGATTAACCTTACATATCATAGTACAATTAATGGTCTATTTACCTTGAGGATTGGGTGAGGCACCAATGCACTCGCCACCACTGCATCACACCGACAAATGGGGGTGATGAGGGGTGTATCTTGTGGCCCGTAACGAGTAATCTAGCAGCTGCCAGACATTAAGCTGCATTATATAGCCCGACATTAATGCCTTTTGTCTGATACTTATCCTTCAACTATAGCACAATGACTCTGAGATATTAGCTCATATCTTGTCATAGGTCTCATGATGAGGCACCGAAGCAGCACCTGCAGAAAATCATTCAAGGGCATATAGACCCCTATAGGGATATATCTAGAGGGAACTGTCGAGTTACTCGCCAGGTCAGCATTCATGCATCACAAGGGCATAATGCATTAAACAACTATGCGACCCTTGAAGTGTTAACTACCTCCATCATTGTGCTCCACAAGGGAGGACAGAGGATGATATAAGCAGCTCTATACAGCGCCTCTTTCATCTTAAGCCTATGAGCAGCTCATGGGCAGTTCATATATAGGCGTTGGTCAGACGTGGCCGCTACTGAGCAGGTCAATATGACACCCTTTATGACACCCGGTGTTCCAGCTAGAACACCCTGAGGCTACTGCGGGCTATAAGGAGGAGGAAAGAGAGTGAGAAAGCCATCAGAGATAAGATGGACAACCACCAGGTGGTGTGGAGGAGATAGATATATGGGTGTTTAGGGCTGCCATCCTCTATATGGGCACGGTGAAGTCTGGGTGTATTGTGTATGGGCAGGATGGACTCAACCATGGCCATTGTCATTTGAAGAGTAACCATTTTATATGTCAATTGATATTACTTAGTACATGTGACTTCCACTTGTCCTGTGATGTGTATTAAACGTCCTCATTCTTATGCCATGGCTAATACCGACGACACTATAGATTAGTACTAGAGCTGCCGTATGCAATGGGGGGGGGGTGGAATACGATGTGCGCATATTCAATGCCGCCATTTTGAAATTTATACAGAGCTAATTAGTTTCATATTTAGGTATGGTTAATAGAAGTTTTACGATAAAAGATTGATTGAACTAGTTAAATGATATTATGATATGAATTGTTGATGTAAAGAGAAGGGAAGGGCCATGTTCAAAGAGAAAAAAATCGTGTGCATAACCTTTAATACGAAACTAAGGGTTTGAACTTTGCTGCTAGCTCCCAACCAAGCCGAGCGAGCCAAGAGCGAGCCAATTCACCCCGTAGGGCCATGGCATAAATGCAAATGTCAACTGGCATGGGATATTTTTGCATCGTATTGCCCTCGGTGGTTCTGCCTGCATTCAACTCGGCCTTCTTGACATTTGCTTATTTATTTCCCCTATAAATTGCTATTTACCTATGTTAGCCACGAATATATCACAGTAGTGCTGGGTTTAATATGCATTAGTCCCTTAATAAAAGAGAGAAAAAACACTGGAAAAATACTCATGTTCTACATCAGCAGTCGAGCTCCATCCTGAGAGATCCCTGACTATCAACAAGTACTCGGAGGAACAGGAAGACACTGACACCAGCAGACAGCCCATTCCCATCTCCGTTACTGAAGAGTGACAAGGAGCTGAAGAGCTCTGGGAATTGGGTCCCCGTTCCACTGGTAAATGGTAAAATATACAAGTAGCTACCCCGACCTTTGCTGTCCTGCCCTAAGAGCCTGAGTCAACAACCTAGACTCTCCTGTATACCGAAGGTTGGTGTGTACAAAGGGGGATCTAGCTATCTCTAACCCTACTTTGCTGTAGAGACAAGCAGGATGGGAGACTCCTACATAGAGGACAGGGGTGTTGTATAGAGGTTTATACCACGGTTATCACATTTCAGAACCATTTGGGGTGCCCAAACTGGATAATCTGAATGCTTTTGTAGTGTTCTACCCCTTCGATTCTAATTGAATCCTTCGATAGAGAACGAAGAACAACTAATCAGGTTCCAGTTAAAACTTTATTGTCAACAATGCACTAGGCACCAGCCGTTCTCGATGACAGTTACAGGCAGTAGTGTGTTCAACCACTAACAATCCTACACTAGTCGACTAGTGCCTGGTAAAAGGAATCAACATAAACCTCCCCTGTGCAGAAGCACAGAAGAGTATCTAACACATGGTAGTCGGGCAGCTGATCACCATCTTGTAAGATGGTCCGTCACGACCGGACTGACCTTTAGGAAGGCCGTACAACAGCCTGATATACGCTAGAGTCGAGGTCCATGTGACCCTAAGGCAACGTGGCACAGGACTCCATCGCCCCCAGGCGTCGGGTAAGAGAGGTGCTCTCAACGTCGCCAATGGGGAGCCCAGACATATATCGAAGCTCCCTGGAAGCGACTCGCGACCACCACACTTTCATCACGTGATAAAGGCACTGAGTTGACATTTGAACACTGACAGTGTTCTATATGTGACAGCAGCTCAGTTATACCTATAAAGCTTTGACAGTGGTAGGTACCGAAAAAGCTCAGCATGGGTGGGAACAGAACCAGCAGTCTTCTCATCCAAAGAACTACACCCTATGTATGAGGCCACGGGGCCAGATGATGATGTTGGGTTAGATGAGTCTTATATCTGGGACCCTATGGACCACATAAACCTTTGTATGCCAGCAAACACAGACTGCATGCTGATGAATTTTGAAGCAACTTAAAGATGCAGACTGTGGTATAGATGCAATGTCTGATGATTATGGATGCACTCATTGACTTAAGGGCCTAGATAAAAGCATCGGGGTTTGCCTCATGCTTTTATCTGGCCCTAAAGTCAACTTGTGCTTCCATTATCATCCTATATTACACTAATAGAGTGTAGGGGAATGTAGGAGGAATACATTCTACTTCTGATAGAATAGCCTAGGAATGTAGATGGACATGTATACATGTCAGCATTAGATGTGATGAAAGATGTGTAGAGGGCGGCAGCCGTTGCTGAGAGAGAGAGAGAGAGAGAGAGAGAGAGAGAGAGAGAGAGAGAGAGAGAGAGAGCAAGGGACATGTTTCTGTTTTAGCCTAGGGAATCTATGAAGTACGTTATTAGGACGGCATACTCCCTACGGTGGCAGGTTATTAGTAGTATGGAGACCACTAGCATTGTCCTCAGTACAAAACCGTAGGAAATGTGATTTTTGGCGATTCCCACGGGGACGTACCATAATCTAGTACGAAAATTCCACAGAAAATTGGGAATTCGGGACTTCAAAGCAGGAAAAGTGATATCTACAAATAACTCTGTAGCAATGAAACTTTCTGGATTAGGGGAAAAGTTTGTGGCCACCCCCACAGCTGGTTACATGGCTGCGTGCTTTCAGCAGTTACTCCGGACGAACAATCAGGACTGTTTGAGCAGCTCAGAGCGGAGAGAGCAGCTCGGGGGAGCAGCTCAGGGCGGGGCTGAGTGACAAGATTGGATCGATACATGGTCATTGGACGCTTAGCCCCTGGCCGCCAGAAGCCCTTGTTTCACCACTACAAGTCCCTTATCAAGCCTGCTGGGCATTTAAATGGAATGGCACGAAGTGGATTGATGCCCAGCGTGTTTTACAGTCTTGATCCCTTGTTAGCGTAAGTTCTTTACCTCTGTTTGCTTAGAAATATCCACTGTCTTGCTCCCGGAATCTACTAAAGTGTTACATTCAGTCATTGTCTTGGTGAGGAGATCTCCTTTTTCTTCTAAAAAAAAGGGGGGGCACGCTTATTTCTCCAGCTATGGCCCTAAAGGGCAACATAGTGTAATAATGCACTTTGCACGAATACGGCCCTGAACCGGCCTGTCCGGCTGGACAGGGATGCCACTCACTGATCCCCAAAAAATCGGAAATCCTCATAATTCTCACAATTCACAATAGGAAATACCTATAGAAATGGAAATAAAAAATTCGGAATTCCTAAAAAGTTAGGAAAAGTGGCATCTCTGGGCTGGATCACATAGGGACACCTGCCACATTGTGCGTCATCCTGTGGGGGTGGGGGTGGCGTAAAACATTTAGAATCTTCTTAAGGGGAGGGATCGTAAAACACTCACCCCTCGCCTTTTGCTAGCTTGAGGAGGGACGCGAAAGAAAAGATCATGTGTCCAGGCATGGGGTAGGGGTGGCACAAGAAATCTCGACCAATCTTTAGTGGTTCAAAGTTCTTCCGAATGTCCGCATGAAATCTCACAACTCCCTTGTATACTATGCGTTTAATGTATGTTATGGAAAATCACGAGTGGGTTTATGGGTTAATATTAATCCACGACCGCGCAGCAGGAGTGGATTATTAACCCTAAACCCGTGAGTGATTTCCCATAACATACATTAAGGCGTTTATCTCACATTTTTCTCCATTTTGTATTAATTTCTTACCTTATAACCCCAGAATTAATCCAGGAGAAGACATTTTGTAAGTGCATGCGATCTGCTCAGTTTGCCAAGCCGTCGTGGCCATGTTGTGAACCTGTCCGACATACCTCCACCTTTACACACGCTTTTCGGGTGGAAACCAACCGTGTCAAGCCCTGTTATTCTAGCACCGCCAAATATACACTCTCTAGTTGGTGTTCGCCTACATTTTGTATCAATTTTCTTATAAATAAATAAGAATCCATCGATTTTCCATAGCGATCCAACGTACACGGCCCGGTACACGGCCATTGCGTCTTGTTTTCGAAGCGGGTAGGTGCCCGGATGTACCTGACCTACTTTCGGCTGAAGAACTGGGTCAGCAAGCCGCAATGGCGGGTGCCGTCACGTATCGCTATGGAAAATCAATTGATTCTTATTTATTTCAAAGAAAATGGAGAAATTAGGCATGGCATGTTCATAAAGGATATCTAAGGATGTTTCTCTCTTAATAACTCCACCTGGCACCATTGAAATCTATGCTAACGAGCTCTGTGACCTTCAGGTATGTCGGAAAACTTTTTCAAATCCTTGATGTAGATTGGTTTCTACCACCGGTCGCCTTGGTATAGTGGATAGCAAGCTCGTCTCCTGCCACAGTGGCCAGGGATCGATTCCCCGTTGAACCTAAACGGTTTTAACAGGAAATGTATGGAGGAGTTGACTTTGTATATTCCTCCAATTTATTAACATGTCCAGATTGAAACTAGCACCTTCTTGAAGACGAACAAAAGGCCTGAGAGTGCATTATGGCTGGATAAGGAACTGGGGTTAAGAGCAAAAAAGCACTGTAGAGGCCAGAATCGTGAGATAATTATGAATAATGACTACTCCCTGACTATGTGCGGGATAAATAGTGGATGCATATTATTTTCCAGTCCCCCCCCCTTACCTCACCGGCCAAAACCAATAAGCTTTAAGGAACTTTGATTAGACCGACTGATTTGGATTTAGATAAATGGAAATAAATGAAAATGCCGTTTGATTTAATTCCTATCTCACCCCCTTCCAGTTGTCAATGCACACGAAACACAGACTAGAGGAATGCGTTGAAACGCTGATAACTCGGAAAGGACATCTATTTCTTATCTGTAGTGTGTTTCTTTGTGGGGGGGGGGGATGGATCAATGGAAGGATCAATGCCAGTTTTGGTGGCGTCCCTTTGCAAGGTGGTGCCAGCTTGGGTATGCATTCCAAAAGTATCACATACGCAATTCATGGTTAACACTTGGGTATACCATCACAAAGGGCTGGAAAAAAGGTTTACCAATGGTATGCATATACTTTAATATGGGCAACCCAAAGGGTCACCTTGACACAGATTTTACTGACTAATTTGTTATCACTGATTTCTGATATAATGAGACCTTTATTCAAAAAGAATTTGTACTCTACATGATCTCTAGATTGTAGTCTACCTGCATAACATGATATTCCGAAAGTAAGGAGGTAATTCCATGCTTAATTTGGACAATGTTTCCAGATTTTATCTCGATTGCGGTACCAACAAAACGTCTTTATCATCCCTATAACTCTTTAAAACTTTCATCCCTGTTAGTGCACCTTAGAAACAAGTGTATTAGCATCCCCCCAATGTCTGTCTATTTTTAATGTTACATCGGTTTAAAGAACCCCAGTTCTAGAGAACCCCGATATACCTTGTAGGCACAGCTAAAGTTATAGGGGTGCCACATATTTCATTATCCCTCTTCGCAAGTTCCCAAAATAAATACTAAACTCGCAATAAAAAAGCAGGTTTTTTGAGATTTTACCTAGGAAGTTTTGGAACACATCCTTTCCCCAAGTCTCCAACGTTTTATACAGATTTGTAATGAACAGAGGGGTTGGTTACCAAATACTGACAGAACAAACTTTGGTTGTTAAAAAGCCACAGCACAGTCGTTGCCTTGTAAGTTTTCTACTAAGAGCAAAATCACAATACAAGTTGTATACAGACAGGAATGCCCTCTATGGTTACATCTGGTCCAGGCAGGCTGTCAATAGAAGAGCTCAGCTTACCAGAGCTGTGGGGAACTAAGGACATGCATACTCTTTCAATGTGACTGTATTTGTAAAACACATTGATGTATCACCTGAGGTATTCTCTTGCGATCTACCATAGAAAGAAAGGATTTGAACATCATGTAAAGACTTTCCTAATAGAGAACCACCACTTTCAATTGTTCAACCTGTGACTGTATAACACATCATTTTACATCTCCTTTTTACATTTTACCCCTACATTTTGTATCTTCTCTACCTGTGGTCTTTGTCCTTTGATCCTTGTTATTTTATAAGTAAGCTTTCATTATTTGTGTGCAAAACTTTCAACAGTTTCACTTCGCTGCCACACCCCTCTAGTCAGATTATATAAAAGGCTTAGTAGGCCTACATTCTCAGAAAACTAAACTGACCTTTGCGAGCAACTTCCTGATTTCTGTCACAAAGTTGGAAATACACCCGATGGCCTCAGTTATGGCTAATCTAACCATTGATAACACTACGGATACTAATATGGAGACCATGGAAGTTAACATCCCATTATGGCTCTATATCCTGAACATTTTTCAGAATGTCACCAATGTTATTGGTATCATTGCCAACGTAATGACTCTCATCACTCTGCATGTGAATGGTGAAGCCTTCTCTGGTATCATCTGTCTCCTGCTCAAGTACCAATCAGTTCTAGATGCCCTGGTGTGTCTGGCAGGACTACTTCTGAATCTGCTGCCAGAGTTCTGGGGTCTGGGTGTCTATGTGATTGATTTAATAGTGTGCCAACTGTGGCATTCCACCTTTGTTATGTGGACCTTCATCTGCATGTCTACCTGGAACCTGGTGACACTGGCTGTGGAAAGATATATTTGTATCTGTCACCCAATCAAGTACACCCTTCTTACCAAGTCCAAGGTGCGGCTTATGATTGTGGGGTGCTTCTTGCTGTGCTTGATCTTTGGCTGTTGCACTCCACTTCAGACCAGGCTGAATGATGGCATATGTGAATTTGGGTTCATCTTTGAGACCCCAGCATTCAACAAGCTAATGGCTTTCTATGGTATCACTGCCTTCTTTAGTTACTATGCTGTGCCTACAGTACTCTTCATCATCCTGTATGGTGGCATTATCCAGCAGTTCCACAAGAGATCCAAGATGTCGCTCGGGGCTTCCGGGACATCGACTGTCATCGACAAAGCCACCAGTGAACTCACCAAAACCTCCATCATTGTCACCATTATCTTCATTGTCTCCTATAGCTGGGATCTCTGGTACTACTTTCTTGGTTATGTAGGTGTGGTTGAGTATATCATTAATACCCCCTTACAGAAGATTGGCACATGTTTGGCTCTTCTAAACTCAGCAGCTAATCCCTTTGTGTATGCAAGCCTAATGCCAGCCTACAGACGCTCTGTACAGAAGACATTTAGGCTGCCCTGCTGGAAGGACAGCAAGTAATCGAGGGCTAAAGGAGCCAGTATAATGTCAATGTTTTACTTAATATTGATAGTGTGAATGCAGGTATGGGTAAACAATGGATTCAATGGAATTCTCGCTAAAGGCGAGTCATCCAAGAAACGAGGTTGTCATAATGAACTGGTTTTTAATGTGACTGGGGAATAATGCTATTATATATATATGTGAAATTTTTAGAATAGTGATACAGTTTTGTAGTGTATTGTAGGCTTCTGTCCATCAAGTCGGCATTGCTTAGTCAGGTTGAGTCCGAATCTCAACTAGCACACTGCCTGCACCATCTGCACTCTAGGAATAAAAACAAAGGAGGAACAGAGTACAAAAAAAAATTAAATAGGAGCTGTGTCCTTTGAAGGGAGCCGTATGAAAAACTTGATGCAACAATGGTATCAATGTCTCTGATTCTTAATTACAAAAAGTCCTTATTCTGAATCCGTACAGATAAAACACTCCTGAAAGATCGCCATGATTCATCAATGCACAGCCAGCGTTTTATTGGTCAGCCCTGCGTGCATACATCAGTAGCAATGGTCAGACATTTCTGTACCTAAAAAGAATGTAAGAAACGTCAAAAGAAAAACATATTAAGAAGGGTATTCTGACGTAAACGGGTTTTGCGCTATAAATTGTATATTCATGTTCATACTTTAAGCAATAGGTGTTGCTATGGTAACCTAACCAGAATTCTGATAGAATCATGAGATATCATTATTTGCCAACTTGACTGGTTCCAGATGATGACGCTGCCCTGCTGACAACAATGATAAGGACCCTCCACGTGATATTAATGTAATCCCACTGAGTTCCTATGAAATAACAAAATTCCACTCAATGAATCTCAATCTATCATTCATGATCATCCAGGGAGGATATAACATACTTGAAGGAATGATATTAAGGTAAAACGATACTAAGAGCAAAATAAAACAAAATTAAGAATCAAGAAGAACATGTCATAAATCAGCAAAAAATAATCATATATATAGATACAAAATGTATCCCCTGACACGTAGGTCCTTCTAAAGTCTGCCGTAGAATTCCCACACACACAGCATACTGTCACCACTCTATGGGTGAATGAGCCTACACCCCTGATTGATCTCGAGTCGTTTACCCACACACGAATATGACAGTTTGTTGGATTATGTGAGAAACTATCAGCTGCTTGTCAACAACAATTAACATCTTCCCGTCTGCTTTTATATATGTTGGCTTACTTTCGCACTACCAAAAGTATTACGTACAAGAAAAGAAAGAACCTTACAAGATCTCAAGACCTGTCTCTAAATAATCATGGCACATGAATTCCTGTAATCAAAGCCAATGCAGTGATCAGTATGCACCCAAACCTAAAGTAGTATGTTTCAAAGCCTACAATACCATAATGTATCAGTTTGTATCAAAGTCTATGTCAGTACCATTATGTCTCAAAGCTCATAATACCAGATCCATCAAAGCCTACAATACCATAATGTATCAGTTTGTATCTCAAGTTAAATATGACAGCCCCATAGGTTTAACCAAGAACCTCTGTATCACACCCCTCAGTGTGATAACCCTTCTCTGAATCACATTCCCTGGTTGATCATCCAAAATATCACATAACTATTGATAAAATGGATAATTATGCCAAACAAATGATTCTTAGAACATCTTTGACTGAAATAACTTGAGATAAATACAAAGGAGAACTCGAAGGGGTCACCACTGACGGTTATCACACGAGGCAAAGCCGAGTGTGATAACCCTCAGTGGTGACCCCTTCTCGTGCACCTTTGTCTATGTATCAAAGTCTATGTCAGTACCATTATGTCTCAAAGCTCATAATACCAGATCCATCAAAGCCTACAATGCTAGGAACATTATGTATCACTATCAGGGCCATCATGTCTCAAAGCCAACACTACCTGCTACACCAACGCCTTCAATAACATGATCTAAGCCTACAATACCAGGATCATTATGTTTCAAAGCCTACAATACCATGACCATTATGTATCAAAGCCTACAATACCAGGACCATTATGTATCAAAGCCTACAATACCAGGACCATTATGTATCAAAGCCTACAATACCAGGATCATTATGTTTCAAAGCCTACAATACCAGGACCATTATGTACCAAAGCCTACAATGTCAGAACCAATATGTATCAAAGCCTACCTGGACCATTATGTATCAACATCTACAATACCAGAACCATTATCAAAGCCTACAGTACCAACAACACTACTACAATACTAGTTCCATGATAGCAAAGCAGCTAGCCCTGACCCAAGCAACTCCCCTTTATCCCCATAGGCACGCCCTATACTAGGTCTGGTAACAAGTTTGTGTCCTGGACAATCCAGTTTTGGTCCTCTGTAAATGGTAGGAAATTGACATGGAAGTCAGCGCTACCAAATGCGATTACAAGTGAGCTCAATAATTTCTAGGGACAACCGAGGAAATCTTCTTATTTTGACATTTTTCTTTTGAGAGGATGAGAGCGGCTGGAAATTGTTCAGTTAGGGTGAAAAGTAACCATAAACAAGATTGATATTATTGGCGTTGGCTGCTATTCGGACACAGAGATATAAATTACAAGCAATTTTACTCTCTGATTGATCAATAGAAGAAAACGTTTATCTGCAGTCACATTAAGCCTAATACTTCTGATATTGGTTATCTATGTCACTGAATGAAAATTTACCCTTAACCCTAAACATGTTGGCCTCCTTCATCAGAAATTTTGTCACTGTATCGAATCAGAGGCGAAACCCACTCGCTTCAGACAAAGACGGAAGGCATTGACCAACATTCATGATTGATCGCTTGCCATTGAATAGAAATCACTCTTGCAATATGGAAGAAGGGGAACTTCGGATGGTGGATTCTCCTGGAGCATACAAATGATACAAGATATGGTACACAATTTTGATATGTATAGCCAAACTAAGCAGAATTAAATCCTATGCTTTCATCGCTATAGTAAAGCCATATTTGTTTTAGTCACATTTTTTTTTTCTTGTTTTAGTCAATTTCGGCTTCTTAATGAGAGTCGGGGGGCAATTTTTCAATGAAACTGGACAGACGCTTCTACATGCAGGCATATATGATATGGGTGCATGGTTAAGAATTCCACCTTGCTATGAGGTAAAGACCCTTCCTGCACCCCGAGGTGGCGCTAAGACCTGGGTGAGGACATGAACCTGGAGTGGATTGATGGGTGTCTGGGTACAACCCAGGTTAAACAGGTGTAAATGTGGTCACAGCCTGAGTCTGCCTGACTCTTAAAGGGTGGCATGATGTATCAAGGCAGTCACATTATGTAGCCTGATTACATCATGCTACATCATTAACATCTTTGAGAGTACATCAAGCACGAAGGGCTGGCATGAAGCATGCATGCAGCCCTGGTGAGTCACTTAATAGTGTGAGATTCGCGTATCATGACTGCGAAATAGTGTAGCATGCGTATGCTGTGACTCTTAAAGGTTTAAGTGTGAATGTAGATGGATCAGAGACTGGGTTTGTAGCGGCTTTACCAACATGCCACATTATGGACATAGAATAAGTAGAGCCCTGAGTGAGCCACTGCTCTGTGCCCCCCCCCCCCCCGACCTACCTAAAACATTGTGTATAAGCTGTACGTGGTGTCAGATCTAGCTATGGTGATAATAGCTATGGTGATTATAGACCATTTCAGAGGGTGATCGCAGCTTAGTCTACCTGAACTCATGGCGAGTCTTGAGGGTGGGGGGTTGATACTATAGAAGAAAACCAAACCAGCAATTTTCAAACATCAGCTTACATATGTATGGTTTCACAGTACCAGTGAGCCCTATAGGGAAGGATATTATACTACGGGACATTTTTAAAGCGCCCAAAATGTAACACCAGATGTACCTGAGCAGCTTAAAGCTTTTTTCTGATGTTGGAGGGGGGGGGGTCGCGTGCGCCTTATACATGTGTTGCGCTTTCTAGGGAAGGTTTTACACTATAAGATAACTCCATACATCCACCACATTATACGCGCAACTAGGTATAATTTTGCAGCTGTTATCAGTGTTTATCTCAACGGTATCAAATCAAGTAATGGCAGGACAGAACACCTGCACAATCTCGCAATGCAGGAAAACCACCCTAAACTCACAGTACTGCATCAGGTCGAATCCCACGATGCAAATTTGGCTTAAAAGTTTCTGCAATTTAGTCATTTGTTGCAATATTGGGCTCCCTCCTCATATTCCAAGAACTATAATGGCTACAGGGGGCTTAATGGCAGATTCAGACACATTGCTTAAGTGGAAGGTTTCTGCAATTTTCAGGATCCTCTTGCAATTTACAGAAAATTGGACAAAGTCCTTGACATATAGGTATGTGTGTATATCTTAACCTGCAACTGAAGTCTCACTATGTGATCTAATCTTTTACCATATGTTGCAATTTCGACCATTCTGAGTTTATACACAATACATAGTTCAGTCTCAGTCTTATTCTACACTATACTTGCCCACAATAGCTTGCAAATTCTATATCTATGAGAAAAGCATTGCGATTTAAAAAGCTTACTTTTCTGATAAAGTCTACAATGCAACTGTGGGATTTGGAATGTGCACTGCCTTGTTAGAACTTTTGCAATTTGCAGTGAAGTCAGGGCTCAAAATGTACAAGAGTTCTTAAATTGCAGAATGTGTTGCGGGGTAGATCTCCACGTGGGATTCGACCTTTCCGTGTGTTACACTGATTCTATGGTGTTGATGCATTACGGTAGGGGCGGCATGATACATTAAAGGCGATCTAGGGCACTATTATGATAAAAGAACATGAATTTTTAAAAAGGTTCTTGATAAGGGAGTGATCATTTTTTAACAACGGGTGGGGGGGGGCTAGTGGGTTTGAGGGGGGGTCACCTGATTTCAGCGAAAAAGCCCGCATGTTACTATAGGTTAAAAGGGCGTGTTCGCACCTTTCGGGGGGTCAAAAAAATTTGACCCATCGAGGGGGGGACGGAATTTTTTCTGCATGTCCGCTCGCAAACTCATGGTACCAGCCCCCCCTGTTGTTAAAAAATGATCACTCCCTCAGCGCATCCCTTTGATAAAAGAATCCTTAAAGTAGCGTATGGCACTGCTGGAGTTGCACGCCATCCTCAGAGGTCTAACAATTGGTATGATAAAAAGGGCAAGTCCCAAAAAAGGACTGTGCTCAGTTTATCTACTTGGGTTTGTTGACGACAAAAGTGGGAAAAAGTCCATTATCAAAGCTAGTTTCCCTGTCAGTTACGTGTACTCATTGAGCCAGTGCAGACCCTGCCAGATCTGCAATCAGTTTCCACCACTCCCAAATGGCTTGGGTTAAATTGTGTTGGGGTAAATTGTGTTGGGGTAATTTTATAAGTTGCTTTTAACCCTTTATGACGACTCAAGGCCTAGTCCTCTTTTGTCGTCACGATGCACCAAAGCAGGGCTGGGTAAGTACTGCATTGGTGTACCGCGCCGACCCAGTAGTATAGGAAGTGTATGAGACCCAGGTGGTCGGCATGATGCAAAAATTCAACCCTGGCAAGAATTACATCTGAGCCATAACTATTAGGGAAAGTGCAATAGGTTGCAATAGCAATAGGTTGCAATAGAACCTTAGGGGTTAAATGGTGAGCCCATAGTGGAGCAGCGCTTATCGGTGGTTTGGGTTCTCGTGATGGGAACGGAAATGGAAACGTTACTGTCAAGTTAGTACAAGTTACCTCTTATCAATCTTCTCTTTAGGTTGGTGATATGACGGGTTAAGGTTGGTGCAAAAAATTAATCAGAAAAAGGTTCCTTGGATATTATTTCCTTCAAGGAATTCCTTAAAAACAAGTTGGCTCTGCGTTACATCAAACTTGGATAGAAACCTGAGATAGAAAGAAAGAAAAAGAACTTTCTGCCTGAGACTCCGGAGTAGGTAAATAGACGCGACAGTATACAAAAGGAAGTGTAATTAATGTAGCGTTCCCGCTTGGACATGGTGCCTTATAGTCTATGCTCCTTGTCGTGCAGAAGGAAACTCTTTACAATAATTACTTCCTGACGTCAATTTCAGTATTTCCTAGATTAAACAAAAGTACAATTGTTCGAAAATCAGTTTATGATAACAGCAACGTGAGATCACAGATGGAAATAAAATGGTTTGAGCTTCCATACAGGAAAATGAATTTCTTTATACAAAATTGAACAGAGTCGACTCTCAATACCCTAACACCGAGTACTTTTTCCTCATCACCTCAGAGAGAAGAGCTTAGAATTGGCCTGTTGTTCACCATGCAAATGATAACTGTGTTTCTGATACCATGGTCTGAAGATTTAGATAATGTTCACAAACCATTTTTTCTTAGCGAGGCCTTGTCGACCTATGAACCACGATGCTTTATATTTGGGCATAATGTATCAATTCCCTATGTGGTGCACTGGTTGTGATGATGCTCAAATGAAGTGCTGGCGAGTCTGCTCGCCAGCACTTCATTTAGCATCCTCGCCCCCCCCTCCCAGAGTGTCTCAAGCCTGTAGGTTTGGTATGAATGTAGTAACTCGTTAGGGCTGCATTTAAGCATCACTGCGACCAATGGGCATCATTAATTACTGTATTATCATCCTTTATGGAGATCATCACAATATAAATGTACTCACGATGTATGTGGTTTGTATGTCTTGTTTACACTGCTGGTCAGCAGTTGCAGTTGTCGTGTGTCTGGTTACTGTGGGTGTACGATCCTTGGAACGGTCTGGTGAAGTCGCTTGTTGACATGGACTTCTGCAAGTATACAGAAGGTGTAAATAGAATTAGTATAGACCATTGATAATTACTGTATTAAGCTTTGTGTATTAATCCTTTGAATGGCATTAACACACTATGTCTTTTCCTCTTGATTCGTCACATATACACGCATTAGGTCATGGCGAGCATTCTGCTTTATCTCAAGTTGAATACGACAGGTTTAACCAAGAACCTCTGTATCACCCCCCTGTGTGATAACACTACCGCGTATAACACTGCCAGGTAGATCATTGCAAATGGTCACATAACTTATGATGAAATGATAACTAATGCCAAATAAATGAATTTTTGAACATTTATGACAAAAATAACTTGAAATAAATACAAAGGAGCACTCGAATAGGTCCGCACTGAGGGTTATCACACTCAGCTTCGCCTTGTTTGATAACCCCCAGTGGGGACCAATTCTTGTGCACCTTTGTCTATGTATCCATGCACCATAGTAAGACAAGATTTGGGAAAATAACCAAGATTGCAGCTATATTCTGTAATACCTCGCATATAAGGCGCATTCTATATTAAAAGGAAAGCTATAGGGCGCACCTGGAACTCTAGGGGAATCTCTCCTCCGCCTATTTCAATATCCCAAAATGATAAATCATGACAAGATGAAACTAGTTGCCCTTAAAGGTTAAAGTGCATTTAATGTGCTTACACTAACAACTAGATAAAAGGCTTTCATCTTGATGAGACTCCATTACATTAATGGAAACTGACATCAGAGAAAGTCCTTGTAGATTTCGGTGTCTGGTATACCCTAGTAACCCTTAAAGGAAGATACGATACTCCCATCCTTAATGCCCATTTATTGTCATGACACATCAAAATGGTGAAAGTAAACTTCAATGACCCTTGACACTACATTGGCGCATCATGCCGACCATTTTGGATTGCGAGCCATGGTACTGGAGTGTATTATTGCAACATGCACGTCCAACTGTATAGTGCTTTAAAGGGTTAAATGAATTAGACTAAAAGGAAAGGAATCAAACACCCATGATCGGGAGCCATTAAGAAGTCCAATTCTGAAAACTGTACTAGTCATTTGGACAGTATAAGGAGAGGGGGACACATGGCCATTTAACCCTTAACGTGCCGCATATGATCTCATCGACATGAATGGATATATAGCACCGGGAGTAACTTATTGGAGATGCGTCATCCAATTATGTCGGCCCTGGAGGGCAATTCATAAAAACTCATGATAGCTGGGGAAGACGACCGGATAATTATGAAATTCGTCAATACTGATACTTCATAGAAATAATATAATTGCAGCCTTTGGAACACACCATTTCATTCACAATAATTATTAATTTAATCAATATCCTTTATGACTTGAAAGATTATAAATGATGTACATTTTCTGCAAATGATTGCAGAAATATTTTTCTAGAAGGATCGTTTCTAAATTCATCGTTTAATTCTGGATGGGTCGTCACTTTTTATGAATCGCCCTGCATGGTGTCAATATAAAATTACTTCAATTAGGGTTTTAAAAGTCTGGCGCTTATTGTATACGTCATTCTATGGTATTAGAGAGTTTAAGATTTGCCTACTTCTAACGTGTACGGCAACGTCTAGCCTACCATTCCCTATCATTCTAGACGTACACGTTGCCGTACAAGTCGTGATCTTAAACTCTCTATTATCAATACTTCCATACTGGTAGTATTTCCACTGAGTCTTATACAAAGACTGGCCTAAACTGGCTTAAGCGTTCAGGACTGGCACTGTTTTGCTGGGTAGGACCGGGAATGACCCCCTAGAGTATTGTGTGTTTCTTTCAACTAGATCTAGGAAACGGACACTAAAAAGTCAATTAGCCGCATATAAATGTGTAAACAGACTCTATAAAGTCTGTCAGTCGCAGATAAACATGGAATAGGCATTAGCATTTGACAGACAAGGCCTTTCAGGTAATAGAGGACAGAAAGGTTAATGAGGAACAACTTCCTGGTTGCAGACATGTTCTGAAGGTCATCAGCATTGATATCTAGGAACAGGACCATTTCGACCTAACACTCTAAATGCCGCATAACATATTGATGCCTATTAGATTGTATGATATATGAATAAAGCCCCTGTGAGTGATTCCCTTGAGTATAACAATTTGTGAGTAGCTTACAAAGGTTACATCCATGCACCATGGCAGCCTACAGCGTTGATGATTTCTCGGAGCACTGCATTGGTGCACCATGATGACCAAGGAGCGTGGAACTGGATGCAGTGTATCAACCTTGAAGGGTTAGCAGTATAGCGGAAAATAAATGCAGAAAACCTGTAAGATATATATATTTTTTCTTTTCTACTGCTTCACGTTTTAAACACTGAAACAAACGCCCGTTACAAACCCTTATCCCAATGCAGTTCTTCAGGTTTATATCGCAAGGTGTACTACTTACGCCTGGTGCAAACCCTAAACCCATATACTACTTACACCTGCTTCAAACCACAAACTCTTATACTACTCACGCCTGCTTCAAACCCCCTGATAATACTTATGCCTGCTTTTTTCACATCACCATTTCTTTATGCCTGAGTCTAACCCCATGCCCACCCGCCAGTTGTGAATATAATTATGGCGGAGGAATGGCACAGTTTATAAACAAGCTGGTAATGAACGGATGAACACGATAATGAGAAAAGATCTAATGTGTGGGCATTATTAATTTAAAAAGCTGTATCATTTGACTTACAACCTGATCCACTCCACTGATAGCCATTTGAATATAGAGTACTTTGTTATTGTCTGAGAAACCATTGTGGCCTTTGACATTCAGTTTTATGAGATGAACATGCGTGGGCGACAGAATAGAGTATACAAATGGATGCTTGCCACTGCTTGGTAGGGCTGGGAGTAGTGTGGGTAATATGGTACAAAGGCAGAGTGCCCTTCATGTCCCACATAGTGCTTTTGATGCATTGCGTCCATTGGCCATTACGATGCAGCAGTGCAGCTCTGGGTTACAGACATACATCATGTTAACCTACATTGATACCCAAATGATCAGAAACGCACTAATATAGTGTTGGTTTGTTACTCTACAGCATTGCACTGGTGCACCAAGAGAACACAGGAACACAACCTTGTGGTCTTGAAACTGTTGGGAACCCTAATCATGATGATGATCAGCTATTAGGGCTACATATGCAGATATGTGGTGACAGCTGATGCAATGCAGATGAGTAGGGAATGTCCGCAGTCTGGAGACCCACACCAATCTACAGTGTGAATGTTACACCCTAGATTCATACTAACAACTGTTATCTACACTATTGGTTATTGGGATTTGTGAAGTGTATATTCATCCTAACAACTGTTATCTACACTATTGGTTATTGGGACTTGTGAAGTGTATATTCATACTAACAACTGTTATCTACATTATTGGTTATTGGGACTTGTGAAGTGTATATTCATACTAACAACTGTTATCTACACTATTGGTTATTGTGACTTGTGAAGTGTATATTCATACTAACAACTGTTATCTACACTATTGGTTATTGGGACTTGTGAAGTGTATATTCATCCTAACAACTGTTATCTACACTATTGGTTATTGGGATTTGTGAAGTGTATATTCATCCTAACAACTGTTATCTACACTATTGGTTATTGGGACTTGTGAAGTGTATATTCATACTAACAACTGTTATCTACACTATTGGTTATTGGGACTTGTGAAGTGTATATTCATACTAACAACTGTTATCTACACTATTGGTTATTGGGACTTGTGAAGTGTATATTCATACTAACAACTGTTATCTACACTATTGGTTATTGTGACTTGTGAAGTGTATGCTAAGACTTCATCCAGAGTATTTTACTTTATCGCCATAAACTACTGAAACCTTAGATATTGGATCCGTTTACGTCATGGGCTTAAGTATGCGAACACATTGGGATTTTACTTTGTCATTGTTAATATGGAAATTCCAGCTTAAACAAGGTAAGTATAGAGACTTACTTTTTTTTTTACCTTACCATACGAAATAGTAAAATCGTTTACTTTATCACCATAGGCTATGCAACCTTTGATATATTTGCTGTAAGTATGGGAATATTATTCTATCACCCTCATTCCCAGAACCTTCTTCTAATTCATCACTCTAAGTACTGCACGCTGTAAGTAGAACAGGCCATCAAAAGGCTATCAGTACAGCCATCACTCCATGAGCACTACACCCTAGATATTGGCCAACAATTAAAAAAGGGGCACAGCATTTTTATACATTCAATTCAAAGGGACATCTATGAATATATTCATAAGCATAGGTCATCATTTTCTACTTTATGTCACTGGATGGTCACTCGACTCCTCTGTATGGTATAGGATGGTACTATGGATGGTGTACAAAAAGATTGTCATGGTGATAATAAGAAAAAAGCAAATACAAAGTGTACTTGGGCACAGTGCATAATTGACCTGGTGGACAGTTTGGGTAGCTGGTATCCAGAGGTGAGTCAACAGGATCTGAGACAGGCTTAGTCCTATAGGGATTTGACAAGTTGACTGCAGCGCCAACATGAAAGTACCAGGGATATAATATGGAACTGAAACATCACTTATCTCTTTCCTCTGACCTTACCTCTTCTTGCAAGCTAAAAACAAAGTGAATTACTAATATGCTGGAGCCAATGACAGCTATAGGGGGGCAAGATGGTTGTCTACCAGGACCAACCAGTTACATCACAATAGGCCTACTGGATATGGCAGGGACTGTAAGCGGCTCAACGGCCCATGACTGCAAATCCCCCATGACTAACCTGACCTCTGACCTAGGCGTATTCCATCAACCACGACAGGGGAGCTCAGAATGGGTAGAGACACCCATATGGATGGCATAAACCAGTAACAGGGTCAATGCCTTCTGGTAAGAGTGGTACAAAGCTTATGTGTATGTATTTGTAATACAGTATAGTTCGGGGGATCTTGGTCGGGGCGTCTAAAAGCTGGGACAGGCTTTTATACACCCTAACACCTTGTTTGAGCACTGAGGTTAAAATGAAATTTGCTTTTTATCCAATCCCCAGGGGACACAGTACCAACTGGGGAACCAAGTTCGGTAACACCCTGAGGTGTGGTGGCAACCATGGCCAAAATGAAGTCTATTCCTTGCGGTGGTAGTCAAGGAGTCATCTAGGAGAGATTTAATGTCAGTCTTGAGAATAATTTCTTGGACTTTACCATCTATGATCTGCTCATTTTAGTGTATACCTTGGACCTTTGATTACCTTTTTAAAAAGCTGGGTCATGGTATCAAAGCTATACTCATAATATAATATATAAAAGGAAGACGAAAGTAGTATTAACACTATACAACCTCCAAAAGTTTAAGACTTGAAGTATTTAGCTGTGAATAATGGTGCAGAATACCTTCCCTACACTGCCATTGTGCAGCAAAAGGCTAACACAGTGACTGTAAGCTTTTGTCCAGAACGTTGTGAGTCTGGGTGGTGAGCCCTGTCCATATAAGGAGGACATAGTAATTAAATGCAGTGTTCCATTTATCACTGTGATACATTAATATCGCATTGGCAAGTAACTCACCAGTCATGCATCATGTTAACCCTATAGAGTTGGTACACTCTAGATGAAATAACTTATTAGGGCTGCATTGCAGAGTGATGACAATTCTGATGCTTGAGCCAGCATGCTACCATTAAATGGTATAGGATTCGGTAGTATTTGTAGCGGCAGGTGGCTATGGGAATTGGGAGAGTCAGAGGCACTGGATGGTGGCAAGGGATTTGTTCTAGGGGTTAACTTTAACACGGTTTGGGCCAATAGGCATCAGCACCTGGCACCTATTTGTTCAAGACTAAAGAGATGGATTTCAAAATTGGCACCTATTTAGATGTGTCTGCTCGAATGTAAATGTCATTTTATTTAGTGAAGGCGGGGTTGTCAGCAGTGTATAGATACATTTATTTTGAAACCAACAATATCGAGCAGAAATTTCTGAAGCTGACAAATGATACGCTATTAAAACAAATCCACTCCAAGGATTGTATGTGTTAAAACAATAGGAACTGAAAGAGGCAACTGTCGGGTTTAGGACAAGTTCTAATCAGATTATGTATAGGTCTACAGTATACTATGTCTTATGCTATTGTATAGGCTACTCCCCTAGGCTTGTGTGGAATGAGGTCATTGCTGACCAACACCAGGTTCCCAATATACCACTTTACTCGATGACGTATACACCATCCTGTTGGTCCCTACCGTTTCTATAATACACAATGACGTCATTCTATGACGTAACAGGCCGACACCATTTACATTTGTCCTCGACCTGGTTCCTAACTCATGGTAAATCCTTATTTCCCACTTAACCACCACATCAGTCATGTCCTTTTTATTAATGCTTGTCAGTGTTATTCAAGGGGATGATGTTTCTGGCCGACCATTTGCGTTTTTAGACACCGTTTGAAACTCTAATTTTCACATATTTTAAAATCTTTCTTTTTCCATACATATCTTTTTAAATTGAAATTCTTACCGATTATTTTCCTACTTCCTGCAAAGGGTATTTTCATCTGAAAAAAAAAAACAACCAAAAAACAGCAAAAATCTGTGCAAGTGTTCAGCTTTCCTGGAAGACACACTTTATATACCCTTGCAGCCACTACAATACAGACAACTAAAGCACAAAGCATTGCTTTCTGCAGCTGCACCCTCATTTAATGCGGCAAACCCCAACCACCACATACCAAGGCAGCCATCAACACTGTACCTCTGACCAACCACTACATCCGATTGTCACCATTGCCTCTTCCCTCTCGACCACTTTCATCCTCACTAACAAAATGTTACTTCCGGTGAACTCTGCGTGCGCAGCTGATATCAAGCACACAGCGTCCCCTGGTGACTCATGAACGGATACTAAAGGCGGCTGTTTCTCTTCTGTCCCAATATTGTCTTGGCTGTGGGATTTCTTATTTTTACTTGTTTTTTTGTTGTTGTCCAACACTATACATTGAAGCCCCCAGAGTTGCCTTGAGCTATTTGTGACTTTTAGTGCCACTATAGAGAACAGCCTTTATCTAGTTTGCCAGGCTGAGAGACTACTTCGTCTACCTAGTTTAGTATTATGAGAACGAGGTACAAGTTCTTTGGCCATTTGTATAAAGTTAGATCGCAGGTGGAGCGACACTTGTGTATAACTTTATCGGATGGCTATTTGGTTCTTTATTGTTTTCAAAGTAATTTGTCAGGGTAAAAGAAAGGATGTCTAGAAGATATGGCTAGGCATGACCATTACATCTAAATCTAAGTTGATGTCTACATTTGGGGGGTAACTTGTCCCTAAACTGTACACTATTGCTTACTTATCTGACAATCTTCATTTCCTATCTCATAAGATTAATAGTATTGCCAACTAAAATATTTCCCTATGATTATTTCAACAAAACCGCAAAAAGGGGAAAGTAGGGGTTCCTGCAATAACAGGAAGAGTTTTATCTTTTTGAGACTGATATCAAGGAAGCAAACATAGTTGATGTTTAGAATAGTATACTGCTATCACCTTAGAGAATATCGCCCTCCTGGGCCCTTTTGGAGCAGGTTCCCTATGCAGTGAGGAGACGACTGATATTAATTGGGGGACAAACCTTTCCTGGTAAATGGTGCGAAAACACGCCACCACAAAGCGACACATCAAATTGATCCTCATCCGTGTAAACCCGTATTTGATGCAGCCGGGAAATCAGCAGCCACACTCCACGGTTACTTCTCTATACGGACTTAGCAGGATTGATTATTAGCCAATAAGGTAATCCCAACTAATCAATGCAGCCCTCTCGGGGGCTAACTGGTACCCCTCTGGAAGGTCTTATCAGTAGAACTCGCTGGTAACAAGATCTAGGAATGGCTGCTACCTCGGAATAAATACCCGACCTATAGCGTGTTGTAGGTGGCGTCGGCCTGTCTAGCTGAAGCTGGTCACCAGCATGTGCCTTACACTGGTTTCAGGGATCAGTTATGTAATACCTGCTAGGAATCCACTCTGACTTACACACAAAAATATTATTATGACTAATTAAGTGGCAGAGAGTGGCTTAAGAATATAATTACAAGTTCAAAGTTAGGTTTAGTGTGAGCTATTACTCATTACACCTCTAGGTGTGGAGCATTCACACCTACAGGTGTGGAGAGCCACCCATGTACAGATTGGATTCTGACCCCTATAAAGCTGCAAATCTCACAAGAATGAATGTTAATTAGGCCTGAGCTGGTAGCTACAGTGCAGTCACACCTCCATGCCCAGCCTGTTTGGTACTGGCAGCCACGGAAAGACTTGCACATGCGCGCAGCTAAGAGCAAAGAATCTCTCATCTAGTCTAATGGGTGATGAAGATAAGCAGTTGGGAGCTATACTGAGTCTACTTGAAGGAGATAAAACAAATTAACTGACCTTGTCCTTAACAAATATGTCCCTAGAAAGGGCCCGATGTCCCAATGTAGCACTACCGTAGTAGATTTACGAGACACATATCAGTGCTGCATGCTACCCATTATCCCCGTATATCGTAGCCATCGGGAATGATCACAAACGGGAAGTAGACCCGGTGGCCGGAAGTGACGACACACATGTTGGGGACAAAGGCGTCGGTACCAGTGAGGGATGGTGACGTTGAGTGGTGTGGACGCAGCAGGCAGGGAGGAGGGAAGTGGGGTTTGGGGTGAGGACAAGGTTGTTGGTTAGGGTGAGAGGCGAGGGCCCAGCCTGTATTGATGAGTTATAGGCTAATAGCCGTCGGCCAGGGGGCTGGGGTGGAGCGCGGCTCTATGCTGAAGCCACACTAGAAGCCATAGTATGACTGATACCTTAACACATTTCAGTAACAGTTAGAGTTCTAGAAATGGAATATTTAAATGGAAAGTGATAAACGTGAGTTTCATGTACTATGAACAGTCGTGAACCATGATTAATGCTCTGGCGAGTCACTCATTCATACTACATTCATGCATTACATATTTGGTGTTGCTACGGTCCCAGAGCTTTGCCATGAAGCACCAATGGCCATTTACTTAACAGTGGAGTATTGGCGTATCGTGAGACCAATATATGTACAAAAGCATGAAGATTGGCATATTGTCTGGTCCTCACAACTGTATTCCTTCTCTTCTTCACCATGTCTTTGGGTCTTTTACAGGGAGACGAATCAGCAGCAATAATTGTTATAAAGACGGTAAGATTCAACTCACACACTATGCTAGTGCAGTATTGTCGAATTACTTTCCGGAGATACACTAACAAAATAACAGCACAGGTGAACATAAATTTATGTCTTTTTACCAAACCCTTATAATTAAATCAATTAAAAATATAAAAGGACAGAAATGCTGAAGGTTGAGTGGTGTAATCAACGATCTAAAAAGGATATGCAAAAAAGGACCAGAAATAGGGCTCTTTGTCAGATTTCTTTTAGAATTCTTTGTGTTCCTTATTCAACGCTTTAAACCTCCATGGCTTATGTTTTTATGTCATTATAGCGAACCAATGTAGAATTTCCAGGTAACCACCATACATTGTCTTGGTGTACCATGCTGAGTGTTTCAGCCCTGTAGGATCTACATGATGTAGCATTGGCGATGTAGATACATTCACTCTGATGACAAATAGGTATATTTGACCCATAAGGGGTTAAACCGTCAATGGGTCCTGAGGTATGCACTTAGCTTCTTCACTCAAGACGATTGACGTGCAGGCGTTTTATGGACAGCTGAGTGGTTTTAGGGTTCTGGCTGAAAAGCCTGGTCCATTGAAATCTCCACTGGCAAGCTCATCCACACCCGGGATCCACACTCCCAAAATATTCCTTCTCCTTCATCATTCCCAGTCCCATCCATATCCAGCCCCACATCTGCCTCCCTTCATTGTCCTGTGTTTGAGTGTAGTACCAGAACCCACGTTCCAATACCTTCTTCCTGTCAGTCATACATCAGGGTGCCAAAGTGGGAGGGGGGTGAGTGAGTGAGTGAGTGAGTGAGTGAATGAGTGAGTGAATGAGTGAGTGAGTGAGTGAGTGAGTGAGTGGGAAAGGGAGGGTGGATCTGGGCACAAATATCAACTGCATGACTACCTGAAGGAGGAAGAGCTACCCACGATTCAGCGTTTGGTTTATTTCCAGGGCGACTTAGGATGATTTTTGACCCCTCCATCCGTGTTAAGGACAACATTGTTGTAGGCTAGTGCCTAGGGTGAACCTCCAATTGCTTAGGATATCACAGAAGTTCAGACCTGCTGCCTCCTTTAAAGAGATTATTGAGAGCTACACCATGCAGCTAAGGCACTTTAGGACTTTGTAGGCCCCATTTCCTGATCTGATATAAGTGAAGAGAGAATCCTTACATCAGGCAAAAGACTGACATCGGTTTGGGTCTAGTCTTTGTGGTCTACATGCTGACCCTTCACCAGATCAATAGTACGGCGGTTAATGTAGCGGCAACAGTCAAGCCATGGCAATTGTGGAGCAGGCAGGGTGCCATATATATCTGTGGGGCAGGACTTTACAAGAAGTAGGTTAAGAGTTATATTTAACACCTTCCTTCCACCACAACACTGTCTTCTAAACCCCCAAAGAATATAACATGGCAGCGAAACCCTGGACTTATCCGCTATGACAAACGACTGGGTGCTGGCTCACTCCTCTTCGTATGTGGTTCTGAGTTTTTTTGTTTTTTTTTTTTGTTTTTTTTTTTAAATTCTATATGCCAATGTAGCTAAAGAAATTGAAGGTGTCCCCATCCCTTCTATTACGAATCCTGCATCTGTCACTGAAATGGGGAACGTAGCTGTTTACAATGTCGTGTAGTGGGGATATACCTATAGATGATTACCTATATAGACGATACTGGAAAAAAAGCAAAAGACCCTTGTCCTTGCATATAACCCATAAATAAACTGACTATTTCACACAGGTTGAGCTAGTGGCGAGTGTTATATTTTTCAGTGCAGCAATGCTGCATGGGTTTATCACCATGGTAAGAAAATGGAGTCTTACATCATGATGTCGTCTTTTAATGGTTAACCTGAAGGAGTAGGTATATGTACAGTGGAAGAGGTCCTTTAATGGTGTTTGACTAGAGAGTGCCATCAGCTGAACACATGGGTAGGTCATGGGAGGAGGAGTGGTCTGTAGGGTGTACAGAATCTTTGCACACTAGTAGAGGCACAGATGACCAACTCCATCAAGCTGATAGCTGTGCATCCACTCCTTTACTGATGCTGTTTATCCGAGGTCATGGTGAGGGGCATTGGATTCAATGCATTGTGACGTGGCAACCGAGGTCTTGATTGTGAAACAGCAGAGAATCCCTTGTTTCTCTTTTTGCTTTAAGGTGCATCGAGACTTCATGTAAATTTATTGACAGATGATGGTAACACACCATGAAATGGATTTCATAAACTGCCATACCCTACTTTATGAATGGAAGCCTATATCTCATAATTGTGATAAGAGAAGGTGATTGGACAGATCATCTCTAGCATTCGTATAAAAAGATTTTCACTTTGAGAAATATCCACCTATGCATCCAGATATCCACTAGATCAGTATGTACATATATCTAAACATGTCATCATCTATCTATCAACATGGACAGAAGAGGGACATTCCTGACTCTACCAGAATATCTTCCAGTAGTGTGGTGAAAGTTAGGGAGCACGGATAAATTATGTCAGGTACTTTAGTCTAAAATCTATAATCCCTATGCCAAATTGTTAGATAAGGTCATTTTGAGGCATATCTGAAGCTTATCTGACAGACATCATTTGTGAGATAGATACATACCAGCACCTATGTCTCAAAATTTATAGCTTTACCCCACAAAATCCCTACCTAGCAGTTCTTTTTAAACCGAAATGATAACTATGGATTTGATATGGTACAACATCTTTCATTAAGTGAATTAGGTTGTATCCAAAGCTTCCTGTTGCAATGAGTAGGCCTATTCAGTCTTATTTCACATTCACATTAGCAAGAGTCATAGTGTTAATCTTTTATGACCTTGGGATATCACAAAAAAGTGACACCGAGTCTTTACATCGAGGGCTCTCTTTTTCAAACACTTTTGAGACCTATATAGAGCTAGCTGTTCACATATAGGTTCCTCCATTATTTACTGACAGTGAATGGTAATGTACATGTCTAAATTTTTGTAATTGAGTGACAAATCTGGTTTTATTTGTGCCAAGAAAACCAAATACCTCTGCTGTTCTTCTCAACCAATAGAAGACTTCAAGAGCAGAAGGCCCTAAGGCTCTAGAATAATGCAGAATGCAACATTATTTCATGGTAAATATGTTGAAATACTGAAAGGCCATAGGCTTTGCATTGCAACAACGTATTACACAACAGCTGTGTAATACCTAGGGTGCGTTTTACACAGCCTGGTCAGGTTACTTCTTTGATGACGTCATAGATTCAAAATGGCGATGTAAACAAGCCTTACGCACGGCCGGCGATGATGTAATTGTGTCCCGACGATTGAATTCTATGATGTAATCATGAAATAAACGCAAAGGAGCACTAGTGGCAATCTGTGTTTGGGTTATCACACGCGCAGTCTGTCTGCCGTATCGCACGACACCCGCAGGCTCCCACTAGTGAACCTTTGCTAATTTATCTCATAAAAACA
The DNA here is from genome assembly GCA_949317995.1 of Acholoe squamosa. Taxonomy (NCBI): domain Eukaryota; kingdom Metazoa; phylum Annelida; class Polychaeta; order Phyllodocida; family Polynoidae; genus Acholoe; species Acholoe squamosa. Next base: position 49,080,532 of record OX439038.1, read on the forward strand.
CCTGGATTAGCAGCTGAGCATAATCATCAGTAAATGTTGCCCAGATGGCTCACAGAATCAGAAACCCTAAATCAGAAATAGTCCTACAACAGGCATCAGGACTCGGGGTAAAAACCATCTACTATCTTACCCTGTATCCAGATAAACTCTTTTGTAATCAAATCAATACTCCTCAAAGGCCTCTTCATAATACCCCAGGACATGCTCATTTAGACACTTGTCTCCATCCGGACTTCACATATTATAAAAACCCTCCATTTTCAGGATGCAATATAATTCTAAGACACATCTATGGCAGCACTTTCCCTAAGTGGGATCCATGATGGATGAAATTACACTAGACATGCAATCAGCAATGATCAGAGAGGTTCTATTCATAGGGTCTATAATGGAGTTGGACTGTATAATTAGTAAAAACAACATAATGGATACTGCACACTCACTGACAAACATTTATAAGAATATTCTGCCAGTTAGATTCTTAATAACTTATAACAAGTCTCATGAGACTGATATTCGATATCTGATATTTAGCTCGATAATAGACTATCTGGATTAAAATTCAGCATATATATCATTATGATCGTTGCAGATACATTCATCCTAAAATACTACGAGGCGTGGATTCTCCAGGAGCAGAGATGTAAGTCAGGTACTGGGAAAATCCCTAAAAAGCTGTTATCACAACACTAGGAGAGTTGGCAGGCCCCGGGACAGGCCTCCTGGTAAAGGTATCGTTCCACTATTGATGATGACGTCACTTCCGGTAATACACCGAGATGTACGGATTTAGGACTTGGAGGGCTGTGATTGGTCTATATTAGAGTTCAAAATCATTGCAAACTTTTAAATAAAGCATAGATAAAATGTTTAACCTGTTGTGATTCAGAATATATGGGTTACAAGGGACAGCTCCTTTGTCTAGGATCCCAAAATATTGATTTAAAAAAAGGTTGGAAATAATCACTAATTGTGTGCAGAATAGGCCAAAATGGGGATGGGTTCAAACATATGCACGTACAGAAAAACTGGGTTGGTGAACGACGTCTGGATCTGGCACCCAGAGAGGGGGAAAATGTGCCTCTTCATGATTTTGAGTGATTTGGAGTGTTTGAAAGGTGAAATTCAACTTTTACAGGTGCATGAGTTACATTAAATTATAGTGCAGAATGTTTTGGTGGTCCGATACCTTAAGAGAACCATAGGCCTTTGGAATGGACATAGTTAAATACAGGCTAAACATGAACCAAAAGCTATCAATTTTATCAGGAATTGGTTATTCATGAAAAATCAACCCTTATTTTGTCCTTATAAGCAGGGAAATTGTCAAAAATGGAGGAAAATGTGGGTTTTAAGGTTGCGGAGAGAGCTGGAATTTCACTAATTTTCAGCTCCAATCACCCATATGCCTCCCAGTGTGGGTTTAGAAGTGTAGATATTCAAATAATCAAGATTTTGTATAAAAGTCACTATAACCGGTCAGTATATGTCCTATTTTGACCCATAGGTGCTTGGATATTGGAGCTATAGGGCTTAAATGTGGGCTTACGCAGCTTCGGAAGATTCCGAGCCACCTCGGTATTGAACCCCATTAGAGTCCATTAAACCATTAAAAATGCTCAAATATACATGAAATTTTGAACAGATTTCGTTAACAGTATTGGGAGATGTAATATGGACAGTACAGTGTATTCTGAGCAAGGTGAAGTCTCTGAAAAATCAGTTTTTTGACCAAAAATGGTGATTTTTGATAGATTTTCATTATTTTCCTCTGCTATATTAGCGTAGATTTCTGAGAAATAAAAACTGAAACCCCAAACCTGGCATTTGTACCATGCAGAATAACTCTTTAGCAATAAGGATACCAATTCTCAGGTCATTGTGCTCATCGGTTCCTTTGTGGTAAGCAGATATTTGACGGAGGGGTGAAAATGAGGAAAAATCAAGGTTATTCTCGGTAAGCCGAGGCATTAAGACACCCCCTGTGGAGAAGCTGAAATGTATTTCTGAGGGACTTTTTGTACTGGGTTGGGAATAAGGACATGTGAGAGACATATTTCCCAGGTAATTATAAAATACCGCTTCCTTTAAGGTATCGTTCCACTATTGATGATGACGTCACTTCCGGTAATACACCGAGATGTACGGATTTAGGACTTGGAGGGCTGTGATTGGTCTATATTAGAGTTCAAAATCATTGCAAACTTTTAAATAAAGCATAGATAAAATGTTTAACCTGTTGTGATTCAGAATATATGGGTTACAAGGGACAGCTCCTTTGTCTAGGATCCCAAAATATTGATTTAAAAAAAGGTTGGAAATAATCACTAATTGTGTGCAGAATAGGCCAAAATGGGGATGGGTTCAAACATATGCACGTACAGAAAAACTGGGTTGGTGAACGACGTCTGGATCTGGCACCCAGAGAGGGGGAAAATGTGCCTCTTCATGATTTTGAGTGATTTGGAGTGTTTGAAAGGTGAAATTCCACTTTTACAGGTTCATGAGTTACATTAAATTATAGTGCAGAATGTTTTGGTGGTCCGATACCTATAAGCAGAGTGCTTAGGACAGACTGACCAGCACAGCATCATGGCACCCCCTGGTGTTAAACAATTGTTGCTGACTGATGATTTTAGACCATTCCGAGAGCAGCATTCCCTTCATTTCTCCCTGGGAGGGTCTGCCCCTGAGATTCCCTGCCCAGATTCTCCCCTGGACCAGTGAGTCCCTCTGCTTATGCCAGGGGGCTTAGTGGAGTCCCTAGTTGAATTAGACAACTGAGGACTGGGTCTGTGTGAAGGGACTAGGGAAAGAAGGCTGTAAATAAATTCTGTCCCTGAAGGCCCTGGATATCCATATTCAAACTATATTTTAACATTTCGAATTCCCTATTTTCAGGGAAATTCCTGACAACTTACATCTCTGCAGGAGACTTCAACTCAACTATTTCTTCAGGAGTGCTAGCCCATGCCATGCAAAGCTTTGGCAAAGTCCAAGTATTAATATCAAACACTAGATGATGAATAATTCCTGTTGCGTTAAAATAAGATATATTAAAGGTATACCATTCCCCTATGCCTGTACTAATAGTATTACAAAACGGAATTGCCTTAACAGGTTGATGCCAAGATCATTTCCTTGTATGAGAGTATTCTTTAGTAATAGCCAACCATTTCTGGTAGATTCTTTCTGGTATATTCCCATATACACACACCTTTCAATAAGAATGAAGAACGGGCTCAATCCTCATAATATTGTGACTGTTCCCTATACTAGAAGCAACAATCTCGGAAGTCGGTCACTGCACCTTTTCTTGTCAGTCTAATCAATGCAGCGTCTCATATGAGGTTCCCGGATGTTAAAGGCGCCCCCTTATGGTTGAATGATGTACTGCTCATCCCAGAGGCAGAGTTGGTGGTCGGGGAGGAGGAGATCCCTACAGGGCATCAGGATCAGTATTATGATCACATGTCAATAGCCATAGTCAGATGGAAGACCACTTGGCCCCAGATGAGAGTGCTACATGACCTATGACACCTGACCTTCCTATACTGCCATGACCATAAGCATGAACCTGTACATTGTGGAGGGCTATGTCATTATAGGCAACCACAGCCACGGTCATGGCAGGGTGGCAAAAGGACCAAATAATGGACTATATTCAGCATACAGAACCATAGGAAATGGCCATGGTCCAAAAAGGTGGTTGATTCTGTTTGTTGTGTACATCCCTACCAGTCGGTAGCTATACACTTGTTATATGAAGTAAACGGCGGTGGTGTTTCTTGAAATCAGCTTTATGATCAGCATAGGCCACCTTTTGTCATTGTAATTCATTAATGCTGACTGCATGGAATTGATGTTTTATATGTTGATCAGACTGTCTTTAAATTGCATCTACATAAGATTGCAGCTCAAACTGTCCTTAACGGGTTAACAAACAAGGTTTTGGCATATAAAGTGAACGTTGATGACCAATATACACTCCCATCCCCTGGTGCGATTACTGCGTATAGGGTGCTAGCGAACACGACCTGAGAGGTCCCCTCAGGGCAGTTTGTCTCCTCTACCGGATTTACGGTTACAGAATTGCATGCTGGGTAGAGACTGTCCCTTCCCTACCCAGCACCGAACCACTTTCTAAACGCCCTCTTGATTAGCTTAAGCTAGATCCGCCCTGCGCATGCTCATTGGAACCGGAAGTGGTGCTGGAGGAACATGATGGTAGTGCAAATGTGTAAATGGGGGTGGGTTGGCGAGAGGCGCTCTAACCACTTAGGGTCTGGTCAAGTTAAAGTCTAGCTTAACAATTTTAATGGACTAAAATCAGATGTACCATAATGGGTCTAAAAGGTAGGTTGTTAAAGGGTAAATCTTAGTAAGATTATATTTGCTTTGTTTATTTTTTTTTTTGGTTTTCATTTTGTTGAACGAAACAATGACTGAAAGATTTGAGAAAATTAAAACACTCATTAGCTATCGGCCAATCATCTCATCATGTAATCGATACATTGATATCACTGAATCCAATATCGTGAAGTTTGATTATATAATATATGAGGAGAGATAATGATTACACTCAATTGGAATTCCACTCATTGCACCTGGGTAAGACAAGCCTATGCCCATAGATAATCACTCCTAATAATAACTCCTGGTAACGTTATAATTGCAAATATGAATCAGTGCTATCTTGGATGATGTGAAAAGGAAAAGGGGTTATGTCTGGCCCGTTATGTCTGCTAACTTTACAGTCCCCTTTCAGTTAATAACTTTACGTTTTAGACACATATGTATACCATTCCTGACCATTCATCTGTACTCCACAGGTGAGGATTATGTTACAAGTACCGCATAGAAAACGTGTCCACTAGCACCCAGCAAATTGGAGTCAGTGTGAGTCATAATGAGCTGCTATGTGTGAGCACCTTTCTGGTTATAACACCAGTGCGTTAGCTCGTGTCACAAGGTGTCAATACTCACACTGTTTGACTCATTATGACACTTAGTGACTCATCTCCACAAGACATAATGTGGCACAAGTGTGAGCATGCGTCAGTCTGTGTCAGTAGTCACACAGTGTGACACATAGTGACTCATTTCCTAACCCATTTGAGCTAACATTGCGTCAGTATGTGCCAGTATGGGTGAGTAGTCACAGGGAGTGACGCATAGTGACTCATTTCCTTATTTGCGTGAGGTGACACTGAGTGAGCATGAGCCAGTCTGTGTGAGTAGTCACACGGACTGACCCATAGTGACTCATCTTTCAAAAGATAGGTGTTGACGCTTGAGTGAACATGGGTCACTATGTGTCAGTACTCACCCGCAGTGACTCGAAATGGCATCAGTGTCAGTATAAAGAGACTGGGGAAATTGTATAGTTCCACTATATACTTGCACTTTGGGTTTGGGCCAAATTAGGGAATTGCTGTTTCTATTGATGCTGCCTTATAAATCAAAGTGTTTATAGATGATATCTATCAATATGTATATAGGGAATATAATGGTGACTGAAAACATGGGTTTATATTCTCTTTTGGTGTATTTTAAGACAATTTTCTTTGTCTATGGGAGATAACACTGAGTTTCAATTATCAACCTCCTATGTGGTATTCAGGCTTACATTAGTCTTGGTGTAGTAATTCCTTGAAAGTATGGTGCATGGTACCCAAGGTGATGCCATATTACCATGAGAAATAGGTAAGAATTCATAATATGAGGTGAATTATAATGTTGTTTTGGGTGATAATAGGAGCAAAGTGCCTCAATTCAACAAACACAACAGGTTCTGACACATGCGTCAGTATGCGTCACTATGTGTCAATACTCACACATATTCACACACCTTGACTCACAGTGACCCATCCTGAAATTTTCTCTCCAGGAAGTACCTGACACATGTGTGACCATGCGTCAGTACTGCGTCAGTATTGTGTCTGATTGGTTGATTTCAAACTCCTGGTCCCTCATTGGTCCATTTCAAAGTTCCCGCTCTTTTCTTGGTTTCTTTGTTCTCAGTATTTCACAACACACAGACACAGAACAGCAAGGAGAGAAGACAAGGTGGGTAATCCTACAGTCCTACAGAACTCCAAGTAACCTACAGTAATATATCATAGTATCTTCTTTTGTGCCCACCTTAATCTTTAGAGTCTCTTACAGTATTGATACAGTTGATATAGCATATGTCAGTAACTTGCAGGTTTGGGGGCCTGGGAGAGTGGTGGACTAGGTTGTGGTCAGTTTGAGGGGCAAGAATATTATTTTTGTTTCTGAGGGGGGGGGGGGGTGATTTTGTCTCCAAATAATTTTATCTTCCCCTGCCCCCATTAAAGGTCAACTCATTCAGGGAGAGGGTATGTACTTGGCTCAGGGGGAAATTCTAGCCCCCCTCCTTCCAAAATGAAAATATCTCACAACATATTTTGGAGGGAGGGGAGGAGGTGAGGAGGGTAAAAAATCTTGTGCTGATTATATTAAAGGTATTTGTGTAACGCATTATTGAACTTAAATGTTTAATTTTTGTTTGACAGGCACAAAGAAGGCATTTTGAGGAATGGAAAAAGTGAACAAAGGAATCTACAGGAAACCCTTCCATGGACAGAGACATGTAGCTCAATTGATGACCGTGATTCAGAATAAAAATGAATGCAGAATAAAGTCATACCCCCACCCCCCCACTCCCAAACCCCCTCCCCCCATCCCTATCCCAGGGGAAAAAAACCTGACGCATGTGTCAGGATGAGTCAGTATGTGTTAATGCCCAGGTGTCAGTATGAGTGTGCATGTGCCATGACACACGTGTCAGGCCTGAGTCATTGTGCGTTATAGCTCAGGTGTTAGTATGAGTGTTGATTTGCCATGACGCATGTGTCAGGCCTGAGTCAGTATGTGTTATAGCCCAGGTGTCAGTATGGGTTTGCATGTGCCATGACACATGTGTCAGCATGCGTCAGTATGGGTCATCAGTCACACCTGGTGGCGCATTTCTTTTCTATACAGCACCAGTGTGAGTACTCACACACAGTGACTCAGAATGACACCAATTTGCTGGGCATGTAGGTAGTATATGGAAAGGTGGCCCTGCCCCAGGCACCAGGCTCAAGCCGCTGTCTGCGATGGGAATGCTGAACCATTTCAACTGTCAATGGTTGTCTGCAGGGCACACAAGAGACATTGGGAGAGAAAAAAACAACAACAACAATATGTTGTACATGAATAGATACTATGGCCTCTGAAATCAGATTCCATAGGATTTTTGTGCTCCTAGACTATCTCTTGTAGCACAAAGAGTACAACAGTAAGAATGGTTATGCAGAGGTGCCACTCGCTGGTCGACAAAAACAGGAAAACTGGATTTAGGACACCCTTTCCCAGGAAATTAACATGATTCTTTTTACAGAAATCTCGAACAAACAAGTCCAGGAATTCCTGGTAAACCATGAAAATGGCACCTCTGCTATGAGATATGTAACGAAAAATAGCCAAAGGCATTTGGGAAAGGCTTAGCTGAATATCCAGTCATGAACATGGAGCTAATTGAATGCAAGCGGAAAATAAACAAAATAGAATGTAATTGACACAAAAAGGGAGAGAAATATTACTAAAGAATGGGCATTGTGACATCGGGGAAGAGGTACTGCGTCAAATACGATAACCATATTGAAATTCATTCACACATGTAGTAAACAAGAACTCTGATGTTATGGATTGGAGCAGGGTGGAACACTGAATAGGGTTGCGCCTCCAGATGGCATGACCTGGGGATAGGGTAGGGTATGGTGGGAGGCATGACGCGGGATGGGCGCCTTGAAGTGGTCGTAACGGGATCTGTTTAAACGCCAGGTCGGCACCGAGCACCGACACGCTACCCGGCCTGACCTCCTTATACTCTGTGTGCATCCCCTTAGCATCTAAATATACTGGCATGGCCGCGCCTCAAGGCTTCATGTTCATTCAACTCATATTGCTATACAGAGCAGTGCTGGTGAGTAACTCAATGGCAATGCATTTGTGTCTCATGCTGATCCTTGGGGACCAGACATTTGCAGTGGGCACACCTTTTCAAAGATATATGCTGAGACCACGAATAGCGCAGGACTACCCCAAACTAAAGACAGTAACCACCCAGGCAAATTGTTTCTCCCTTGTGGTCTAGGCAATCAAATGCCTTGGCTATAATTGGCACATCTAAGACTCATTATGTAGGGGATGGCCAAGCTTTCATTTCAGCCTTACTAGCTAAAACTAAACCTGTTGGGAGGGCCCAGCAAATGGAAGATTCAAGACTAAGGAGAGTCTAAAAGGCTAATAACTGTGCGCCAATAGGTTGTAGATAGGGCGGGCATAAAGACATTCATTAGACATGGAAATAGCTCATTCTAGTAATCCACGTACAAGAGCTCTCCCGTATATAGACTAGATGAAAAGCAATGCCTCTCCCAGTGACCTTCCCTAAATGGAGGTTTGATTGGGCTTGCTGCAGCTAGATCTAAGCTCACGTTTCCTACAAGTGCACGTCACGCATCCATAAAATTCTACATGTCCGGCCTCATCGCCCTCTATTGAACTACAATCGAAAGCATTATACACGTGTCTTCCTGTCACAAGGTTTGTGAGGAGTGCTCTTCTGAGTAAATTAGAACAACCTAAGACCTCCTTCATAACTTAAATTTTAAAAGTTAAGACTATGGTGGGTTAGGCCAAAAGAAAATATTGTAAGGTTCATGGTCCAAAAAGTTGAGGTAGGTAGGTCGGATTTTTTTTTTGATTTTTGATTTTTACTGAAGCATACTTTGGCCCATATATTGAATTGTTTATCATTGATAATTAACCCACAGATGATCGATTTCATCTCTAGCACCAGCCAAAATGTTGGATCTTGGGCTGAAAGGCTCAAATTCTATGTTTGAACCCAAGCACATTTCAAAATTTTAAAAAATATGAAAATAATATGAAATCAATATGAAAAATTATGAAAATAATATGAAAATTTTCCTTAAAAATCTGAGGTCGGCCCTGTTAAGCTGAAGTAGGTCGGGTGACCGGAAACCAAACTTCTTTTTTATTTTGGCCTTAGGGAGTGGTCATTATTTATCAACAGGGGGGGAGGGTGGGTTTGAGGGGGGGCGTAAAATTTTCAGACCCCACCTGAGGGGGGGGCTAAAAAAATTTTGACTCCTCTTGAGGGGGGGACTAAAAAGATTCACCCTCTTTTTAGCAAAAAAGCCCGCATGCTACTATAGATCAAAGAGGGGCGCGAAAACTCTCCGCGCCTCTGGCGCGGGGGGGGGGGGGGGGGGGGGGGGCCGCAAAAAATTTTGACTGCCGTCGAGGGGGGGGCGTAAAAAATTTCCGCGTGTCCGCGCGAAAACCCACCACCCCCCCTGTTGATAAATAATGACCACTCCCTTAGCTATCTCAAGCAAATGTTTCTATTTTCCGGCCTGAAGGGCTACAAAATTGAAAACCCGTCCAAGACTATGATACTTCAACCCAGTCCTGGGTTTTAGGTTTGAGGCTCGCCTAAATGTTGAACATGATGCACTAATGTAGTGTTAATGAGTTACACCAGTATAGCCTAGACGGACACAGTACCCAGTCAAACAAGCCCCGAGGGCCTTTAGATGCGACCCGAAGCCCTGGTGCTGTAAGTAGTATTGTGTTATACACAGTGCTGTGTAAAATATCTGATGCCATAGGTAAACCCAGTGGTAAGCCACTCCTTAGGGGAAGGTGAATCTCAGGAAGCCAACAGCGAACCACACACGGAAAAGCTAATCCCAGGAATGAGGCTTATTGAGTCAGGGAGAGCCGATAAGGTACACGGCTTGCCCAGACTCCAGGGGGCTACACTATCCCGCCTTATGTAATGCTGAGGTACGTGAGTATGGGCTTGGGGGTAGCTGAGGGCTTATTGGACGGTGAATGGCTATGGGGCTGTTAAAACAAATGATGGGGTGGGTTACCATGTGTGCACAGGGTGCTGGGTAAACGGTTCCGATAGGAGGCCCTTCATTGTGGAGATGGAAAGGACATTGATAGGCCCTGGATAGGCGGCAGGGGTTCACGACATCACCCAGCCAATTTCAGGAAGTGTCCATGTGACCCTACCAATTTAAAGGAATGACCATGCCTAATGTCACTAAGCCCCAGAAGTATGAGTGTTACACTGTAGATTCTAGGGCTTCAGAGCCATATCAGTACTCTCTGGTTTAAATCATTTAAGGTGATTTATCTCAGATCTGTCTAGGTGAATATAGTACACTGTAACTGATAGAGGTTTAAGAAGCAGTACACCTACAAGCAATATCCTCACCAAACCTCAACTTAGATATTGATAGTTTAAGAAACCTAGATAACCCCTGAAATAGATAACAGCAGCTACAGAAACTTCACTGTAACCTTTCCCTACAGGTCCAACATGGCAAAGTACCCACCACACCTCGTGTGTTGACAGGTGATACATCCATAACCTCTAACTTGGTGGTCACGTCAGTGACAACAAAGACCACTAAGGATGATTGCCTCCTCCGTGACTATGGCGACCTGCAATCACGTGACACACACACGTGGTCCGCATGAGCTGCTCACAGCTATTCTGAGCTGAGATGACACATAGGGGAAGAGAGGCCTCTCTATATGTGCTGCTCTAAGTATTGAAAACCTATTTGAAAACGTATGAGCGTAGGAAGCAAGTCTTCATTGTATATGGGACGTAGACGGTCATGACAACATTGTCTGAACCTTCTTGAATTTTCCATTAACGCTGTTCGTCAACATCTTTACATGCAGAGCTCACAGGTACTACATACATGTATATAGCCTTGTATAAAAACAACCTTGCTAATTCTGACTTCCAATTTGAGGTCCAGGTCCCTATTTGGCAATATCCTTCTTTCATATTGGTCTAATGTGAGGTTTTTCTTTGCGTCTTATTATGAGGTCTTGCGATATTTTGGGAGGCCTACAGACATATTCCCCTTCTCTGGGATCGGGGCCGGGCAACTCCCATGGCATTTGCACTCTAAAGATGTACTGCACTGCTATGTGCCATTTTGTAAGCGAACATTGATGAGAAGTAGCCAGAAGTCGTTGGGAAATGAGGTCGTATTGTACGGTGCTAATAGGGTAGCAGGATGGGAACATACCATTTGAGGGCCGCCCTGGGAATAGGGTTGGAAGGTCAGAGTTAGGGTGGTGGGACCCTGCACCTCTATCCCCACTTCCCCCTTCTGTCCTTTGATTGCCTACACCCAAACAGCTGGGTTCCAAATGATGCTGAGAGGTCAGAGGAGCGGTCAGGTCAAGGGGTGGATTCATCAGTCAGTGCTTGCAACTCAATACATGCTCTGTCCACTGAGGTCAGCCACCAGAGGAGTCTGAGGTACTACAAAGACTAAAACACCAGTATACACCACCTTTTTATATTTTTATGTTACGTCCTGCGCATGCATGATGATGTGATTATTAGGGACTTTTCCTGTTTTAAGTACCGAGGCAAGACAGAGGTAACCTAGGTAAAAGAATGAGCACAGAAACATGATAGAAGGTCTTAAATGGAAAACCATATGCCAGGTTTGGCCTGGCCAAAGTGAGAGGGTTTCTCGTCTTTCATTCTTTACCAATATAGTCCAGGTGAGTAACTCGCCAGTGCCAACCCGCCAGCAGTGTCTACCCCCTTAACATCGACAAGACACATGAATGTTAAGGGCTGACAACTTAGCCGACAGAGCCACATTCATAAGTTATGATGACAATACGCAACATGCAGGACGCACTACGCAGGCCTCTAAGTGACTCATATCAATCTCATTCCGATCTAAAGTGACCTAGTCCGAGGGCATCATCAGTAAAGTTAAAACAGGCCTCCTTTCGCACAACTGTTTCAGCATTTGACTAATTTCATGCTAGGTCAATATTTTAGAAACCTTCCAGATGGTTCGTGTTATATGCTATACTGGGTCATCTCCACAATTATCCAAAATTATCACTTTGAGGGTGGCATTGTGCTTCCATGCATTATGTCATCTGTGTGCTGTCCCTCCGAGGCCAATGCACTCCTGAAAGGTTGCGCACTGTTTGGCGCATGCTGACTTTAGAAAAAAATGAAATTTATGAAATTAAACCGCCCTTAAGAGGTTAAAAATGGGTTTACGTACAAGGAGCTCATCCTAATTAAATATCAGCCCTGCATCTGCAAGCTTTTGTTTGAGGGGTGCATAGATGAGTAACTCGACAAGACTGTAGTCATGATGCATGTAACTTGATACATGTACACCTGTTTTGCTGAGTCTGGCTTAATGTCAACACTTATTGGATAGGAATTGATCTTGACATCCAATATCGTGGCAAACCAACTCATTTCTCAACTCATATGAACCAAGACCTAGCCATGCAGATCCACATTCAACCAGAGGCGACAAATAAACCTCTTTGAAGAAGAAATGGGTGGCTGGGCGGAAAGGCATGGAGGTGTGAATGCACCAAGCGGAAGACTGGTTAGACTTGGCGGATAAAAGACGTAGTGGGTGCCTTAGGGAATCTGTTACCCTACTACCAAAGGCTACAGCCTTTAATCATGGGTCTGCCACAATTCCTGAAGTCATCTGATTCCGTTAGGCAATCTCTACACAGAGCCTGTGCTGGAAAAGTCATGTTGCAGCTTGGGAAGAAGGTTCTGTTTTTAAGAGGGCACCAACTCCACAGTAACATACTGTAAAAGTTGATTACTTCAGGTGTTTGTTACAACAGCACTATTGGTGTAGAATGTGGTGGGCGGATAGAGAGTGATCCATCACCCTCTCTGGGGGAGGTACCCTACCAACAAAGGTCATCAAGACCATGCTTACAATGGAGAAAGCCTAGGAAGTCATTTAAATAGGCAATCCCTGTCCTTAGTATCCATTGTAAGACTCTACTCTACCCTTTGTATCTATTCATTTGGGTCTTGTAATATGTGACCAACCTGTTTGTCTGTAACATCTATTCTAATTCAGATCCGATCCTTTAAAATTAATGTGTATGAAATCTGAAAAGGAGGAATATATATATATGGCTTTAACATAATAGGAAAACTTTAAGCATCTACACGCAAGCTTTGTTGATCATGGCCTGAAAAAAGACCTATCATTTTGAATAACTTCCTTTCATCATGTACAGACGGTATATTACAGGGGCGTAGGAAAAGGGGGGGGGGGCAGGGGGGCCTGGGCCCCCCCAATCATGAAGGAGGTGGGGCCTGAGTATGTCTGGGCCCCCCCAATATTTTCAAGAACTCATAAACACAATGGAAAAGAAGCCAAAACTTTACATCTCAAATTAGATTATTATGGTGATGTCATAGGGAAAATGGGGGTCTGAGCCTAAAGTCAGATCCAAAATTTACCAAAAGTTACTTTTCTATATGAATTTTATATACGCATTATATAGACACCATCACGCATCAGCCGACAATTTAAGGTGGTCGCGACGGTGCCCTCGCCGGGCCCCCCCAATGAAGATTTGCTTCCTACGCCTCTGATATTGATTCAACACAATGATGTGGCCTCTAGACCCCACACTGAGAAAATATTCTTACTCACATTCACATGAGTCTAGATCCAGACTCAGGCAATATCGCCAAGATGAGTATTGTTTGAGACTCAGCCTGATCCTTGGATGATACTCAGGCGAAGCCAGAGTATCACACCAGGATCAGCCTCAGGATCTGCCTGAGTATCATCCAAGGATCAGGCTGAGTCTCAAACAATACTCATTTTGGCGACATTGCCTCAGTCTGGATCTAGACTCATGTGAGTAAGAATATTTTCTTAGGGCATGATGCATGTACCCATATGAACCCTGATGACCGATGTGGTATACATTGACTATATAGATATAGAAGAGGAGACTGACTGATGGGGTATCATACTCTAAACTAGTTCCATGGGTTGTGGGTTGGGGTCTCGGGTTAGTGATGGGGGTATCCATGTAATCCCTCAATGATTACCGTACCAAGCAAACCCCCAGGACACCAACTAGGGCATGTGTGCTGGGAGATTGGGCTGATCAATATTAGTGGATGGTATTGCTGGTGAGGAAACGAGTAGTTTGTGGATAGCCTGGTCAAACCGAGGTAACTGTCCAGCCTTCGTTCTGAGCTATTTCGCTTTGGAAATTCAACAGAGGACTGTAACTAAAGAGTGAAAGGCATATATTTGCATACAACCTCATTCATTTTTGGTCAAAAAATGTAATGACACTGTGAATGAAATTGCGTTACATTGTTCATTTAGAATCATTTACAGTAAAATTCCATTACAACGAATCCTGTTACAACGAATTTTCGTTTATAACAAACCAATTTCACTTTACCAATTCAACCCAATACATTTCTATAGTAAAGAAATCCCTTTACAACAAACTTAACATGGCCTAAAATCGTTTATAACGAATTTTTGAGCTTGTACCATAGTTTACATGGCTTTACAATGACTTCAAAAGCCTCCCTTGTACCCTCAATGGGGAAATCTAAGAGGTGTGGATATGTGTGACAGGGCTTCTACAACCACCTAACCTGTGTTGTGAATGTGTGTATGCAGGTATAGGAGATCTGAGAGGTGTGAATATGTGTGATAGGGCTTCTACAGCCGCCTTACTTATGTTATTAATGTGTGTATGTGGGTATAGGAGATCTGAGACATGTGAATAGGTGTGAAAGGGGTTCTACAGCCTCCTAACTTGTATTATGAACGTCTATATGCACTCTAACTACATAATCTGGTTACAACGAAATTCGTTTATAACAAACTTTTTGCTTGTCCCAAGCACTTTGTTATAACGGAATTTTACTGTAGTTATGACCTACCAGCTAGGAGTTTCCACAAGAAATTAGTCATTTGAGTTTATATCTCCACGTTGATGGCCTTTACATGCTGTCTAATAGTCTTGGTTGTTGTAGAGAAAAGGGATTTACTCAAGGATATTTCTTTGAGATAAGTACATGTCTGCAGGCTCGAAGTCATATGCAGCTAGGCAACAATCAAGATTGCACAAACAAATCAAAGCCGGAGTGGATCCTGTCTGTGAACAGGTAGCAGCTTATCAAACAGGTGTTTTGAGTGTCTTAGCAAGTCAAGGCAGCCTTTGCCAAGGGCCGTTGGCAAGTTATGCACTCCTTTGCCTCCAGTTTAACTGCTGCAGATGTTAATGCAATTCAAATTGATAACTCACTGGTAGTCCTTATGGCAAGGGTTATCCCATGCAGAAAGAGCCACCCCCCCCTCCACTGCCCCATTTTGTCTATGCCCCTGTAGAATAAATATACTTCAAACATTTCTTTGTCCAGACTTTGACCAAACACATAAGTAGACTCACATGAACCTATGCTACTGCCTGCTAAATGCCATAGTAGATAATGCATTTTCGATATCGCAAATGATGCAACTGCAAGAATGCAGCACTGGTGAGTTACCAGGGTGGGAGTCATGTTACAAGTTGTCAGGGATTTCCTTGAAAATAGGGAATTCAAAAATGTTAAAATGTAGTCTGAATAGGGATACCCAGGGTCTTCATGGACAGAATTTATTCACGGCCTTCTTTCCCTAGTCATTTTCTTCACACAGACCCAGTCTTCAGTTGTCTAATTCAACTAGGGACTCCACTAAGCCCCCTGGGGTAAGCAGGGGGAATCACTGATCCAAGGGAATCTCAGGGGCAGATCCTCCCAGGAAGAAATGAAGGCAATGCTGCTCTCTGATTGGTCTAAAATCATCAGTCAGCAACATAGTATAATTGTTTAACACCAGTGGGTGCCATGATGCTGTGCTGGTTAGAGTCTACCCTGAACACTCTGCTTAGAGAAGGGGACCTGCCAACTCTCCCAGTGTCACGATAACAGCTTTTCAGGGATTTTCCCAGTACCTGACTTACATCTCTGCATGTATCCTTTCTCCACTTGAGTTTCAAACCTTGATGTTTTATGCCGTAATTTACCCAAAGGGTTAACGAAGCCTACAAAGAGAGAATTCATAAGTAAACCAAGCCGGAAGATAACATGTATCAATCAGTTATGCAGATTACATCTGAATGAATATAACACGTGTTCATCATACCGTTGCTAGGTATTCACCATCATCTTGTAAAAACTACACATTTTTAATGTTAGGTTAAAGGTTAAAGTCACTGCTGAACAGGTGTTATCACCCAACATGGCTTCAGTTGGTCAGCCATGACAAAATGCATGGTTACATCTTGTGTGCACTGCCCAAGCCAATGTCTTATATGATTCCATTTTCATGACCACAAAATCTTTGGATCAATTTCTTATGACACACTACCAATGTCCTCATATATACCGATCCTTTGTGCCGTATCAGCCCCAAAGGAGGAATTAAACAGAATTCATAACCAACGTGCTTTGCGTCCGTTTGAAATATGTAAAAATATTTCTTTTTAACATGTTACATTTATATATCTGATTTTAGCTATAGTTTGGACATGTGCTATTTGGATCCTATTAATCTTCACCTAATATTGGGTAATAATTTGCTGGTCTTCATTCAACCCAGAGCCAATATCCAAGTTTTTATTTTCTGTTATATTTTGGTCACCTTCACGAGGGTCGACTACAGATCTCTCCAGCTAATATTTCAGTACTGGTATAGAAACTAGTTCCCTACTATCTGATTCTCTAGGCAGCAATGGGGCTGCACTAGATATGGTCTCTTAACCACTTAAACGTGACATGATAATGCATATAAGTTTCATGTTCATTTGTCAGATGAACCAGTTCACCGCTGGAGAGTAGCTCACAATCATTGTATTAGTGTGCATTTCGATGCGCCCATTCTTAGGGGTGTGTGGTTCATCAACCCCGCATTTTTAACATGTCATGACGACCAAATGCAGCAACAGAGAGTTAATCTCCAGGGGCGCATCTATACATCAGGAGGATAAAAGGGTACACCCTTACAGAGCTAACGTGTCTTGTGCAAGCATGTCCTAGCCCTGCACAAGCAGGCCATTGGTTAATTTGATCTTTACGTCAGTGCAGCCTTTTTACATGTGTGCTGCAGTTCTGTAGATGTTGGGTGGTATTACTTGGCAGGCAGTGAATGGATTGTGTGAGGCTGGGAGGTAAAGTGATACCACAGCCTCCCTGATAAGGAATCCCACTACACCTACTGTGATAAGTACTACAAGTGTTCTGCTTACACTGGGCTATTGCAGAGTCACGCCCCTGGCAAGAGTTCTGCTACCACCAGAGTGATCAAAATGGGGGTGGAGTCTTTGGTAAGTGTTTTGTGAGGAAAGGGAGGAAGAAAGATCGGGATTACAGGTAAGGCGGAATAGCAGGAAAAGTGGTAGGGAGCCTGCAGCAAGGGAGGAAGCAGGGGTAGGAGCACAGAGGAGATAGAGAAGGGGGAAGGAATGAAAAGGGGAAGGGGAGGGCAGGAGGGAACAAACCTTGAGCATAATTCAGTTCTACTCTATGGGGGAGGCTATTAATTTCTCCCCTGTTACACTACCGTAAATTAACTAGTCAGAAGAACTAGTCTATTCAGGGTTCCAACTATTAATCGACCATGGTTTTAAGTGGCTGTTACCTGAACTGTTCAGTGACTGAAAAGTGGATAATTTTGAAGGCTCACAAAAAAAATGTTCCACTCTCAAGTGAGGGCTTATATGTGCGTCTGTACAAATTCAACTACTTTCACCCAATAAATTCACAAATTTTCTTCTTTTGCATTTCCTCTGATGTTTAAAGAAAATGGCCTTAACTGACAGCGGTATGTGAGCTTTTCATTTAAGGCTTATACCAGCGTCTATAAAGGGCAGTGCACTAAAACACTATGCCGTCCTTACAGTGTAAAGCATTATAACAAAGTCTTGTTTAAGGTAGGTGGGGGTGCAGATGCAGGAGGCTGTTTCATATTTACTTCGAGAGGTGTGAGGAGTGCAAATAATGGAGGACATCCATCCCACTCTGTGTACCTCTGCTTTCGAACTAGACAGAAACCCTAGACTCCCATCTGAAGTACTGCAAATACTAACTACATGACCCGAACGTCACTACACATTTGCTTAGGAGTCGTTGGAAGAAGTAATATGCAATCACGCTCAATTCCAATGAGTAGTGCCATAAAGATCCAGACACTTTTTACTCCTTTACCTCAGACATGTCACAATGAAGTTTTTCATGTTTTTATCATCAAACCTCAACATCAAGGACATTGGGAATGTAATTTGATAGGTGGAGATGTTAATATCCTGACTGACATGTGGTTACGACCAGCAGAACTTTCATACTGCAGGAGGAAAATCGCACCAAATTACAAACCTGTGACAGGAAAAGTTTCCAAACAAACAACAAAAACAGACATTGTTATAAAAATGAAATCTTCTTGCTTACACAATGTATTGCATAGGACAAATGGCTGAATTAGAATGTTGATGGTCGACACTAAAAACTAATACCATTAGTGGAGGCGTCCACTTCGTTTATGAGTATCCGATAGACGATGGTGTGCGTATGCGTTGTCTAGACAGGCAGCGTTAATTGCTCATTATGTAGCGATTGAGTCTTTAAGGGCCACAGAAAGAGACACCATGCCCATTTCTCATCCTGGGGAGAAATTGGCATGGATGCAACACAGATGAGTTACTATACATGCATCATGCCGAAGCAGGGCTGATACCCTCAAGTCTACATGATGCACAAAATGCAGTGCTGCAAGGTAGACTTGCCAGCACTGCAATGGTGCGCTATACCGACATGGAACATAAACCTGATGGAATCATAGCCATTAAAGGGTTGAGGGAGACTTTTCTTTCTGCCAGGTGTCAGCAAGAAATCTAATCTTAACTTCTCATTATTATGCATAGTATCTTCGGCATCTTCCTACTGTCAAATCAACATGGCAACTTTTTAGTCAACACGTCAGTCGCCTTCTCATTTACTATTGCTCTCTGCCAGTAATACAGGCATAACGTTGAAAATGATTCTAGCAAAGTGTTACTCGAAAGGGAATATCAAAGTTAGAGGAGCAGTTATCACAGTAAATAGATTCAAGACCATCAGGACTAGATTTTGGACTCGGGGTGGGGGGGGGGGTGATAGCGCAGTAGAGAACACTACACGTCTATGCGTAGAAATGGACTTTAATATCAATCAAATACTTCATGTCTCCCAAGAGTTACAAATTATATTACAAGTTTCTACTTTTTGTGTGATGGGGATTTTAAAACCTATCCATAGAATCTATTTTTCTCACTATTGGGTTTCCGCATGTGTAGCCTGCACCTGAACGCCATTTTTGAAGATTAAAAAAACACCTACCTAAACCTACCACCAATTAACCCTTGAACATTAGCATGGTTCCATAACATTTGTGTCAATCTTTCATCATGCTTCACAGCTGTACCTCATCTATAAAGATTCTGCATTGGCGCATCGTATGTTTTTTAGGGGTGTAGCCTGTCCCAAACCTTCAGGGGTGGTAAGATTAATTTATAGTTGATCGCTGGAGGCTGCATTCGTGCACTATGGCAATAAAAGGGGCAGAGTGCATTAAAGCAGTGTGCTGCCTTTGAAGTGTTTGGTGTTCTAATGCTGGCAGGTGGCAGAGATGGATCAGGCTCTGGAGGAGGAGGGTCATCTGTCGGTGGTACAGCTGTCATCTCCAGCTGCCACTCATACCTGTCATACACAGCTACCTGCTCCTGTTCATGGCAGCTACAAGTACAACAGCAATCCTAGAGCTAGCAGACTAACCCTTAAGAATCCACTTAAGTTTGAAGTGGTCCATAAATGGTGCGATGATATATGGGAAAGCTTACTTTTTCATATTCAATGCTTTCTACCAGATATTCCTTTTCAGAAAAAAATTATTTAAAAGGAAAAAAATACAACACACACACACAAAAAAAAACAAAAAAAACTAGTGAAGTACCACCGACCAAATGGTAGAAGAGTGACCTTTTTTTATATAAAGGTCTTTGGTCGCAGCTGATATACTAAAACAGCCACCAAAACAAGTTTCATAATCGCATGCCTTTCCTAGAGCACTATGTTTAATTCATCATGAAAATGGGATATTGGTATGTGTGGTGTTGAGCCATCGGCCAATCACAGACCAGCATTCAGGTCATGTGACCTCTTGTGAATAAATAATTAGTTTGAGTCCAGCAGCCATTTTGGTTCAGTGTTGTGTGTGTATCTCCAGGAGTTAAATTCATGGATTATTCAGGTCATAGCCCATAGAACATTACAGTATGCTCATTACTGAGCCTTGTTCGCCCTCAGTAGTACAGGCCCCATACAAAGAACTGGGTCATTGCTCATTGGACTGTGAGCAGCTCGTGGGCTGGTTGTCATGGACTATTGAGTCCAGGAGTGAGTAACTCATACACCTAATGAGGGATGGGTGAGCTGCTCATGATGTTGGGCGCCTGCTTCATCTTTATGCAAAAATATTTGCAGCCACGTAGAAAGGATGCTTAAGTCGCTTCACATAGCTCATTCCGTCTGAATGGGTCATGTAGATGGCCTAGCATGGACTAGTGTATTGGGTGATTTATGCTCTTAACTATTACAAGGGAAATAGTCGAAACTATTACTAGGGAAAAGGTCCAATCCATAGGGCAATATAGGGATGCTTTCTGCTGGTATTATCCAGAGACTAAGGTCATTGTGGTTACCAGCGGATTATAACTACATTCCCAAAGAATTTACCCAATAAAAAAAGATAAAGAAAGGTAAAAAGTGTAAATATCAGCTCTTGGGCCTTGAATATTTCCAGAGCACTCTAATGGATTTCAATCGATATTGCCTCATGCCAGTTCGTTAGTGTGGGAACATTCACACTGGCAGTACTGTCATTCACTCGGACGACAGGGAGAGTTTATCTAAGGGCAAGAGCCTGCCCATCCTCCACCACCATCTACATTCACACTAAGGGTGCCATCAATCACGATGCCTGTTAGTGTTACATGTTACAGCATGGTTACGTGCCAAACAGAAACCATGCACCAATTATTGTGTATAAAGGCTCATGGCTACTGCCGACCATATCCCTGAAGCACCAAAAAGGAGGCGGAACTCAATGCTTAGGTGCAGCCATGCAGTGGTGGCAATTCACATGTCACCTGGACATTACGTCCACCCTTCAGCACATCGGACACCGCACATACCCCACATAGAGTCTCCAGTATCCATCTATGTACCTTCATGATAAATCAGCACAGCGTTAAGACATTATGCATCCCCTAGAGTGATAAATGCTTTAAGAAATGCCCAGGAAAGCCAGTTGCATGTATTATAATACTGGTAAGCACTATGCGGTTATGCATTATATGGCAAGTAAAGGGTTGGGAACTCCGTCCCCAACTTAACATCACAGAAGTTTATTGAGTGAGTAATAGAGATTTAACGTCATTTCGACAGCGAAGGTCATATTCATGGCAAGAACTACATTACACAATTTCACAGAGGAATGTGTCAGTGCCCACGTATATGTGCACCACACACATCCTGAGGGGATAGGAAAGAGGAGATATAGACCCTTTTAAGTGGGCTAGGGAAGCCCTACAGAAGTTTATCATCTGGTTAGATTCTTAAGGCCACTTAAAGTAAAGGATCGAATTGACTCTGGCACATGAGTGAGCGAAAAATGGATGTTTAACGCTATTTTGACAGATGGGGTCATATTCATGGAGAGAAAACTACATTAAACATCAATCAGTTGATGAATGTGTCAGTGTCCATCAGGCACACAGAGGGGGCGGAAAACATGATTTAGACTCTTTAAAGATGAACTAGGGAAGCCCATCTCTGCTATGTACATGTACTGTAAAAAATAACTGTTGAACAGAGGCGTAGGAAGCAAATCTTTATTGGGGGGGGGGCAGCCAGGCCCCTCCTCAACCACATTAGATTGTCAGCCAAAGCGCAATAGTGCCTACGTATATACTTATATAAAATTTGTATAGAAAAGTAATTTTCAATGAAGTTTAGATCTGATTTGAGGCCCAGGCCCCCATTCTCTCTACCCCATCACTATATCAATCTAATTTGTGATGCAAAGTTTCAGTTTCTTCAATTTATCACAAATTCCTGGCAAATTTTGGGGGGCCCAGACATACCTATACCTATAAGCCCCCCCCCCCCTTTTCCTATGCCCCTGTCGAATCTACCAGGGATCCTCGTTAATTTGAACAGTGGACCACCGTAATTGAAAAGCATTGCACCACTGTAATTTTTTACAAGAAGCCCCTAGTGACAGTATGGTTGTACACAAATGTACAAGGATTCAGAATCTCAGTGAAAATAACGACAGATCTCTGGCAACATTGGGATGAGTAATGTGCTGTTATTTCGATGATTTCTTTCTTTTTAACAGTGTAGGGCATTTTGAAATGAAATCCTGTACGGCCAAACTTATGATGCGACTTTATCCAGCTAAAACATTACCTTAAGTTACTGTTTTGAATCAGAGCGATCGTGAAACAGAATGAAAGGCGGCTTGAATCGACTTTTGAACTTAAAACATTTCAAAAGTGAGAAGGGAAATAAGACCACGAAATGTGCATCCCCTAGTGTCTCATTGACAAGTCCTGTGACTCCTGGAAAGAATATCCAAACAGAAATGATCCATTTCGCAAAGCACGTTTTATGTTTCCTGCTTTAAGGACCACATAGTGACTTGATGTAGAGCCATTTGCTACCATCAGAAATAAATGGATCCTGCAAGCCCTATAAGATATTCACTCTAAAAGGGCCAAAATGGTGATCCAATACACTGCTGTCAGTACTGCATGACCGAAGCAATTTAAGGGATACTGGACGAAACATCTTGAGAATTGCACTACCCAAGAAGTGTTAAAGTCATCTTAAAGTACCAGACAGAAGAGAGTGGTGGATGAATGTGTTATGAAGCCTTTACAAAACAGGTTTAACTAACAGTATTGGCACAAACGCCTGGGGAGCGTCTGTTTCCATCACGGCTGTAAGAATCGTTCATTTGAATTGCAAAATGCACAAGTATGTGCCCCAAAGCGATTCCTTTGCCACGGCTTGCGTGATTGGCCGGAAGTAGCTGGCAGGTCTTCCTGTCTGATATGAACTCTGAACCTGACCATGTGACCGGTCAGGTGGTGGCTGTCCACCAATCACGTCTTATCTCGCGCCAAACGAGGTCTTGTCACGTGACCCCGATCTCCTCATCTGCAAGTAACTCAACAATGAGCAGGACCCACGTGACCTGTGACGTCATCTCCAGGTGTGGTTGGTCACGTCAGGGCAGCTGAGGATTGTGCTGTATTGAGCTGTACGAGCACCGCGTCCCAAATAAGCGTCGGAGTCTGTGAAGGTATTAAAATAAACGTATGTATTTTATAGGGGCACAGAAAGGGGCTCTTCATATATGCTCAATGAGCAAAAAAGAAAAAAAAAAGAAAAAAAAGAAGCAATTCAACATTGAATCAACATTTAAAGGACTACATCAATACAAACAATCACGTTGCTTATGTTGATTAGATGTTCTGTCCCCACACTGTAATCGCCAAGTATGACATTTGCTTCTGAAGTGATAAGCGTCTGTACGGTTGAATATGAGCTCGTGAATACCAGATAAAATAAGGAGAACAGCACTGGAGTTCCATCACACCCCAGGAGCTGTGTGCTATGATAAATACCGTAAAAAGAGATATGAAAAAGAGATATATCAGAAGCTCCTTGCACACCTTCATCCAATACCTGAGACACTCTGACCCTTATAGGATACCGTAACAGGACAAGTGGGCGTTGTCTCATGTTTATATCAAAGAGTTACTGATTAGTTTCTGGAGACACTGACAGAGAAAGTAGCTTAATTCAATTCAACTAGACATCTATAATTGGAAATTGGATGGAATTGAAACCCCATTAAATAGGGAAGACATTGTCAGTAATTCGACGGGATGAAAAGGAAATCATCAGGTCCAGACTTCCAGAAGACAGTTTTGAATAACAGTTCCAATGCGAACTAATTCAGTGGGAAGGAGCAGTGGAAAATTCTGCATATCTATCATCATGCACCCCACTTGTGAAAGTGTCCTGCTAAAATCTCAATCTATTCAGTGCATTCAAACCATGTCAAATTCAAGCATATATATATGTGTGCAGAAATAAAATGCTTCCATCATTTCATTCATGTCAACAAGCAGTCTTGATTGTAGGTTACGTCTTTCGGGAGAAGCGCTAACGTGGCGCCAACGTGGCGCCATTTTCGCTTGTTAAATATGAGCAGGTAAACTTTCAACTTTCGCCGGTACCAGGGACACACTTCCGATCATACCGTTTCTCCTCGAAAGGGTTCACGTTGATTGTACCAGCACAGTGGCTCCATCTGAAGCCATAAAGCAGAGTCTTCTATAATAGTGGTGGATTCAATTTGGATGCCTGGCAGCAGACCAGACACCAATCAGTGCTGCCACCATGAGGCTGTTACCAGAACTAATCAACCAAGTGGTTTCCCTTCCCACCAAAGAGGATAGACCAGCTGAAACTAAAGTCCAATGATGTGCACATAATGAGCCATATTGTGCCATGATAAGTGGCACCCTATGACTTGGGAAGGGGTACATAATCTTCTGAAATACATATCAGACAACACTATATTAGCTTTTATACCAGCTTTAACTGCACCTGAGTAAGGCAAAGCTGTAAAACGTGGGTGAGGAAATTCAGCTGGAGTTCGGGGTTGGGGCAAAGGGGAGGGATAATAATTTCTAAGGGCTGAGCCATTGGATTAGTCTCGAGGCCACATTTTTCTCAGACCTTTCTTGACAAGGACATAGTTTTGCACTACTTTACAAATAAATTTCACGACTGTCGGCAATACATGGAACCTGCCTTTCATCGACACTTGGAAGGGGAAGATTTTGCACACTACTATGTCACAATAATTTTAGTTAAAGGGAAATATCATTGGATGTATGATGATGATGATGATGATGATGATGATGATGATGATGATGATGATGATGTTGAAGAATCCAGCTCCTTTTCACAGGTCAAAAATAATGTCAATAGTGTATTTCACACTTTATTTTATTTTTGTTAGAGAATAACTATCGATGTTTTGATGCCCGGTGGTTCTGATACGGGTAACTATAAGCATTTATTTCTATCTAAGTGCATAAAGGACATCATACTCTTTAATTTCTACCACTAATTAATAGAATAGATTTCAAGGAAAATATCGTATCATATCGTATCAATATCATGCATTGTCCATACGACATTCAGTATTGCAATATTGCTGATATTTCAATATCATGAATATGGATGACCTCTCTTAACTTGGGTTCGTATGTGTTTTCTGCCTTACTGACAATGACAGAAAAGATATTGAAGGATTGGTGCTACATTGCAAAAACAAAATGTGTAAAAAGACTATATCATCTATCATATCTCGTTTTTGGTTGCTGGATATAGTAATCCAATGACATGGCTAAAGTGTTCTTCCTTCTTTCTTCAGCTTCGAGACCATGATGACCAAATTTCATTGAACTTTGGAAAGTCTCATTATAGAGGATATCCGATCTAAAGGACATCTGAAAAAAGGACACTTACGAGCGGGCTTTGAATGGATTCACCCTTTGCCTGTGTCGTTGGGGCCCTTTGGCCAGAACTAGTAGGAATAAAGATGCCGTATCATGTTGATATCAAAGAGTTGCTGATTGGCTACTGGATCTTGAGACACTGTAAAAAATGTCGTTGAAATAACGAAGGATTCCTCGTCCCAAAGTTGCCAGAGAGCCATCATTATTTTTTACAGAGATGTTGTTGTTTTCGTAGAGATTCATTGTACCACTGCTCTGCCACCTGGAGTTCCTTGTAAAAACTACACTGGCCCCTGTTATCTAATAATGGTGGTTCACTGTCCAGTTTTACAAGGATCCATCATAGATTCAACAGTTATTTTTTACAGTGCAGGCTGATGTTACAGAAACTAGCTTGGGGCAAAAGAGCATTTCTCCTTGTTGTTTTTCTGACTCGCGGAATGAAGAAAATGTCAAATTTTGATGACACAGCATTAATATTGCCAGACATTTTACACAGTACAGGGGCATGGGCATCAGTTTCGGGGGATGGAGGGGGGGGGGGGGGTTCCGGCCATTTTCTGACCTCTAGAGGTTTGACCGTTTCTGGGGTTGGTCAGTCCTTAACACCAGGCAGGGAAAAAGTGAGTATCCCCACCTCATCATATAACACAGGTGGAAGCACACTTGGGAAAAATTTACACTTTCATTACCTGCATATTACTGTTGCTGTGAATGGTTCCAAAACCAGTACTGTCGAATTGGAGCTAGAGATGTAGAGGTCATAGTGAGTGAGGGAGTGAGTAATAGGTATTTAACGCCATTCCGACAGCTAAGGTCATATTCATGGCGAGAATGACATTACACAATTTCACAGAGGAATGTGTCGGTGCCCACGCATTTATGTGCACCACACACATCCGAGGGGATAGGAAAGAGGAGAAATAGACCCTTTTAAGTGGGCTAGGGAAACCCGTGTAGAGGTAATAGAAATGGCGGACTATACGTACAAGTGTACTATAGGTGTAGCACTGAGAACCATATCAGAGTAACCCTTGAAAAAATGTATAGCGTTTTAATCGACTTTTCACTAATGTCCCCCTGGTAGAGCCTTGGTGGGTCATTTATTATGGCAGCACCTATACTCGGGTTGATGCACCAGAGGGAAGAGAAAGATGTACCCACAGTATCAGTATAAATTTACCAGCATTCTATGCTGGTGCATTGGGGGGGGGGGGGGGCAAGCCAGGGGTCGTAATAGGCAGATTCCACAAAAATACTTTTACATGTAAAATAAATGAAAAACATGTCAAACCTGTACATAGCATGTATGGTTGGAAGCGTATATAATTCCTAAATTGATTTCCTCCCATTTTGTAACATTTTGTTGTCTATGGGATGAAAATGGAACAAAAACGTTCTTTTTTGGATTCTTTTGCTTTGCACAGTGACGACACCTATTACCGTAATTCGAATTACGGCGATCAAAGATGGCGGCTGGTGAGTTTGTAAACAAAGTCAAGAGGTGACATTTAGCATATAAAGAGGTTGTTTTAGCTGTTCCTAGGTCATGCACATCTGGTTAAGAGACATGTCTATCCGTGGGTTAACCAGGTTATCTTCTTTATACAATAGTTTGTGTGTGGGAGACATGACCAGTTTTCACTGGTATTACCGTAATTCGATTTGTTATCAAAACATGGTATCACCGTAATTCGTGATAGGTATCACCGTAATTCTAGAGTATCATGTCAGTTTTGCTTCGATTTCTGGCTATACACTGCCATGTAGAATATCCAAATCTGTCAGACACGTTCCTAAAAGCTTTAAGAAAACTACTCTCCCCTTCAGGCTAACCTATTCATCGTTTAGGAATGAAATCACATCCATGTGGTCAAGTATTACCGTAATTCTCGTTTACAAACAAGGTATCACCGTAATTCTATACATTTTTGATATATGAAGCTTATGAGCTATGGTCCATATCAAGGGAATCCCATTATGGCATTTGCCTGCACTGTTCTTTGGCATTATTTACACAAGGATATTTGCTGCTGGGCATTAGTGTTAAAGGAGAGTGAATTACAGTAATATTTTGCTCAGAATTACGGTAATACTTGGCAAAGTGAACGTCAGAATTACGGTAATACCGGCGTTTTTAAAAAGGTCTTTTCCTGCCTTAACTAGTACACATCAAGTTAATCCAAGGGTTGGGTATTAAGCAGGAATGCCAATACTTCAATCTGTCCACACAAGTTGCTTGAAATAACCATAGATATCTTATAAATCAATAGAGAAGAAATGAAGTGAACTCACCAGCCGCCATCTTTGATCGCCGTAATTCGAATTACGGTAATAGGTGTCGTCACTGTGCTTTGAACAGCATTATTGGATAGAATTTTGTTATAGATTTGTCTTCTGTTAATTTTAGATCAATTTTGTAGTGATTTCGGAGGGCACTTTTTTTTCTTCTTTTTGTATTCCAATTATAAGTTCAAAGTTGCATAGTTACTAAAAATCTGTTTCACCCTACAAATCTCTTTTTTTTTAGTAACTAGGCAACTTTGAAGAGCTCTGTAGACCTTAATATTTAGAATATCAACAAAAGAAAAAAAAAGTGCCCTCAGAAATCACTCCAAAGTTATTCTCCACCCAACAAAACTGAAAATTTTGACAAGATTCCATCCCATAATGCTGTTCAAAGTCAAAAGAGCTAAAAAAGAACGTTTTTGTTCCATTCAGATTCCATATGGAACAAAATGATACAAAACAGACAGAAATCAGCTGAGGCATTAATTATGCTCCCAACCATGTATGATATGTACAGGTTTGATATATTTTTCACCTTTTTTACTTGTCAAAATGTTTTTTTGTAGAATCTGCCTATTACGACACGACCTTAAAGGATTAGTCCACGGGGTTAGTGTATAGCCTGCCACAAACAGTACAGACTGGACTGAAGCCCAACGCAGACGGGATATTGGGGAGATCTGTGAAGAATCTGAACACCCCTCCACCCTACTCATTTTCCCCTCCTTCAGACTGGATGCAATCCAAGGCTGTTATTAGCCTATCTATGTACAGACCGTCTTTGCTGCGTTTGTGAATATCAAACATGTTTGATATGGTCAGATTCTCTTCAGACTCAGACTGGACGTCTGATCTGCGTCCGTTTTTGCTTCAAACTTCGCAGACGGGACTAGATTTCCGTCCAGTCTGCGTCTGATCCACGTCCAGACTGTTTGCGGCAGGCTTTAATCTATTGCCGTGGTACTGAGAACTCTATCAGATTAAGGGTACATCAGAAAGTGGTCAAAAATAAAGCACCTTACTTGCGTGGGAGCTAAGAACGTAGTGTGGAAGATATTGTTATCTGTTCATGTACTGGGAAACACTCATATAAACAACTCCAATATCCTAGCAGTTTCCCCAATTGTACAGCTTTCTTGCATGATAAAAGCCTATCACAGAAAAAAATAGACTTAGGGAAATTGTGAGGATTAAACAGAAATTACAGTTGCTATGGTATTGACTGTTCTCTAAGTGGCAAGAGATTTCATTGACTCACTGATGTACACAACAGACAAAAAAGAGCTTTCCATGAGTTCATGATAGCCGGAGATTAAGAAACGTTGCTGTTAAGAAGAAGTGAGAACAATAACATCTTTAGGTGACCCACTAAAAATAAAGCACATACATGTTCTGAGGAGCCAATAACTACAGTATCACTTTGAGTAATAGAGATTCATCTATACAGAAGCGATATTGACAAAATGGACATATTCCTGTCAGTGTCAGTTATTATGTGGTCATTTCCCCACAACCAGAACTATCTGGGCAAGCTTAATGGCAAAGCAAATTACCCAACTTAAATCAAATCAATTTTCCGAGAATTGGATATCCTTCCAGTACCTAAGCTACGATAACATCCTCTCATAGCTCTCACCATGGTTCATCTTAGCAGTGTTATCATAAGTACAACCCCCGAAATCCCATTACCAATGTCCCATTAAATCATACCGTCTATAAACATTAAGGATACTATCTCGGAGGCATTGAAGAGCTTGGATCATAGTGGTATTATCTTTCGTCCAGGGGATGGTGAGATTCAGACTGCATGAAAATGTCTGCTAGCTACCCTCACGTCTGTATAATTACAAGAGTAATTAGATGGAGCTTAAATATCCAAATGCATCATTCTGTGACCATCCTCTTTGTTTCTATTGACAATGACAATAATGACATCCGGCAATCTGTGTTAAGCTGCGGAAGCTTAAACGTGGTTAATTCTGTAGTATGCGTTGTCTTCGATTGGAGAGGACACTTATAACAATGGCAGGAAACTTTCTTCGCCCTTCCAGTGTCTCTTTATCTCGCTGTTTCAGCATGGAGGCCATTATCATGAGCCCACATTGCTCAACTATTTATGTGTCGCATAGTCATTTAGTGCAAAATGCCAATTAGCAAACATGGGGCATAATGCCTTGCAGTGTTGTATTAGTACTTCACATTAGCCTATGGATTAAAAGACTCAAGAAGGATTAGCATGATGTATCAATCCAGTACCAGTCAGTAACAAAATTCACTCATGGGCAAAATCATAGTGCACACAACAGAGCAGAGGCGCAACAGCAAACACTATGTGGGGATGGGCTGTGTAAATTTTTGATAATTTTCAGTATGATGTATAGGTCCAACCTTGACGTGTTCCATCACACCGATTGGAACACAACAACCTGACAATTTGGCTTTACCGTCTAAGAGGGAGGTTTAATTCTTGGTCAGCATGGTGCCAACTCGCCAGCATTTACATTTTGTCGACCCCTTTGGAGTGTAAAGACCCTAGGGAGTCCTAAATGGTATATGAATACGTAAAAAAACAACAGTCATACATGACTCACAAAATATATTGATTTAATCAAACTGTCAAGGCAGCAGTTTGTAACTAGATATCCTTATGGGTCATTTTTCTTTTTGCCCCAAAACGGTCAGATATATCAGATAGCTTACCAATGAGAAACTGTACTGTTTATATGTCGATTTTATGAGGTCACATATTGAGCAAATATTTGAATCACTTCATTTATGTCGTACAACTGTCAAAAGAAGAAGAAGGGGGAGGGGGAGGGGGAGGGGGAGGGGGAGGGGGAGGGGGAGGGGGAGGGGGAGGGGGAGGGGGAGGGGGAGGGGGAGGGGGAGGGGGAGGGGGAGGGGGAGGGGGAGGGGGAGGGGGAGGGGGAGGGGGAGGGGGAGGGGGAGGGGGAGGGGGAGGGGGAGGGGGAGGTGGAGGGGGAGGTGGAGGGGGAGGGGGAGGGGGAGGGGGAGGGGGAGGGGGAGGGGGAGGGGGAGGGGGAGGGGGAGGAGGAGGAGGAGGAGGAGGAGGAGGAGGAGGAGGAGGAGGAGGAGGAGGAGGAGGAGGAGAAGAATTGGGTTGGAATTGCTAGTGCCAGCTTGCCATTGAAGATAAGAAAGATATTGTGGTTTGGCGGGATCTCAATGACAAAATGAATTTCAAGTATGACGACTTTGGGTCTTATGGAGAAAATGGTGGCGCATTGCACTAAATGCCGGGGACTCTGTATCAAAGCCATTAGTTTTGACTCTACAGCAGGCAAATATAAAGGCAATTCATCTTGTATGTAGAAAGTGGAAATTGATGTTCATATAACAAGATGACGAAGGAAATTAACCCTTGGGGACTTAATTGTGCTTTATAATACAATGTAGATTGTGTTCTGCTGATACCCTGTAGGACTATATTCATGCATCGTGTCGGCTTTACAGAGAAACCCCTGGCTGGTACAGCATGACAATACAGTTGCCTGAAGGGAAAGTGGCATTCTTAAAATGTTAAATGATAGAGAGTGATGGATTGGAGATGCGGCACTGTGTGTATCAAAGATGGTGAGAAGCCATTTCTAATGATGCAGAAGGAAAGATTAGGATGTCCTATGTAACATAAAGAACAGTAATAGGCCAGGGTGACATATCATATTCTATAGTTTAAGTCTAAACAGTGATGAATACATGTATGCGTATACACAAAATAATCTGGCCACCATTTTAGGACCATATACTAGTTTAAAGCATTATACTCCCTATTATCTGTGTGACAACGAATGCGGTGCTGATGAATACTCGTAATGTATAACAAAATAGTCTGAACAAATGGAGGTGAGGGCCTGCTGAACATTTAGTATAGAGAGAATGTAGTTCCTTAGGAATGGCACAGGCTGTACAGCTGCACTGACAAAACCCAATTTGGATAGTCTTGCTATAACGGTAAATTCAATGTGCAGCAAACATATGTAAATGACTATCTGAAGGGGTAAAAAGCTATGGTAAGCAATGCTCTTTCAATATACTTATTTCCAAGCCATAAACTTGCACATATTGTTTATCATGCAAAACATACAGGCTGATTTCTACATTCACTATACCTGCCAACAGTACAGGCATCCAGGACAGCCAGGTGTAAATTGGGAAGGAGGCACTGACTACCAAGCCCTTCTACACTTTCCCACCTCGTCGGGTGCTGTCCCCTAATCAACGGAATCAGCACTACAGTAGATAGGTGCACTTGTAAAAACTGGTTGCACGGGAAATAATATTTGGTGTCATATCACCGATGAATTACTAACTGGACATGGTTGCTATATGAACTACAAATAACTTCAATTTAGATGTCTGGCATCTTAAAGTATACAGATAGTTATGTTACCGTTCCGAAAGCATGCATACATAATTGATAAGACAATACATAGAATATCAAAATAAATACTTCGTCTGATTAATCATAAATTCCATTCATATATACCATTATGTTAACGTATTCTCTACTTGATATTTCCAATGAAAAGGCACAAGTACCATGGTTACCCCAAAAATCTCATAAAGAAATTCCCTTATACTTTCCCTGACCGAAAATGATTATTTTCCCTCACCAAATTATAATGCCACGGAATATGACTTGCCAAGGTTAAACTTTCAATCTATACCAAAGTTGTTTTTTGTTTTTGGTTTTTTTTTAATTTCATTTTATTAGAAAAGCACTTACAAACACTACTGCAAGTCATCGATTGTAATTCAAACCTGTCTCTCAAAAAAATATCAACCTTTTTGGAATGCCCCCAGGGAGACTTGTTTCCAATTAAACATAAATGGTATACCTTTGGCAGATTTTCCTGTTTATTCTTTTCTTTTCCTGACTCAAAGCAAAATTCCTTGAAATTCCCTGACTTTCCCTCACCACTTCATTTTGTTGTCCGCCATCGATGTACACTGTTTTTGCAGAAAATTAGTCTAACTGACATCCCCCATTTTGTAGGACGTGTATACTGACAGAAGTCCACCATTTTGGGGGACACACTGATGGAAGTATACCAATTTGGGGGACACACTGTAACTTTAATTTTTTTAAATAGAATGTTCTTCTTTTGATATTTATATAAAGGTTTACGATACAATCCAAAGTTAACATACATACCCATACCCAGCAAGTCAATTTGAATAAACTACCAGATGTATACATTAATTTTTAGGGAAATTTAGGACTCTATACACAGATCCTAGGTCCTCTAGAAACACCTGCCAGCATTCCATGAGACATCTTGCCCAATCAACACGTGTGACAAACAAAGTGAGATACCGGCTGTCATTGGCAAGGACACTGGGGTCATAATATTACCTGTCACTGGATCCCAAGAACCCTGGATTCAATGAAACATGATGATACATAGAAGCCTGCTTATGGTGACAGTTCCTCCACAGCAACATGACACTGCATGGAGGGGTGGGTGGGGCACGTTGACGATTTTGAGCATAGCAAGCAAAGCACTTTGAATTTTGAAGAGTATTTGGGAGCATGCCCCCCTCGACAATTTTGAAAATCTAGTTATTTTCTCTTGGATTTAACTTGTTCATAAATAACCACATTATGAATG
This sequence comes from Acholoe squamosa, assembly GCA_949317995.1. Classification (NCBI taxonomy): domain Eukaryota; kingdom Metazoa; phylum Annelida; class Polychaeta; order Phyllodocida; family Polynoidae; genus Acholoe; species Acholoe squamosa. Next base: position 49,114,047 of record OX439038.1, read on the forward strand.
ATACATGTACTTGGTAACGCCCTCTTCTCTACTACGAGACATGCTGACGGCTATATATCTCATTAAATTTGATAAACTTTTTATTAATCACATACTATGTGTTTAGTGACCGTGCTAGCGCATGATTGCTATAACAGTTAGGCAAACTACCGGTACATATCGGAAATAATTATAGAGGAGGCTGGTAAACCCTTATTTCCTCTCATCATTAGTATGTGCATTTATCAAAATGGTAGTAAATATTGATAATCCTCCATACAGAATAAAATTAATGCTGATACTCACTACACTCCCTGCTTTTAATCTATGGGAACAATATGAAATCAATGTTGCCATTTAGTTGATCATCGTTGATCAATATTGGTTTTATATTCTGTGCCCATTGGGTACACTGTTGTTAGACCAGCTAAAACTGCAAGTAAGTAAGACACAATCCCCTTGTGTTCAGTGGTTGCGCTGAGGCTGGATCTTGACAGACATTGTCTGAGTGACTAAAAGCAGCTTGGTACAAGCCCTCGGCACAGGGGGATGATTAACCTAAAAAGGATAAAAAGAATGGGAAGAAAAAGAAATGTGCTCTAACAACACAATCAACTGTTTTAAGTATCGGTTTGATGAAGCCAATTTGTTATACATGTAGCTTGCCAGCTCAATGAAATTATATCCCTGTCCTCTTATGTGATTACATTAATAAGTATTGTTCATCTGACAACATCAATAAACATCTAAGTAATGCCTTTCAATAACTTAAACGAAGGTCACGCCCCAAAAGATATAAAGTTATCGAGTGGTTTAATAGGTTGGATAAGTTTTGGATTTCAAGTAGGAAAATGTCAACCATCAGAAGTTGAGGAACTCTTACTGGTGTGTTGTGGCAGATTATAATCAGACACAGGCACACAAAAGGTTATCAAGAGGAGGATTGATACTCAGGGCAAGACCCAGACACATTCATAATCCCCAAAGAAATGGCTGTTATGTACGAGCAGTTGTGTATCAGAGGGGCTCAAAAGTGATATTGAAAAACAAAAGACATTAACTGAAATTATCACAAAGAACTACAGTAGTTTCAAACAGTCAAACTGTTTGAAAAATTCTGAAGACACATTTAGAAATCCTGCATTTATTGTAAAACATTAACAAAACTTTGATGCAAGAAAGGAAATTTGGTTAAATCTATTACACATGTTTGGTTCAAAAAATTCTGAAATCAGACAAAATTCTGAACACTTACATCCCTGTAAATAAAACAAATGGAATGAATAGTTTCTTCCCAAACATTTCGGCATTCCTCTTGATACAGACAGGGATGTGCTGCTAAAGCAGCAGACTGCCTATATAAACAATAATTTCTGGATTCTCATTCCAGTCTGAGGATCTTGCAATCTACCAAAACAAAGGTTGATTCCTTCCACACACACAAGGGTTATTTCCTTAGAAACAGTCGCTTGTCTTTCTTAATGTTCTGGTTAGGAAATGAATTTTAGTGAGAGTCAAGGGTGGGATGGAGATAGCATCCGAGTAAAGATTTTAACAAAATAAACTGTTCAGTGTTGAAAATACACGTGATAATAAAAAAGAAAAGAAAAAAAGAATCGGTTATGAAAAGAAATATCTGGAACGAGTCACAATGGGGCAGGTGGGCTGTCTGTTCCCATTAATCTAATTGTGGTGATTTTATTATCTCTCTTGTTATCAATGTTCTTGTAACAGAAATGACGAGGAATAAAAAACATTTGGCCGTTTTTATGTGTAGGCCATCTCGCTTGTCGTCTCATAACGTATACTACATGGAGAGATTCTTTGTATTGCAGCAGTCTTCTTGTTTGCAATAGTCAGGCAGCATATGTTCCCCTGATTAAACAAATAACTGGGCTAAGGATACCAGCAGGAGGTACAGTCAACTCTCTCTAATGTGGTCACCATTCCATCTTTCCAAAAGTGACCACAATGGCGAGGTGACCACATTAGAGAGAGTTCATCAGGTTGACACTCCTGACTACCTCACATAACCCTCAAAATGAACTGAGAAGTAGGTTTCGGAAGAAGAACGTGGGAAAACCTAACATTACGGGGATTTAATGCTTTTTATTGCAACCAGGGGAAACAACTAGTACTGAACATGGTATAGCCTCATGCATTGTCATGGAACTTTCTCCCACTTCTTCTGGTCAGATTTTAATGATCCATACATGAAAATGATCATTGAGCCCTCCTCATTTCAAAGAGAACGAGTATCATTTAATTGGTTTAATTGATATATCTTGGGCAACTGCTTATGTTGGGCGTTACCACATGCTTGGCATGATCTTAGTTTAGGTCGCTAATACTAGTGACCAATTTTTGGCGACCAAAATTATGGCTTATTCCATATAAGAAAAGTCGCGACCGATCTTTTAGCGACCATTTTTTTGTTGTTGTATATAGCGCCCTAAACTAGGAGATGGCCCGCTAATCCTAGTACTGTTATGTTTTCCCATGTTTTGTCACAATTATAGTACCTCACCAGCTTTCACCAAGTCTTGCTCCCCCCAAGACAATCCTGAATCTGCCACTGAGTGGTATCTGTTGATTTGAACGATGCAGGTAATGGGATCTAGAAATTAGTATCGGTATTAGATCAGCTAAAGCTTGCATAACTTAAGTGTTTTCAGCGATTTTTAGAAAAGAACATAGAATTTATTTTCTGTTCCACTGAGAGTGAGAGAACTTTGGGAAGAGGGAGCCTGTGATTATTGCAGTTATTTCTTGACACATGCCTGCAAGGCTGGCCTCAGAGAAGCAATTTCAGTGCAATTATTATCATCAGCCTTCCAAGCTGCCACAAACGAGAGCATACCATCTCGGATCCAGCGTGTTTGGCCTTCATCATTAATAGGAACAGAGTATGAAAACCTTAATCCATAAAGGAACATTTGAGGCGAAAAGATTTGGAGCACGATGTGATGATGACTAGATATTACTTTCAGAACACATATTCCTTTGTTTTAGATATGTATCATTTTTGAACAAATACTAAGAAACGATTGTCTGTGTATAAAAGGGAGAAAGAAAATCGAAATGCAATCCATATCTGCAAGCCACTCAGTTTTTTCCCAGTTTTTAAAGATCCACCAGGGCACCCCCTTGCTTTGTGGATTAAGAGAATGAAAATAAGTGGCCCATCAGGATAATAAGGAATCCAGATAGGGATATGACAAGAGAAGAGGGGGGAGAGAGCTGTAAAATAAGGGAGCTGGTACCTTTTTTAATGTTTTTTTCTTCTTCAAACAAATTCATGAGGCAAAGAGCATTTTCAAATGGGGTTGAATGGTTATTTATGTTTATCCATGTTTGTGGAACCCTTAGAATCCACTAAAATACAGTGTTTCAAAATTCTCATGGGGCATGCCCTGACAGGAAATCTTTGAAATGGAGAGGGGGAAAAGCCTTACTTATAGCTGTAGGTATATTTAATCAGGTGAGCCATCAGAATTCACTAGAATCCAACTTTTCCCCTCTAGATTTCAAAATTTTCTAGGGGCTTGTCCCCAAAGAACATTTTTGAAATTGAGGGGGAAAAAGTCTTACTTATAGCTGTTGATAACGTAGTAAGGAGAGCCATCAGAATCCCCCAGAATAAACTTTTCCCCCTCTAGATTTCAAAACTTTCTGGGGGCTTGCCTCCCCAAACATAGAAGGGGGAAATCCTTACTTATATGGCTGTAGATAGCTTAGTCAGGAGAGACCTCATACTCCACCAGAATGCACTATCCCCCTTCAATATTTCAGAAATTTCCTGGAAGGGATGCTCTGTTACACTTGCAACATCACAGTGCTGCAATTGTTGCTCCCCTGATGTCCAGGACCAAAATTATGCCCCCTTTCTGAAAATCCTGGATCCACCCCTGAGAAGTCCCTCCTTCTTTAAAAAGAAACCTGGATGAAACCCTAAGTGAAGCCTCAAATACATCAGTCAGTAGAGCTCTCAGAATCCAACAGAATGCACCATTTGCATTCTAAAATTCAAAATTTTCCTGAGGGAGCATGCCCCCAGACCCCCGTAACAAGTTCGCTGTGCTGTGCTTGCAACATCATAGGTTTCCACTTGTACCTAACATCTATGCTTGCTGCCCATGGTCAGATTCACGCCCCCCCCCCCTTTCTGAACACCCTGGATCCGCCCCAGCGAGGGCAAAGTGCTCTCTATGTAGCCTCCATATTCACCTTGACATAAAGGTTTTACATAGTAGGCCTAATGTATAGGTCTTTGGAACTTGAAAATCCCTGAAATCAGAGAAATCCCTTCCTCAGTTCCTGACGTGGGGAGCGTGCTAAGGTTAACCAATAGAGGCAGGGTCTGAATGGCAGTGGCGAACAGCTCATTAGTAGCGTCCTACCACGAGATTGTTGACCATCTCTCTGCATATACATTGCCTATACATAGCTAGGGCCAGTCCCCCCCTACACACTGATACTCAAGTCTCAATCAAATATTACTCAAATATGGTTTACAGGTAATCCTCCAGAATGCTTTATTTTTTCAACAAATTGACATGACTTTAGTGCAAGACAGGATTCAAACTCCCAGGCACATACTAACCTCAGCTGTCAACTTTATTTTAACGATTTTACATGGTGAAAACAGCAGCCACCAAAATAGAAACGTGTTGGCATTGCTTGTCAATGCTGAGTGGCATTTCAATCAATGAATTCAAGAAATATAAATGGGTCTGGCTTCCCAGTGTGGGGATTGGTGGATTTTACATTAGGTATCAGTAGTTTGGGAACGTTAGCAGCTCTGCTGTGTTCAGACATATCATCGCCAGACACACTAGAAGGTTATCGGGGGTACGTCTCACAGCCAAGTCTAGACCAAGACAGATCCATAATTCCCACAGAAATGGCTCTGATTTGGGAGCATACTAAGTTTTACATGCTATAAAGTTTCTCTAACATACTATTGATCAAAGCCACGAATTTCTCAGCTAGTCACTAATGTGGGTCTTCCATTGGGGCCGATTTTGGGCCGATCTTAAATCGCGAACCATCGGGGACAATCGGAGCTCCCTCCCGGAAATATCTAGCATGCTAGATATTTGTGGATGTTTTTTTAAAGCCACAATTTTGTGTAGTAATTGTGCCAAAAAATCATATTAAAAAAAAAAACGTTTTTTTTTTTTTGGTAAAAATTCCTGCACGAATCTTTGCCAAAAAAAAAACACATGATTTTTGATCGGCCATAGTGGGAGACCCACTTAACACGATATACTTTTCCATGTTGTTTTATTTTTTAACCATTATTTTACACAACATAAATCAGAAGCAAAATAAATGCCAGACAAAACTGACACAGAACATGTCCATGGCAATGTACATATTCAGTACCTGTTAGGGTCTGATAACGGAAGGAACTAGTCGAGGTGTGAAGACCCTGACAGAACCGGAATTGTAACACTATATCGTCTCAGATGGCCTCCTAAGCCGCCAGAGGGCAGGCTGGTAAACTTGCTGAGTTATTTCTGATCCACACCACTAGAGGCTAAACTCACTGATGGGACTGTTCATTGCTACAGGTCACGGGGAACTTAATCCATTTCCTCTATGTTTCTATATAGCGTAACAACCAAAAACAGCCGCCTAAAAGGTGCGTTAGTAAAGGTTTCAACCGTAGCATGATTAACTCATCCCTCATACACAATGTGAATGAATGTTGGATAGACTTAAAAATCAGAATCCAGAACACCCTTCAGTGCAGGCCTGAATACCATACTCACGAGAGGGCAGCATTTACTTCCACGTAACCTACTTGGAGGAAACCCATGAAAATGTCATTATAGAATTATATAGCATAGCAGAACTTACTCTTCAATGCATGGTTGGATCTTCTGTAAAGTTGTACTTGCTGAATACGGGATTTTGCACCCAAAAATAGAATTTAATGCACACAATTCGTAGTATGGGTTTATTCATAAAAAAAGGAATGAGGAATGACTTTGGCAAACCTTTACGATTGGCTCAATACTCCTCTACTAGTGTCAGGTAATAATGTCTTGGGCATCTCTTGTATAGCTCTTGACATCCAAACCATGTGGTCCGAAACCCCCGCCGAAACCCTATTCCATACCATGTGCTGCACTTGAAAATGCATTTTATAGTGGGATTCTATTCAGAATCCTTTGAAATGGGGGATTATCATTCCCCTTGGGAATCTGCATTGGGAGAGTGATTCACTATGATTTCAATCGCTTAGTAGACTTCTCTTTTACAGCTTACACTGTCGACCTACCAGTAGCATTTGGATCAATAATCTAGTCCCTGAGATTACCTAGAATCTTTGCCATTCACTTCCACACAAATCTTTCATTTCTACAGATTCAAAGCATTGACAGAGACCTCCTCGTTTCACAGTGTCTTCATGAAATACACAATTCCTGCCATGCACTGAAGCATTAACTATACAGAACTCGTTTCCAAAGAGAAGAAAGTTCAGAGAAAGATTGAGGGGGGGGGGCGTTTAGTGGACATGAAGCCATTACATTGAAAACCTACCGCTATTAGAGGGTCATCATAACTGATGGGTTGAGGGTCGTCACGCCTTTCTGACTATCTAAAGTCGTCATTCTGACTACCCTGTATGGTCCACTAATGTACAGATACATGTATCCCATAAGAGGGTCCCTCTATCCAATTCCATAATGCATGATAATTTAAGGATGAGTATTGACTAATGTGTTGCATTGCCAACTATATATATATATATATATATATATATATATATATATATATATATATATATATATATATATATATATATATACATACATATACATATACATACATATATATATATATATATATATATATATATATATATATATATATATATACGACTTAGGGCTGTAGATTTAGGTATTGTCAACCTGAGGACGTAAGGTCGTCAGTACTGATGAGTTTCTGACCCTCGAGGGTTTCAGTGCATTCCACACCATGTAAACATGAAAAGAAAATGGATTCTTTAGGGACAGCATGAGGCCTCACGGCTTGATGATTATTTCCGTATCACTGAATGGAGAACCAATGTATTGAGTTTGGATATTGCTTGTACCGCATCAGTGCAACATGATGACCTCTCTGGAGGATATCGGAATTGGCTTGATACTTAAATGAGGCCTTGGCGATCAATTTGAGCTGCAATCTTGCAATATTAAATAGGAAATGGTCATTAAAGTACCCCGTTACTCTGAAAGGGTCAATAGACCCCATTCAGGGTTCGAGGAGAGACATGAATTGATTAGATGGAAGCCGCAGGTTGAACAGGCCCAGTCATGTTTGTCAAGAGATGAGAAGACAGGAATCCCCAGTCTTTGTACAACCAAAGTTACATGTGCTTTCTTTATTCATCAGCAGTATGAAATGATTAGATAGTATTGATCAACTGTTTTATTCTATTTTAGAACTCCTGCTCTGTGAAAAAGGTCCTTCCTCAATATAACCTGTCCTGAAGGGAATAATATAGAAATATTGTTACACACTGGACAACATGTTTATCCTCAAACAAAACAGTGATTAAGCAAAACTTCAGTTACAAAGTTCATTGTCTGGTTATCAATTCTACTTATTGAGGGCCTGATCCATTTGGGAACTTTCCACGGAGGTTGTTAGGTTTCAACGTGGGATGAGTACTCCTATGCTACAACAAAGGCTCTCAGATCCTGTACTGATCTGAGACCATCTGCTTCAAAGATAATTATTGAAGTTATTGCTTAAACCAGGGATCCACTGAGGGATCTCATGGGCCGTTCTCACAACAGGCCTATACATCTATGTGCTCCTGATGTTCTTGTTCTAATGATAAATTTCTTAATATGTAGACATTGCTCGTTTCAACTGTTAGGAATATAGCTCTACTAACATCGTGTAATGGAGTCCCAGGTTTACTGTTTCAAAATGCTATATAAATTGTATTGCAATCATGTATTAATGGAGATTCGAATGCCCCGTTACTTGTAAATATTTAGAGAAGTGTAGACAAAACCTGACAGCCCAGAGCAATGGACCCAAGAAATGCCAACGAACCTAATGTACTAGTTAAGTTGACAGCCGAGTCATTGGATACTTTGGGACTTTGAAAACATGATTTACCCCTGATTTAGAATGCTAGATAATCAAATCATCGACTTCCATTTTGACTCATAGTATGGCGAGGGATTCAGAGGGATATGACAATTTATTACATAAAATATAGATAAGGGTGTCCCGTGTATGGCGTGCGGTTCATCCTTTCTAATTGCTCGCCATATAAAAGAAAACAAACAAAACATTTCACTCTTTTTTTTTCTTTAAGTCATATAACAAAATATTAATCCAAATATTACTATTAGCAGCTGTACAGAAAGGATGATTCAAATATCTCTCTACTTTCTCTTTGCTCAACAGATAAACTCGGCGTCCGCTTAGCTAAGGGTACTATAGCTGGAATTGGATACAGCATTTGCTATAGCATTAGAAATGGACCCCAAAAAGTGGGTATGGGTAAGAGTGGTCCTTTCATCCAACTCTAAACATGGGTCTCAGGATGCAGAGTTCTGCCTCACCTCTGTGTACCCACTATCAGTCCCAGCAGCCTTAATTTACGTACATTTCCCCTTTGTTGTCACCCTGTGGCCGGAAGTAGCCGTTGCCGCCATTCTCCATTTCTGGGTGTTATCTGTCCCGACAACCCTAATTTTCCTTTACTCATCGGATTTGCATCGATCTCAGCAATAGGTAGGTTGTGTGTGTGGCATGACTGGAATACGTGGCCCCAACACAGTGCTCCATGCATGCCCTACTCACAATGTAAATAATTCTTACTGTAACTACAAGAATGCAATGCAGCACATGAACGAACCAACCGTGACTATACAAGAGACCATTGTATGGGCAATGCAGAAGATGATTACCTTCGGCTAAGACTACACCAGTCCTCAAATATATAGTACTCAACAGCCTATTCAGCATACACAAAGGGGTGAAGATCATGCCAAATACTGCCTGTATGTATGGGCCTAGTCAGTTACAATGCACTGCAGTCTATAACAATAGTTCGTCTATACAAGGACGGCCGACATGAACTGAGTGGGATTGGAAGCAGAATCTACAGCTTAGTGATACACCAGATGGTAAGTGCATTGCAAGGAAAATGAGCTTCACTGGCAGCCCGGACTGATAGGGCCTGATGGAGGGCTAGTAAGTAGTGCATGCAGGTCTCATGGCAGCAGCAACCACCGTATGTTATCTCATTTTGTTGAGCTTGATGTCATCCTATTGTATCACAATGTAAGCAATCAGAGAACGTTGTACCTTGAGAGATAGAGCTAATTACGTCACTCTAAAAATGCATATATAGCGTGCCAATTTAATTCCTACATGAGACACATTAAATGTTATGTACAATGGGTTGTTCCTATCGTTATTAGTTCAATTAATGAGTGTGGGCGTAGGTGGTTGGTTCTGGATTGCAAAACAATGCAATTTTCAATCTTATATCGCTCATCAGTATGTACGTGTGTATCATTAATTTTAGAAACAGTTTAGAACATGGCTATGTATTTTCATTTGATTACTCACACACAATATCCAATCCTCTGATACTATCAGCTTCGTGTTTGATGAGGAGGAACACAGTCATGTATTTTATGTACACCAAGAATTTTAAACCCTTTAATCTGCAGTAAATTCAAAACTAACTGGACTGTCAAAAATATTGGAAAGGGAGAGATGAGGGCCAAATATTGGATGCCATTCAAGGAGATTCTTCAAATCATTTAGGTTTCCAATCACTATGAATGCGATGTCCATAGCCGCCACAAACATCAGGTGTCAGTACACTAAATTGCCCTAAGCTTCAGTTACAGTTGGAAATATCAATGAAATGCTGACATTTCAAATATGCCAGACCCTGGGACCATATTTTTAGTTCCTGTTGTATTCAATACAACAAACATGGGTAAGCAGAGAATTGACGATTCCACGTGCCTGGGCATGTTCTTCTGAAAAACATCTGACTTTGACCAGACTCATGCGATTCGGCTATCTGTATAAGCAAATCCTCTATACATAGTATCCCACATCATAGTAAAATATGCCATATAGTGACCATTAGCTCTTACTCATAATCTCCCCATACAGAAACCCCACCATAGGTTACCACCCGAACAATGGGTTTATCTCTATCAGGCACTCGGTAGGTGTTGGGTATGACTAGTGTGACATGAATAAGTAGCACTTTCTTCTATAGATAGATCTTCTGACGTCTTCACTGTTCATACCCAAACCCAAAGGGCACTGACCAAGCAGCAGTGACTGCTCTGAATAGAGACAGCGGATGAGTTGCTGAGACTATAGGTTTACACTCTCCATCCAGAGGCAGGGATGAAAGTCATTCAGTACCAAAATCCCTGAAATACTCTTCTGCCTAAAAAAAAAACAAAAAAAAACTAACCAAAGCTCTAAAGATCCGTCTAAAACAGAGCCTGCAATCCAGCAAAGACTACGGACTTCCACGCATGAGTTATGGATGCCCTTACAGAGATTTGGCTAATTTGCGCAGTATTACCATTCTTTGACATTGGAATATACAACACTATCGTGCTATAATATAGCTTCAAGTAGCGTCACTGCAGTATTTAACGTAATGTTGGGGTTCTGGCAGAGATACCACGGGAGCAAGGTACATATATTGAGGACAATAAGGTGAGCAGCTCCTCGATGAGTGATCACTGAGTAATGGGGAACCGACTCTGCTTACCTGTGTAGTGTTCTTAGTGATAGGAAGGAAATGTGTCAGTGTTTGCGGTTGAAGTGTGGGGAGCACTGGGTGAACATCATTCTCTCCGTCAGAACGATGTAATGTTTATATGAGGATATAAGACGGATTCCTATGTAAAGATCATTAAATGCATACAGGTTCAGTGCTGAAAGAAAAAGTACAGGCCCAGATTTGGAACTTAAGAGAGACATTTCAAGACCCTGCTATACCCTGTGCTTAATCATGACCAGTGACAATTGCATAACCAGAAGAGGAGAGAGTGATTATTTGTTTTCCCGAGACAGACACACAGAAGATGAGTGAGTACTTTTTAGTTTATAATTTTGGCCCTTTTTCTCCTACGCCCAGAGCAACAGCAGATTATTCGGGATGGAGATTAACAAAAACTAGGACCTACATTACATTTTTTTTGTGACCAGAGAGGATAAGTAAGATGGTCTTCATTATGTGAAGTAAAAAGCACTGGTCTTGATGTCCGACTGTAAAAAGAATCTTCTAATAAAACTAATACATGCACCTGCCTAATTACGATCATTTCTTTTCGTGGAGTAAAAGTCCTCTTATACGTGAACATTTGAGCATTCTTCCCCATATCGTCAAAAACTTACTTATATCCCTGCTAAAAACGAAAGTCTATTTTCGTAACTGGAATAGGATTGATGTATGAATCAGACTTTTATAATATGGATAGCCTGTCGCGGTGAGGACATGGGTGCAGGCATCTTTAAACTGCTGGTTTCTGCAGCAATGCACCAGATGGCCACATGTTGATAGGGAGGCAAATGTTTCTGTGCAGGCTGACTTTGGTACTTCCAGGCCAGAGTAATGATTGTGATTCTCTCAAGTTTTCAATTCATGATATAGGACGTAGTGCCAATACATTCTAGTGAGAGAAAAACAATGACTTAGTATACTATAGGAAAAAGGGTGTAGAGACAAGATTTCGATGAACCCATCACTTGCAAATCATGTGAGATACATGTATTGCGGTGGCTGTATCCTAACACTGGACTGTTCCCCCCCCCAGTAAAATTATGAATTCCATACTGTAAGTCACACAGGCGGAGTTCTACAGGAGAGAGGAGAGGCACCCCTGCACAATAGATCGCTGGTGGCGCCGCTATCGACGACAATCCAATAGAGCTTCTTGATGGCTGATACAACAGTTGAGATCGTTGCAAAGGTAAATAATTATGCGTTCATTGAAGTGAAACATATCATTCCTGTCTGGGCCTAGGCCGAACAAGACTTGTCTTATTAACCAGGGTGCTTTGGTCCACCTCACAATGGAAAGTGTCAATCTACAGAAACACGGAAACGAGAAAATAGTACATGGAATCAACACTTTTTCCTCGGCATCTTTACCCAGAACTCTTGAAAACATCCCTTGCCTGTCTCATAAGATATAACTTTTGTGGCTATATTTGCTTCACACAAGTAAAATTTAAACTTCTTGATAGAGATGTTAGAGCCAGATCTATCATGGAATAACTGCAAAAGGGACACTATTTCACATTTTGAAGAATATATTGTTTGATAAGAGAAAGAACAAGTCTCTCATTCACAATATGGGTACCTTTTTGTTAGATAAGAGTCAAATTGTTGGAAAGGATTCCCATGAAATCTGCAAGTTCCAGGGCGCTGAAAAGGCCCACTATGGTATTCTATCCCTGCTAGCACAACTCATCCAAATTATGTCTTTTTTACGTAAATACGATCAGTTTTTACGTAAGAATGACGTAAATTACACGAGTAGTGCTAGCTGGGATGTAGTTCATCATGGTCCTATAATTATGATGTCATGTCACTGGCCTCTTAGCCAGGGGTCATTTAGCCAGAGAAATGACCGACCAGGGACTATTAGGGACATCCCTACCGGCCATCTCCTATATCAAGTCTAACTTTATCCCCTTCCTATACCCAATTTATGGTCTCCTTAGGGCCATTAGAGGTCCTGTACTACAGGTCCCATACTAGGAATGGATCCATTCTCAAGCCCTTTGCAGTACCTTGTACTACATGTATCGGTAAGAGCCACATAATGGGGCATTTTATCAGGAACGATACATCGATTTATGATTGTGCCTGAGTTTCATGTCTATTCAATTTAGTTACCACCAACTTTAAAGTACAATGATGATACAGTATATTTGTAAACGATTTTACGTATTGGTGATTGTGATTTTGATGAGTAGAGGATTTAAATCTAATTTGTAGACCTCTCTCTCTCTCTCTCTCTCTCTCTCTCTCTCTCTCTCTCTCTCTCTCTCTCTCTCTCTCTCTCGATCGATCGATCGATCGAGATCGATCGATCGAGATCGAATCACTCAGCATCAGGTCTATCTACGCTAGTGCTAAATACAAAGGATGAGAAGTAGAGAATCTGCTCAAAGAGTGGTCATCTGATGGAGCATCTCTCGATCTGGATGGACTCAGATGGGGGTTATTGAGTTGAGGTATTGAGTTGAAGTAACGGCATGGCTCTAGTTGGGCCCATTAGGGATACTACCAATTTTGAGTCAGGGATGTCAGGGTCTCTAATAAGGTATCTTGGTGTTTGCACTATAATGGAACTCTGTAATGTGTTCGGCTTGTAGCTGCATGGCCATGCCGTATTCCAACAAGAAGAGGGTGAAGAAAATTGGGGACCAAGACCGCCTTAAAGATGGGCGGCTATGGAAGCCCAGGTAAGACATGATATATGCCTTGTGATCCAATATGGAAAAGATGGACTGACCATGATCACCACCTGAATAATTGAACATGTATCAACTTCCATTGTACATCTTAAGACACTGTCGGAGGGGACTGTCAACAATCACTAACATAACCTAATCACTGGATACCACATGGCATCAATTTTAGCTGCCTTATGATTATACATCTCGCGGTCCTAAGACATATGAAACTCTGCCTAAATCAGGGATGTGACGTTTGAAGATGTAGGAAGATAGATATTACAGAGCCCTACATTATATATAGCCACTATAAGTGAATGTCTATAGGAACACCCAAGTGAAATCGTGGCTTTATATAGAACCATCGCTTCAGCACAAATTTCTTGAATGCATCTGATAGTTAGAAGTATGCCAAATGGGGTTCACACCAAATTAGAGGTGAGCACAATCTTACAAGTTTCATATGGGCAATTTTGTGTGAAAATCTGTATATTGTCAGTTACCAAAACCCTGTCTGCCATTGTGCGCTCCCATTCTCTAAGCATGTATTGTTTACCTCTCTACAGATGATTGACTATTACTGCAGGACTCATTCTACCGTTTAGCATAGCTAAATATCAATACCTGTATATGAATTTCTATATCTATTTTTGGTCTGCTAGAAGAGGGGTACTCCTCCCCGGAAAACAAAATGCAAGATTTTCATGGAATCCCAAATGAAATAGTTCGACACGTCTACAATTATCACAAAAATAAAGAGTAAGGAATCCTACGAAAATAGGAACAGTAGCATCAAGGCACCAATGTTAGCAGTGGAATGATATCAAACATGGCTAACACAAGTCTGACAAGCTGAACATGTGCGTAATGCGGCGTACTGACAGGGAGGATGGATGTCACGTCATTAACCCCTTAAGGGCCGCATATTGTACCTTAATGCATAATTCCCTTTTTAACAGTTATGCTCATATTTGTAAAGAGACAGCGATATTACGCAGCATTTTGATAAACATCTACTTCCGTGCCCTTGAATGCACATGGGGTAGAAAAGAGGATATAAAGACCCCTTTACTGCTGGCCTCGAGACACCCTTGTTGCCATGATGCAACATTCTAAGTAGCTTGCCACGAGAGCATTCATGCATCATGTCCACTCCAAGGGGTTGATACAGTCCTTAGCGTTGTCATGATGCAACAATTTGGTGCTGGCAATTAGACTCGCCAACACTGCATTGGTGTATCATGACGACTAGGAATGCATCATGCGAGCCTTAAGGGATTAACAACACCTACCTGGGCTATCAGGCAGTGTTCTAGTATGTCCAGGTATGTCGGCAATGGCTTCAGGTATCTCAACACAAAGTGGACAGGTGAGAAATGATACAAGAGATGGATGGAGGAGGGTAGGGCGTGGGAAGATATTTGCCTTATTTGTCAGTCCAACTAGACACCATTAATTATCTCTGAACAAACTTCAATGACAAACTATGATGGAGGAAATACTCTGAATAACAAAACAGAAACTCTAGTAACTCTGACCTTCAGCGATTTTGTTATTATCTTTCTTTTTTTGTTGAGATTTTAATGGAGAAATGGAACTACAATGATATTTCTAATTTTGGTGATTTGATTATTGTCTTTAAATTCTAACCCCATTTAATCTTGAGTAAATACCTTTAACATATAAATGTCTCTGCTACAACCGTGATCATCATTTAGAGAATAGAACGATCTTCTTCACATTGAGACTATCTGTTGTCCTATAATGCACAAATGCATCTGAGTGCATTATAGGACAACAGATAATCAAGATGTGAAGTAAGAGTTGTCTATTGTCTTTATAAAACATTATACATTTCATTCCAATCAATCAAGTACCCAATCAAGGTATATCTAGACCAATTAACGGTACCAGACTGGATCACAGCTATGGTGACCTTGCTCAGTCGTGCATTGTACTCTTATAATGCACTAACAGCCGTTTTATAACAAGAAATAGAAAACCCAGTCTCGCCATTGATGAAGCAATAACAATGAGAGTACCATTCTCATAGAATGTTTACGCTGCATTCCTCGCAGGCACCCAGTATCAAAGAGCATGGGTGGAATTCGACCCTCGACCCATTGCAAGTAAATTAGATGGGAGCAAATGCTCTCCATCAGTACACAAACCAATGGATACTTCAGACCCTTTTATTCCATCGAATCTTGGCCAAATGAATTGTAACAGGCCCCAGACTCCAGGGTTACATGTGTGACAGGACCAGTTATTCCGACCTAGCAGGATACATTGTTGACCAATGAGAACATTCCTTTCATTCAGTGCTGACTTTTCAGGGTGCATTACGTAACACCTGATGGGGGGCCTACCCATCAGCTCACTGTTATCAGTCCTTATCTCGCAAGGTATCAGCTTCAGCAGGGGTCGGCCCACTAAGGAACACGCTAAGGCAGAGTGCGAGATGGTCCCTTTTCTCAGTCTGTGTCATATGTATTCAATTGTAAGCTCTCTTCCCGATCACATTTTCCTACCTCCCTAGCACTAGATACTTATTTCATTTATCATTCCATCCCACCCGGGATCCCGCCTCTTCACTTGCAAGGAAAGGTCACAGATATGATGTATCACGGTTTAATGGATAAAACTGATTAGTGAGTAAAACAACTCGCAAAATCATTATCTCATACCATGATATTAAATTTACCTGCTTAGCGATTACTATCAAGCATATTGTGTGTTTAATATTTATAAAATGAATATTGTGCTATATAGGGTAGGTTAACCTAAAGACGTTCACATTTACCCCACTAAATCGCCATTTCTCTGGGTTTTGCTGCTGGATCAAAATTACCTACTGGTAGATTCAATGGTCATAAATAATTTAGCACTGTTCATCTCAGTAGAAAGGCATTTAATTGGTCATTTTGTGTCTCAAGATATGTAGACGTCTTTAAGTTAATCTACCTCATATCTAAAAGGTTGTAAGCTGTAGAATAGATAAACTAGTAAATAGAGGATTCTTGCTGTGTGAAAGGCGGATCGGGATAGTTATTGGAATTATAGGATTTATATGGTTCTAATTAAAGTTCTTTCTTACCTCCCTGTGGGCATTGCGTTGATGTGCTTTAAAATGGAGTTCGTCTTACAGCTTTGTGAATTAATCCCGTATTACCGGTACATGGCTTTGTCAAATTGTTAATTCCCTGGAATTAATGAGTCGTTAATCACTTACCCCAGTATCATTAGACATCATCTAGTAAAAGTGATGAAAGGCTCACCTGGAATATAACAAGAGTAAGACAAGTCAAAATCAGGTAAACCTCTATGAGATGGGCAGAAAAATAAATCTCCATTTCCCAAAGCCTTAATTAAGGGCCACATAGTGCACTAACATATGATATCCTTCTGCAAAACTTGGCATATGAATGCATCCCTAGCGAGTATCCCGCCAGTGATGCATCCGTCTATCATGCGACGCGCTGTGGGGCTGATGCAGACTTGACGGATGACAATAATGTACCTAGCAGTGCTGGTGGAGGAATGGGCAGCACTGCATTGGTGCTGGGAAATGGACACGACAAATGAAGCTTGGGACATTATTTTATGTGAATAACTTTGTCCCGTAGAAATAGCATTACGGAGCCGATCCGCACACCACCAGTGGTGTAACGTGTGCCGATCCACCACAGCGGCCAATCCACCACTGCAGCCTCGTTCTGGGTGCATGTAAACATTCAAAATGGCGGACCGCCGCTCGTACGGGGGACTACGGTAACAAATTTTGTTAATTTTCAGTTAATTAAAGACTCTAAAAACATAAAATAAATATAGAACTAAACTCCCCTGGTGTCCTCGGTGGCCGATCCACCCCTCGGGGGGAGTCTCCCCCGAGGGCTAACGCCCTCAGGGGAGACCCCCCCTCGTCGTGGATCGGCCACCTTGTACACCACGGTCGTTTAGTTCTATCTATTTATGCATTCCCTGAGGATTTAAACTGATCACATAATGAACTCCACCTCTGCACCTAATCCGTATATAAAAGGGCAAAAGATGTAAAGGAAAAGCTTACAACAGATGCTGCATTAATTAACGTATTCTTGACTTTGTACAACTATATAGAATGGTCTGACATTTTAGAATTCATGTGATTAAGGGAAGAATCATCTCATCCCTTCAGAACAAATCGGCAGCATCATAACGATGCAAAGGGATGGATTTAAACAGCTTTCAGACAATCTGTATCGAGACCAAGGTAAAGACATCATAGATGATATCAATACTTTGAGTGAAATTTTCACAAGTTAGCAGAAGTCATAACTTGAGAAATGTTCTTCTTTTTCGCGATCTTCTATTGAAATAATAGAGCCGCCTGGGGGAATTTAACTAAAGGGAAACAATATTCCTATGAAGTGGCTTCTCTGTAGGAATAAGCCTTTGACAATGGCTGGCGACTTTGAATTGTTGTCTTTTCAGTCCCCACGTAGTAAGGCTTTCGTCCTCTGAGGGATACTCAGTGCTCTAATGCGCTGATGCCTGGTTGCCATAATGCATTTGAATGCAGCCCTGGTGAGTAACTCGCAAGGCTGCAAGACAGCAAAAATAAAATATTTGTGTGCATTTCTGGGCTTAACCACTGTTATTTTCTTGTAGGCACACATTTTTCCCATTGATTTAGGGCCATGAGATGTGGTACAATGTAATCAACTTTTCCGCTATCAGCCGTAGAGTGTGGACATACCCAAATTTGGGGGGTGTGCAGTGAATGATTTCAATAAATTCTCTAATTAAATAGAGTGCACCCCCCTCAACTTACCATCAAATATCAGCCTAAATAACCCTCAAATCTATTAATATACACCCTAAGGATTAATTTGATACCTGGTTTGCCTACCCACTGTCAGATTTTAGACCAATAATCTTTGTCACCCTTCAGTACGGAGCTACAAAGTGTCTCCTGCTGCCACCTCCCGTCAATTGGTGTACTGCAACCGCAAGAGCTACATCTACACTGCAAAAATGGTGTTTAGATCCTAAACACAATTCTAAACATATTCTTGCAACGTTTTTGTAATCACATTAATTTCCTACACATGTTTAGCCAAACAATGTGCTTAGCTCAAGTGTTTAGAAATCTAGGTGTTTAGGTTTAAACTTTGTGTTTAGATATCTATGAATTTTTGTGTTAAGATGTTTATGAATTTTTGTGTTTAGATGTCTAAATGATTTGACGGAGAGTTAGGGTGTGCAGACATGTATACATTAAAAAAAGTTTGTTTTCTCATTTACTGGTGGGGGGGGGGGGCGGTATTTAAATCTCAAAGTCTCCAAAGATGTCAGCCACACATATTTACAAGTGCATATATGTACACACTGCATCAGAATGAGAGACTTGAGGAAGTACAACAGCTTGGCAGGAAGGAAATTGCTTTGTCTATTCCAGAATAACATGAACTAGGTGTCAGTCATTGAGCTTATTGATTATTTCATGTTAATGATGGTGGTGTAAGGTGAATCTAGGTAACTTTTTATTGCCCGTTATATTCTCATGACATTTAATGAATAGAAACTATAATAAACATGGGGTTTGGGTACCTTTGTCACAAATATTGATTATAATTGTGTAAAGATAGTCCATTCAAAGGTAGTGCTGCTACCTGGTGTGGATTCAACATCCAAGTATCTAAACATATTGATGTTTAAATCTAAACACCTATTATTCAACTGTTTAAACTCTAAACATCTAAACATGCTTAGCGAAAATGTTTATGTAGTTAGAATAAAAGTGTTTATTTCCTAAATGTGTAGTCGATGAGACACCTAACTGACCTATATGTTTAGGTTTTAAACGTGTTTAGACCTAAACATGTTTAAAATCTAAACACCGTTTTTGCAGTGTATGCACTATGAAGAGCCTACAGTGCAGACACATTCCTACAGTCGATGTGCAGTCAAGGCGATAAATGTCCATGAAGTTTGAGGCGTTATGCAGTCCTTAAATGGTTCAGAGAGGACTTATCAGACTTGCCACGTAAAACACAATAATAGCTAACAGAAGTCTCCTCCTGTCGCGCCTGTCCCATCATTGGTTAGTGTGTGGAGCAGTAGGGGTGTAATGGAAGGCAGTCAGAAGGTTAAAACACTCATCCTTTCCTGTAAAATGCCCTAGCCCTCTAGGGGCTTTCATGCATCTTGCACTTTTTATTGGGGATAGTACATGAATAACAGTGGTGGTTAATTCGTCAATGCTGCATTCACTCACCATGGCAACTACAAAAGATTGGTACACTCACAAGGAGATGGCATGATGCACACATTCAGTACTGCATGGTCACTTGAAGTAAGAGGTATCATGCCGCACTAAAGGGTTCAACCAGAGTCTGAAGACCAGAGGAAATATATTGACTGCAATCAATGTCTACTACAGTCGCAGCATCATCTAATGAAATACAGGATTGACCTTTTATGGTGTGGACTGCCCAGCGGGACTTATGCTCGGCTGTTTGCAGCAGGCAAGTACTAGAGGCTCTTTACACATACCTGGCTGCTATTTATTATAGCTATAATTGGAGCCTTTTATGGAATGATTGATTTTACACTAAGTGCTAGACTGAACATGAGAAGGAGTCCACTATAAGGAAGAATCACGATCTGATTACTCTTTTTCTATACGTCTCTTGCTGGTAATGCAATTAAAGATGTCAAAGGTGGAAGGTATGTGAAAGATGTCAAAGAAGGAGTGGATGTGCTTGTTGGTTAAAAGCTATCTCTACAGCTAACATTCCCATTACCACTACATGCCATTAAGCTTTTAACTACCATAGCAATTTTCATTCTTCTCTACTCTTGCAGAGCTTAGATAGAGTTACCGGAATGCACAGTCCCAAAAACAAGACTTGGTCCATTTTATCTTTCATTCCCCCTGTTCCTACATTATTTCTACAGTGCATTGGGTGTCTGCAATGCTTTCTGAAGTGAATAAAAGGAATAAAAGGCATTTCCTAACCGGTATAAAGGGGCATTTCCTTGTAAAGATACCTTCTGGGCTACCTTCGCCAAATTTCTTCAGATCCTTAGTGATAGATAAATTGGGCATGACAAAGGATAGTTAAATAAAGCTCGACGTTGTACAGAATGGAAAGTGAAATGAAAGGGAACACAATGCGGATTCAATACAAAACGCTATCTGAAAAGCTGTTTTAAATGAACAGGCATTCGTAAATCATGATTAGAGCTTTGCTTTATGAAAAGGGCTCTGGCCTTTTATTACATAGGGTTGATAAAGTCACCCGAAAGCAATTCAATTTGAGGAAACCTATGTTTCTCGCTACAGCTCATATTGCTTGTGTAGAAATGAAACATGAACATGTGTAATAAATATGTGAATATGCCCTGCTTCTAATTTTCGTATTTTATTTCTGAATGTGTAAATTACACAAAGCAGCTTCACTTCTCTAAATTCTTTTTTTTTTTTTTTTTTTAGATTATTTTGGATGCAACTATTTCATCAAATACATTCAATCAGAAACCAGATGCCTTACATTTTCCGTGCAATACTGTCTTCACATCTTTTCGAATACTTTCAGCAATGATTCTTTATTTGAAACATTTATTAATGCAAAATGTTTCAGGTGATCTTCATAATTGTTTCCCATAACTGCAAAAGTCTATCTTTGCCCGACAGACAGTTTCTTTGACATGAGACAAATTGCCTCGGTTTCCAGGTTGGTTTAATTTGAATGAATTTTTTCATATGTTTATCTACCTAAAGTGAAATGACCTATAGGTTGACCTCCTAGGTATTTTTGACATCCTCATAATAGAAAACAGGATCGAGGAGAATGGGATGAAGTTCCTCTATGTGCCCCTGCTTAGGTCAAGTATTAAAACCTCTTGATCTCCACGTGATGCAAGGGGATCCTTTTAAGAGTATGATATGTAGCCTGTACTGAACAGATTCTGAAGTCCTCAAATCCATCTACAGGAACTCTGCTGATTTATGACCAGTCAAATGAAGATAAACAAGGATGGTACAACTACCCATTAATCTCACCTATAATCTTTGATCATTGATGTTAGCAATGTTATCAGTTTGAGGGGAATACTTTAGAATGACGCATGGGTGATAGAGGAGTTATAAAAAAGTATTCAGCTAGGGCGTAGAACTAGTTGGTTATGGCAGACTGGGTAGTGAGCTGTTTTAAGCAACAACATGTTAATATTCATCAAGCCGATATGAAATATTGAGGCCCGACTTCATTTTGATACCCAAGCCCCGGAACTTAACCCTTACTAGATAAAGATTGAAGTCTTCCTTA
The DNA here is from genome assembly GCA_949317995.1 of Acholoe squamosa. Classification (NCBI taxonomy): domain Eukaryota; kingdom Metazoa; phylum Annelida; class Polychaeta; order Phyllodocida; family Polynoidae; genus Acholoe; species Acholoe squamosa. The sequence goes on from OX439038.1 coordinate 49,135,832, forward strand.
ACTTGGGACATGGCGATGAGTTCGAGGCATATAGCTTGTGCTGAATGAAGAAGTAAGCCTTAATTATTAAAGTCTGGGTTTGACTTCTGTGTTGAGTAGAGGTTCAAGCAAGTAAAGACCGAAGTTGGAGGTCCCACTTTAGTTTCAGTATATCATGTGTTGAAAAATGACACAATATTATAGTTAGTATAGATAGACGGGACGTGGAAGTCCTCCTCATCCTCCTAATTTAGTTTGTGTATAGGCCGTGTTGGAGCTCATAGTTCTAGCATAGCCAGTACGTACTGAAGGTGGAAGTCCTACTTCAGCAATTCAATTTGAGTATAATTTCGGAGGCCACAGTCCTAGCACACAGTCATTATGTCGAATTGCTACTTTAGTTTAGGTATGAAAGTCACAATTCTAGCATACAAATTTGAGGTGGAAGTGCTAGTTCAATTTGAATAATATAACCCTTGTTGGGTGGAGGTCACAGTCCTATCAAACTGTCAGTGCTTACAGAATGAAGTTGGAAGTCTAACTGTAGTTTGGGTATGACCTGTATTAGCTGGAGGTGAGAGGGAAGTAAGGGGCAGCCAGATCTGGGCTGGGACTGCAGCTGCTCCTGCTGGGGACTGGAGGAATGCGGCTAACATACGGCCACCACGGTATGTATGTAACCTAAGTGTGTATCCCCTATAGTAACTGTGTGTGGTACCATGACTTTAGGCACATCTCACTACTATACTCTAGGTATGTCTTTGTAGTGTTAAGTCCGTCTAGAGGATGTGTCAATACTGACAGGCTAATTTATATCCATGTCAACTGGAGTATTACTGTTTACACTGTACTAACAGTGAGACATAACATCAGCCGATACTACACACCTACTAACTAATTTCCATTCTCCCAATTTAACCCTTAACAATAACATGCTGTTCTAAGCATCATGCCCATGGTGCCGCTTTGATGCATGAACACAAAATGGCGAATTGCCCATTGCAACTACCATAGCATATCATGACGAGCCTTTTGGGGGTCAATTAGGGAGCATCAACCATAATCCAGGCAAAATAGACTTCAACTTCAAACAAATTGTAACCAAAGATTTCTCTTCACAATGCATTTCTTTGGGGCCTCTAGAATGTACCCAGCGATCCTCCCTGGCAAAATATGTGTAATGAGTATGTTGCCTAGCAACCAGATTACAACCAAAACCAAACCCCTACCAGCAGGATGCAGAAATGCACAACTGACAGGTAACTCAACAAAACTGTTTTCCTGCACCAATTAGAGGGTTTTTCCTTCCTTTTCTTTTTTAATTTTTCTAATTTCTATTCTAAATGAGTGAAATAACCTCTGTAAGGGAAATTGAGGAATGATGATGGTTTTAATTCATCGGTATCGACCTACCTTAACTGGCAATTTCTCTTATATATTATAAGCAAGACTCAAGTGCTAGTCAGAGATCATAATCTGGGACTTTTCGCATTTTTCCTTTAAAGGCTGCATAGTGATATATTACAATTTTCCTATATTAAGGACTTCAAAGATCATGATCATCTTTTGAGTTCATCAGAAACCCGATGAAACCCTGGTGAGTAACTAACTTTATCTGATATTGACTTGATGCATTGTGCTGATATAGATAGTCAACTGCTTAGAGTTGACGGCCTACACATAAAGGTTTTTTTTGCCATGGGGGACATTGGGTAATGCAGATTTCCCCCCTTTTTATTCAGCTAGAATTTCACAAGACTAAGTAGGCCGAGGTCTGGAGATGACTGTCAGACATTTTGGGTCCACTGGCGACAGCCTGACATAATTATTCTGCCGGCCCTGCAGACAAGTGCCGGGCAAAAGCTGATGTCCGGCATGTTTTCACAGGTTTTTAGATAGACTGGATTGGTATTAGTGCATCACAAACTGCTAAATGGGGTTAAAGGTGGAAACTGAAAGATGTCTGGGCGTTTCAGAATTAAAGAAATACCATTTCTTTCTACATCTTCCACTATTTTATTTTCGCTGTAAGGCACTAATGATATAAAAAGGGTGTTTATAAAATCCACTGTCTTTCACACTTGACTGAACACAAACGAACCATGGCTATCGAACCATGCAAAAATGATTTTTTTTCGATGATTCATCTCATTCATAAATTGAAGGCGAACTGCATATATCATTGTTGAGTTGGTGCAGTAGAGGCCTTTTTTTTCTCTTCTTAAGTAAGCTTGATTAACACTGATGATAATTCAGTGCGTTGCTTGTTTCAGTTGTTGAAAACATCGAGGACACTTTTTCGTGAATCAAGTTGTGCGGTAACTAAAAAATTTCTCCTTCAAAAAGATGAATGAATGAATGAATGAATGAATGAATGAATGAATGAATGAATGAATGAATGAATGAATGAATGAATGAATGAATGAATGAATGAATGAATGAATGAATGAATGAATGAATGAATGAATGAATGAATGAATGAATGAATGAATGAATGAATGAATGAATGAATGAATGAATGAATGAATGAATGAATGAATGAATGAATGAATGAATGAATGAATGAATGAATGAATGAATGAATGAATGAATGAATGAATGAATGAATGAATGAATGAATGAATGAATGAATGAATGAATGAATGAATGAATGAATGAATGAATGAATGAATGAATGAATGAATGAATGAATGAATGAATGAATGAATGAATGAATGAATGAATGAATGAATGAATGAATGAATAAATAAACGGGATTAAAAATTCGTCCATCACAGCAGGTTTTCTTTGACAAGTAGGCACCCAAAACGTTTCTTTCTTTCTTTTTTTCCCTTAGATTCAGCAATATCCTCTGAGGTTTGAACAAATTCCAAAACTAATTGTTGTTGGAAAAGTAAAGGCATGACAATACCGTCATTGTCTACCAATTGGCAAGAAAAACCTCTGACACATAATGTCAGTCATCAAAACAGCACTGTTATGACTGAGGAGGAATGTGCATTGGCCATAAATACAGTTTTGTGTTCTACCCGGTGTCATACTGCTAATTTTATCAAAGCAACTGATTATATATTTGATGCGATGATCAACATAAGTGTACTCAATTTGTTACTCTTGGAGTAAGTGCATACCCAGGGGAAAGGCAATGTAATAAGGCTATGGTTGCATCTATAGCCTGTTTCTTCAGCTTGTGTGTGAACACATCTTCAGGGTTTGAACAAGGCAATCAGACTATGACAACTCAAGAAGTTAGTGTCTTTGACACAGCTAATGGTTGTACCCACGCCTCGAACATTGGCGATCCACATAATTATCTCTACCACATAGCCTATAGCAATACACTGGGCATAACCTTAGAATCTTAGATATATGTTAAAATTATCTACATAAGATATGCTATGCGACCCTGAAACGGCCAAATAACTCTCCAGACATTTCTGGTGGACAATAAAGGGTTTATTGCTACCGGTACTGTACGTCTAACAGATAGAGCTAGTCCAACGTGGGGTCCCTTTGATTGTAAATATTCAAAAAAATATTTAAGACATTGATACATATTATGAAACACCCCCAGTCTCTCACCCACATGACAAAATTAAAACAGTGAGACATACCCAGGGGACTCATAAAGATAAGGATTTACTGCTCTGGCTGAAGAGTGGAGCTAATGAAAGAATCTAGTATATCAAATACTGTGAATAAAATGTACCCTATTTACGTGTGTCTGGCCTCTAGAAATAGCAATTCGCATGAGGGTGTCTGTCCCGATATATAATACAGCAAATTGCTAAATTATGCGATAGTTAGGCCTAGAGGTAGATACCAAACTAACCGAGTTGCTCTTATGTATATATATGTGTCTGAGTTGCATTGATTGATTTGTTCAATGTCCTAAGGCTCTTACACCTCATGGCACTGCCTCATTAGTTTACGGACACAAAGTCCATTCTTTCTCAGTCTGGGCAGGCATTTAAAAGCTGCTTGTCTTAAACAGCTGGACAGGTATTTTTATATGCAGCTTGTCCATCATAGCAGTGACCGAATCTATCAGATGAATGATCAAATCTATGAAGAGGGGTGAGGGGGAAAACTGCTACCTGAGCTTCATTCCCCTACTCTTTTGAAGGAAAGCAAGTGTTCTTTTATTTGCCTGATCTTATAGGCAGGGCCAGACAAACCACTGCCTTTTATCCCTCAGACATGGTTCACTGAGGGGAAACCCATAAAAAAAGAGAAGCATGTAGGCCTAGGCCCACGCATATGGACACATGCTCACCTCATGTCACAAGGATCCTCGAGTTTGTCGCCTTTTAAAAATCCGGTATGCCCACTGTTAGTATGGAAGGGGACTACTCCTTTGTGGACTCCCAATAAGTAATTCTGCTCCTTCAAGCCCTCACATAAAGGTCATTACTCAACAGGGGGAACCCGGCTGAGTTATAGATTCCCCTTTAAAACTTATTTTAACATTTGTATCCGGGTGTTCTTTTTTCAGACTGACACTTATTTGGAGGATTGGCGACTATGCAGGGTAAAGCACCTAGAAACCAGTACTATTAGAAATATCTGATATGGAAATCTATACATATAAATGTTAATCTTCACATATCGACGCAGCGTATCCATATAAATAGAAAGGCCTACCGGGTATGTAAAAGCATATTTTAGGTGTACCCAGGGGTTTAACCAACATAATTACTTTAGGAAAGAGATGAATATAAAATAAAGAAAAATATGAAATAGCATGTTCCTTAAACCCATCTGTCACAGCCTGGCTATTTCTAGTGGTAATTTCGACCTCACACACTTCCAGTGACCATATTGCTATGTTGTTGCCAGGTCTCTATGGTAACGTGTGAATAGTTTACCATAGAAACGGCAAGGGAGCAATGTCCGTGCCACTTTTCTGAAGCCAGGCTTTATTTAAAAGCGATTCCTGGCAGTGTTGCACTAAAAGGTACATACCGTAATGGCCTGTATAACCGCGGGGTCTTTAAATAAGCGCGGGTCTTGAATAAGCGCTGTCGGTACTGTATCACTGAAACTGATTTATGCACTATAAACTATGCCATGAATACGCGTGGGTCTTGATTAAGGGCTGGGGGTAGAGGCAGGTTGAAATCTATGAGCGCCGGGGCACTAATACAGGTATCCAAAACGATTTCTTCAAGTACGTCAGAATCAACTATTTATAAGTGGCTATTAATGACGCAGGCTAAGATTCTTTGGCAGATGAAATTACCAAACAATACACACCAAGCACAAACTAAAGGTTTGACGTAAATTTTAGTGTTGACCTATAGTTAATAGCTGTTAATTTTTTCTCGACAGACTGATACATTACTATGCACCCTTTTCCCTAGAGTCCCTTTTAAAATCTATCAATTGAAATAAAAGCAAATTAAGTTACATGCATTATTCTATACAACTGCCGTGTTTTGAATTAATGCCGGTTTTTCAGAAGGTTCTGAGCTTAACATTTATTTTGAACTAGTGCCCTTTACTCATGTTAGATTTTGACCATACTGTAGAAAACCAAAATCTTTATCCCATTTACTTCGACCATACTGTATCCAAATCCATGCATGTGGATGCTGCAACAGACCCACAAGCATGTAGAGTTATGGAAGGTGTAAGTACCTTCCAGGACAAGCAGATCTCAAAATAGTGGGTTAGTTTTACGAGCAGGGTGTGTGTAGTAAACCTGGTGTTGGCATTGGTGGTTCACGGTGGGCAGGCAGGTGGTCAGGGACAGCTACACCATCAGTTTATCTTCCTAAACTAAACTACAACCAGCTGAATCCCAACTTACCCTACCTGTTTGTCTAAATCAACACTTACAAAGTGAATATGAGGCATGCGGCCCCTCTAGAGGCCTAACCAATAGGGTTAAGACATTTTCGCTATGGATCTGTATAATTGACAGGCGTCATGCTACTTTTTTACCCTTCAAGACTTTCCCATGATGCCCTAAATTTCATTTTCTATAATAATATAGAAAGGACAAAAGTTTGAAAACTTGGGTTTCCAGACACTTTTCAAACAACTTTCATGACATAAAGCAGTTGAGTTTCAGGACTATAATCAAAGTTCACTTAAAACTTGAAATCAAAATCTTAAGTCAAGCTGATGCCACGAACCAGCGGCTATGACTGAGGGAGACCCTGACCCTGAGAGAATTGGTACTTAAAGCATTGAAATAGAGTAACACCTTTAATAGTAAAATTGTGAACAGAATTAGTAGAACTGTGTCAATTAATATCATATTTGCCCGGCCCATTCATTGACTCTCAATGTCAGAGAAGGTATGTAGCCTAAAACCTTCTAATCTAAATCATCTCACAACAACTGCCAACATCAATGTCCTGTTGAAATTGATGTCAGCTATACGTGTTACACAGAATTATATGACACATATTCCATGAGCTCTGCTGCAGTATGATTCTAAGAAGTATTTAGTTTCTACAATGATACACTGATTTATGAAAATTTGTAACCAGTTTTAACTTCGTTCACACCTGATGTCCTAGTACACTACTGCATTGATGTAACATTGTCAACCCGATGGTGGTTGTTGACAGATTCCCAAGGATCGTGATAACATACCAATGCTGCTACCAGTTACCTGCCGCCATTGCATTGGCATATCATGATGTCAAATGAAGAGGAAAATCAGGTCAATAAATCATCAGCTTACTATGCAATCCAGGAATGGTTAACCATATCCTAATCACTGACTTTATACTGAAATGTTCCCCGCAGCTGCTGTACATCCATGTGGACTGTTGGATGAAACACAACAAGCAACACACTACTTATCGTACTGTGCAGGCTTTGTTTTTCCATTAACAGGGATCAGAGTTCATATTGCTATAGCTCATATCAACCTTCATGAAGACCTACCATAGTGGCCCCTATAAGCGCCCGGGCGCTCATTGATTTCAATCCCACTGTACCCCCGGCGCTTATATGAGACAGGCGCTTATTTGAATACTGTTTTTAGTGGTTAAGATCAATTTCAGTGCCCCTCTACCCCCAGCGCTTATTTGAGACCGGTGCTTATTTGAGACCACGGTGCTTAAACGGGCCACTACGGTACACTATACTTCTTTGTGAAAGGGGAGGGGGGGGGGTAACAGGGGGTATCGACTGGACCTGATATCAAGGATAGTACATTATAGGATAGGTCAGTCCATACAGTCCTATAGTGAAGACCAAGCCCCCTCTACCGCCCCCCCCCATGAAACTAGGTGACCTTGTGTGTTCAGTATTGGGCCCTATACATAGAATAAGGGGGTTTATGGAGCTATCATGTATCTTCATGAAAAGGGACACCTAATGAAATGAAGAGACCATATAAACCAAAAAATCCTGCTAAATCCGAAAATGATGGTCTATATTCTCAGAATTTGACTAAAAGTACCCACAAATGATGATTGATGAGGGAAATATTTTGAAAATGTTCTAATATGATATTGAGAATGACTGGAAATCTTTAAATATAGAACATGTAAATCAAAGTTAATACCTCAATAAACATACCCTGTGCCTTGCTCTGCCTATCCCACATACAGCATATCAATTGTGTACCTATCACTCATCCTGCCCATCTCTTCAATCCAAAACACCTACAGTTAAATCTGGTTATCTCTTAAAAGACTTGACTTATAATACATACCCCTAACCTTACCTTATCATATTTGTTCTTTCTTTCCTTTAGTCTACCTATCCTCAATCTGCCTATCATTCATTTTACCTATCTCTCATGATGACTATCCCTCAGATCCTCATCATCTGCACTGTTTGTCTGCTATATAAGCCTGCTATATAAGCCTTTATTGGTTTCCAGTACATTCCTTACCATGTCTACTATATCAATTTTACTTATCCCTGATAATGCTTATCATGAAGCCTACCTATCCCCCATTGTGCCTATCCTTCAACTCAACTTCATCCCTCATAATTGACTTGCATATCTGTCCCTAGGATCCATGTTTTCTTTCTTTTTATGTTTGTTCATCTTACAAGGTACTCTGTGCCTCTTCCTCAAATTGCTGATTGCTCATTCTATACCTATCCCCCTTGTTACCCATCCTTAACTATCCCCCATGCTCTCTATATAGCTTTTTTATCCATCTCAACTCTCTTAACCTACCTATGTAACAACCAACCTTCATTGTGATGACCATTTCTTAGTCAACCTATCACCTAACATACTGGTTACAGTCCACCTTATTCATACATCTACCTATCATTCATGCTGCATATCATTCAGTTTACCTATATAATGATATGAATTGAGGATAGGCATAATGAGACAGGTGGGAGAAATTGAACACAAGCTGAGATATGTATAGAGAGAGCGGTTTAGACTGACTGAGCTGAGATGGTAATGAAGCCATATGGAGAACATGAGGGATAGGCATTCAAAAGGATTGGTAGTAAGGGGGGTGGGTAGCATGAGCAATATCCAGTTTGAGGGATAGGCACAGAGAGTACCTTGTAAGATGAGCAAATGTAAAAGAAGAAAACATGGGTGCTAGCGACATATGCAAGTCAAATATGAGGGATATGCAGAGTTGGGGGATAGGTATAATGAAGGATAGGTAGGCTTTATGATAGGCCTAGTTAAGGATAGGTAAGATCAAAATGGTAGACATGATAATCAATGTACTATTAACAATTAGGGCCTAGATAAACAGATGAACAATACAGTTTAAACATGGTGGTCTGAGGGATAGTCACCATGAGGGATATGTAAAATGAATGATAGGCAGATTGAGGATAGGTAAACCATGGGAAACTAAGACCAGAGAAGATTAGCCAAAGTAAGGAGTAAGCTTTGTTATCTAGGCCTTTTGGGAGATAGCCTGACTTAAGTCAAGATGCTTTGGATTCAAGAGATAGGCAGTATGAATGATAGGTAGACTAAGGGATAGGCAGTATGTGAGATAGGCAGAGTAATGCACAGTTAGAATGCTTGTTAGATTGGGAAATATGCAGACATTTGGATATGTGCATTGAGGTACTAACTCTGGTTTACATGTTGTGTCTATAAAGGCTTCTCATTATTCTGAATATTATTTTTGTACATCTTAAAAATATTTTCTTCATCAAACCTCATTTTCTGAGAATCATGATAACAAAATTTGGATTCAGCAGGATTTTCTGGTCTAGGTGGTTCCATCTTCCCCTTTAGTATCACCCTGATAAAGGAATACCACAGCTCCATAAACCACCTAATCCTCTAGAGAAATCAACAATGAAGACACAGGGGCACCTAGTTTGATGGAGGGTGGGATAGAGGGGGGTGGCCTGTCACAATCTACCCATAGACTATGCTCTCATTGCCCCCTCCTATAGTATCTAAACTTCTTGCTGATATTACAAAGGTGGATGCTTAGACGAATAACGTTTACATCCTGACACAGAGACTCAGTCAGAAATCAAAATACCAAATTGAGAGCTCTACATACTAAAACAGAGTTTCAGAGGGTTTTATCTTCTTTGAACCTTTGTGGCCAAGGCAGGCTTCTCGTGGAATGTGTATAGCCAAGATACCTTCTCAGTTCAAACATGGCTACACCTGCCGAAAACCTTGGTCACTAGCTACCCACCCCCCTTCCCCCATATACATGATGTTTGGATAAGTCCTAGACAGGTATTTTCTAAATGCTGCTTGCCCAAAATAACAGTGATTGCATCTTTGAATGACCAAACCTATGAGATGAATCTGTATGGGTGAGGGAGAAGGGAGAATACCGCTACTAAAAAACTATAAGGCTTGTCCCGGACTATTTTCGAAAGATCGCCAGATAAACCTACAGGCGTAGGAAGCACAATTTCATTTTTATTAGGGGGGGGGGCTGGTTGAGGGGGGTGGGCAGGCCCCCTGCCTCCTCCCTCTTTTCTACGCCACTGAAACCGAAGTAGGACCCAGTATATAGGCGCTGGTATCGTGTAGACTTAAAATGATAGCAATGGTGCCTGCTCATGAATAGAGAACTACGAAACTTCCGTCCATGTGTCAGTTGGGCATGGCATTGCTTTTTATAAGTCAACTTTCAACACAATTACTGCCTATTTAGGCCTCATTTGCCGCCCTCCCCTTGTTGGCTGTCACTGACAGCTGGGAAGAAGCAAAGACCTATGCTGAGCGGGAAAGGGGCTACCGGAAACACACAGTTTTAGAGAAGATTCTTTACAAGAGGTGAAGATCATTAATTTTCTTTTATATCACACATTTGATAAAATTTCTGAGGTGAATCACGCACACTGGATAATGTACTGAGAGCAGGTCCCCAGAATCAATCTGAAACTAGGCCAGGCATTTTGGGGAAGAACACCTAAATCACACACATCAGTGTCGGTGTTCTACAAGTAGCCTATACAGGACATAATTCTTAACATTTCTAAAATCAATGTAGAATTGGACTGAATGGCGTATGGTAAATGCCTAATATGTCAAGTTTCGAGGACAAACATCCTAAGTCTATGTATCCTTTTATATGACTACAGGCCTCATGATCAGACATACAGAATTAATTTCAAAGCACTTGGGGTCAGGGGGTGTGAAGTGTCTCTATAAAGTAATGTTTAAGGTGTTCTGTTCGTAATAATGGGCCAAGAGGCTTACAATGACGCCTGAAGCCAGGCGGAGGAATGGCAGTGGCATGCCATAAACTTGAATTTATGCACAAGCTGGTGTTAAAACTGAAGGTAGACAGCTTTGTGAAGGATACCAGACTGAAGCAAATTGGCGAGGAGTACATTTAACAAAGGCTATTTTGACCCTGCCACACCCGTTCCCTAGAGCATAAAGAGTGTTGTCTGGGAACTGTTGTCTCCACTTGTGGAAACGCCGAGGCAACCATTTTTATGTCATGGAGGTTGCAGCATGTGCTTACTATGCCTTAGGAATTACTAGGACCTAGATAGCCTGAGCAGTAATACTAGTGCTAAAAATAATTAAACATTGAATAGGCATAGCAGCTTGATGTGTATGTTGCTTATATAGACCTACAACTAAACTGCACTGTTCCTATCACCTTTTTTTAAACCCACTCATGGTAGTCTGTACCTACATACTATTCTTGCTGAGAAGCAGTAGGGATCAGATGAAGGTGTGAAGCCTCAACCTGGGTAGCAGCTTCAGCAAACACCATATATAAATGTGCTCTGATGTAAGGAGATCAGTGAGGGGAGGGGGTCAATTTGCAACCTTCCCACCCTGATGCACAGCCCCTTATGCCGTACGAAATCATCAATGGGCTGCAATCTATGACGTCACACTAAGATTTCTTCCCTTAGACAGAGGGCAGTGACCTCTGATTCATAAATGTTTACAAGCAGTCCGTCAGGGCTGGTTTGCTTTGGAGACACCGCCCTGACTCCCCAATCAGGGATGACCTTTACTGTGTGCACCAATTTGATATATAGGCAAATGTTCACGAGTGGGGAGAATTTTCGAGGGTTATCTCACGCGCCGATCAGGTGCCGTATCGCACGACGCCCGCACAATTCGGCAAGTGAGATAACCCTCGAAAATTCTCCCCACGAGTGTTCATTTGCATTTATTTCATGTTATTTTGATGTAAAACTGCTGAATTACAATAGAATTTACCAGAATTACTCCCCGTGCGCATTGTTTACATCGCCATCTTGGAGCTATGACGTCATCAAAGGGTCACGTGACCTCGGCGTGTGATATTTTCGCGGGTTATCGCACGGGGGGTGTGAGATACGGCCGATCGAGTGCTAGAGCTATGGGCTGTCAGTATCTCGGGCATATCAACATGAAATAAAATAGAAGGTCCTTACAGTTCCACCAAAGGGTATAGCCATGGAAGCTTTGAGGAAGGTTGAAAGACTCAAATTCTAAGGACTACGTCTGTGAGATGTATGTGAGGTAAGGACCAGAAAGGGGTGGGAAGTCTTGTACAATGTCGTAAGGGGGATAAAGAGGGCATAGCTGATTAAATTGAATGATTTGCATGCATGAATCAAAATATCTGACTTTCGAGAAGATCTTTCCCCAAATTAGAATTGATTCTTGAATGTCCTCTGGGGAGATTGGAATTAAAGCACAAACAAAATTGAAACGATTAGCAGATATTCCCTGACTCACAACAAACGTGCTTGCTTTGTATAAACGATCGTGCTGGGGTGCTTATCCATGATGGTACGGGGCTAGTTGTGCATTTTGCTATTTTGCTTTTCTTCAGGACCAATGCTGAAGCAGACTTATATTTTGGATATCAATCACGAATTCTCAAAGAAGAAAGGAGAGCAAGGAAGAAGGACATAAAATGTATGTAAAGGAAATAGTCGAAACAGGTTGGAGGAGAAATACGAAAAAGAAATGTCAACCTTTTTTTATATTCACACTTGCGTATGTCAACTCAAATCTAGTTACATGCAAAAGTGTAACGTCCGTTTAGTCCTGCCAAAGCAGGGCAAGTCCCCTATGGGGTAATGACTGCTCACTACATCTTTGAATGCTGTCATAACTACTTTGATTTAGATTGGAACTGAACTGATCTACATAAACAATGTTCATAACCTACTAGTATATTGTATTTAACACACTTTATGCAATGAACATATTCTGTATAATATGGGAAATACCAGTAGAGAAAACACTTCTATAATTGGATCCATTAAGGCTAAGAGTAAACTAGTAGCGGGGTGCTGATAGTATATGTGCTCACCGTCTCCTATATCCAGGGGTTTATTCAAGTTATGAGCCATCTTTGATTAAACACAGTAGTGCAACACTTGAACAGGTCCCAAGGGAGTCGTAGAGATAAGGTGAAGGTCTGAGACCCAAGTCTGGGAAGCAGCTTCAGCAAGCACTAGTAGATCTATGTGTGCCCTGAGGCCTGCACATACCAGACAATGCCCATGAACAGCCACATCCAAGGTACAACCACACAACGCAGGTGTGAGAAGCAGGGAAGGGGAGGTGATGGCTGCTCTATTGAGTGAGCGAATCACCGCAGTACCACTAAACTATCTACACGAGTCAATGCATAATTGGGTATGGGCATAGTAAGGGGATGACTGGGCATATGGAGGTAATGAATTATACAATAATGGTGCTGTCTCCCCAATCAGGGACGACCTTTACAGTGTGCACCCATCTCATCTACTGGGAAGCTGGAAGGTGGATACGGGGCCACCAAAGGATGCAGCCAAGGCCTTACAGAGAGCAGACCTCTTTCATGTCCACATGGGTCTAGAGGCTGGAGTAAGGTGGGCACTTCAGGAACTTCTTAAGGACTTCCTTTTTGAGCTATATAATGTGAGGCGCAATGTTAGGTAAAATATGTCTCAGTTCGTGGTCCGGGTCAATAGGTTTGGGGGTGGGAAGGGGACAGTTTCTGGCTCAGTCTTCTCTAGAGCAATATGTAAAAATAATTTTCATTTTACTCCCTGAAATCCATTTTGAAACTGAACGCAAGAAAATACTGCAAGAGTTGCAAACAAGAGCCTTAAACAAGCTGAAAAGGAAAAAAAAGTGGGAAACAACCATTTCCTGCACGAATAAAACAGGGCTACTTTGCCTCATTTACCGATACTCAGAACCACATGGTTTTAAGCTAAAAGGGCAAAAATGGGATGGACCTTTTACCAATGTAATAATTGTCTGTATTCAGGATACGATCCGGATTAATGTTTCTCATGATAATGAGCCTCAGGAGGCTTATCAGCACTGCCGTGCCTGTCCACCCTGCCCTGCCCACTCACGTGAGACATAATTAGGATATTGCACAGCCAAAGCATAAATTAGCAGGCTGAGCAGCTCACAACCCACTCACTGGGCTGCTTTAGGACAGGGGTTGCAGCTGATGGATAGATATATATCTAGATTTTTACATAGAACGTCTTTGATAAATTAAAAATTGACCAGACAAATTCTAGAGTCAGACCTCAGTGACTACAGTCTTAATCTATATATCAGACCTCATTAAGGCTGCACCTGAGGTAAGGCTGGTCGCTGTCTGGTGGCCAGGTGTAAATTGACCGCTGCACCACCCTAGTAGAAGGCAAAGAGCAAGGAACTAAGAGAGCCCACATACTGCATGATTTTCCTTCCACTAATGGTCCATCATGACGCCCTGGTGGAATACATATCAGAGGGCCCAGACAATCTTTCAAAACATGTTTACCTAACGATAGAATAAGCTGTCAGATTAATGGTTTCAGGGAAAAAAATCTCCTTCTAGCTTCAGAATTACTGGCCGGAGCAGTTTTGCATGACTTCTGTAGGCCAGCAACCCCTTTTTCTTTTCGCCAAGCTCTGATGATAAAGAACACACTGTCATAACTAGAGGAAAGTAATTCTAGTGACGTCATAGGGCACGGGCAATTAAGACTAGTCACTGCACAGGATTGTGCATAGCCTTCCTTACTCTAACAATCCTCTATAATTTTTAATCCATACTTGATTTTCAAAATAAGCCCCATGTTCTACCTATTTTAATCCACTATAATAAACTTATTGGACATATAAACTAACAGTAATACAAGGCTCCCACTATCAATCACAGTTAACTTGGCTTTTAACTAACCTTTAACTGAGTAATAAGCAGATGACTTGTGCAAACAAAGAAGGATTCTCACACTTTTACACTCACCACCCTCTGATATAAATTCATGTCCAACCCCTGTATCAGTCAAAATATTTTTCTCGGTGATTTACTGACACTTTATCAACTGACCTTTTCTCACAATACCTTTTCGGCTGACTTTTAAGTAACAATTGAAGAAAATTGCTTAAAAGATTTTTAATTGCCCAAGGGGCATTAGGCCAAGGATTTTATCAAAAATTAAAATTAAAAGTCTCAGTGATGATTATCAGAATAATCTCTCCAAGTAATTTAAGTTTTAACCAATTATGAATCTGAAGAGCTGGGGCATAACCATAAAGAACATAGTCATGCGTCAGTTTTATTATTATCTGTCATCTTCATTCACCAATGGCTTCCTTGTACACCTCGCCAGCTCTAGATTTCTCAGCAGCACACAAGTGATACATCATGATAAGTTTTCTGCAGTATTTTATCCACATTGCATGAAGCAGAATTAACTCTTTGTGAGTTAGTCTACTTGCCAGAACTGCTTTCATTATCATGCATCATGGAGACATCAGGCCTAAGGGTCTTTATCAAAGTCACAAATCATCCATATAGGGTTAACTAAAGGTGGGTTATTGTTATTTATAATTCAATCTGGCTCACACAGATGGCAGCTAGACATCTTGCATTTACCAGGTCAAGGACGAGCAGTTCCCTGAGCAGCTGCCTGCTGTCCATCCAGGTGTCAACACATGGTACCAATTAGACTCTGAGCTGCTCAACACGACAAACCCATATCTCAAGTTGAAATATTTATCAAGGAGAAATCGCAGCAAGTTCAGCCACCGGATTGCTTCATCTGGGGTGAAGGATATATGTGTGTGTGGGACTACGCGAAGCAATATTATCCATACTACCAGAGATGTCAGTTCGATATTTGGCGAAACTCTGAAAATTATTTTGGGGCATTTCAAAAGGGGGGTTATACTCTAATCAGAGTGACAAATACCTTCAAAATTAATCACTTAGGGTTGGGTGTATCTTTCAGAAATATCAGAATCATAAAATATTCATTTAAAAAAAAAAATCTTATTATTTCTGTAGTAAAATATCACCTTTGAACCTCTGAAATCAGAGAAAATCTGAAACTCTGACATCTCTGTACTACTATCATTACTACTGATGATAGTAGGAAATGAAAGTTGCCACTATGAGGACATATCTATTCAGAAATTTCCGTCATGAATTCATAAATTTCCCTGTTTGTCCTTTTTGAAAAATCTTTATGTCCGGTCCTCGGCACAAAACATGGAAAACACTATGCCACCAGAACCATATGACAAGAACAGCATCTCAACCCATTTATCCATCGGTGGACATAAATTTGGGTTGTAAGAACAACCCCCCCCAACAAGTCCACACCCAGCATACCTGGAGGGCATGGTGTGGAGGGTTGGCTACGTCCATTTAAGTTGACCAGGACATAACTCTAAAATTATGGGCATCCCGAGTGGCCGCAGGGAGAGAGTCCATAAAAATTCCTTGCCAAAGTGCAATGGTGCTGCGCTTTGCTGATCATACCGAAAATTGCCGGCTTTATTTCTGAACCTGCTCCCCACCTGCTTGAGGGAGAAGGATTTGACGTTACTTAACCCTCCGGGATTAACCCCCAACGGACAACATGTTGCCTCAAGCATACATGTTCATGATCATGTTCATGATACACCAAACGAATTATTGATGCAGGAACGGCAGGTGTCGCATGCATTGTTGCATCACGCCCACATGCTGTACTATATATATATATATATATATATATATATATATATATATATATATATATATATATATATATATATATATATATATATATACACACACTGATATGTTACTCGTGAGGGCCGCAATGCAAACATGAACCACGATGGTAAAATGCCTAGTGCAATAAGATACATTAGGGTCCTTAAAGGGCCGGGCCTCTCCAAAGCAGCAAGTAAGCATATATACATTCGTCAAAGGTTGTCTGCTCTTGAACTGTTGAATCCAATGTCCATTTCACATTAGCTGAGCGATGTTATTGTCATGAATTACAAGCCTGTCGAAATTGTGTGGGACTTGAGTTATCAGATGTATCAGATAAACCTGTTGCTCTCCTCTATAACGATGCATTTTTCACTAACCATGTTGTTATTTGATATAGATGCTATCAACACAAGTTATAATGAAAATACGATAGTGTTTTTCTTTAACGCAGGGGTGTAACATGCCGGTTAGTCTTTATAATGCACCTATGAAGTACTCATCAGCACGATGCCTGAATGCAGCTTGGTGAGTTACTCGCCAGAGCTATAATTATTTATACATCATGTATGACCAATGGGTATGATGCATCAATGTATTCAAAAGCCACTTTTAGGTCACTTCAAAGATAAAGCCTTTTTAAACTCTGGATCCATAGGTCAAAGGAATGTCAAAGTATGCCTTCTCTGTTGAAAAGGGATTCTGTTAGTATTCACTATTGTATGTCGTGGGGTGGTCCAGAAATTGTGGTAAGTGCGCTGACTTCCAGAATCTATCAAGAAAGTGAAAGCGTAAAGTGCTTTTCCAAGCGCCATAAAATTGGTCAGTCTTGGTGCTGGCTAGTTGGACCTGAAGACGGTTTCCTCTATGTCTGCCTAGTCCAATGAAGGTGATATATACTTTTACCAGAGTCAGAATTTTATTTTTTAAGAGATGACACACAGGGTGCATATGAGCAGGATAGAGTCTATGGTAAGGAAAACTGTCACAGCTTTTACACTGATTGCCAGGATGGTGATTGGGTTAAGGATTGCGACAGTCCAACTCGCCCCCTCGTGTTTAAAAATAATAGAAATGACATTTTTAAAAGCAAGGTCTCTCAGGAGATATTATAGCTTGTGTATCATAGATCAGTGTATGCCTGTAAGATTTTACTGTGAATTAATTCAGTTTAAGGTGTCGTATATAGAGGAGCAGCTGAGGAGGTGACAGAGGGAATTGTGTTATGAATGATGACATGAGATGGTATACATTCAGCTGTGATTACGTTTATAATGTTGTGGTACAGAATGTCTGACAGAAAAAAAACAGCGATAAGAACTGACATCGAAGGACAGACTGCTATTCATTCATAATTTCCTTTTTGTAATGAATCTGATCTTGTCCCTGTTAATTAAGTTTTCCATTTACTCTTTATATGTGAGGCCATCAGTCATTCTGATATGAAAAGTGAAAACAGATAAGATATTTTTCGTGTATTACTTTTTTAGCTCAGTCATTGGGGGGAATCACCATGAGGAAAACACGGCCAAAATTCTCTGGAGACGTTTTATCTCAAAAGAAAGAAAAAAGATCCATAACTTTTCATCCATCAAGCTATAGATGATAGAAACACAGTTCGAAGCACCATGACCTATGTCAGATAAAAGGTTCATGGCCTTAGGATGACTTCAAGGATATGGGTCCTTCTTTGGTTTAGAGCCTGTCTCTCTATATACTGTCAATGGTGTCAACAGCCAACCCCGTTAAACCTTTAAGGTTGCAATATTACATTCATCGACAATATTTCTGTGCATGAATGCAGATCAGTTGAATGATTAATCAATGCCGTGCACATTCAATTCCTTGCGTAATGTAGAGCCTACAAAGTTCATTATATTCGCCCTACAAGGTTCATACATTGCCAAACGACCATATTACACGAACACAATGCTGGTAAACTCCCAATAAGTGTAGCATCGTCGTGAAGTACCGGGGTAAATTGTCGTGGTGTATGAAAAAGCAGCCTTCACGTCTGAAGTCCTCCTCAGAGGTTTAGGGCAGTCTTGCTGACGTTTTGATCATGAGGATCAGAGTTCTAAAATCAAATATGTAGAAGAATCCTTCCCGCAGAGATGGGAACCTTTATGTGACACTCTTGACACTGGCTTCCTTGAAACACCATCATGTAAGCCGATGGACGGATATCATTGAGTGAATATTCTCTTTATGATGATGGCAGAGATATCCTGTGCTAAGTCTCACGAGTGCCATGCACTACACATGCCTTATCCCCATTGAGGTATACAATGCTTATGTGGCATAATATCCTGATAGCTATCACATGGTTTAAAATCATCTTACATAGTTTCCTGATTACGATATCGATGCACCTGCTCTTACACTTTACACGAAAGAAAATTAAAAAGAAAGGACATTCATGAACAGATAGGGTAAGTCGCCCCTGACTCAACCACTAGGCACGTTGGTACCTTGTGTCGCCCACCCCAGACTAATATCTTAAATATAAATTGGAAATTCCAATTGATTGTAGCTAATTAACTACAATAGTTTAACCTTGCTCATGTCCAAAGCAGTAGTCATAAATTGTGACAATAACTGATAGTGAATGGGTGGTCGACTTAAGGTGCGCCAACATGCCTAGTGGTCGAGTCAGGGGCGACTTATACCCTATAAAGCCCTTGTCATGTTTCTTTTTAAACATTTTCTCTAATGGCCTCTTGTTCTGTGGAAATCACTTCTTCCATCATCGGGTCAACATTGCTGCATATAACCACCGCTTTGCACATAATATATTAGTGGATCAACATGGTAAAAGGTACACCCGCACACCCCCTCGCGGGCATACCTTTTTCCGTGTTGATCCACCAGTGCATCCCATCCCACTCCCGCTAACACTTCAATATCATATACTGTAAAACCCCGCATATAAGCTGCGACTTATAGACCATTTCAGGCCTCTGGTGTGGCTTATAGCATCTTCAGGAACACAGGGTGTGACGTATAAGCAGGGTTTTACTTACATAGACTAAAGGAAGGAATGGTGACCATTTCAGACCTCTCATGCAGCTTATACAAAGGCATGAGCTCCGGGTGCGGCTTATACGCGGGTGTGGCTTACATGCAGGGTTTTATGATACATGCTTTACGAGTGGAAGCCAACATAGATCTGACCAAACGTCGTACCCTGATACCTGTAAGTGCGTCGCCCACACCGCATGCCAAGCTACTTTATGATGTGAGTGCAGCATATGTCTACATATTGGATACACATGCATCTAGCCATGACCGTGACTTCAACGCTATCTGCAACCCAGCTTTATGACCAGGGTTTCTCATGGGGACATGGTGTGTTTAAACCTTCATGGAGAGTATACATAATGCCTGGTGTTTCCTGTTCCTCATGATGTCAAGTTATAGGCGGTCGGCATGATGCATCAATGCAACATCAACAGGATACTTACCATTGCTGCACCATTACAGCAAATTGAAATTGTCAACTAATGCAGTCAACCTCTTCATTTTATCACAATATTATGATGTTTAAAGGGTTAACGCACGCACACGTGGGCACACATGTTCAGGTGAAATGCATACTGATAGCAGGGCACCTGTTCAAATTGCAGATGCCCAAGCTGTCCTTAGTGACCTTGAAACCGGATCAATGATATTCTCTCAGGGGCGTAGGAAGCAAATTTTTATTGGGGGGGCCCAGGGGTCTCGGTTGGGGGGGGGGGCTGCTATATTTTTATATATGCTTATATAGGGAACCTTCTCATTATTGGGGGGGGGCGGGCCCCCCTGCCCCCCCCCCTTTTCCTACGCCCCTGTCTCTGCAGGAGTAGACACTAACACTGGCCCAGGGGCCAATGGCCCATAGTTTGGGCTGTGGGCCTGTATTGTTTTCTGTGGAAATAACTTTATATTGGCCCAGGTGGTCCACAGGAGTGAAAGGAGAAGATACTAGCAGAAGTTTGTCGTGGGGAAGGAGAAATTACCAGGAAGATGGGCATTCTCATTAAGTCTTGATACCAATACTAGAGAGTCTCTATACTTGCCAATTTTGCCGTCTGGTCTTAAATAACCAAACCTACCGGGTAATACATTATTCTCCTTTTCTTGGCTCAATCATTGTGATTGGTAATCAGGATATTAAGACTTGCTTCAAATGAACCACCGACATGAATTCTAAATACCATGATTTAGCAGGACTGATGGTTGGATGATTGATTAAAAACTTTGTAGTTGTGACGTTTAATCAATACCAAACACAAGGATTATAAGTATGTCAGTGGGGTATGGAATGAACAAGGTAAAACGTTCCTCTGTGAGGTGCTCCACGGGGTTAATATTGAGGTCCAAATTTCCTTGTTGGTCCATTATGAAGAAAATGTCACAGGTGAAGGACTCAGTCCTAAGGAACAGGCTTCAATGTCAAATGTCAACTGTCATTTGACAAGTGGTCAGTGATAGTATGGAGCTACTGACATATTTTGATTAGTTACTGACAAATAGTGACTAAGTAGTGATATATTTTGGCTAATTGCTGACAAATAGTGACTAAGTACTGACATGTTTTAACTAAGTGCTGAAAAACAGTGACTATTACTGACATATTATGACTATTTGCTGACAAATAGTGACTAATTACTGATATATTTTGACTAATTGCCAACAAATAATGATAAGGCACTGACATTTTAACAAGACAGTGTAAGTTCAACACACATTTTTTACAGTGTAGGAATAACAAAGTACTGACACACCGGTACATTGACTTATTGCCGACAAAATGTGAGTAAATACTGACATATTGACTAATTGCTGCCAAATTGCGAGTAATTACTGACATATATTGACTAATATCTGACAAATTTTGAGTAATTACTGACATATATGGACTAAGTGTTGTTATATAACGACTAAGTACTGTCATATATTGACTGATTGCTGACAAATAGTGAGTAAATACTGTCATATATTGACTAATTGCTGACAAATTGTGAGTAAATACTGATATATATTGACTATTTGCTGACAAATAGTGACTAATTGCTAATATATATTGAATAATTGCTGACAAATAGTGAGCAAATACTAACATATATAGACTAATTGCTGACAAATAGTGAGCAATTACTAACATATATTGACTAAATACTGATAAAATGTAAGTAACTACTACCATGTATTGACTAATTGCTGACGAATAGTGAACAATTACTAACATATATTAACTAATTGCTGACAAATAGTCCATAGATACTGACATATTTTGACAAATACCAGTCAAGACAGGATGCACAATTGAATCAATGGCTATTTCTCTGTTATATATTGACTAATTGCTGACAGGTTATGAGTAAATAGTGTCATGTATTGATAGTTATATATATATATATATATATATATATATATATATATATATATATATATATATATATATATTTATATATATAGTGACTAAGTACTGACATATTTGATTAATTACTGACAAATAGTGAGTAATAACTAATATATATCGACTAATTGCTGATAAATGGCGAGTAACTACTGACATATATTGACTAATATCTGACAAATTGTGAGTAGTTACTGACATATGTAGGCTAAGTGTTGTTATGAAATTAAGCAAAATAAAATTTTGGACTGGGACAAATTTTTGTCAAAACCCCAAATAGGTGTCAGTAGTGTATAATTGCAAGCATATGAATTCTATAAGGGAGCAATGACACACATCTATATATATGGAAAAGTATGAAGATACTGGATAATTATGCTAATTATGCAAATAATATGTGCGGATATGGAATGTTCGGTATCAATCTGGGGTGTTTCGTCCCCCTAAAGAACATGCCCCCCTAAAAAATTTGTTTCGGAAAAGAATAAGCGAAATAAATTTTTTAACTAGCGGCCTTTTCGGCCTGGGCCGGTCCACCTGCGCCCTACCTCCTGCCAAAACCTATCTGTTTTAAGTGTCACCGGCGAAAAAGGGCAGGTTTGAGGAAGGAATGGAGTGAAATATAGGCTTTTTTGGGACGCGGGGGCAGACGCCAGTCCAGGCACTGGCAGAGAGGTCCAAGAACTGGCAGTTTTACAAAATAAATCGTATCTCCCTTAATAATAGGAGTTTCCCATAGTGTGACCTATAGATAAAGGGTAGCTCGAGCTGGCGAACGTCATGGCGGTCTTTATTTTCAGATCTGCAAAATGGGAACAAAGTTATCAATGTTTTAAAGCTATGACATCACAAAAATGGCCATAACTTTCCACCAAATCGTCGTAGGAAAAAAATTCAAACAGCTATGGACTCCTCTGGAAAATCGTTTTTCTCTCGGAACCCTATTATCGCCCAACGATGTCTCTCTGTCTTCAGGTCATTTTGGCCTTTCCCCAGCATTTTTGGCCTCTACAGCGATGTTTTGAGGGTATTCATGAAAGAATGATACAGACCTGTTCTCGGACCACCAATATCGGACCACCAATGGGGCCGCGCAGCAGGCGGTGTCATGATTTGTTCAAATCGAACAATTTCCTGCAATTTCTCGGCACCATGCGGCAAACAAGGACAAGTTGTGATAATAATCCATGTGTACTGCGACAATAAGCAAGTTTCCGTTCAAATAACAACACATTTAGGCCAAAAACACTGACATCGGCAACAACAACATTTTCGCTGGTACCGTGGTGCTGCAGCGGTACCAGCAAAGTGGCTTCTGGCTGTGTTCGTAAACACCTGAAAGCCTGGCGGTCTACTACTCGTCGAATATGCGACAAAATGAATGAAATACTGCATAATTGTCACAGATATAATGTTTTATTGTCACAACTCATCAGTTTTTATCGCAGGAAACCGGAAAATTGAATTACTGGCTGATATGAGATGGCTAACATGCTGTCCATACAGAAGGGTTTACGAATGCACCAGCGAACACGTGGCTTTCTGGCGCGAAGAAACTGGGTCAGGCCACTACCAACAGCCAATCAAATGGCGAGTATGCATGAGGGTGATGGATCACGCCACTCCGTCAGCCAATTAAAGACGAGGACGCTGTAAACACTTTTGCTGGTGCTGCAGCTACTGCAGCAGTACCAGCGAACACGTGGCTTTTGGCGCGAATAAACTGGATCAGGCCACTACCAACAGCCAATCAAATGGCAAGTATGCATGAGGGTGACGGATCACGCCACTCCGTCAGCCAATTAAAGACGGGGACGCACGGTCAATGCGTCCTGAGTCCGGCTGGGTAAACTGCCATAAATCGACCATCTATTTGGGGTTTTGACAAAAGTTTATCCCAGTCCAAAATTTTATTTCACCTAATTTCATAACAACACTTAGTCTACCTATGTCAGTAACTACTCACAATTTGTCAGATATTAGTTAATATATGTCAGTAAATACTCGCCATTTATCAGCAATTAGTCAATATATATTAGTTATTACTCACTATTTGTCAGTAATTAATCAATGTATGTCAGTACTTAGTCACTCTATAACATATATATCAGTATTTACTCACAATTTGTCAGCAATTAGTCAATATATGTCAGTACTTAGTGGGCCTCCCTAGCCCACTTAAAAGGGTCTACTTCTCATCTTTCCCATCCCCTCAGGATGTGTGTGGTGCACATATGCACGGGCACTGACACATTCCTCTGTGAAATTGTGTAATGTCGTTCTCGCCATGAATATGACCTTAGCTGTCGAAATGGCGTTAAAGTACTTAAACATCTATTACTCACTCACTCAGTACTTAGTCACTCTAAAACAGCAGTTATCAATACATGTCAGTATTTACTCACAATCTGTCAGCAAATAGTCAATATATAACAGAGAAATAGCCATTGATTCAATTGTGCATCCTGCCTTGACTGGTATTTGTAAAAATATGTCAGTATCTATGGACTATTTGTCAGCAATTAGTTAATATATGTTAGTAATTATTCACTATTTGTCACCAATTAGTCATGCATGGTAGTAGTTACTTACATTTTATCAGTATTTAGTCAATATATGTTAGTAATTAGTCTACATATGTCAGTAACTACTCACAATTTGTCAGATATTAGTCAATATATGTCAGTAATTACTCACCATTTATCAGCAATTAGTCAATATATACTAGTTATTACTCACTATTTGTCAGTAATTAATCAATATATGTCAGTACTTAGTCACTCTATAACATATATATCAGTATTTACTCACAATTTGTCAGCAATTAGTCAAAATATGTCAGTATCTATGGACTATTTTTCAGCAATTACTTAATAATATTACCGTAATCTCCCGCGTAGAAGACGCGCTGTGCGTATAAGACGCACCCCAAACTTAGCACATGCATTTTCGCGTATAAGACGCACATTTTAAGGGTGATTTTTGTCAATCCAGTACTGTTCTATAGTAAAATTACCCCTCGTATAAGACGCACACCCAACTTGAAAAAATCCTATAAGACGCACCAGGCATTTGTTTGGCGTACAGGACGCGTCTTATACGCGGGAGTTTACGGTATATGTTAGTAAGTATTCACTATTTGTCAGCAAATAGTCAATATATGACAGTATTTACTCACTATTTGTCAGCAATCAGTCAATATATGCCAGTACTTAGTCATTATATAACAACAATTAGTCCATATATGTCAGTAATTACTCAAAATCTGTCAGATATTAGTCAATATATATATCGGTAATTACTCACAATTTGTCAGCAAATAGTCAATATATATCAGTATTTACTCACAATTTATCAGCAATTAGTCTATCACTGACTAACTGCTGATAGATGGTCGATTTATGGCAGTTTACCCAGCCGGACGCAGGACGCATTGACCGTGCGTCCTGACGGGAAGCACTGGGCTGTGGTAAACTGACATAAATCGCCCATCTATCAGCAGTTAGTCAGTGCTATTAGTGCTATTTACTGATACAATAGCACAGGTCGACTCATGGGAAGTTGGACTGTCCCATTCCGTGTGCAATCGACGTCCCATGTGACTGCAATGGAACAGGCTAGAGCCTGTTCCAATAATCTTAGACGATTAATTTCAGATGGGCACAAGTATCACCTATCCCTAACCCCAACCCTAACCTTACCTGGCCTTTAACCCTAACTATATGTATCCCTAACCCTTACCCTGTCTGGTCCCTGAACTTAATTTTGACTCTAACCAAAACCGTAACAATGAGCCTTCACCCTGCCCAATATTGATGTCCTGACATAATCGCTTAGAGCCTGTAAAATGAAAATGATTTGAGAATGAAAGTCACTAAAATCGTTAAAAAGTAAAACAACATTGAAATGCATGTAGTTGAACACAGGTGTACAAGGCTTTATGCATAATTTACCCGTTTCGCTGGTATGTCAGTGTGACATCCGGTCAAGGTTCCGGGAGATCCATTAGTGTATTGTGCAAACCATGATTGAATATCATATTTATCGCATGTCCACATTTATAATGTGATATTTCATGACAGTCATTTTAGAGCATACCTGTTTTGTACAAACTATTAAAACCATATACATGTACTCACCTCTGACCACATATCTGACATTACAGAATGATGCGAAATTTTAACAGCAGTTTTGCAATCTATCGAGATTATCTTCAACAAAAAGAGATGATTTTGAGAAAGTGAACTTTTCTCAGAAAATAAACTGGAATTTCACACGACCATTCCCTTAACTTAGTCCTTGAAATTCTAAGTTCACACAAGGGCCACGATGTTACCATCCCAATCTGTTATGCATATTTACCTTCATTGATCAAACAATCAAGCCTGTTTATCTTCAATCAGAGGGTTTGTACGAGTTACGGAGTACGATAGTGGAAGGATTCCTATCTAGCCAGTGTTTAGGGAGCACTGCTAGATCGACCTCTACCCTGCATCTCATCTATTTCATCTATAGCCTTTTCAGTGCCACATAGAATATATATATGTACTAAGGACCTATATCGATACCCAATAGAATTGTTCCACAATAATTATACTCATGGATACCTGATGACTAGTTCACCAGTAATGCATTGACGCAATGTTCCAACTGATGCAATGTTCCAGATGATGCAATATTGCAATCTTAAGGGTCCACTTGATGTGCTTTTGAGTTTACCCTCCTCCACTGTACTAGTGGATCATCCACATGCATGTTCCCTCGTGCAGTACTCAAAGAGTACATAAAGCTTTGCTATATCGACATTGACCCTGAATGCCGTTTACACACATGCCATATCTAACCCCTCCGCCTCTCTGCCACATAGAGCATGATGATACATGGTCGCTCCTTGCCTGCACTCCTAGTCTAAGTTATCCATCCCAAATCTGCCACCACACAACCCTCAGTTATACCCAGCTTCTTCTTAACCCTCTAAGACCACCAAACTGTTTTGATACATTATGTCCCTCTGCCTACATGTATGTAATGATGCACTTGAGAACTTACTTTACTTCAACCAAATATCTGAGAGATCCTCAACCATAATGCACCAGGAGTTGCAAACTACCATTGCATTAGTTGTATCATCAGGGATGAAAGTCACGGAGCATGAAAATCCCTGAAATGGTCCAATATTTGCCTCAAAAACCTGGGTTTCTATATGAATGTATAGGGCCCTGAAACTTCAAAATCTCTGAAATCAGGGAATTCCCTGAAGACTTTCATCCCTGTATCATGGCAGCAAATGAACAACAGGTCCTGAGGAATTCATGAATGCTGTCATTGAATGGTTTAATCTGGGTGCTGGAACATCGTCCTGGAGAAACCGTAACGATTTCGGCCATTTTACAAGTCTTTCATGCTAAGCTGATAAAGTAAGATTGATTCACATACATGCGATCATGGACCGACATGTACTTTATAAAATCTTTGATTTGATGAAGCAGACTCGACGTTCTGATATGGACAGAATTGCTCATCACAAAACCTCGTTGGTGTTTATGTTAAAATATTGCACTCTTCATATGTACATAATAACTTTGATTAAAATAACTTGGATTACAGATCCGCCGCAGCTGGAATTTTTGGCAAAATATTTAATTATTTTTTTTACCTTTTGCCGCTGAAATTTTACAATATCTCAAGCAAATTAAAAAAAAAAATAGTCTCTGGTGATAGCCAAACACCCAACAATTCTCGACATTTCAGGACTATATTTACTTCCCCAAAAGTATATTTGATCACCAAAAGATGCATAAAAGGTGCAATTTGTTGTGTTCTAGGTGGATTCTTCTCCTACTGTCCGCTGGGAGATTTGGGCTTCAAAATCCAACTTTACTTCTGACTGCCCAAAATGTCATCTCGAAAATCCCATAATCCAAGTTATTTTGATTAAATGGCCTTATGTTAAACAGTTTGTGATGTAAAAGTTATTGAGTGAGTGAGTAATAGACGTTTAACGCCATTTCGACAGCTAAGGTCATATTCATGGCGAGAACTACATTACACAATTTCACAGAGGAATGTGTCAGTGCCCGCGCATATGTGCACCACACACATCTGAGGGGGTAGGAAAGATGAGATATAGACCCTTTTAAGTGGGCTAGGGAAGCCCTAAAAGTTATTGAAACTCTCATTAGCATTTCGCGGTCAGAGGAGTGAGTGAGTAATTAGCGTTTAATGTATGTTATGGGTACGCACGAGTGGGTTTATGGGTTAATAATCCACGAGCCCGAAGGGCGAGTGGATTATTAACCCATAAACCCACGAGTGCGTACCCATAACATGCATTAAAGCGTTTATCGAACATATTTCTCCATTTTGTATTAATTTCTTACCTTATAACCCAAGAATTAATCCAGGAGAAGACATTTTGTAAATGCATACGATCCGCTCGGTTTGCCAAGCCAGCGTAGCCATTGTTTTTACTCCACCCGTCAAACCCTCGTATATCCAACGAATTTTCGGGTATAATCCAAGGATGTCAAGCTCTGTTATTCTAGCAGCGCCAAATATACAATCTCTAGTTGGTGTTCGCATACATTTTGTCTCCATTTTCTTCGAAATAAATGAGAATCCATTGATTTTCCATACCGATCCAACGCACACGGCCCGGTACACGGCCATTGCTTCTTGTTGACAGAGCGGGGAGGTGCCCGGATGTAAAAACTAGGTCAGCCACGCGTCGAGCAAGGAATGGCCGGACGGGGCGGGTCCCGACTCGTATCGATGTGGAAAATCAATGGATTCTTATTTATTTCGAAGAAAATGGAGGAATTTGGCATGGCATGTTCATATAGGATATCTAACAATGTTTTCCTGTGAATAACTCCACCAGGCTCCATTGAAATCTATGCTAACGAGGTCTGCAAACATCAGGTATGTGGGAAAAAATTTTCAAATGCTGGATATAGATTCATTTCTACCACCGGTCGGCTTGGTATAGTGGACAGCGAGCTCGCCTCCTGCCCCAGCGGCCGGGGATCGATTCCCCGTTGAACCTAAACGGTTTTAACTGGAAAACTATGGAGGAGTTGACTTTGTATATTCCTCAATTTATTAACATGTCCAGATTGAAACCAGCAGCCTCTTGAAGCCGAAGAAAAGGTCTCAGAGTGCGTTATGGCTGGATAACGCACTGGGGTTATGAGCAAAAAAGCACAGTTGAGGCCCAGATAGTTAGATAAGTAATAGATATCTAACGCCACCTCGACAGCTAAGGTCATAATTTATGGTGAGAAAACTACATTCTATAATTACACAGGTGAATGTGCCAGTGCCCCACATATGTGCACCACATACATAGACGGGACAGAAAAGAAGAGATTTAGACCATTTTGGTGGCTATAGGGAAGCCACTGCGATCAGAGGAACTTTATTCCAACGTTGTTTTTCTAAGAAGGAGTGGACCTCTATTGGCTAGCAACTTAAGAGAGCTAGGAGGCCCTAAATCGTGTTACGGTAAAGCCCGGAGATAAGAGTAACTATATGGTAAACTACTATTATGTTCCTGAACTTGTAGACATGACGCTTGACCCCTTTATCTCATTTACAACTTTGCATTTTTTTCTACATACTGCATGCACGCCCCCACACCTGCCTGCACTCCCTTGTTGCAACTGAGTGAACTCCACCTCTCTCTAACAGACCTCATTTCATGCTGCTTACCCAACCCGATAGGGGCGCTGTTATCGCTACTCAGGCTACCACTTCCGGCTGTAAGGAGGCGACAAAGCAGGATCTACTATTGACTCAAAGGGCCTGAGCTGAGGGCAATGGAGAGGTTCTTATGACCTTTTAGATGACTGTTAATGTGGTGTCTTTATATAGATGAAGGGAGGTTCTGAAATGGAATTGTATGCCTGATAGCAGTGACGTGGACTCACTTGCTGTAGACAGGGGAGATATAAGAGTAGTATACTGGTGAAAGTGTTATTACATTTAGGGTAGGGCAATACCCTACTTCTAAGGACTGTGTGAGTATACTACAGGAAATAAGTCTCCACACCGAGCAAAAATACTATCTGAATTCTATGGCGTAATTTGGGTGCCCTAAGTCGGGGCTCTTATCCTCCTAAAAGGAGAACTCTTTTTGGTGATCAGTACTAGAAATCTACTACTGAACCTCGTCAGGAAATACAGAAAAAAATAAGACTCAGAAGAAAAGCTGCCACTAGCTTCTACTACTGGGGTTTTGGATGTTCATTGAGAGTTGGTGCCAGGAGAGATACTGTTGGTACTATTGAATAGCCTACAGCTCCTCCGCAGCCCCTCTCTGAGCACTCTCCTGGAGGGGATGTGGCGATGGAGGGTGTAGAGGGAAGTAGAGGGCATCTATAGAGGAGGAAAAGTCAAGGAGGATCAGACATGGGTGGTAAGAGTGGAAGGATCACTCAATCACTACATACTCTATCCTATAGCTACTCTCCCAGGCTTGGATGTATCAGAGGATGATGATGATGATGGCATGTGGTATGTGGCGGTAAAGGTGAGGAGGGGGGGTTGGTACCCATAGCTACTTATATACAATTCCCTGACTTTCCCTGACCTAAAGTAATCATTTTCACTGATTAGATTTGGATACCATAAATAACAAGCATTTAACCATATTTGAAACATAAATGCACATCCTGCTATATAATCCTTGCCTATGTGCAAACCCTCACTTCTTGGAAATGAAGTGCTGCCCCCGGGAATATATCTAAAAATAAAAATACATTAATAGCACATTCTGGCCGATTTTCCCTGACTTTCCTTGACTGAAATGTCTTAAGATTCCCTGACTTTCCCTGACCACTTTATTTTCTGACTTTCCCTGACCTGAGGGAACGCTTCTTTACTTGAGCCTACATCTTTCATACTACTGGTAACCTAATAGGCCTATGAGATATCGAATTCTTGACAGGTGCAACTGTGAACAATTTCTGATCAGGAAAAGGTTTAAACATTGGTTCAGAAAATGACCATTTAGAGAGCGATCTTAATCAATAGCTAGTATCATTAGAGTATTCAGTAGCCACCTAACAGTTTTGGTTTGTAGATCTGGTTGAGAGCATTACAGACTTCTATAGAAATAGAGACATGAGCTACTGATGCAGACATTACAGGGTTTCTCCATCACTGCCTTTCGGTCTATTTCTCAATGGTCTGAATTCTCTGATATGAAGGATAGGATGACTTTTTGTATTAAGGCCGACAATGGCGCGTGTCAGAGTAAACAAAATTGTTTCTTATCATCTCCCTCGTTAGCAAGAAGAAAAAAAAAAACAATTACATAAGAGGATATTTTATTTTAAATTGTACGTACTGAGAATGCGTAGGCATGGGATGTATGCCTATATTTGTTACTAGCATGTCCAGACAGCAACGTTATTTTGATTTAGTCAAGGTACTCAAGTTCCAAGTCTTGTATCAAATTAAACACTTCTAAACCTCTGACAATAACAGTAATTTATGTCATGGCTGATATGAACGTCACTATAGATTAGTACTTAAACCGCCGTATTCAATGGGGGGCATTGAATACAATGTGTCCATATTCAATGGGTGTCCGCCATCTTGTATTTTGAACAGATCTGAGCTGTTTTTCATTTAAAAGCAAAATAACCCCTTAGGCCATGACATAAATGCAAATGTCCACTTCCATGGGATATTTTTACATCGTATTACCCGAGGTGAGACTGGTCATATCCCACTCAGCCATTATATGGTCGTGGACATTTGCTTATGTATGGGGGAATCTCCCAATGCACTAACACCTGTGTCCATGTTCTATACTTCCATATGCCATTAACACACAACATATATAAAACATATTTCTAAACGTGTTATTAATGCATCGTTGTTGCAGTGTAGTTCTCTGTAGTATAACAGGTATATATGTGTGTGGGTGGGGGGGGGGAGGTTAGCCAATGGCTAAATCTGTGTGAGGAAGACCCCCAGTGAAAATCACTTAAGCAGAAGGGTCTGTTAGAAAGGTGAGAGGGTGGTCTGTCAATAAGTGGGGTCTGCTGTCAGTGAGGGGTCTGCAGCTGGTGGCCTGGGGAGGTAGTAGGGCTGTCTGATTGGTTGTGTTCCTTGAGTAACTCACTGAGTGGCTCGGGGAGAGGTCTTAGTTCTCCTCATTAAGTAGACCTTTTTTTATATAAGGTTTAAAACACTATGATATCATAAGGATATATAAATGCTTTTACAGAACTGGGCCATTGTAGCTTTGGAGAGAAAAAAAAACATGGATACGATATATAATGCTCATTTATTGAATTTTAGAAGTTAATCAAGCATATGGGCTTCTGATCGCTTAATGCCAAGTCGCCATACTGTGTTTGGGCTCTCAAGATATCTGAAATCGAAAAAGGAAATGCCATATACCTATCCAAGGATGGGATTCATGAGTCAAAAACGTATAGTTGTAGAGTACAATTGAAGACCTATACAAAAAAATTGATACACACGTTTGCTTCTCAGAAATGCCACCAGGTGTACACGTTGCTATGAAGACAGGACCCAGGAGTTGTTACATAAAACGCAGAGCCCAGATGGTAATTGACTGCATTTACAGAGACATACAGTCAAACTCCTGTCAGTATCAAAGTAAAACATGGCAAGGGTAACGACCAGGGTATAGACGCGTGGGAAAGCAAGGAACCGGTGACAGAAATTGTTATATATCACTGAAAGCAAGTAGGGTGGGGAGGGAAGTAAGGAGTGTTTAGGGAATGTACAGCTACATTACCAAAAACCTTTATTACAAGATTTATGAAAATATGGTTTATTTCCATGTATCACTTACAGACTAAAGATATTATACTTTGAGGGTCTATGCAGCTAGGGCGTAAATACCATATCTTCATGCGCAGGACCACGGGGTAGTTAGCAAAAGTTATAATGACGCATCATGCCAAATCTTTAGATATTTATCTCTTCAGTAATTTCCAATAATAATGTCTCATGATGATATATTTAAATGCCAATTACGAGTATGTAATTGTAACTAAAGGACTTTCTCAAAAGTATATAAGCCGTCTATCTCAAATGCGCTACATCTGTTTCCTAACTGGTATCTCTTTGGACATCGCTTAGTAAAGAGTGACTCCTCTTGCCCTTTGCCATCGCCTCTCAACCCCAGCCATGGGGGGTCTTTGATGAGCGGTTTCACTAGGAAGTTGAGAATGAACTCAGGTTGAATTTGATATGCCTACATTCTTTAATTTTCCAACAGACTTCCTATCTTTTCTTTTTTGTAATCTTTAAAAAGACATTAGGGCTAAAAGGTAAGGGTCGATCGGGATACCTGTACACAACATTTCTTCAGGCCTTATCTAATAGCGAATATGTCTAGTTTAAGTGGGGCATAATCACCCCTTGGCCTATAAAACCTAAGAAACGCATAAGAAAGATGTGCACATCTAGCTGTCGACTTAAGGTGAACTCAGCCTCAATTTGCTGTCGACTTAAGGTGAACTCAGCCTCAATTTCACTAGGATCGATGAACGAGCGGCATCCCTTGATTCACCAGATGATATAGGCCAGCCTGGTAATTGGCTTTACAACAACTCATTCACTGACAAATGTGAGCTTCGATCAGGGCTGGATGGCCATTCCTGTAATCAGTAGTAATACCTCCATAATAGAAGGTATTGGTGAAATGGCAGTGTTAGAGTAACATGTGCAGCTCCTATCATGTCGGCACACAAGAAGGTTAATCCCCTGTGGAACGCATCCCATACACAGAGTTACCAATTACCACAACATCAATGCACCCAGGTGACTCTTCTTGTAATTTATGGAGTGACTTGTCAAGCTGCTCTGAGAATAGCTGTATTGGGCAGGTGACAGGCAGGCATTAACCCTTTAAGGACACCATGTTTCCTGAAATTACCATCTTTAAATATTTGGCTTCAGGATTGACCAATGTGCCTCTGGCGAGTAACTCTTTGCAGCTGCATCAGTGCATCATGGCAAGTCCCATAGGGTGTATCAGCCCTGTTGTCTCGGCATGATGCAAGAACTGTGGAAGGTTACATTCATGCACCATGTCGATAAAAGAGCAGTTAAGCATTATGCTGTCCTTGAAAAAAGGGCAGTTAAGCATTATGCTGTCCTTGAAGGGTTGATAAAGGAGGTTCACAGGCAGGTGGAGGAGGCATCAGGAGGAAATGAGCCTAATGGGGCTACTGGATCCTCATTGAGCAAAGCATGATAGGAAGATACTGACAACTAATATGTCATACCTGCACTTTGGTCTGACAGCCAGAGAGGGAGGTGTATGATGGGGGGGGGGTGTTTTGAGAATAGGGACGTTCTAATTTTTCGCTACCTACCTTTCATTATCTAATGGAGCTAGATCTAGATTATTATTTGATTTAAACCTTTTGCAGAAATTTGATATTTGTAAGTCTAGAATTTCATCAAAAAAGTAATTTCTTCTCAAGTAGAAACTTATAAGAAAAATCACCACTCCTGCTTATGATGTTTTGGATTGAAGCTGAGCTCATTTCTGATTAATACTTTGACATGTCTGCAATGGCGGACTCATATCCACTCTCCTGCCCATGCCATAGAATCAGACAATCGGTGATTACATTCTGTTGTGATACCTGACCGTATGATTCTTTTAATGAGTCAATAAGCTCACTGAAACTGACGGAAAGGGAAAATCATTTTGATTTTTGGCATCTCAAAGCAAAGTAGACACAGCAGGACCCCTTACTATAACAGAAACAAACCTCAACCTGCACAAAACACTTTGTGACTTAGGAGTCTATACGATGCAGTTCACTCAGTGCCTAATAAACCATTCACATAAATCTATGCAGGTCTCAAGTGTATAATCCTTTCTTTTTCATTCATTTCAGTCCTTCACCCTGGAACTCAGACATCTCTGAACCTGACACCGTATGATCTAGTGCTATAAGCATGGGTATCCATGTGTTTGGACTCAGGCCTATAGATCAGCTGTAGATGCCGTTGGGCATACAGCACGACGACGTAAGGTCTGTATAGCCCACTATACTTAGCCCCATAAATCCAGCCCAGCACACCCTCTCGGCAAAAAGCACCTCAATGTCCATAGCATTCTGTTTCAAATTTCACTCAAAACGTCAAACCACCGAGCGCCCCATCCATTATAGGTCCAAGGGCACACCAAGGGCATCTCTCACCAATATGCACACCGAGTACATTTTACATTACATACAGTTGAACTATATAAACATTACATATGTTATAGACATTACTATGTTGTAGAATCCTGAATCGGAATTCCCCGGCCAAAAACGATAAGTTTCACTGACCAGTCGCGGAATAGGACTTGCCAACGTTAAACCTTAAATGTATACCAAACGTATTTTATTAGAAAAGCAATTACAAATGCTACTGCAAGTTATTGATTGTAAATGAAACTTAGTTTTCAAAAACACATTTGATGAGGGAATATATTTGATGATATCCTTCCTTACAGTGCGACATTCCTGTACCATTCTAGTGATTCGATTAAGTAACCACATCTCGTCTGTGGCATAATCATTAATTCTGTTCTAGAATAAATAAGGCAAAATGTCAAATGGAGGTCCCCAAACGAGGCCTTCTTGCTGTGGGTGCTAGGACGTCACAATATTATTGACGGCAGAACAACATGCTGTATAACTCGTGTGTACTCATGATGAAAATAAGGATATTGAAACTTGATACTAGAAAAGCTAGTAGAAAGGAAAACTCTACTGGAATAAGAATACCCCCCCCCCCAATCCAAGCTGGGTTCTGATAGGCATGGTGGGTATGTAGTTTGTGGAAGTGTTATGCAAATTTAACAGCTCACCGCTTGATACAACTATCACAGTAATGCCACGTAGGTGAGCGTGGCACGGCCAGGTATGGTTGCTATGTGGGTTTCTGTGGGAACATTCCCCTATATGTATGACCCTTTTGCTATAGGACTACTGTTAAATAGGATAGACCCTCTTTTTCTGTTGTAATCATGGATTTTTGCATTAACAAGGGTTCCATTCATGCAGCATGACCTAAAAGATGCCCCGACAACCCAAAAAGGTATGGCATGATACCCCAAAGAGACACCAACAAGTGGCACCTCCAAACACTTGATGCCAAATGAATACAACACATCTGGGATTATGCCGTCCTTAATGAGTTAGATATCAATACACACATCCTACAGTCTCTGTCAGGATGTACAATATTATAGTTAATGTTTTCTCGTGTGAAAGATAGACGTACAAAAATATCATGGACAATTTAACATGTTAGGCACGCCTTGTTTATCTTTGATGCGTGCATGTTGTTATCCACTAAGGTCACGCTGTTGGTTGCATCGGTGTATCATGTCAAACTCTTTGTAGAGTATCAAACGCATGGGGCTGCATGATGCAAGAATGCACCATTGTTGAGTGACTTGCCAGAGTAGCATATACCTCTGAACAAAATAGGCATCTTGCTTTAACCCCCAACAGGCACGTTTAGGGGATCGAAATCATTTCGACTTTTCAGTTCCCTCTCTTTCAGTTTATGCCAATCTATTTACCTCATTTTCCAAAAGAGTATTGTCAGTGGACTGTGTGTTGTATTGAGGCTATTTGTGAACCACTATCAAATTATACTGACTAAATAAGTTCAATGGATGTGTATTGCCGATTGGAGGGTAAACTGACACAATGTCTGATATGAACCTATTCCAAATAATCAGGCTAATGCATATTTCACTGCATCCACCCCAAGAAATAAATCTTGATTGATTATTGAAAAACAAACACTTCTTTGCTCTCCTCGAACTGTTACCTTCACGATGTAGATATTGACCACATGCACATCGAACTGTTGGGCTACCACAATTTCCTGTGGACAAAATCGATTTCCCTTTACACTTTCACAAATCGATCTAATATTGCAGGGAAGGGGAGCAGCTGCTCAAGAGTAAATATGTCATACAGTTTCGGCTCTCCTCAAATTAACTGAATAAATCGTTGTGTATAGGATTTTCTCCTAGCATTCAAATTGAAACATTTAGATTGGTTCGGGTCCACACTCAGGGACTAGATCGATGAAGGAGAGGGGAAAGGAGAGAACGACCGAGGCACTACATAGAGGAGAATATTGAGAAAATCAGGGCAGCACTGAAACCTGAATGCCTGTTCAATACCTTATCATGTTTTCTAATCAGTATTCCAAGTGCAGGTTACCTGGACATGCTATCTCTATCCAGCCGCACCACACAACCTAATAACACTTTCACAACATGATCATGCACAATCCACACTGTTCACAACCCGCTCTTTTCCCACTCCTAGGTACTCTGACCCTGTGGCTGCTGCCTTCTGGATTTACCCCCTTTTAGGTGTGGAACAGTCCAGCTCTTGATAGGCTACCCCATAGCCCCTCCCCATTCCTATAACATATATGCCCCCTAGGTCATTGGGGGAACTTGTGTATTGAGAATAAGGAATATTCTTCTAAATCGAGACCGTCTGTAAACACAAAGTTTGTAAATCTTTACACGTGCTGCCTGTTCCAAAGCAGCAGGGGGTGAGGAAAGTTTCAAACAGGGAAGGTAATTATAATCAGAGAGGTAGTCTGTAAACCTCTTTGCATGTCACCATGTATAACTCCTTACAAGTTAGATTACAACCATCACCATGTAGGCAGTCTGTTTCTCTCTACATGACAAGTGGCGACCTTCCTGCTTTTATTGTCCTGTTAAGCGGATACCATAAATTTGTGCTCATCTATTTGGGGTAAGACAAGGAAAGGGACCGAGGGATCTGAGCAATAAAGGTGGCATGAGGGGCTGCATGCATCATCCAGCTATAGTTCGTATCCTTGAGGTTGGAGAGTGCTGCATATAGGAGTTTGTCTACGGGGAAAGGAATAGGATATAACTAGTTACACTGCATGAACACTAGTTCTTAAGCTGGTCACAGGTAAACTATGCAATTTAGGAGTCTGGGCCCTGTTTAATTCTCACTAGAATAGGACATAGGTTACACAAGAAGAATGTGTAACTTCTCATTATTGGAGGTACCCCTAAATATTTTTGACATGGGGCACTTCATCAATAAATATAATGGGGAATCTTTCCTTGGAAATTTTTATATTGTAAAATGAAAGTACTCAGACTATCTGTACCCATGCTTGTCAGCACCTGTGCTAGCCCAACCCCCAGAGACAGAATGTACCGGGAGGTACACCACCATTCAGGTTGGCTTTGGTGGTATCCAAAATTCATCAGGATGTGGACACCTCACCATGGGTCACTCTCCAGTCTCATATATTCTAAAGGTGTCTCAGCACATGCCGGTTACCACAGATGTGCCTTACTTTTATTTCACTCGCTCTCACCCGGCCTAAGTCACGTGAAATATCTGGATAGACACCCCAGTATTACTGCTCAATCTTTCCAACCACCCCAGTATTACTGCCCAATCTTTCCAACAACCTCAGTATTACTGCCAAATCTTTCCAACCACACCAATATGAATGCCCAATCTTTCCACCACCCTATTCTTAATGCCCAATCTTTCCATACACCCCGGTATTAATGCCCACTCTTTCTAACCACAACAGTATTACTGCCTAATCTTTCGACCCACCCTTATTATTACTGCCCAATCTTACAGACCACCCCAGTTTCGCTGCCCATCCATTCTAACCATCCCTAGTATTACTGCCCAGTCCTCCCAACCGTCTCAGTATTACTGCCCAATCTTTCCAACCACCCCAGTGTTGGTGCCAATTCTTTCTTACCATTCCAAGTATTACTTCCCAGACTTTCCAACCACCCCGGTATTACTGCACTATCCTTTCAACCACCCCAGTCTAATTGCCCAATCTTGTCTGTCCTAACAGCCCAGCCTCATTAACCCACCCGCCCAGTTTAGCGTTACTGCTCCATTTGTCCCACCATGTCAGCCTTTATGCATGTATGCCCTCTCTGTCCCATCACCCCATCCTTGATGCCTTATCTGTCCAAACCTCCCAGACTTACTGTTCCATCTTTCCAATCACCTGATGGATTCCTATCTGTCCAAGCCAACATTCCAGCCTCATGTGTTCCATCAGCCTAGCCTTATTCAGTCAAAAATTCCAGCCAAACTGAATTACCTGTCCCATCGTCGCGGCCGGACACCAAGCCTTAGTGCCCTATGTGCCCACCCCCACGTCTATCCTTTCTGCTCAAAGACCCTATAGCCATAAAGACCTTTGTGTCCAGTCACCAAAATCTTGCTTTCCTGTCTGTCACATCACCCCAGTTTACTGCCAGACCATCTCAGTCCTACTGTGGTGTCTGTCCTCCCCTACCACAATACAAGCCTTTATCCCGAGATGGGATTGGACAGACTAGCCTGAGGTCATTGCATCTCAAACCTACTCTCTCCCTACATTACAAAGCAACTTCCACACATGTAAGTACTGAATCCACCACTCTTGCGTTCTTGTAATTCACCTCCACATCACTGTTACAACCCCAGCAGCATCCTCAACCAAACTCTAGTTAATACATATCCTCAATCAACTGTTATCTTATCCACAGTCCCTTCCATTACACAATACCCCACAGCAGCATTCCATCTGTCTCCCTGACAACCTGATCTGGTATGGCCCCTTGACAGAAAGGCCAGTAATATATGCCCTGGCCATATATGAATCTTGTGGAGCATCTATCATAAGGTAAGGCAGGGATACTCCTTTTCCTTCAATCCTCAGTCATTCACATAAACACAAACCGGATGTTCTTACTGAATGTCAGGGCATTTGAGTGATGCAAAAGGATTCCTTTTGGCTCTGACAAGTAACTTACCTGTGGCGTAATGTGCATTGTATCAAGAATACCAGAGAGTTCAGAATGATCACATAGGAATTCTCATGGAAAAAGTCTTTCTCAATGTGTGTAATGTTGGTTCTGTTGCTAGAGGCATCATCACCATGTCGATCTCAGACAATTAATATCTCACCTGTACTTCTGGGGTTTCCAGCATTCAGCTGATGTTCGTTTCTCTTGGTCCACCATACAAGGTTTGAGTGGCATGGGGCATAAATAGAAGGATTCGTCAATACGATACACTCCCTGGAACTTCGACTCAGACTAAAAAGTGAAACATATTGTGTAGTTCTTTTTGTCTCACTCTATATTGCCAACAACGTTTTTAAGAGGGCATTAGTATTAGCCCGAGTACTTTCCAAGTGATTATTAAGGTAGTTAAGAAAGAAGACACTTCTATATTTCCTTACCAAGTTGTCCTTGGTTGTGAGTCCCCCTGTGCAATTCAGATAAGATTCTAAAGTTTTAAATAAATTGGAGCACTTTCGCTGAATTACACAGGAAACTAGCACTTTACTAGATAAGAGCTGGGTCTCACCAAATCACTGAATGAAAACAAGAATGGACTTCATTAAACCTTTAAGGAGAGTATAGTATTTCATGCACTATGTCCTTCTTCACTTCACTCTTGCGCAGTGATTGAGTAATGTTTGTTTAACACGATTTCGACACCTAAGGTCATATTTATGGCAGTAAAACTACATCGAATGATGAATGAATGTGTGCCAGCCCACGCGTATATATGTGCAACAGACACACAAATGGACCATAAAATAGCACTTGTGCACGAATAATCCTTGAAGACCTACTTGCCAATGCTCCATTCTTGCATGTTAACATGACATAACTGCTGTTTTCCTGAAAGGTCAGCATCATTCACTAATGTACAGGTATTGCTGACTTGCTCGTACTGCATCGGTAGATCATAGCAGGATACCTTGCCTTAAGGTAAGACCTCATCCTACAATGGTTATGAGTTCTATTTAAATCCCACATAACTATCTTCAGGCATCAAAAAGTATGCTCTTGACAATTGGAGTATGGGCTTGGTATGCATAAAACCTGGGGCAGGTCAGGGGTACTCTAAAAGACAAATATAGGACAGCATTTTGCAATGCAAGTAACCCGAAAGGGCACTTAATCTCTTCTTTTAGGCCCCTTCTGATACTAACCTCATGTTTTCTTCAAACATTATCACTGTCAATGGTTAAGCCTATGGAGAATGCATCCATTATTGCTTGTATGTTTCATTGGCGAATAACTCCTCTCTTGGCAAGTTAAGCATTGCAAAACAGCAGCAGGTCTTGAATAAGGATCCATGACCTACCATAGGTGACTGGCACTATAGTGACAGTCTGTCAGTTGTCAATAGTTAAGCCCATGGAGAATACACCCATTATCGCTTGCATGTTTCATTGGCGAATAATTCCTCTCCTGGCGAGTTAAGCATTGCACAATATCAGCAGGTGTTAAATAAGGATACAGATTAACCATAGAAAGGCATGAGACTGTAATTCTCCTCCATTTTCTTATAATCAAGCAGTTACGATGGCACTGTGAGTTGATCGTCTCACTGTCCGCCATTTTGGATTTTGAATTTCTGTGCGCATGTGCGACCCACTCCTTGCCGGAAATAGCATTTTCGACGGAGAAATGATAGATTCTATTGATTTAACATGAAATTAATGAGTTTTAACATGTAATCCATGCATTTTGTTATAATCCAGCAGTTATATCCCCACAAATCAATCGTCTCGCTGTCCATCATTTTGGATTTTGGTATCCTGTGCGCATGCCCGACCCAATTTCCATAGTTATTTGCACCACCATGGGCTTTGGGATGCGAATTAACGACAGGACGAACACGTAAATTTTTTTTATGTTTTTAATAATACATATCGATTAAAATTATATACTTTGGCAATTCTTTATCACATTTCTATATTATAATTTACAAAAAATCGATATCGGCCATGTTTGTTCCGAAATTACGACATCTCGTGTGCGCGCACGAGACGAATGATGGCAAATTCATCAACGTTGGATCAATTTTTTTACCCAGAATGCAATGATCCGCACCATGTCAGTCCAAAAACGCGGGAAAGTTGATTATTCTCACCTCCTACCGGGCCTTATCCATTGGAAACGCAAGCATCTTAACTGCAATAGAGGATTATGCACCCCTACCCCTTACCTGTTTTGATAAAGATTCTAGCATATCTGCTGCACATAAGAATACAATCTTTCTATCAAGGTAAGCCTAACATATTTAACTATTGTTCTATTAGCAAGATTAGAAAAAAAAATGTTTGATATCACCCATATTTTGCCAAAAAGAAATTGGTTTGTCTCATCGTTTTTTCAACCGGAAGTAGGCACTGAAAACGACCTATTTTTTACCTGACTCTTATAACTCCTTTCGGGTTAATTAACTTATTTTCTACAGTTATCTGAGCATCATGAGTTTTGTCTACCTTTTGTGGACGGTTAACAAACCTATATGGCTAGCATGATGATGCA
The DNA here is from genome assembly GCA_949317995.1 of Acholoe squamosa. Lineage (NCBI taxonomy): Eukaryota > Metazoa > Annelida > Polychaeta > Phyllodocida > Polynoidae > Acholoe > Acholoe squamosa. The sequence goes on from OX439038.1 coordinate 49,177,983, forward strand.
TTACAGCGTTAAGGCTCTATGCGACCCTGAAGAGTTCAGGGGACAGAACTATCATGAAAATGGACATTTGGAACTTTTCGAGAGAAAGCACTTGAGCTGTTTAATTCGCAAACTGAATGCAATGGTTTGGGCGTTAGAAATTACTGAGAGCCATCTTGTGTTCAACATGGGCTGTTATTTTTTTACCAAACACTCCATCAACAAAATTGCTTACCCAAAAATGAATTTCCCGAAGTGAAATACTCAGTAAATGGAGGCTTTCCACTAATCGACATAAAGATGACATTACATTTCTGGCTGTCAAGTTCTCATCAGCCCTCACGTCTTAAGTTGTTAGTTGTGCTTGGGAATTGAATCGATTATAACTCGAAGTTGAATCCAATTAAATTTAAACCATCCCCCCTCTTTATCTGTATCTGTAATGTTTCTCTTGAGATGGCCTACATTAAAGGCAAAACAGTTGGAAATCGGTGCAGCGCATTAGATCAATGCATAGAAAACATACTAGGGGAAATGAAATGACAGCCAACTATGCCAATATCAACCCACACACACAACAAGCTTCGTTGAGATCACATCCATGTCCAATTACCAATGTATCACGTGTCCTTATGCGGTCTTCAGTTTACAAAGGACCCTTGTTTGTTTGTTTGTTTAGTTTTACGTCCGGGGGCCATCGAGGAACTCAGACATTCAAGGTTTCTCGGACATTAAGTCCTTTCTTTTCTTTTTGGACAGGTATTTATATGCTGCTTGCCTGACACAGCAGTGACCGAATCTATGAATGACCGAATCTATGAGATGAATGACCGAATCTATGAGGAGGGGTGAGGGGGAAAACCGCTACCGGGGCTTCATTCCCCTACTCTTTTCGAAGGATAGCAAGTGTTCTTTTATTTGCCTGGTCCCATAGGCAGGGCCAGACAAACCACGGCCTTTGATCACTCAGACGTGGTTCACTGAGGGGGAATCCCATGGCAAAAGACAAGCATGTAAGCCCAGGACCGCGCATATGGACCCCAGCTGCCCACATGCTCACCCCAAGACACAAGAAACCCTAAGTTTGTCGCCTTTTACGAATCTGGTATGCCCACTGTTAGTATGGAAGGAGATTTCTCCTTGTGGACTCCCAATGAAGTTATTCTGCTCCTTCATGCCCTCACATGAAGGTCCCCACTCCACAGGGGGAACAAAGGACCCTTCGTCTCACCTTTGTCACAATGGTTCCTTCCTCCTGTGACCCAGGCTTTGAGTACTCAGTTCAACATTTATATGCAGAATGAGACCTGAAGGGTTAGTCATCATGATGAACCAAATAGTGTTGGTGATTCATATGACACTGCACCTCAGCATCATCGGATTGTATCATCCCCCAAAACAGGCATGAATCATTCAAAAGTTACTCGATAGGGCTTAATTCATGCATCAAGTTTCACTAAAGAAAATATCTGTATGTGGTTCTTCTAGGATTAACCTTGTAAGCACTAAAAGCGGCATTCAGTTAGGAGGGTATTGAGAAGGAAATGTAGTGGTGATAAAGAGGTTAGTAGTACAATGCGTGAAAAAAGTGAGGTGTTATAATGTAGCAGAAAGGTGAGTATAGCAAGAATTTTATACAGACGGTAGCACCAGTGGTTAGATATATCAATGTGGCCTAAGTTGTAATTTTCTATGTGTAAAGTTATAAACTTTGAAGAAAATCTAGAGGGGATATATCGAGTGATTACAAACTTTGTACAGACATATATTTAGGCTGCCCAAAGCATTACGACTGCCTCCAGCTCTTAAATTAAGTATTTCTCAGACTTTGGCTGTAAGCTGGTAGTATTGACCACTACCTGCACCTGTGTGGTACCATGCTCCTTATCACACCTCGGCTGCTGCTCTTTAATCTACCAGCACAGGCCCAGACTCAACCTTCTACGTCCTGTATTTCTTTGAGTAAAGGTACATGCATGCATTTCTCGGGGGGTTTCACCTGCCTCTTTTACATAAATTGCAGCACGGGGCTAAAGACAAAGGACTGTCTTCTGAAAAGTAATGGGGCGGGGGATGAAGAAATGGTGTAGCTTTAAGACCAGCTGTCAAATCGCCAAGAAGGGACTAAAGCTAAGCTCAGGCGAATCCAGTGTTGAAAAAGGAGCAGGCCTGGCTTCAAAGGAGGGGCGCAGCAGACAGCTATGAGAGGTTGTTTGTGAGGGCTGCATTCTGGCATCCTATAGAGACAGTTACAATGAGTGTTTAGGTTAGACAAAATATACACACCATTCTACTACAAATTGTTCTGCTCGTGCCAGAGTATCAGGTTTCCGATAAAAAATAGTTTACCATTGTCTTCTTACACTGTATAAACAGGGATAACGTCCTAAATGTATCTGACACAATGCATAGTTTGTTTAAAACAACTAACATCACATCCTGGAGCTTAACAATGGAATCCTCTCCATTCTTTGTCATCCCTGAGTTTTGTGAATACTGCTTTCATAATTCCTGCATGGTTGGAGCTCATCATAACCTACGGCTGTTATTATTTTGAAATGCTCATTCCAGAATCCAGTTGTGACTGCCGATATGGAATCCCGCCTACAAAGCCCAGTAGGGTGTTGAGTTCTGATTGTAGGGGATGAAACCAGATGCATGGGAATCGTGTGGGTGTTACACATCATTTCAAAAAGGGTGGTGGATTTGTACTGGAATTTTCCTGCAACATCGGTTTCTCGACTGGATTACTGGATGAAACAGATCCTGAAACCCCTATAGCCAAAAGAAAAATATCAAGTGAAAAGTATGGGTTCCTAAGACATAGTAAAATGGACTTTTCCTTTTCCTACAAAGTTTTATTCCTGTATAATGTAATCTTTTGGTGGGGCTCTAAGGTATTCTAGGCTCGCCGAGGTGTCATTCCTTGTAATAGCCTGACGTGTCAGTTGGACAGGGGTTCAACCAGACACAGGCCTATGACAGGTGTTTTAGTCATTAGGCTACCAGGGTGGTGGTAGCCTTTCTCATATTTGTCTCTTCTGTCTACTCACCTGCTCCTGTCCCCCACCTACCTGGTGTTAAATGTCAGGTAGTACTCCCCTCCATACCAGTGAGAATTGCTGAGCTATTAACACTGTGTGTGACTGAGCACGGTAATGTCACTACTCAAGTAAAGGGATAGGTTTGGCTGGAGGAAGATGACTGGGACCTTTTCTACACTACATGTAGCATTCAACCCTTTATCTGCTGCATCGTGTATTTGTATTCACTGTATCAAAGTGGTGGATTTAGAGGGGCCCTGTTGTGGGGGTGTTTCTTTTCTTATACAAAAAGCAAGACTAATGTCACTTCCTACGAAATCTCTTTTCCAATGTAGCCATCCCTTGAAAATCTGCCACTGGCTAATGTGTACCTTTACCATCATAATACAGCAGGAGGGCATTTCTCAAGATGGTAGGACTAGATACAACCAGTACAACTTGAAACCCTCAATATCAGAGTGGGTGATCATAGGTAACACACTACGACTACTCTGTACAATCAGCACTTAAGGTAGTAATTACATAGAGTTTGGTAGGTCAGTTATACCAGTGCAGTCATTAGCGACCACTAGATGCAGGGCTGTAATGGCATTTAACTGAGGGATCTCACTACGACTTGAAGAGGGTCTAGTCGTACCATCTTGAGAAATGCCTTCCAGGTTGGCTTTGGTGATTACCTCAACGATACCTCATGCGACACATGAAGCCTGTGGGCTTGAGACAATAACTGACAATTACTTGCTGCCATTGCCTTCCTGCATCATTGAATAAGTGGAACACAAGATGGTTGATGATTGATGAAAGAATACTAAGGTATCAACAAATCAAGTTTGTATGTGCCATATACACGAGGATCATATTGTGGAAGAGCAATAAAAATGTGCACCCAAATGCAAACTTGAGTTTGGAGTGCACCTTAGAAGTAGGGTTCGCCTTAAGCGTAAGGTTTTAGGCCTACATGGCAGTTGTTTATACGTCATTTTCCTGACTAACATTATGATAAAAATCTGGATCAAACTGTTTCAGATTTGCGATAATGAAGATATTGACATTAGGATATGGATAGGTATCAAGGGTATCTAATTTCCCTGCATGTTTTAAATCACCATTGCAGTAGACTAATGAATCCATCGTCTAAATCCATGTCTGGTCGCCGTATGCCAAAACTACGGAGATGGTACACTCCCTACTGATTCGCACGTAAAAAATTAGACTTTTTCCATTTATAAAATATATTTTTCACCCCTATTTAGGGTCTAGCAAAGAGGAGAAAATAGGATTACAAAAAATATGCAGGTCTTCTGTATGATGTTTGTGGTATTGTATGGGAACAACCTGCAGTATGCAGATCACTCTCTCTTCTTTTTTTGAGACAATGTCACGTTTAAGTTGTTTGATATTGTCATTGATGGGGTCATCGTCATAATCGTCTCAAATCATTGATACAATCACGACGTTGCAGTGAAACTAGTGGTTTTCCTGACGCTCAAAAAAAGTCAGAGAGAAATAAGCTATCTTCTGGAATTCTTTTGCTGGAAAATGGACGAAAAAGGAAGAAGATCTGAAAGATGCTAGATAACTGAAATAACGGGAAAAAGTATAAATTGTATGGCATCTTGTGGACCTCATTGGCTTAAAGGTGGTATTACATTGCTTCCTTTATTCGTAAGGTTTTATCAATCACTTCAACACTCATGGAGTAAGGTGCAAACAGGCCTTGGCTGTCAGACCTAACTGCTTGGCTGTTACTTTCTGGCAGTCTGACAGCTAGCAATATAGCCTAGGAAACAATATCAGCATAGGAATCTTACAACAGCTGCGGATGTGGTGCTGGTTACAACAGCAACAGATCAATGGAATCTGACAACATGGGATATAGTGCTGTAATTGATATTGTTCGGAATTGGCAGCCAGACTGTTCAACAAGATGTCATTGTGTATAACAGCAGTGAGATGCTAGACCATATGGAGCATCGACAGCACATGCCTGGAGTTACCAACTATATTTAGTTGGTCTCACGACCACTGCGCGGCGCTTTAGTCCACCCTCCCTTACCCCCCCCCCCTGTGGCTTCTAGAGTGGCTTCCCGGGGAATACATGCAGGGCAGGAGTCCGTGAGACCACTCACCCTGCACGACAGCAATTAGAGTCAGCAGGCCCTAGCATGCCCTGTTTGACCTCACAATGACTATGGTTATAGGCTTGGTTGGTTTTTGTACCTCTGCTTTTTGTGGTGATGTTAGACCTTTTCCTCAACCCCTCCTCACCACAGAGCTGAGCGTGCGTGGCTGACATTGAAGGGTGTTTGGCATACAAGATGCCCCCATGTGGTTTTAGAGTGGCTTCCCCGATGGCTTCCTACAGTGTCAGAAGGCCACATGCGGTACAGAAGTCAACTTGTACGGCCGCAATTAAAATTCATGACCACCCTGTCTGAGGCTCTGGGATGCCACTCACTGCTCCCCAAAAATTCGGAAATCCTCCTAATTTTCTCAATTTAAAAAAGGAAATACATATAGGAATGAAAATCGAAATTTCGGAATTCCTAAAATGTTAGGAAAAGGGGCATGTCTGGGCTCAGGCTATTTTTATACAGGGGTGAATGAAAAATTGGAAGTTATATAGGCAAGGAATTGTAAAATAATTAATACCTGGTGGTGCCCCCAAACAGATTCAGTGTAATGTCCACAAGGCTAGAATCAAAGCTTGTGTATAGTACCATAGTTCAATCCACACATGTATTTGATGTCCTTTTTTCTCACAAGACCTGAATCAAATATAAACCAGAATGCAGTGCTAGAAAACACTTGTATTCAAAAACCACGAAGTAAATAAAATGATGTTTAATGATCCTCTGAAGAGGGATATACACTCGTTTTTAGAGGGGGCATGATCACTCAGTGTGATCCTTAGTGGCATATTCATTTGTAGCAGTGAGTATTCAGGCCCGTAACTAGCCCTCTTCGTGGGGTGGTTCGATTTTTGATAAAGTGGAACTCAATGAGTTCAAAGATGGAACATGCCAAAATTCTTATAGAATAAAAGAGTAAAATTTCCTTATTTTTTGTACAGATGTGTAATGGTGATGGGCCATATGAAGCAAAATTTACCCATTTTAAGGTTTGCTTTCTAAAATCCTTAATAATTGTCCGATGTACAAGCCACGATAACTGACCTGTAGCTAATCATGTGCACTTTTAGGCTGGCTAGGATGGAACATTTTTGGTCCATCAGGGGCCTGGGGGGTTCGTTCGAACCGACGAACCCCCCCTAGTTACGGGCCTGGTACTGTTAGTACAGTCTCTTGACATATGCAGCAAGTCAGATCCATTGCTCTAGCTGCAATCACACTGCTGCAATTAATACAAAAAAAAAACAGCATATACCTAACTTAATACAAATTTTTTTGTTAGGGTCATAAAGAGGAGAGAGATAGATGCAGTAAGACTGACCTGCAGTTGAAGATATCTCAACTACCAGACTCGCATTAAGATGTTGCCATGGTGCATGTCCTTACCTGAAAGGGAACGGACAACAATTAGAAATCTGAAAAATGTGACAGAACATGAGAAATGGTAACATTATGGGGATTAAGTGCTATTTACAGAATGTAGGTAGCAAACCAAGTGAAATATCATGGCATTTTTCTGGTAATTTCTCAGAAACTTTGAGCAGGTCTTTGGGACATATTCTAACAAAAATTGAACTCAAAATGATGAGCATAGGTGTCTTTTACAAACCAAACATATCATCGTACCTAACACTGACAGTACTTGTGTAGGTCAATTGACTGGGACTGGGACTGTTGTTGATTTAGGGATATCTAACTGACTCCAGTAGCAGTTGTTCAAGACGATACAGATGGAACCATTAAACCAAATCTATTTGAACTGGAATGAGAAGGTCTTGGGGGTCATTTTGGTATGTTGCTTATCAAAATCAGACAAGGTGAAGTGGGCTAACATCCCCTGATAATGTATGAGGATACAGCATTTTTTGCACTTATGGGCCACCTAGTGGCCAAAAATGACACTAATCCCCGTAATGTTACCTTTTCCCAAGTTGTGTCACAAATGTCAAATCTATAAAATACAGATTAATGCTGCCTGACAATCCTGCCTGATATCATAACCTCACACATGTTCTGAACAGCGAGGTAAATGGTTTCTGTCAACACCCGGTCTGTTGTGGTTGGCATGTTCTTGATTCCTAGATGATCAATCACATGCCATAACCATTGGCAAATTAATGCTCTGCCACATTCTCATGACAGGATGACTATTGTGCCTAGGTGGAGGCCCTTGGGCTTCAGTATTAGTAGAGGCTTTCAAAGCTCTGATCCTGGATATCATCACTTTCATAGCATGATTTGTGTTATCCAGGTAGGCTGCCGTTGGGGAACCCATAACTGCCCTTGTGCGTCTTGGGTTTATTAAGACTACGTCAGGGCGTCCCGGCGGGGGGCGCCACGTGTGAGATGGATGGCTGATGACCAGCAGGTCACAATGCAGCCAGCACAACCAGCCCAGGAACCAGCAACTAGTGGTAACCATTAGTTGTACCACCCTCCAATGGCAGTCGATTAAGTACTACTGGGTCCAAAATCCGGCCATAAACAAGTATTAAACCGGGGTTAGTGAATTTGGTAATAGTATAGGTGAAGAAATAACAATTTTAAAAAGACACTCAGGATAGCCATCATCGAGTTTAACGCAATTATATTGTACATGTGTCACATTACCCTGAATGAAAACTCTAGGAAAAGGATCAACCCCATGCCAAGTGAATTAAGGCATTGGAATGATTGACGTAAATATTTTAATCATCACCTCAGACATTATCTTTTATGGGTTTTGACATTGGCCTTCAGTTCCTTTTTTGTTAGCATGAACTACTACATGCCGTTAGTCCTATTAATAGCAATGCACACCCATAAATGTGCAGCTGTTTCAAATCGATTCGCTAATTAATCCGGATTATCCACTACACTGGCTTCTGTCAGGGGTCTTCAGGTTTGCCCTTTATGTTTAACATGACATCTCGAAGATTACATCGATGCACCAAAGGATAACTCGGGACATTGCGCTACATTGGTTGATCATAATGTTTCTATCAATTACAGTCGAGCCTCACCTCTTCGACCCTTTAATTCCTCAGATCCCTCATTATCTCAGAGAGAAAATCTGGAACTACCTCTATGTTTTCTATTATATTTGGACATAACTCCTTCGATAATTTGCTTCCTCAGACATTTTTTCTTGCCTTCCCCATATCTGAGGAAGCAATAGAGAACACAATAGAGTAGGCCTTCATGATGTATGAATGCAGCCTTGGAGTGTAAATAAGGCTATAAAGGGTTAGAAGCAGTCTGAGTTCATGAGTTGGTTACCAAAACCCTCACACTGTAAGGTGCAGCTCAGTGGAAGGTTATTCAGGGTGAGAATATGCACTGACTGACAGGACCCATTAGTATGAAGACCACTACACAGGTTTAACATTCTGCAGATTAACATGATGACAAAACTCATTACATTCAACACTATATATGATTAATACCAGCAAAGCCTGGTCCAATCCCTCATGCAAGGTTAGAGCATTTTATGCAATTGATTAAAAAAAAACTGAGCATGGCCGGGGAAAAAGACTTAATTGATATCATGGGTGGTTTACTATTTTAGTTATGGTGGGTGGAACTAGATTCAAAGATACAAATAATGACTTGATTCGCATGTCAACTTTGGTCATTGGTCACCCTCAAAAGCCTTGATTTCCAAAATTAACAGCCTTAAACTCAACATAATTATACCATCAGTGTTATGTGGAGCTTCTGAGAAAGGACGGGGCATCAGGATTCATTGAAGCTCATTTGTTGTGCCTGGTCAAGTACCAAAAAGTACTGAAAGTGTTTGGCATAATATTTCTCAGTAGGCCTAACCCACCTGTATGGGATATATGCTCACGTAGGTAATCTGTTTTCTATTATTCTCTGTAGTATATTCTTTGGCAGATTTATTAGAATGGGGGACATGTGGATACCACATGCGGTACTTGGAATGTGTAAAGTGTTGTTTCTAAAACATAAACAAACGCTGTTTGTATGGGCGAAGAATCCTATGTGCTGTGTATACGTAGGGGGAGCGGAGGCACTGAAGTGCTTAGGCTTGGAGGTATTTAGGGGTATGTATATATATGAACGGGGGGAGGGAGTGTCTATTATTGGGAGCTTGAGCAATCACTCCTTCCCCGACTAAAGGTTTAAAAAGGCCTTTTCCCAAAGTAAAATGGTCCAAAAGTGCTTAGCCTACAGTTGATATAATTTGAGAAGTGTATCATTATTTCTTTAATTTTATTTTAAGATATTCATTCTTGACTTTGGAGCTGGGGTGAGAGAGTGCAAGGTCCTTATTACAATGTGCTGACAAGTGTACTAGGACCCGACGAACACCTCCGTAGTAGCAGGTGTGTTATAGCGCCCACCCACACAGGGGGTGGGTAATGTACATGTCGGGAGGGGGAGGGGTGTGGCAGAGTTGTAGGGGAGGCCAGTTTTAGCACGATTCAGGTGTGATGGCAAAGTTGGATGGGCAGGGCCTGGGAGCAATCTCTGGGGCAAAAGGGACTATGCTTGGAGAATCTACCTGGCCCTCCGTGGAGACGAATGTTGACGCCGCCACCACAGTTCCTAGGGTGCCAGGCCAAACGGGGGTTGGGGGGCAGAGCCCCCAGTCAAGGATATATGTCAGATTTCATCTGAATTTGAATTACATTCAGATGAGATCATTTGAAACTTATGGAAACTTAAATTGAAGATTATTATTCAGATGAGATCTCATCTGAAAACAGTCGGAAGTGTGTGACAGCATGTTCCCACCATGTCCCTGAGGAACAGAGGCGGCATGAATGTTTGGTCTCCAGTGTGACATCATTCTACTTCCGGACAGGTAGAAATCCCCAGAAGAGACCCAGATGCATCTATGGGGGCCTGCAGAACTGTCAGTTTGCTTCTTTTTTTCTCTTTCGGCAATCGGATGCCCCACCCAGATGGCATCCACAAAATCAAAAATATGAAATACCTTTACAGATTTCTTTTTTTCCGATGACCTTTTTACTGGCTCTGGTAGAATGATAAGTTGTCAGGGGCTTCATGTGATGCCCCAAAGCCCTAATGACAAATTCTAGTTGTATGAAGTTGTCTTCACCAAAACACCCGTTGCTAGGACCCAAAATAAAGTGTCAGTTCATACTATACATCAGAACCTGCCACACATTCCCCAGTCCCAGCAGGAGGCTCCATGTATGACTGAGCAATGACGGCCGTAGTAAGCACTGGAGTAGGTATGGCAGAGTTAACCCATCAAGCACCACATGGCACATTAATGTGCGATAATACCCCTGAGTATGTATCCATGCATCATGATGAATCCATGTTCCTGATACGGCCTCAAAGTATCGATATAATAGTGCATCAATCCACTGCTCGTGAGTAACCCATGGCTGGAATTACTCATCTCCGCTAAACATCTGCTACTAGACAAGCGTACATATAGAGCATGATTGTTCTGCCAAAGGATTAAGGCATAAGAAGGTGAGGGGTGAGTTAGGAAAGAGGAGACAGGCAGAGGTCAGTTAGGGCACGAGGAAGTAGGAGTGGAGAAAAAGAAATGTCATGGGCAAACAGGACTATAGGTTAAGCAGCCCACCCTTATATTTATTTACTGACTTCTTGATGGGAAAGAAGACGCAGAGAAAATGCCAACATGTGGTTTCCTGATCATCAGTTACATTAGCAGTGTTCATGAGCTTTAGGGAACGGTCAAAGAAAGCCATGACATTTTGATTACACCTGTCGGCGTTTAATTTGAAAGATTCACAGGTGGGTTTCCCAAAATCGTGAGTAACCACCCACCACCTTTTGGGAATAAGAACATAATTTTTGTTCTATGAATGGGGATGATGGTAGATATACTAAGGGCTTAGAATTCCTTTTTTTCTGTGTGTGTAGCATCAAACTAAAACTGTTTTCTCCAATTAAAGGAAGTACCTGTTAAACAAAACACATACCGGAATCATGTACAAATATAATAATATAGGTATACAGCAAGTGCCTGCCCTTTAATTATCGCAAAATGTCTGAAGGCTTTTTCGCGCAATGATTCACCAATTCATCCCTGGCACGTAACTCGCTGGTGTTTCATTTATGCATCGAATGCTGTATAAATGCACCGATGACGAGTTACTCGCCCTGGTTGCCTTCATCCTTTATGACAATCAGGGAACCACGCATCAATGCACTGAAACGGCTTGCTTGCCTCAACAGCCACAAGACTCGAGGGGATTTCCAATTTTCCATACCAGCTACTTCGGAATGCCGAAGAAGGAGAATATGCATCACTATTAGTTATAGAGAGTGAAACTTATCCAATTCAATTAGAGAGCACCAACGAAAACACAGTCTTCAAAGTTAACTGCAAGAACAAAAACATTAGGACAGTAGAGACCATAATACATGGTAGGCACTCTGAAGACACGCACAACTGCCATAAAAAGAGCAGTCATGGATCCCACTCTAAAAATTGGCTCCCTTATGACACGCTATCTGAAATGAGCTTTCGGTTTTACTTCATTCCTCGGGCCGTACAGCAGATATCAAAACATAAGACGGTTCAATGGAAAGCCCTCAAATGGTACTTTCATCTAGGAGATCTCCAAGAAATTTTCATATCATCAGAGGTGAAATGTCAATTCCTCGAATGTATTGGTTATCTTTGTCCTTCAATACCTTATCAAAATATTACACAGGCATACTTTTAGACGCCCCCAGGCGCCCTGTCCAGGCCTTGAAGGTGCTGTATGTAATTTTCCAGCTTGCTAATAGGTCGCACAGGGGGTTAAATAGATCGCACCAAAATGCAAACCATCACTAACATGTTCGGTCAAAATAGAAATGATCAAAACATTGATATAAAATCAATCTTGATGGAAAGATTCCATTCAGATTATACCTCATGCAAATTAATGGAGTTTTCCTCTGATTTTGGGGTGTCCACTTTCTGTCATTTACACAACAAAGTACCAGTGGTTGCGGCTGTGGTTGGCTGGTAGGCAGGCCAGCCGTACTTACTCATTACTCACTGTGGGCACTCTGGAGTCAATTTTCAAATGCTGAACTAGTACATTTCTATAGAAGCTCCTGACTTCTTCGACCCATGCATGTTTACCTTCGTTTCTCCATTACTACTAATGATACAAGGGAAATTAAATATGTTTTAAAAAGGGTTCAAGGAGGCCGATCACATGAGACCAGGATATTTTGAAGCTATGAAATTTTGATTTTTTTCCCAAGTGCCTAACCATACCTCGCTGATATAGGGTAACAAATTGGGATACCAGAGGAACAGGTAACCCTTTAAAGCTTGAATTAAGCCACCAGGCATATACATCTTTGTCGCCATGATGCATGATTTTCAGTGCTGGTCAGTCGCCAGCACTACACTTATGTTGACCCTTCAGGAGTGTATCAAACCAATGAGGTTGATACCATTGGTAAAATGATGCATGGATGCAGCCCTGGTGAGCTCTTTGCCAGGCTTGTTCATGCATCATGATGATCAAATGACATACAGCATTATGGCATGATGCTAACTAAATGCTTTCTAAATGAACAAGAGTTAATTGGCAAGAGCAGAGCAAAGGGATCTGACTTATCACCAAAGGGTCAGACTACCCTTCTGGCTGGACTAGATGAAATGGATCTCTATAAATTCTATGTATACGTATGTTTTCCAGAGATCCCACTCCCTGATTGCTGAAAATCATCCTAATTTTCTCAATATATGATAGGGAATACCTACAGAAACTAGAGAAAATGGTTAGAAATTCCCGGAAAGAGGTATCTCTGGTTTTCTCTGTCTTCGGAGAAAGGGATGCTAGAATTGCTGAATCAGAATTATTTATTAAGTTAGAATAAATTACTTGTTGTGCTTAGTATTCCAGGAATGACAATGATGATCCAGAACACCGTGACAATCCAGTGTGCTTTGAAAAATGAGTGACAATGTGAATTACTATAAATATCCAACTCAAACTTAATAGCAAACACCACAAGACTCGTACTACGGTTTAACACTGTTTATTGACCTGGCATCTGGCCACACCATCTACTCGGAGCTCTCTGGTCTTCGGAGATAACTTATTTACTGTGATTACTCATATCCTCAATAAACTCTGGTGCCAAACTGAACTAGTGTTGACTCCCGACTTCCTTATATAGTAGTGATTGTCTCCGACGTTGGGCCACCCCAGCGTCGGAGACTCGTCTTACATTTACTCCGATCTGGCTCGGGCTCCAGGAAGACGAGGCTCCGCCGCCCCAATCTAGGATGGTTACGGCTTTGCCCTGCCTCCCTCAGCCTTCCCGCCACAATATATATATATATATATATATATATATATATATATATATATATATATATATATATACATACATACATATATATATATATATATATATATATATATATATATATAATATTTTAGAATGAAATTCCGGATAATCTCTCCTTCCATTGTTTTAAGATTTGATAAGGATATAATTCACTTACGGAGTGGTTTTGATGACCCCTTTTTTAACAAACCCCTAATAGTGGAACCTTTTTTTGCCAACCATCCAGAATGCCAAATCAGACCAGTGTGCCGAGAGTGGAAATCCCACCGGAAGTCACTATAATTATTTCGGCAAAATGAAATATTTTAAGTGACCTGAACCCACACAAAACACCCATCTTTTAATCATCTTTTTCTTCCCATGGTAATGAAGTGGCTCCCTGCATTGATCCGGACTGACGTCTGGTGAGCAGCATCACAGTCAACCAACATACTGATAGTCAATCTTCAATTAAATGAATTTCATATTTTCACATTTTCATCTTACACTTTCAATTGCTGGGTTGCAACTTTCTCTTTATCAGTTTATACCCAAAGTCCAATGAGACTTTACCGGCCAATTTTATATAAGATTTATATTGCCTAATCAGTCAGCAGAGGCTCAATAAAACATTTGGTCTTAAAGAAATTGTGGGATATTGCAATAGAACTAAGTCATCCCAACACTTCAATTCTGAAATATGTCCATGTCATCATAGGCAACCTTTCTGAAAATACAATGCAGTGCTTGTCACAAGGTTAAAATCATCCACATTTAGCATCTAAATATATAGGCACATGTGTCGATTCTTCAAAGGTTGGAGGTCTTGGTGCTGGAGTATTTACCTAACTCAGATGTGTGTTAATCAAGGGCCCCATGTCAAAGGAACATGTCTGATTCTAAATGTCAGTAGTATATTAATGGGCAACATGCTGGGAGTGACATTTCCTTCAATATACCTATATTGCCATAGATTGGGTACTTCAAAGAGTTTGTATCAGCCCGTTATAATGGGATATATGGGACACCTGTCAGATGGCTAACCATTATCATAGGGTTAATATTATCGAGGGTTATCATTGGTATTACGTTTCATGTGAAACTCCATCTTGATTTTTGTGATGTCTAGATAACCCCTCAGTAGTCACATAGTTATGTATGCAGTCCTGGGGAGTAACTCCTTGGGGCTAAATTGCAACCTCATGGCAAACCTCTATAGTTGATATGGTCTCAAAGGGTGGCGTGATAACCACGGTAATGCTGGAAAATTTCTTGCCAGCGCTGCTCTGTCTCAGACTGGCTTGGACTGAACTACTGGTACGCACAGTCTGGTGTGGAGCCAATGAAACTGATGTATGGTTTGAATGTGAGGGGGTTGTCTTGTATAAGCTGACTTCCACTCGGACCGAGAGTTACACTCAGTTACATTTATAAAATGTGGGTTACAGCAATTTAATATACTTTGGTCCAGTCCCACTGTAGCCTTTGTGGCGGAGCTGGGAACTGGAAGATGGAGACTGTCGCTCCATCGCTGCAGCATGCGACGCTAAAAGAACTTGGACCTGGAGGAAGCAGAAGACCAAGGGATGAAGAATTCCAGCAACACCAAAAAGGTATACAGAATGGATACATTCAACACAATGCTTGATATTGTGCTTCATAGTTATACTAATACAATGCTCGTTCATCGGACCCAACCCACTTGGCATAAAAACGTGTTTTTATTACATTTACGTTATTGGTTTCCCTATTGGTTATTTGGTTGAAAATTGGTTAAAAGAAACGTTTAAAACCGTTTTTTTTTTTTGCCAAGTGGGCATACATGGACACACTTTGACGAGCACTTTATTCTTTCAGACTATCAGAGGTGCAGGAACCAAATTATTATTGGGAGGGGGGGGTCTTCTATACTTTAATATAATTATGCTTACATAGGGGGCCTTCCCATTATTGGGGGAGGGGCATACAGCCCTCCCCCCTTTACCCCCGCCCCCATTTCTCTACGCTACTGGAGACTTGATGTACAGCAAGACAAGATGGCTACCCCAACTTTAACCCCATAAAGCCCTGCGGCAGTCCTACAAGCTAGTAAATCTTCCTTATGCAAAGGGGAAGGTTGTAACTTTCGTCCCTCACATCTTTTATTTGGTTATAGAAGCCACTGCCCAGACAGGCAATCTCGTCACTCAATTTAGCCCGTGGGAGGTAGGAGGAGACAGATTCAAAAACTACATCTGAATTGCATTGCGCCTTGCTGACAATTTGCTACAACTGTGTCTGGACAGAATTGCTGGTAGGTGTCTGGGTTGGTAATTGCTGAAGCGCCTAGAAGCAACACTTTAAAAGGCCTCACATAGAGTATTTATGCTTGCGCCCAATGCTAATGTACTAACCAAAACTACAGACTATATGTAGTACGCTTTTTAAGGTAAATTACAACTGAGCTCATATGGCACTTCTCGGTCCATTGCAGTCTTCCTTTATAAGAGGCTATTTGAACGAAATTCATCTGTGTTCATCAACCCAGTTACCCTATTTTATGCAGATCTAGAGATACTACAAAAATGTAGAAGCTAGTTACATAATTTCTCCTACTGTATAGACAGAACTAAAGAAACATGGCGTACATTGTGGTCATTCCACAATGAGCTGTGAGGGGGGGGGGGGTCGGAACAACCCCAATGTATGCCTGGGAGTTTACTTCTGTATTAATTTTATATTATATTCTTATAAAAATGTCTAAATTTAATGAAATTATCATGTAAATTAGCCACGTGCCCAGCAGTGTAGATCGAGATATGCTATGCCACCGGGGGTGTGGCGTATGTCACTATACTGTTAGGTCTATGGACAGTTGTTATTCACATAAAATAAAAGGACTATATATGATGCTTCAAGTCTTATGGAGTAATCTGACAATACTGCATACAGGGTAGTCAGTACAATCTATGATCCCTGTAATGGCGACTTACTTATGATGCAAGGGTTGCACTCATGCAACGTGAGAGCATAGACCTGCCGCAATAAAGCGATACACCATTCTTTGAGAGTAAAGTATTTTCACACCACCATCAACCAATGAACATTTGTGCATGGTTTTGTGTCTGATGAGCAGGAAATACAAGAGCAGGAAAGCCATCAACACCAATTATACATTTTGTGTGTATCTGCTTTGAGAAGGAAATTCAGCCATTACACAGCTGCTCCGCCCACGCACAGCCAGTGGGAAATAACAGCTGGGTGCAGGTGGTATAGATTCACAACCCTCCATCCTTTCAGGTCTGCAGAATAATAATGCTCTGTAATGCTGCATTCATGTATAATGCCAACCTCTGGTTTGATGCACTCAAGAAGCGTTATAATTGTGTACAAAAAATCATGCTGCTTTGATGGAACATACAATGAACATCAGACTTTAATCTTACTCTTATTTTGATATACTGGGGTATTGGTCACTTGCAAGCTATGGCAAAGCCTATGGTAATAAGACAGCTCGATCAATTAGCCCTGAAAGCAAAGTAGCAAATCTTACTTCCCAGGCGCAGTCCTGCATGACAATGCGGAAGCCGGTTCAATGTAAAGGGTAAAATATTTTTGTTTTCTTATTTTGAGTGTTCCTGCCCTTTAAAATATTTCACTCTTGTCAGATGGGATTTCCTTATTACGTTACTACTTTGATAAGTTCCAACTATCTATATCAATTCACAGAGCACTTTACCATAATATAAGTAGTTTAAACAACGCACATGGCTATTCATGGGTAAATTACCATGCAAACCATGAATGCAATGCATATTATAGTCGGTAATCATGAAAGATCCTGCTATGTTTTCTTATGATAAGTGGCTCTGCGGGTAATCTAAAAACAAGTGCAAGTTTAAGAAGGCAGTTATCATGTGAAACAAAAAAGGTAGTTTTAACTGGACTTGGGGAGATTTTTTTCTTTTGTTATGAGTGATAATGAGGACTCAGACCACCAGAGACCCACCAAAGCACTATCCCTGTAGCTTTTTCTCTAACCTGCATATATGAATGGCCAATGGCCTGGTAAGGCCAGGACCAGACTGTTTTATGGTAGGAGAGAGAAGCCAGTCGGCTGTGTACAAGGTTTGACTTATTATGGCAGGCTTTGTGTGAGAGGAGAATAAGAACACTGTATTCAGACTGCTGAAGGTATAAGGTAGCACACGACGGCAATATATCATCGAACTACAGCCAACCAAACGCAGAGACTTCTAGTTAGAAAGTTGCCCTTAAAGGGGAAGGGAGAGTATAAATAGGACGGAACAGCCTGTGAACCCACAGGGGGTCTAATATATGGTGGGGTAAAGAGCTCTGGTCAAATATTTCAATCTATCCTGAATATCTATGTCCTTAGTGTATATTAATTTCTCTAAGATGCATAGCATGTGTGGGATTACCTAATTGGCAGATACAGCTAAAATCAACTACATGTACTTTTGATAAATAGAACACTCAGAAAATGGGTTTATTATGTCAACCTTTTGAAATCTGGTTGTTCCACCAATATATACCCACCCCCTGTTGTCTGGTCAGTGGTCATTTTATGGAGCAGCTCCAGCCACCACCCCCAACCCTAATGACTCCAGACAGACCAAACTTCAAACAGGACCCCCTGCAGGGCAATAAAAATTAGCATCTCTGTGTGGAGGCGGCATAAGACCTGCTGGGAGGGCACAGCAGGACTCCAGGTCGTAGGTACACTAACGAAAATTTCCCCTTTAAAGAGGAAACTTTCGTTAGTGTCCCAACGAGTTAGAGGCCTGCTGGGCCCTCTCAATAGGTCTTATACAGCATTCACAGAGAGATGCTAATTTTTATTGCCCAGCAGGGTGCCTCCTGTGAACTTTGGCCTGGCTGGAGTCATTAGAGAATGGGGTGGTAGTGGGAGCAGCTCAATAAAATGGCCAGTGACCAGACAATAGGGAGTGTGTGTCAATTGATGGAACAGCCAGATTTCAAAATTTTGACAGCTGGGGAAAATTTCTGAGTATTTTATTTATCAAAAGTACTTGATTTTAGGTATATCTCTCAAACTTATATTCCCACACATGCTATGCATCTTATAAAAATAGCATTTATTTTGCACATAGATATTTGGGATAACTTGACATATTTGACCAGAGCTCTTGACTCCACCATATACAAGACCCCCTGTGGGTTCACAGGCTGTTCCGTCTTATTTATAGTCTCCCCTCCCCTTTAATAACACAGCTACACCATTTATCAAAAGGGGGAGGGGAAGAGAATTGTCATGGCTTTGGGCATTGTCATGGATTTGGGCATTGCAGAAGCAGTGCTCCCGCACGAAACATAACTATGTCGTAGCCACGTGTGACCTTTAAACCCATACATGCTTCCAAGCTGACCGTATGGAGAAGGACATCAGGTCTGTGTTGATATGGCATATATTGAACAAGTAACCAATGGATAATTCATGACAAGTGTGTGTTAGTGAAGGATAATGACACGAGGCCGTAGGCCAAGTGTTATTAGCCTTTGCTAACACACACGAGTCATGAATTATCCATTGACTACTTATTTTATTCCACGAAACCAATAAATAATCAATAGAATACCAATAAATTCAATTTGAAAACAAAAATTATTCCCCCTCCCCGGGACTCGAAGCCAGCCATAGTGTGTGTACAGGTACATACACCTCGCCCGGCAGCGGACAGTGACAGCGGCCGTCTCAGCTCGGACAGGCAGCGGCACACGGCTAAAGATTTCAATGTGTCTCGCTGCTATGTTTGTGTACTAAATACACCTCCTCGCCCGGCAGCGGACAGCAACAGCGGCACACGGCGAAAAAAAGATGCTTCTCGCGGTTATGTTTGTGTAAAATACACCTCCTCGCCCGGCAGCAGAGAGCGACAGCACACCTGGCGAAAAAAGATGCGCTCAGACCGGGACTCGAGCCGTGTACCTCTGACGGCTGAGCACAATGTGCTATCCGCTAGACCATCGCGTCTCCTCCTTCTGCGCCCGGCAGCGGACAGATATAGCGCACACAGCAAAAAAAGATGTGCCCGCACCGTGTTAGACTAGATCTACACCTCGTCGCCCAGCAGCGGACATCTACAGCGCACACGGCTTCGTATCATATCCAGACCTGGTTCTAGCCGGCCACCATCAGTCAGTCCCTGTGGCACAATGCATAGGGAGTTGGACTAGGGATCTGAGACTGTAGGTTCGAGCCCTGCCCTGGCCTTGAAAATTCTGTGGGTTTTAACATGTAACATATGACATGGAAGGACATGAGAGGCGTGCGGTTATCCATGGATAACCCGCACCGGGCACAGGTTATCCATGGATAACCGCACGCCTTACAAAATTGATGTTACAGCCTACAGGGTGTGCAATATCGACAGATATGTAGATGGGAATAGCCACCAAAAAGCACCCAGTAAGCCAGAAATCGTGGAATAAAGGAAGCTAACCTCATTGGGAGACCCAGGGCACGGTGCCCAGAGAGCCATGTCCAGCAAGTTTGATTCTTTACTTCAAGCCCAAACCTCCATTTTGTTTCTCTCGAATAATGCCTGTTTTGTAAAGGTGAAGTCCAAAATTGTTTTTTTGTATTTCTGAAGATATCAGCGATCCATACAAAAGCATGAAAAGTGGCCGCTTTGTTAATAGGCACCGTATTAGATACTATCCCAGCACCTAATAACCTTGAGACCAAACCACAAACAGGAGTTCTTGTGGAAACAAGAATAAACCCGAGGGAATCTATAGCTAAACACGGTCGCACCAAACGTAATGAATGCGTCGATTCCCGCGGAGAGCTGTAGCTACCTCTCCAGCTGCAGGAAGAGCAGGCCAGACAGCCTCCATGACGTACTGATGGCGTTGCCATGACGTCAGAATAAACGTCATAGGCATGACGTCACAGGTTGTTAGGGTAGAAGTCATCAGCGGCTGGTGTCTGGTTGATGGTGTCTGTATGGCATACCCAAGGGGTCATTGAACAACCAATCGTAACTTACAATACATATCCCGTCGGCCAATCAGGTCGCTCCTTCTACACCGTACTTCAAAATAGGCCAGCCAATCAGACACCACCTTTCTGTGTGCCCACCGGTGTCGGTGACACCGGACACTGTCAGTGCGTGTCACTCGGGTAGCCTCACGAGTCTAGGGCTGTCACGCCGAAGCCACTCACTCTCATCCGGTACCCTGGGGCCGGCAGACAGGGCCGATTCGGTCGGTAGGAAAGGGTGGCTATGGAGTCCCCACCCCCCCCCCTGACCACTATGACAAAATTTACCCCCCCCCCATGAGAACTGATTTTGCAAAATGACCCATCCCAAAAATCGGATAATTAAGCATGTGGAATGATGCACCAGGGAATAAATTACTTGGCCATAATTGAGTGATCATCTTGTAACAAGGGGGGGGGGCTGGTGGGTTTGCGCGCAGACACGCGGAAAAAAATCCTACCCCCCCCCTCACGAGGGCGTCCACTTTAAGCCACATCGTCCAGAAATTTTGCCACAAAGTCCACATCGTCCATTGTCCAAATTGTCATTTTGCAAAATGTTCTTATTGGGGGGGGAGGGGGTCTTGATTAATTGTGTCATAGCTGTCGAGCCGAAGCCACTCACTCCCATCTGGTACCCTGGGGGGGTGGATGGACAATGTGGCCAATGGATGATGTGGACAATGGAATATATAATCCTATCTTACCCATACATCCATCCAACCCTCCCCGTCTAACCCCTACATTCATCCGACCCTCCCACCCGGTAGGCCTACATCCACCGAACACTCCCCGCCTAGCCTGAACATCCACCCAACACTGCCCGCCTTACCTAAACATCCACCCAACAGTCCCCGCCTAACCAGAACATCCACCCAACACTCCCCGCCTAACCCGAACATCCACCCAACACTCTCCGCCTAACCCGAACATCCACCCAACAAGAATCGATTCAAGAGTTAAGGGGAGGGGGACATAAAAAAATCAGACCCCTCCTGATCTGCAGGCTGGATCAGGGTGATGGGGGTCTAAAAAAATTTGAAAGTTCTAAGGGAGTGATCATTATCTAACAACTTAGTGACGAAAATCGTGGATGTTCTGGCAAGGCGGGGAGTGTTGGGTGGATGTTCAGGTTAGGCGGGGAATGTTGGGTGGATGTTCGGGTTAGGCGGGGACTGTTGGGTGGATGTTCAGGTTAGGCGGAGAGTGTTAGGTGGATGTTCGGGTTAGGTGGGGAGTGTTTGGTGGATGTTCAGGTTAGGCGGGGAGTGTTGGGTGGATGTTCAGGCTAGGCGGGGAGTGTTCGGTGGATGTAGGCCTACTGGGTGGGAGGGTCGGATGAATGTAGGGGTTAGATGGGGAGGGTTGGATGGATGTATGGGTAAGATATAATTATATCCATGCAAAATCTAAATAGAAGTACCAGTAAACACTTTGACAGCAATACTGCCAAAATCTACAGCCAGAGGAAACAAAAATGCATTTCCGCGACTTTTTGACAGCATTCTACGTCATTTCTCCTTAATCCTATGACATTGAGACCATATTTTTTGGCATCTTCAGACAATTCCCTACAAGATACACTATTGACTTTTATTTCTAGGCCTATTTAAACCCTAAATACCCAGTACTAGAAGAAAACACTTTGACATCAATACGGCCAAAGTAGTCGGGGGATGTTCTGGTTAGGCGGAGAGTGTTGGGTGGATGTTCGGGTTAGGCGGGGAGTGTTGGGTGGATGTTCAGGTAAGGCGGGGAGTGTTGGGTGGATGTTCGGGTTAGGCGGGGAGTGTTGGGTGGATGTTCGGGTTAGGCGGGGAGTGTTGGGTGATTGTTCGGGTTAGGCAGAGAGTGTTGGGTGGATGTTCGGGTTAGGCGGAGAGTGTTGGGTGGATGTTCGGGTTAGGCGGGGGAGTGTTGGGTCGATGTTCGGATTAGGCGGGGAATGTTGGGTCGATGTTCGGGTTAGGCGGGGACTGTTGGGTGGATGTTCAGGTTAGGCGGAGAGTGTTGGGTGGATGTTCGGGTTAGGCGGGGAGTGTTGGGTGGATGTTCAGGTTTGTCAGATGGATGTTCGGGTTAGGCAGGGAGTGTTGGGTGGATGTTCGGGTTAGGCGGGGAGTGTTGGGTGGATGTTCAGGTCAGGCGGGGAATGTTTGGTGGATGTAGCCCTACTGGGTGGGAGGGTCGGATGGATGTAGGGGTTAGAAGGGGAGGGTCAGATGGATGGCATTCTACGTTATTTCCCCTTAATCCTATGACATTGAGACCATATTTTTTGGCATCTTCAGAAAAAATTCTGACCCCCCCCTCAAACCCACCAGCCTCCCCCCCACCCCGTTGTTAAAAAATGCTCACTCCCTTTAGCTCTTTGTCTATATAGCCAAGTCATTTAATCCCTGGTGCATCATTACACATGCTTAATTATCCGATTTTTGGGATGGGTCATTTTGCAAATTCAGTTCTTATTGGGGGGGGGGTCTTGATTAATTTTGTCATAGTAGTCGGTGGGGGGGGGCTCCGTAGTGGAGGCCTCCGTCCCCGGCCCCCGGGTACCGGATGACAGTGAGTGGCTTCGGCGTGACAGGCCTAGACTCCCGGGAACTGCCGACTTGGCCAAGGAGCACCCACCCTTGGGGGGGGGGGGCGGTTGGTCAAAACAATTTCGGCCCTCGTCGAGGGGGGGGAGGGGTGTGTATAGACTGAGTATCGTCTGAGTCAAGGGTGGGCTACGAGGGTGCGCAATTTTTTTTCTGCGTGTCCGCGTGCAACTCTGAGCTAGCTATAACCCTAAGGCTACAGCCTACAGGCTAGGAGTCACGGACGTGAATTCGCGCAAAAGTTGGCCCGCACAGGAGGCCTATCTTCATCTTGTTTATGTTCTCATAAACCCTACCCAAGAGACAAAATAAATGGCATCTTCATGAATATGAATTCAATGGGTCATATCAAGTATTTTGTTCAATGTTTATTGCCATTGTGCCAGAAAGCACAGTACACCATGTGGGGAATCCCTCTCCAAGAAAGTGGCATGAGAAAGTGGGTCTGATTGGCTGGCCTATTTTGAAGTACGGTGTAGAAGGAGCGCCCTGATTGGCCGAGGGTATATGTATTCTGTGTTACGATTGGTTGTTCACTGACCCGTCTGGTATGCCATATGTCTGGTCCGAAATGGGTGGCTCTTGTCCTGTCACGGTGTGCAGGCATGGATATATCTGATGGAGGCAATCAGTGTGGGTGGAGGAATTTGGTGTAGGGTAAGTTCACCTCGACACGGACACATATCAGAAACCGGCCACCCACCCAGTGGCCATTTTGGTGTTGAATCGATAATGTGTGCTGGTCGTATCACGGTGATAATTCAGATATCAGCGTTGATTGAATATGAAATCAAATTCCTTTATTACTAGGTGGGTGGTATACTTGCTTAGAGTATGTGGTCGACTTCAGGTATACCTACCTAGTGCTGGAGTAGCTGAAAGCTTATAGACACTGTCAAAGGGTATTGACAAGGAGAAAGCCATGTCTAAAAGGCATCCCCAATAGTTAAGACTCGGCTATCTGCACTATCACCACAGATTCGTCTCTTAACTTGTCAATAGATGTGACAGTAGCTACACATCGTAGAAATCCCATTTTAAAAAGTTCTCTTCATCTTTGAAAGTTTGATGTAGTAGTTCGTAATCGTATTACACTGCCCCTAGAAACAATTTCTTGTGAATTCACGTGAAATTCATGTGATTTCACAAGAAAATTTGGTGTAATTCACGTTATTGATCACGTGAATTCACATGAATTTGTGAGCAGCAATTCACGTGAAATTCAGCAGTCACATGAAATTCATGCGATTTCATGTGAATTTCACATGACTTTCACTTGTAGGCCTACATGCATCTGACAATAAAATGTGAAGAACTCATGAAATTCACAAGATTTCACAAGAATTTCTGCTGAACCAAATTTTCACCAAATTTACTCGTGTCAAAGTGGTGAAAAGTCGTTCCTTGTTTCCAGGGTGACTATAATGTAAAAGTTCAATGAGAAGAAGCTAGAGTATACAGCATTATTTCTATATAGAACCTATCAGACACATTGCCCTTTTTAAATATGCATTTCTCTACAAAATTATTTCAGAACATAAATATTTGAAAGTGAAGTGTAATTGAGGTTCTGGAATGAAATCGGGTTCCTTCAACAGACAAAAGACATAGACACATCACATTGATTCACATGTAACCTCAATTATGATCCCTTCAAGATGGACTATGGGCCTAAAAAGATTGTTGTGTTCAGGTAACACCTACCCTAATTTTTTGGCCCTACCCTAACTTTTTTGGCGGCATTTTGGGGGAAAATTTGATATTTTGGCACTTATCAAGACATTAAAGTTTTTTTTCGCAATCTTGCGCATAAAATTTGCGTCGCGTAGGTGCAAAAATTTACAGGTGACCTAAAAAGATATTCTCAAAAAAAAAATCCCTACCTACCTACACTAATTTTTTTCCGACCCCATTACCTGAACACAACTATTTTTCTTTAGGCCTGGGCCAATGCTTCACAATTGCATGTGTTTTTTTTTTATTGCAGCGCCAAAACAATGACACTCAAGTAATGCATTGGTGCATTAGTATGTCGACAGCACAAAAGTAATGGTAAGGACATGTTGCACAAAAGAACAATGTTGCCCTTAAAGAGTTAGAGCACTGTGAACTCTGTGAAACATAACCATTTACGGCATCTGCAACCATATTTAGAAGTAACTTTGACATGATGATAATACTTCCATACAACACTGAAGCCATTTAGGATGACGCCCTCAGGCACCTGACACCTGAAAAGGGTTAGCATCACAACGGGGCCTGTTTTAAAAAATCGAGAAGCAGGTTCCTGTTTCAATTAATCGTGGGGTTAAAATCAGTGTTTAATAATTTAAGAAAACGAGATTAATTCCAAATAGAAATCTTAAATGGAGCTGGTAATGTTAATTCCTTCTGGTAGTGCCTTGCAGCGTACATTGATTCTGTAAATAATGTAAGGTTGTATTTCATGTGTGCTTCATCTTAAGGTTCTCAATTCCAGCTGTTTACCCCCCTTATCTATGAAACCTCCCCCGCCTCCGACGGCAGTGGACCTAGAGTCTGTCTGTTCGTCTGCTGTTTTCACGCACTGACATGACTGCTTTTATCAAGAAATCTCTATAATTATTCACTTTCAATCCACCCATTCTTCTTTTCTCTCGACCCTGCATGTATTTCTATCTGAATTTGTCATCTATTTAAAAGGAAAGAAATAATAACAGGTATTTGACAGCCTGATATTTGGTTTTGGGCCGAAGTATCAGTCTCACTTTATGCTCATTGAGGCAGTCCCAGCATGCATCATTATCATGAGTCTGATGCAACTGAAAGTTCACCCGAAGTCAGACATACGCTGTGAATGCTGGCGGCACTTTCCCGTGGCCCATCATTGCTTTGCCCACCCCCAGGTGGTCTTTGCGGGCATTTGGCGAGCATTTCCTCTTCTTTTCGCCACTAAATGTGAGTTTTCCCGATCGGTACGCTGACCAGCGGAAAACTTTGCCGCTGGTTTCGGCGAGTCTCTCTGTTAAGACGGAGACGAGCACGAGCCCGGTACGTTGACCGAGTGGCAGAAAACTTTGCCGCTGGTCCCATTATAATCACAGCGCCGTAGGCGCTGGTCCTTATCTATAAATACCTGACGGCACTTCTTTATGTTACACAAACCTACCATATTTACGTACTAGTTCTGATACTAGTATTTCCAATCATGTTTAGAATCAGTATCAAAATTAACTGACTTTGAACTGATTGTGATTTGAGGAGGGTTTCATAACAGGGAGAACATAAACAATATTATTTTTTCCTAATAATCATTTATATAGCAAAACAAAGTGTCCCATTATTCACCTGATTGCAGTTATAGGCTGGACATAATTCACAGTGATTCTCGCCTCCACTTCCGAGCCTAAGTTACTTTAACTAATATGATAATCATCTTGATTGATTTTACCAGATGTTAATACATCTAAAAGGAATCTGATAACCTAAGTAACCAACTTGGAATGTCAAGGATGTCCTACATTCAACTCAGATATAAAGTACAATGAATTCTAGTGTCAGTTTCATTGTTGCACATATTCGCTGCACAAAGAACACCCTTCTCATTAAAGTGCCAAACATTACTTATTCATCACTTATTTCTAATACTTTTTACAAATGGCAAGGAAGCATTTGCCGCTACAACCAACATTTGGTGACCCACCCTTATGTACCCCCACAAAGCCACATTTACACAAATAAATACACTTTTTCACCACATCAGCTCATCCATGACATGCACCCACTGTCTTTACCAAGAGCAGTGCATCTCCATCCCATCCCATATTCCAACATATAATGTGGGGTACGAAATTTCATCTATCTCTTCTAGCTCCCATATGTGGTGCATAGAAAGATATATGGACGGTTATAACCATATAACACGTGTCTACAGTACCAAGCAATATCCACTGGTATTCACAAAATGTCAGAAGATGATGATGCACTTATTCCTTCATGCAGTCACTTTCTGGACCAAAGTGATGTATATACATACATGTACTTTCACAAATGTTACCATGGAGATGTTACATTTGCAGGCCTAACCCAGGATCCATGGGTGCCAACCTTATTTCTGAGTGAGTGAGTAGTAGATGTTTAACGCCATTTCGACAGCTAAGGTCATAATAATGGCGAAAAATATTATTACACAATTTCAGAGGAATGTGTCTGTGCCCGCGCGTATGTGCACCACACACATCCTGAGGGGATAGAAAAGAAGAAAAAGAGACCCTTTTAAGTGGGCTATGGAAGCCCGTCCTTATTTCTGATCCCATCAAGGGAAAATGGGAAGGAGGCAGTGATGCATTTCAGGTGTGTAGCTCAGCAGCAGTGCATTAGAACATAATCCCAGCCCGGTGAAAACTCTCTATATGGTGGGTATCATCATGCATTCAGTATTTGTGAACTATAGTTACATGCCACACGTCCACGAATGAAGATGGAGTATCTAAGAACATGTTTATAAAAGGTTAATCCAATAATCCCTTTTTTTCTGAATCCTCCTATGCTTCAATTCCTATTTTAGTTTCCCTCATAGTGGTCATGTTACTGCCACTCGTTCCGCCCCTATAATACTGTATGGCCTGGAGAGATAGCCATAGCCTTGTCCATATCTATCATAACAAGCTGAAATGTAAAGCCGGGGGCTATCACTACTTGCATCACCTTGAGGCCCTCAATGGTATAGCGTACTACCCAAATGCACTAACATTCCTTGCTGCATTCATATTACGCATGCTTGAAATGTTGATATAATGCCTAAAAGCAGTGCTGATGAGGGACTCACTGAGCTTCATTGATGCACTAGAAAGACAAATGAACGTTAAGATTAATGCATCATGTGGCCCTTTCAGAGTTATGCCCTATGTAAGCTGCGGTAATGACATAGAGGGGGGACACTGTTTGCGTAGAGTTTGCTGAATGTTTCTCTTGTCGCTCCAATCCTGTAGCCATTCTGCCTAACCCCTCCTCGCCATCTGAGCCTATGTTCATCCTCTATATTGTCCTTCTTTTATCTAAAAGAAATCTAAAGAGAGGGGACTATTCTTAGCATTGCGAGCCAGGGATACAAGCACCTTTCATGTAGAGACAAAATATAAATAGACCAGTCATGAAAGTGATTGGGCAAAATTGCCTGACAAGCTCGAATACAACTCTCTCAATATGTTGTTTTCTTTTTCATCATGTGTGGAAACACATAGGACTTTAGAACTTGAGATCCCTGATAAAGGGTGACCCAACAAGAATTACTCATATCAAGGCCCCCCTCCCGTCCCCTTCCAACCCGATAACTTTCCACCATCCTACTTGGCGGGGTAGAACAGAAAGAAAATATTGGATAGAATAAAGGTCAGGCAATTTCAAAATGGTCTTGTTTCAGACAATAAACTGAAGGAACTTAGCTGGCAATAGCTCAATTAAATTACTTAGGTTGATTGATCACATCATTTAAAACCATGGGAGAAAGGACACATGTTTTAATGATACTCCAAAAGTTGAATTTATGTTATGCTATTTATCACCAACAAGGGATCGCTTCATATTAAATAAAACCTTCGTACTTCCTAGTGCTTCCGCAAGTATCACCATTAAGAGTCCATAAAGCCCCTTTGGGTCCAATATTTGATGTCTGGTTTTTCCCATGGGAAACATTTTTTATGTCTATACAACAGAGAGAGATATCCGGTAGGTGGGCGTGTTCCTAGTACTTCAGCAATAAAAGGGGGTACAGAACTGCTGGATATTTGCCTTATCACTACCTCCCAGCTATACATGCTGTAGACCAATGGTCATCGGCTTTAGCCTACCGTCCTGGACTGATTAAGCATGTGGTCTTCAAAATAAATTAATGATTGGTCACATTAAGCGTACATGTAGAGAAGTATAGAAATAAATTAGAGCACTAGAACTTGTATGTGGATAAGCACTGGTCCCTCGTGTACTTTAGTCCCCATCCTACAATCCCTAATCCCAATAGCTGACACATCCTGCATTCCAGCATTTCACCTAGTTTGTACCTCCAAATGTAAAGTGCAGCTTCTAACCCCAAAGTGTAGTCTCAAGCAGTCTCTACTCGATATGTGAAAAAAAAAAAACTGTAGTCCCTCAGCAGGCCGGACCCATACCTCAAGATATCGAACTTCTGCAGCCGCGAACTAAATATATGAAATACACTGCAGTTCCTACCCCAAATATGTGACATGATATCCTGCATTAGCTAGTGCAATGTATCAACTGTAAAAGACTCTGACAGTGTGTTGGCTTACACAATACACGTGTGAAATATGCTCCAGCGGCTAATTCCAATACATGAAATAACCTGCAGTCCTAAATTCAATACAGTTAGATCCCCTGTATGTTAGTTTTTCCTTTTCCCCTGTCTTTTGTCAAAAGAAATATATTTAAATTTCCTACGCATACTTTTCTAGTACTATTTTTTTTTAGTATTATTTGCTTCTTTTTGTATGTCATCTATCCTGTTTTATATTTTTCCCTTGTACATTGGGGACCCTGCTAAGCCCGCTGTGTGAATTCTAGTGCAGTTTCTAACCCCAAAGTGCACTGAACCCTCCCTCTCCTGCTGTTTACGGCACACAGGGGCAACCTGATAGGAGGTTCGTGTTGAAATTAGCTGCCAGCCAGGCCGATTGCAAGTCCAGAGTAATGAGTCTACCATTGGGTTTCTGGATTTGTAGCAGGGTTCATAGAGGAGATGGGGTGATTCGGGAGTGAGCTCCATGACTTTAACTTGCTACTCTACACAGTGAACGACAGAGGAGATATGGAAATACCACAATCATACTAGGTTAGCACTTTTTTCCTTCTCTTATAATTTTTTTTGGGTAAGAGCATTAAAGAATGTTGGCAACTAAGCAAATTACTCTGATTTGAACAAAGAAAAAAGCTACATTCATACTTCCCTAGTAGTTTTAGAGTGGTTATAGGAGAATGGTTTTAAAGTTCTTAAATTCATTGTGTTTCGACATTTACATGCATATAAACATGATGCTGGACCAAAGGATATGCAAGAAGGCAGGGAACACCCATCGTTTTTGGCTATAAGAAAAAGAAAAAAAAGAGGCAAAAACACTTCACAGACAAATAGCTCGCCTCGCTGCATTTGTACAGCTATTTGTCCATGCCAACCCTTCCGGCCTAAACCAGACTCTGTAACTTCGTGGAATACGTTTACATCATACCCAGATACCCACTACTAGGGGAATACCCAGCTCTCATGACATGGCTCCTTTATCATACAACCCACTTGATTAACTCTCAGCGTGAAATATTTGTGTTAAAAGGCCGCCCATACCACACACTAGGGCTCACAGTTGGGGGCAGGAGGACATGGCTATACACCATATATTACGAAAAGCTCATGTGTTGGCTTCGCTACAGGCGGTTATATGCCGACTGCAGCGCTAGATATGCTGGCAGTAGCAGTGTCAGAGAAGGGCAAAAGTAGCTGGTTTAATACATCGCTGGTTCCCGCAAATTAGTAGCTCTAATCCCAAAACTGGAAGCAGAGCGGTCGTGGTCTGCCAAGGGGACAAAATGGCAGCCTACAAAAAGTTACAAAGTCATATAAAGCTCCTACAGGACTATATCAATATTGCGTGGCTGTCCTCAGCTGCTCCCAGGGCGTTCATCTATTTCGATAAATTTAGTCATTATACCCTTTAAGGGTTGTATGGTATAATTTACTCATGGTTTTTAATGATTTGCTTTTATAATGGACAAATAGTGCACTGCTGGGAGTAATCCCCCAACACTGCATTGATACATCTCTTGATGCATCGGCAGTGTATTCATTCCAAACAGCGGCGTGTTGCATGAATGCCACTTACAAACAATGCATCCTGGTCCCAATGGCAAATGAGTATGATGCATTAAAGTATTATGTGGCCCTTAATGAGTATAGTGCATGAAGGTATTATGTGGTCCTTAATGAGTATGGTGCATTAAAGTATTATGTGGCCCTTAATGAGTATGGTGCATTAAAAAAGTATTATGTGGCCCTTAATGAGTATAGTGCATTAAAGTATTATGTGGCCCTTAATGAGTATGATGCATTAAAGTAGTATATGGCCCTTAATGAGTATAGTGCATTAAAGTATTATGTAGCCCCTTAATGAGTATGGTGTATTAAAGTATTATGTGGCCCTTAATGAGTATGGTGCAATAAAGTATTATGTGGCCCTTAATGAGTATGGTGCATTAAAGTATTATGTGGCCCTTAATGAGTATGGGGCATTAAAGTATTATGTGGCCCTTAATGAGTATGGTGCATTAAAGTATTATGTGGCCCTTAATGAGTATGGTGCATTAAAGAAAGTATTGTCGCCCTTAATGAGTATGGTGCATTAAAGTATTATGTGGCCCTTAATGAGTATGGTGCATTAAAGAAAGTATTGTGTGGCCCTTAATGGGTATGGTGCATTAAAGTATTATGTGGCCCTAAATGAGTATGGTGCATTAAGTATTATGTGGCCCTTAATGAGTATGGTGCATTAAAGTATTATGTGGCCCTTAATGAGTATGGTGCATTAAAGTATTATGTGGCCCTTAATGAGTATGGTGCATTAATGTATTATGTAGCCCTTAATGAGTATGGTGCATTTAAGTATTATGTGGCCCTTTAGGATTATCACTAACCTACACTGTGCTACATGATCACTTTGAGCACACGTCGCCTGTTGTGTCACTTTGAGCACACATCGCCTGTTGTGTCACTTTGAGCACACATCGCCTGTTGTGATAAACATGCTATAAGAATATATCACAGAATGACGCCTGTCTTCATAAACTATATGGCAGTGGCTTTTGAGCCTAGTTGCAAGGCCCGCCAATTCCTTTTCTCTGGCTGGTACTTGAGCAATTGTATGAAATGGAAGCCTCGTAAAATGTGTACCTCCCCCCTCCCAGTCTAGATTTTACTAAATATAATAGGTCTGTGTAACTGACATAAATAAATATTCAACCCACAGAATTTAGGAAAATGTCGAGACTCTTCCCAGTCTTCAATAGCTGCGTTAATGAGGTTTTCTCGTACCATTTCTCAGAGGTGCACGTGTAAAAGAAAAGGAGGTACCAAGGGAGCTGTGCCCCACTAACCACGGAAGAGTAGGGCTAGGGCTGCATGACTGTTTAGAAAGTAGAATTAGCTACATTTCCTAACACGTTCCATAGCGCCATCATAAAGGAGAGGGACTTGTATGTTCCAATAGATCTTAATGAAGGTTATGAAGGTCCAATTTTCTATTATATTATTATGAGTGACCCTTTCAGGCCTGCATAATAGTCTTTTGGCACGCTGATGCATTTGTGAACACAGTCCAATAGCGAGTGACTCGCCAGGACTGCATTGTCAAAACCATGCAACGAAAAAGGGAAAAAAAGACAGTTAAAGGTAATGATTATGATTTACACAAAGTGATATGATGTAGAACAACAAACATGACCAATAAGACAGCATTCTGTCCTCAAAGGGTTAATTTGCACCTCATGCAATACCTCTTTCTCTGACGCTCCACTGTGAGCTGCTCTCCCATCTCTACGTGAGTTCATTGGAGGCTGACATGAGCCACACAGCACGGATTGGCAGGAGACTTGTCTTGAGGACAGGTCCCAGAACCAATTGCACAGCACTTCTAGCCATATTCAGCCAATCGGC
Source organism: Acholoe squamosa (assembly GCA_949317995.1). NCBI lineage: Eukaryota > Metazoa > Annelida > Polychaeta > Phyllodocida > Polynoidae > Acholoe > Acholoe squamosa. The sequence goes on from OX439038.1 coordinate 49,210,730, forward strand.
TAGGTTCATACAGGCAATCCAATGGTTATGTTAGGACTGACAGGTGTACCACTCTGATTGATGGTGAGGTTTCTCAATAGAGTAATGTATAATAAATGTCTTCATGAAGCATTGCATGCTGTTCAAATATCGGTCTGCCGTATCAAGAACAGCCTATTTTAATGAGGCAAAAAATGCATTTTTTACGTTCCCAGTAACATGGTAGTTATAGGCAGGTTTTCTTTATCTTCTTCTTCTTCGGAGCCATAACTTGGTATATACAGTGAATTGTTGGATTTCTACTAGTGCAGTTCATTTGTATCTAAATACTAATTGTACACGTGTCCTTTGGTAGCTTTCTGAACGTGGAGTTAGCCCAAATATACGACCTTTCTTTTTAAACTGCAGTTTATATTCCAAAATGCTTCCCGAAACTTTGCATTTGTGAAACAGATATTTCCTTAATTCCCTTTCATGCTACACCTCTTACGTAACAGTGTCCTGCTTGAACTTCCAGAATGAAACTATCTGATATCAAATTCATAAGCAAAATCAGACTCACCAAAGTCATTTTGCTCAAAGTCGCAGATGGTAGAGGGCACATACCTGGATGTAAGAGAAAGAGAACACTGTATGAACACAATGTTACACATATAATTGGATGACCAACGTCATAAGGTAAACATCCCTACTCACAAGAGTCTTGATGTGCAAATATACACTACGATATGTTCGTGATGCATCAATACGTGTGTAATACAATTAGTATTCACCCGAGAAGTGCACTTGCAATGCACTGATACATTAGCAAATCACTCCCAGCATTGTATTCGTATACATCATAATGCCATAATCAGAGACAGACAAATAGAGTACCCCTTTCTGTCTGCAGGTTCAAAAAATAGATTTCCACCTAGAATGAGGGTAGCGTTCTGTGCTTACAGGGTGATAATGAAAAGTTACATTTCTAGTACAATCTCACACAGTGTGTTCACCCTGCCAGCTGCATTCTGCTACCACTCTGAACACTCAGAGTTGCAGACCTGTGTGCCTTAGAAGTATATACTTCTAAGGCACACAGGTCTGCAACTTTGAGATATACTTCTAAGGCACACAGGTCTGCAACTCTGAGATATACTTCTAAGGCACACAGGTCTGCAACTCTGAGATATACTTCTAAGGCACACAGGTCTGCAACTCTGAGATATACTTCTAAGGCACACAGGTCTGCAACTGAGATATACTTCTAAGGCACACAGGTCTGCAACTCTGAGATATACTTCTAAGGCACACAGGTCTGCAACTCTGAGATAAACTTCTAAGGCACACAGGTCTGCAACTCTGAGATATACTTCTAAGGCACACAGGTTTGGAACTCTGAGATATACTTCTAAGGCACACAGGACCGTCTGCAACTCTGAGTGTTCAGAGTGGTAGCAGAATGCAGCTGGCAGGGTGAACACACTGTGTGAGATTGTACCAGAAATGTCTGGTTTTGGCTGAGATTAGAGGTTGTGGTTGTATACAATTACATGGTTGGCCATGGGCTGCTCCATCCATCAGTACCCAGTCATGCTGCCTACCAAGGCTGGATGAAGGTTCTCTACAGCAACTACAGCCATGCAGCTACTTCATCGCTCACATATATCATTACTGGCAGTGATCACAGGCCTGTTTCTTTTTCCCCAAAGACGCTCTGAATCTATTTCCTCAAATTTTGGAAATATATATGGCGGGATGAATGTTAGATACCTCTGGAAGGAACTTGTGAGCTTGTGGAACAGATTGGCATACTCCTTTACACAACATTTTAATCAACTATAACGTCCACTTTACCTCAACTAAAGAAACCCTTTGGCGTCTTATAATATAGTTCGTATTACCTACTACATTAAAAGCAAGGCCAGTCACCTCCCAAAATGTGAAATATGACATCTGAACAGCACAGTCAACTCACACTGATTGAACTTTGCAGCAATAATGAGATTCCTTTGTATGAGTTATCAGGGACCTATCATATACGTGCCCTCAGGGGCTCTTGACCTGACTATGGTGTCTTCCTATCTTTCAGTGCATCCAGCTTGTTCTTTTAAATAACCTCAGTGACAATAATTCTAAATTTCTCAGGAGCAGAACCCTGGTTACCAGGGACGTGGCAAAGGGTCAAATTATATAGGCAATGTACTAGAAAAAGTCACCTTTTTGCTCTTTTCTTTTCTAACATCAGGATTAGAAAAGAGTGCATCAAGTATGTGATGCAAATTTTTAATAGTTTTCAGATTTTGCAGTGCATTTTGCTGTGGGATGTTTAGATCTTTTCTGATAAGGGGTTTAACACCTTTTTCTAGTATATTTCCTATTTAGAATAATCCTTTATGAGGATTATTATCAGTAGGGAGATAAGGCTGATAAGGGCCGCGCTGGTTGCTATGACGTCACTGCTGCTCCCAATAATACCTAGAATTCGAGCAGGCCACTGAGCAGATATTACCTTTTTCAATCACTTGTTATCTATTACTAACGTGTAGGCACATTAACAAGAAGAATTCTGCGTAATTCACCAATGGACTAATCCGTGGGGCGTTACTCAAATGAAAATGGTGACTATCATTGTGAATATTAAGACGTTCTGCTCTTGCCTTTTTATCGGCCGTAGGTGTCCCCACAAGTTGGATTTATGAATTTAAATTAGGCTTCTACATGGGTTACTGGCTCGATTGATTATCCTTATCGCGTTCGGTCCTGATTAATTGGACCATTGAAATCGAAAAGGAATTTGTCACCAAAATGTCGAAATCCTTCAACAGCTACCAGAATGAAATTGCCAGAATTCCAATTGTCAGAAACTAATTACAGTAATATAATGATGTTTTGCAGAATTCCAAGGACTTGGAGACACCTTTCACCACTAACTTCATTCATTAGTCTGAGGAGTTATTCTACCACAGAATTAGGAGTTTGTACTTCTTTCCGTCATAAAATGGAGCATTTCAGAGTGACAAATGGAAAGTACTAAAATACTAAGTATATTGCTCAGTTAGTGATTCAACAAGATAAAGGAAACTTCAAATGACTCTATATGCAGCTAAAAATTTGGCTCTGAGATTGTGGAGAGTTGCTATGTTTGGTATAATGACAGAGAACGTTTTGGATTCTGAGGGGAGGGCCAACACCCCCATTAGAGCCAAGCTTTATTCGACTCTGGAAGAGAGACAGCAATGTTGGGAGGGGGGGCAAGATATCAGCCACCATTGGAAGGTGAGATTACATTGCAATAAAATTGTCCATTAGGTAGATCAAGAATAATTTTGCCTCTGACAGGAAACATTTTACATCTGCAGACTGCATTACTATATATGTCCTCTAGCTGATGCATAGATTCAGTCAATGTCAGTAGCTTAGAAGTGTACAACTTTTGCATTATGTTGCCTGCCCACAAGGCATACACCAATGAGGCATTGGGGAGTTACGTGTAGTTCATGGTGCAACGTGAAAACATTGCACACAGGTCTTGAATGAGTTGAACTTCCACACATAACTGTAGGGGATTGCAATGATAGAAACCATTTGTAGATGTATCTTACTATTCTTACACTTTCCCCTCCTCATCCCTATATCGTGTGATAAGTCCTACCGGTATATGGGAATCTCCCCCACTGCACAATCTACAGGAAATGGGCGTGATGCCTTTTCCAGATTTCCTGCTTGCAGCATTTGAACAATAAATTAAGTCTTTTTATATGAGTGAACCAACATTTGGGGGTTCCTCTCAAGTACACAAAAGCATACCTGGAGGCTTCAAAAGTAATGATAATATGTAAGGAAATATCTAAAGCCAAAATTTCAGTTTCCAATAAGAGAGACAATCAGGGTAACGAAAAAGAGGCAGTTGTGGATGCTGATTGTTGCTAGATCGTGTGATGTCGATGGGATTGTTCATCGAGCTGTCCGATAAATACAACTTATATGCTGCAGAACAACAGAACGTATAACATATCCTAATCATTTTCGTGCTTTTAAAGTGCAGCAGAAATTCTCACTTTGCAAGAAAGGGTTACAATAATGGCACCTAACATTAACTACTTTCCCATCTATTTTTCAAAAACTCAGACAAACCAAGTCAGGGGTATATATTGGAAGCAACGTGACTTTGGTGGGGGCCAATGCAGATTCGGTGGGGCATGTCGACAATTCTAAGCATAGCAAGTGAAGCATATTGATATTTAAAGGGATTCGGGGCATGCCCCAAAGGAAAACCTTTGAAAAATTAGACATTTTCCTGCTATTTTGATCAATTTGAGAGTAAATGACCAGGTTCACCATAAAAGTGTATATTGGTTTCATAATTTAGGAGGTAGGGCAAAACATAGTTTGGCCCCCTCGTCCCCCTATTCCAACAGCCCAGTGTATATCTTAGCTATCCTCCTCTGATTTACTACATATATGTCCACTAGTTCCTAGCCTGGAGGATGGCTTCATTATATCAGTAATGAAAAGCAGTGTGTATAGCATGAAATGGGCTCATATGACATAAGTACCACAGTGGTATGGCAGCATAGGTCTCTAATTCACTGATACCCCCTCCCTTCCTCATACACACAGACAGCATCACAGGATAGAGTATCGCCGTATCATCATCCCCTACATGAGCAGTTCCCTCCGTCTGAGCTTGTCGCCGCTGTCTGCTGATTCCCGCAGGTTTCCGGCTGAAGCTGCTCACTTGTCGTTCTCAGGGGACAGCCGGCAGGAAACCAGCGGCGGATATGAGCATCTAGCGTAATATCATGCCCGGGAAATCATGCCGTGCCGTCCAGCACCATTTGGTGACTATAGACCTTATAATCATATCTACTGACGTCCAAAGGTAACGAGTGTCTGAGTAGAATCCTTGTGTGGAGACGCACCTCCACAATCATATACCACTGCATGCGTATCACGTATGGCATCATCTCAAGGGCAGGCATTTATGCAATTATGCTTTCAAATTGTGCACCAAAATTTTGTGAGTCTTGATATCTTTTTTAAATTTGAATAACTAAAACCTAGACTATCTAAAAGTGACAGATTTAGACCGGTGCTGGAATTAACTCTCCCTCTCTTATCCTGTACTTACTGACTACTTTGATAACCAATATCACCCAAACGTAAGGGTGCACCCCTCCTTAACCAGGAGGAGAGTGTCCCCGCCCTTCAAATCCTGAATACCCCCTCGGATTAACACACTGTCTATATGACAGGAAGCCCATACACACTATACATATTATAACTGCCACATGACGTTAGGGATTCTTCCCAGACCATATCATTATAAGATACAGTCTGACCATGATACATTGGGGCGTTACTCACGCATTATCCTAACAAATGCGAGCACCAGCTTAATGAAAGAAATGACAGCTCAAGGTTTAAGACAATGGGGTTTAGTCTGCTTGCAGCCTTCCATTTGTGTAGTACATCTGCAGCTGAACTCCCACAGCCCCTTACCACAATAAAATAGCCACCAGAGCAGCCTGAGCCAGGACCCAGCTGCTGCTCCCAATTGAGAAAGAAGGGATGCTGCACACAGCATTCAGAACACTATAACTGTAACTTAAGCCACTATGCCATACTTGATTCACTGTCTGGCCAGACAAAAATAAGGAAGTCTTAAAGTTTTGGTCTTAAAGTTTTATATATATATATATATATATATATATATATATATATATATATATATATATATATGGGACTATATACACCCGTGTATATATATATAATTAATATGTGCAGTGTTTGGATCTACTTTTCCTCCAGGGCGCGCATTGGTATGTATGACGTCATAGTAAACAGATAGCTCCTATAAAAGCTGCGGGATCCAAATTAACCGTCAGTTGGCGTGTATCCTCGGAGCGGCACACACCACGCTGGGTGGTGCCGGAAATTTTAACGGTTTTATCCGTTTTTCCAAGTTAATACGGTGTTTAACCTATCACTATGGGTAGGAAAGGAACAACTAGCGGCACACGTAGGTCCAAGACCAAGAAGTCGCCTAAAAAACCAGGGAATATTGCCAACTCTAGGATATCGAGCAGTGTAGATTCCAATGGGGGTGGTCATGGATCATCTTCCCCAACCGCTACTGGGGGTTCATTGGATTTACCTGTTGACCAGACGTATATCGGGGAGCTGGAAGAGCGGACTACTCGTATGGAGCAGCAGCTCGAAAATATTCGGTCTTTATTGGAGAACCAGGCGGTTAATCGAACAAGTACTTCAGCAGCGACTGACGAGACTGAGACGGGTCGTGCACGTGGTGGTGTTGATAAACATTCCACAGTCAACATGGTAACCAAGCAACGGGGGCGGGGCCGGCAGCGCTCGCCTGACTACCGGGGTCTCCACGGCGACAGGGCAGGTCGTCGCCATCTTGGATCTTCGAGTAGGTCTTCTTCGTACCGTAGTGTGTCGACGGATTCATCGAGTTCTATTGGATCTAATGCCTCAAGGAGTAATCGTCGACATGCTACAAAGCCTAGAGGTACGTTTGACCAGAAAAATTTCTTGAAAAAAGGTGAAAAAATGGACAGTATCGAGAAACTACTGATCGTTAACGTCAGAATGGTTAAGCAATTGTTAGAGGAGGGTGAAGACGTGTTCGATGTGGTTAAGCATATTGAAGTTCTGGTAGAGAAATCTTCTACCAGGATATACACGTTGAAGGCTCTCGTAGCATACGATTCAGCGGTCAAGAATAGGGCTAATTTTGAAGGTGTTGGATCGTTTGGCGATGTTAAAAGTGAGGATATTTTGAGGCACCTGTCTTATGACGGAACGGTGCAAGCGCAGAAGGCGGGTGGGTCTAAACCTAAGTCTTTCAAATCAAAACAATCCAACCGAACCTGTTATGCTTTCAACAGAGCCGAGGGTTGCAGGGAGGACCCGTGCAGGTATCGTCATATTTGTGAGATTTGTAGCATGTCAAACCATGGTAAAGACAAATGTCAAAAGAACAAGAAAGACTAGGAAATTTCACTTAGGCAAGGTCCTGCATTAGATTCTGATATTTTGATGCCTGATTTTAGTGTAGTATGTATGGTAGACCTTCCTGAGCCACCCGTTTCTATCATTCCGGGTGATAATGTTAATAATGATAATGGGAATATTTTTAATTCTTGTGATCTATCAAAGAATTTGTTTATTTCCCATAGCTGCCCAGTACAGGGTGAGGTTGAACCACTTTTTACGGTGGAATGTTTAAATAGGCCCAGCATCAGGGTCTATGACAGTTGTATTAACGGTATATGTATGTGTGAGCACTTCATTTATGGTAGGAGGGCTCAGATACTCCCGTGTCGACTTGCTAGTTTTCTTAGACAGTCAGACCTTATTAATATCAATCAGATTGAGTCTGATTTTCTATGGTGTGGGTTTACCGAGGGTTTCAAAATAGTGGACCCAGGGTGTGATACAACATATGATTGTAAAAATTATAAGTCTATTTTAGAAGGTAGATTTTACAACGAGATGTGTGGTATTATTGTGGAGGAGTTGAACCAAGGCCTGGTTACAAAAACTGAATCTAAACCCAAATGTATTCACTCCCTAGGGGGTGTGGAAAAATCTAATGGTAAGCTTCGTCCCATCACTGATTGCAGTATGCCTGCGGATATCTCTATTAATAACTTTATGAATACAACGTCCAAAAGCTTCTCGTATAACTCTATTAGCACTGTTACCTGCCAACTTGATAGGAACGACTTTATGTGTGTAGTAGATTTAAAATCTGCTTATAGAAGTATTAACGTTTATGGCCCACATGTAGGCTATCAAGGCTTCAGGTGGGATCTTGGTAATGGAGATGAGTTTTTTGAAAGTAACTGTTTGACATTTGGTCTAAAGTGTGCTCCATATATATTTAGTAGAATATCTGATTTTTTGACTATTATTGCAAAATTTTATGGTGTAGATAGGATAGTAAATTACCTGGATGATTTTATTATCATAGCCCATACTGAAGAGGATTGTTTACGTAAAAGGAACACCCTGATTGAATGTATGGAATATTTAGGGTTTGTGGTATCTAAAGAGAAGGTGACTGAGCCCAGCCAGGTGTGTACTTTTCTAGGTATAACTATTGATTCTACTGTTATGGAGTTGTCGCTCCCCCAGAGTAAGTTAGATAAAATGACTACAGCTATAGACGAGTGTTTGGGTAAGAAATTCGTATCTAAGAAGACATTGCAGAAGATTGGTGGTTTAATGTCCTTTTGTTCCCAGGTAGTACGTGGTGGTAGAACCTTCAGCAGGAGACTGTTCGATCTTTGTGCAAGGGCCAGGAATAGGGGTGTTATTAAACTTAATGAGGAAACCCAAAATGACCTGCTATGGTGGAGGGATTTCTGTAGAATTTTCAATTGCAAAAATATCATTTTGAATGATAACGAATGTACCCCTATGTATTCTGATTCGTCTATACGGGGTTTTGGAGCCTGGTTTGATAAGGATTATTTGTATGGTACCTGGGTTGATTCTAACCCTATGTTGGACTGTGTGGGTCATTTTATTCAGGCCCCAAAAATTGATAATCTGAAAGTTCATCATAGGAATATTAATGTGTACGAGCTCTACCCGGTTATGGTAGGTCTTAAACGCTGGGTGAAGAAGTTCTCCAACACTAGAGTTCATTGTATTACTGACAACATGCAGGTCTTGGCCATGTTGAACACTGGTAGATCCAGGAATAAATTGTGTATGTCCTGGTTGAGAGAAATTTTTTGGCTATGTTTTATACATAATATTGAAATATATGCGACATATATTAAATCTGAGGAGAATGTTTTAGCAGACCATTTATCTAGACTAGATTACAAAGGTGTTCCTCTGAAATGTAAAAATGTGTTAACTAGTTATAACATGTGTTGCTATGCTTCCAGATCTGAGGGAGCTGGAGCGGAGAAGGAGAAGGTTTTTGTACAGGGGCGTGGCTGAGTCCACACGTAAGGTTCGCAAACACCAGTTTGGCAGGTACAAAAAATTTTGTAAAACTTTTAATTTTAATCCCCTACCGTGTTCTCCTTCTCAAGCTTCGTTGTATAGTGTATATTTATCAGATAAAATGAAACCTGTATCTGTTCGGAACTATTTGTCCGCGTTATGGTATTATCAGAAATTAAAAGGTTATTCTGATTATAGTAGTAATTTTATTGTAAAAAAGACACTGGATGGTATTGAACGTAATTATAAATGTTCTTCTATTAAAACTAATCCTTTGACTCCAGGTGATATGCTGAAGATCAAATCTAAGTTGAATTTGTCTGTGTATGAGGATGTAGTCTTCTGGTCAGCTATCCTCTTGTGTTACCGAGGTGTGTTTAGAGTGGGTCATGTAGTGGACTCCCCTCATAGCTTTAAATCCAGAGATATCTCTTTATCTGTTGATTGCATTCGCATTGATGTTAGATCTTCTAAAACTGACCAGTATGGTAGGAAACCTTATGTGGTATATTTGAAGAGAAATGATTATTCTGGTCTATGTCCAGCTAGGTATTTGAAAATTTGTAAAAAATCTAACAGTGGATCATTGTTCACTATAGGTAACAAACCTTTGACTTATAACTATGTTAATACCAGGTTGAAGTCCATTTCTATAGACTGTGGTATTCCCTACAGAGTTTCGACTCATTCACTCCGACATGGTGGAGCAACTTTGTTAAAAAATTCTGGTTTAAAGGTCGATGATATTAAAAAGAGGGCAAATTGGAAATCTAATGTTGTGTATAATTATTTACATGATTCTAAACAGGACTTATTAGCTCTAGATGTGATGTTATAGTGTGGAATGGTGTATCCATTGTGTTTGGCGGTTTTTGGCATGTACAGAATTGATATTGACTAAGTCAATTCTCACCAAACCCACTGTCTCCTTCCTTATTCCACTTGTGATATTGATATAATATTTATTATAATATTGTTATTATTATTATATACCCAACGAGCATATTAACTTATGGGACTATATACACCCGTGTATATATATATAATTAATATGTGCAGTGTTTGGATCTACTTTTCCTCCAGGGCGCGCATTGGTATGTATGACGTCATAGTAAACAGATAGCTCCTATAAAAGCTGCGGGATCCAAATTAACCGTCAGTTGGCGTGTATCCTCGGAGCGGCACACACCACGCTGGGTGGTGCCGGAAATTTTAACTTTTAATCTTATCTTGTGTATATTGTATTTACATTGTTATTGTATCTATTATTGTATTTATATTGTTATATTGTTAATGTATTGTATTTTAAATTATTGTCTTATTAATAAAGGCATGTACAGAATTGATATTGACTAAGTCAATTCTCACCAAACCCACTGTCTCCTTCCTTATTCCACTTGTGATATTGATATAATATTTATTATAATATTGTTATTATTATTATATACCCAACGAGCATATTAACTTATATATATATATACACATACATACCTATATGACCTGCCAGAGTCTGGTTGAGCAACCTCACTGGTACGTCCTCCAACTCTTCTGAGTTGACAAGGTGCGACCAAGAAGTTGTAATTCCGTCCTCTTCCCTAAGCAATTTTATATCCAACAAGGCCATTTAATTAAAAAAAAAAATTTATCTGGCCGCTGAGATTTTTCAAAATGGGAAGCAAAAAAAAATAAAGAAAATGTACATGGTGATAATCAAACATCCAGCAATGCTCGATCTTTCCTATATCTACTTCCCAAAAAAGTATATTTCATCACAAAAAGATGGATGAAAAGGGTATTTTTGGGGTAAAATAAACTTTTTTTTTGCCTCTGGCCGCTGGGAAATTTGACGTTCAAAATCCAACTTTTGTTTTTTACCTTGGAGCGCCCAAAATATCAGCTCGAAAATGCTGTAATCAAAGTTATTTTAAATAAAGGGCCAACACAATTGCTACTTTGCCGTATATATCTATACATGTAGATTCGCAAAGCTCTTTAAAAATGGTGCGTTGTACCGAATCATTTTCAAGTCATTTATGTGCTCCATAATATATCCAATGTAGCAGCTTCTTCTTCTTTTTTTCAGTAGACAAGTGTTTCAAACAGTCAAGCCATTTCAAGCAACTTAAATATCAGCCAGTGTATATGACATTCTGTTTAACTAGATGTCACGACAATGCCTCTGATGCACAGATACCTTGGGAAGCAATACACTTGTTTTCAGTACACATTTAAACAAGTTGGGTCGGTTTTTTAGCGGCAATCAATTTTGCTGTCATTTGCCTGTTCCGCAGAAACAGTGTTTTTTTTTCTTATGGAATGGAGAAAACAACATGTCATTTGTCCCAACATTAACACTGTGTGCCAGACGCAGTCCCACGAGGATTTCGATAACCAAAAGCTACACCACACCCGCCTTCTCCGTCCATTTTCATCCCACACAAAACAGAGATTGAATTAATACAACCAGTATTTGTACTATCAGCTTTGTACTGTCATAACCAAAGCACTCCTGTTTGGGTGTAGCAGAGGAAGCCTCCTTTGCCAAAAGCAATATCCAGATTGCTTGCTTCCAGCCAAGCATTTAATTTGCTATCAGTGTCTTTTGAAGATTGGCTATAAACGTGCACAGGGAGGGGCACAAACAACACGCCAAGAATGGATTAGTTAAGTATGTTAACCCTTTCAGGATAGCATGATTGTAAATACATGATGCCTCAAGCTAAAATCCATTTGTCGTCATGATGCACCAATGAAGTACCGGCAAGTACAGCCATGGATTTGCATCAACGCATCATGACCGACTCATCAGGATGCTATGATACACTGTGAGGTCTGCTTGATGCATGGGCAGCACCTGCAGGAGATTTATTACTTACAAAACTACGTACTGCACTGAACAGCATTTCAAGGGTTAAGAAATCATTTCTTAGCTGCGATTCGCGTGAAGGGCCCTGTGATCAATCTTCCCATTTCTGTATCTCAGAGGTTAATCTTCGATGAATGTCAGGGACCATAAAGTGATGAATGGTCATATACTTTATGTATGAATGGCTACAAAACATCATACACCTAACTTAGCTTTGCCCCTCCCCCCCCCTTCTGATATAACCGATAGTTACAGAGGTCCTGAAAGGATTTTATCTCCATTTTAAGTGAATAATAGGCCTCCAATACGCAGGGATGAAAGTCAGAGAACACGAAAATCCCTGAAATGGTCCAATATTCGCCCCAAAAACCGGGGTTTATATATGAATGTACAGGGCCCTGGAAACTCAAAATCCCTGAAATCAGGGAATTGCCTGAAGACTTTCATCCCTGAATACGGTAATAGATACCGTTATGTAAAGCACTGGTGGATAGCTTGCCAGGGCTGCACTGTTGTATCATGAGGACATAGCAGCAATATGTAGGGGTAAAAGAGTTAAACTTTTGCTTTGATAGGATATCGGCGCCTGTTGCAGATTCTATACTTTCATTCTCCTCCGTCGGGGCGATGTCCTGGCAAGGAGAACAAAAAAAAAACCTAGCCTTTTGATCTGATAGGTGCCAAGGTCATCTATTGATCTGTAGGGGTTCCCAGATAGTTTAGAGAGACGGTTATCTTCAGATGTATGTATGCGGCATTGAGGTAGAGAGGCCCCAGCACCATCCCAGTTTTACAGTCCTTTTCATGAGAAATCAAAAGCCACGAACCATGGTAACTTCTATTTCCGCGTCCGCATCAGAAGGCTTGCACATTCGGAAATGAAAGTTTTCGGCAGTGCCCTTCTATTGATAAATCTGGAACGGTTTCCATGTATTTCCTAGAGAGTCACTAGCTGCTTATGCCTCATATGCTTTGCAGCAGACAGACACATTTGTGAGCTCAACGGAAAGGGTATGCACCCTATGAAGCGCTACCACTAAATGTCAATATTTGACTTAAGCATCCACTGTAGTAACCAAGGTTATGAAGCACTGGACCAATCAGAGAACAGCGGCCGCTTTCTGATGTCATGACTGCCCAAAATTAGGTCAGATTTAGGTCAAGCCTTGTTTTTAATAAGGTCATGGTCTTTTAACTAGGTCAGTCTGTTGGACAATTGTTGTCATGGATTTGGACAGATATTTTGAGTATGACCCTGGAATGAGGGATTATGGTGTGGTTTCAAACCGAGTGACTCATCAGGCATGATTTTTAGAGTAGCATTAAATGTATAATGATAAATTGGCCCAGAAGGTTCAATGTATATAAATTGATTTATTTGGATGTACTCTAAAATTTGAGTGGGTGATTTACAGTCAACCTTGGGAAATAAAATTTTCACCATTAAAAATGTCGTAAAACCACTGAATATCGGTCAAAAAATCTGAGTGTGGAAAAATAACTCTTAATTAAGTCTGCCAAAATTAGTGTGGGGGTTATGATTGGCATGCACACTATTGGTTTTGCAAAAAGAACCCCAGAATGTTCAGGTTTTTGGGGGTTCAGGCCCGGCACTTTAGAGCCTGCCCGAATGATGAACGGCCACCAGAATTATGTTGGGAGGATGGCCCCGTCATTAGAATCCTAAGTTTCATCAAATACCCACCAAAATCAAAGGAGGGTATTGAGGAATTAAACATAGAGGAGAAAAGATGGGTGCATCGTCTTTGCACCATCACCCCTCATGGATTGAACCTTTTGAACTAACCCAGTTGACCTCCATCCCACATAAGTTTTCCGTGTACTACAACATATTCTAGGAATTTGGACACTATAGTTTATGATTAGAGTAAATTCATCATTCATTGTACAATAAACATATTTGATTAAATACATGATTATTACATTAATCTCCTTCAGGCCGAATCAAGATCCGGATAAAAACATACAATATTAAACATTAGGACACTTCTCTGATCCCCTATGAGGAAAAGCACACTCTATAAAGGGATACCATTTTGGAGCGTCTCCAGCCTCCCTATTCACTCCATGCGTTAACTTGATGTTATCCTGACTTCGAACCTTGTGGTCAGCGTTACATGTGGCCTCCATGTAAAATATAAAAAAGGAAGTCCCAAGAGGTTTTCTGTCAAAAAGAGAGCGCATTGCATCGCACTCAGTACCTTTAGTAACCCTTTAATATGTATCTTCTTTCCATGTTGCCCTGGTGGTGCATTGATGCAGCCATGAGGGGTAGTTCTAGGCTGCCAAGGGCTATCCTCCTGTTTATGGGGGTCTGATTGGGTCTTAGTGAGATACTCTCAGATGCTGCAGCATCCAGACACTGCATGTACGTCACCAACAATATCCTCAACCCTCACTGAGCAGCCCCACTGCCCCCCCCCCCTCTGAGCTGCTCCTCACATCAGACTCGGCCCCATCTTTTCACTATAGAGCTGGTCTCACTTTCCATTGCTCTCACACACAAAGCGTGCTATCTGTGGATGAGTATAGCTCCACGCCACCTTCACCAAAAGCACCCCTGAGTTGCTCCCGGGGTGCTTCTCCCACTGGTCTCACACGCAAGGGTGCCAGAGTCTGGTTGAGCAACTCATTACATGTGTGCACAGGTCACTGTCAGAGCCAGTTCGAACTTCTGTCAGAGCCGCTCCTACATACAGCAGAGTGACTCTAATTGAAGCTGACCACATTGAGCTGCTCCCTCCCTGTAGCTATATGACCAGCTCGTCCTCTGCCGATAACCCTTTAGGGACCGTATAGTGCGTTGATGCAGACTCTTCACCATGATGCTTGGAACAAGTCTGCAGTTGTGAAGGTAATGCCCAAGTACTGCATTCAAGCACCATGCCAATCCTACTGGGTTGGACTCCAAGGGGTCGTCATGGTGTAGCACAGCAGTCAACATGACTCCACTCATAAACCATTCAACATTCTATTGGTCAATCAAACTGGAAAGAGGCAAAGAAAACAACAACAAAAACAACTTCCTGTGCAGTGGAGAGAGGGGGGGGGGATACATCAAAATGGAACAGGTGCATGGTACTTGTAATTTATTCACTGTTGATTCAATTGTACTTCGTGATGACAACGGTTGCCTTGAGACAGTATGCCATATTTAGAGAGTTGATACATCAGAGTAGCATATCTATAGAGGAAAGTTGCATCTTAGCACGAGATCAGAGAACTCTGCTTGCTGTGGTACAGTCACATTTTAGTCAACCTTCATGTTTGAAAAGGCTAGAGCCATATATATACATCGCACATATGATGGTCTATCAACTATAAGGCAAAAACCCCTGCCTTGATTATACAAGTACAGAAACCAAGTGTCTTTTCTGCCTCATGCCTCATGTTGCCCGCTGATGGCAGATCTGTTGGTGAATGGCAAGTGCTAGGTCCAGTCTGCTTTTACCTGACATGTTTTGTGATACAGACTGTTATCAGGGGAAGCCTTTGATAAGGCTACCCCCTCCATCCTAGGCTAAAGGATACAGGTGTGTCTCAGGTTACCACATACTACCGAAACAGGGCCAAATACAAGATTACTTTGAGCCAACTTCAAAGTTGATTCAGATCATTTCTGTGAGTCACTGCTGCAGGTCGCGAGCCCTAGTTCACAAATTGATTTTGATTTAATTGTTAGGCGTGAGTATAGAAAAGTTTTGAAAAAAAAACAGAAAGAAAAGAGAGAAAAAACAGGAATCAATCTTACCTACCCGTGATCTTTAGATTATGTCACATAAAATACATCTTATTGGTCTCTTTTTTGGCCTAGACATTATCCATAAGGTTTCACCTCACAGAGGCAGGGTCCCTTTGTGGTGGAAGTTTGCAGTGATAAGTGAGTTACTACTGTCTGATTACACAGTCAGTAATTGGTGGTGTGACACTGTCAGGGCGGATACTACCAATAGCGACACTAATTGTGTGCCATAGACATGGGCACTACAAGGACACCTCTCTTACACACGCAGACACCACGACAGACACATCCGGCGGCCAATGAAAGCAGGGGGCCTTTTTGCATGGACTTTGGCTTTTTTAAAAGTTTTGTAGGAAAGAATATTAAACTAAGCCAGGTCTCCTTAATCAATGCCACCGTGCTATATGAGTATAAATATCCAATGCTTGGTGTTCTGCTAATTGGCATCTCTTCTTTTTCTTCTTTTTGAATATTGAATACCATTTTAGGTCTTACATGAATATGACCCTTACTTTTTTGCTTTTATCTATGTGCATACTTTTCTTTCTTTCTTTTTTTTTGGCTCTCTGCCTCAAAGGTATACTCTGAATCTGACTTGTTTTCAATTGGACTATTTCGACTTACAGATGAATGAATTAACCCAGGCATTTCAAAAGGATGCTCTAATTATTCATGGTGTTTTTTTTTTCTCAATTGAACGAAGAAAAAAGGCTAGCGTCACCTTTTTGAACCTAGAGATAAACTTTGAGTCCATAGAGAGCGGTGAGTCCGTACCTTGTGCATGTAGACACAAGCATCCTGATCACCAAGGACAGCATGACCGCCCACACAAGATGACCATGCCCTCTGCTGAGGGTCTGCAATATGATGATGGAGTGAAAGTCAGCCCCCATTGCCTTAGGGAGCACCTATGTTACATATAGTTTTACAGCCTAGGGCGGAGTGTTCATTTGTCTGTATTTAGTCCCTCGGTAGCAGGTGTAGGCTCTAGGAAGGTCAGACATGTTAAGCTATAAGGTATCCTTCACTACAGGCTGTGGGAAGACTGACACTGCAGGTACCTTACACATCTGCAGATATATCAGTATTCTAGGACCACCATCTACATGTCCTCGGGTCTGTCTGGAGGCTGAAGGACAGTTCCTTCAACCCAGTGTGAATTGATCAGCATCCATGGTGGTAGTCAAAGGGTCAGCAGCATGCATGGTGAAACAATGTTAACCATAACGTGAGCAGGTGGTTAGGCCTTTAGGGATGGCATGCTGCCTAAGGGTAACATCGATATGATGCACGAATGCAGTGCTGTAATAGTGCATTGATTCGAGCATCATGCTGAGCCTTGGGCAGTGTCCTAACCCTACAATCGCTTTGATATATCATGTACCGTACTCAGCAGGGCTGCCTGCATGCATACATCATGACGACAAAACGATACACAGGCCTGAGACGGGAGCTGTTTTGTGTGCTGATCGTGGCTATTCCATTAATCATTCATCTGCTGATTAATGCCAGTGCCTATGTGAGTATATCATGATTGTATTTCATCAATAACTACGACAAAACATATACTCACATAGGCAAAGGCAGAGTATCACACCAGGATCAGCCTCAGGATCTGCCTGAGTATCATCCAAGGATCAGGCTGAGTCTCAAACAATACTCATTTTGACGATATTGCCTGAGTCTGGATCTAGACTCATGTGAGTAGGAATATTTTCTCAGTGTAGAGCAGTAGCCTGTGATATATGGTGTATTCCGGGGGAATTTGTTTTCTCTATTTCTACCACTTAATCCTTGATAGAAAACAAAATTTCCTACATAAGTGAGCCATTTTTTAATCAATCAATGTGCCATGACCTATGTTATTATATTTAACCATTATAACAATCATTCCTCTTATCTCTAAAAAGCTAGGTACAATAACCCAGTGGTGTAGCTAAAAGGGAACCATATGTGCTACACTTTATATTCTGTTATACCAGCTGGTTGGCACTGCATAAACAAGGTTAAAACCATAATTAGAATACCTTATACACTGAAAACCTATTGGTGAAATAGGTCCTCTGTGCAGAGGACTTTGGGTCCTCAATTCGGGGACTTTGGGCCCTCAAATTGATGGGTCCTGGGGGGAGTACCGGGTCCTCACTAAAGTCCTCAATTTAAGGACCTAATGTCCTCAATTTGAGGACCTTTTATGATGAAGCTATGCCATCAATCTGATGGGTGTGGGTAGTCAATTCAATGACATTCATTTTTAATTTCCATTCATTATGAAATAGTAAGTAGATTAACTTTAGAATACCCCTACCCCCACCATAGCCAGACCTTTATTAGATTTGTCCTTCTGGTAGGCCAAGTGACTGGTATTATATGTAAACAACAGTTTCTAGCCAGTCCTTGCAGTTCGAACTAAGTCTTTAGACACTTAAATGGTGTTCAAGCATATGGAGACCCCATAACTCCCTTCAAAATACTTGAGCAAAATTTCTTGCTGTATTTCCAATCCAGCATAAATATAAATGGCTATTGGATCATTCGTGATGTAAATAAGTATATTATCATTCATATTAGTGTTAACCATAACGTGAGCAGGTGGTTAGGCCTTTAGGGATGGCATGCTGCCTAAGAGTAACATCGATATGATGCACGAATGCAGTGCTGTAATAGTGCATTGATTCGAGCATCATGCTGAGCCTTGGGCAGTATCCTAACCCTACAATTGCTTTGATATATCATGTACCGTACTCAGCAGGGCTGTCTGCATGCATACATCATGACGACAAAACGATACACAGGCCTGAGACGGGAGCTGTTTTGTGTGCTGATCGTGGCTATTCCATTAATCATTCATCTGCTGATTAATGCCAGTGCCTATGTGAGTATATCATGATTGTATTTCATCAATAACTACGGCAAAACATATACTCACATAGGCAAAGGCAGAGTATCACACCAGGATTAGCCTCAGGATCTGCCTGAGTATCATCCAAGGATCAGGCTGAGTCTCAAACAATACTCATTTTGGCGATATTGCCTGAGTCTGGATCTAGACTCATGTGAGTAGGAATATTTTCTCAGTGTAGAGCAGTAGCCTGTGATATATGGTGTATTCTGGGGGAATTTGTTTTCTCTATTTCTACCACTTAATCCTTGATAGAAAACAAAATTTCCTACATAAGTGAGCCATTTTTTAATCAATCAATGTGCCATGACCTATGTTATTATATTTAACCATTATAACAATCATTCCTCTTATCTCTAAAAAGCTAGGTACAATAACCCAGTAGTGTAGCTAAAAGGGAACCATATGTGCTACACTTTATATTCTGTTATACCAGCTGGTTGGCACTGCATAAACAAGGTTAAAACCATAATTAGAATACCTTATACACTGAAAACCTATTGGTGAAATAGGTCCTCTGTGCAGAGGACTTTGGGTCCTCAATTCGGGGACTTTGGGCCCTCAAATTGATGGGTCCTGGGGGGAGTACCGGGTCCTCACTAAAGTCCTCAATTTAAGGACCTAATGTCCTCAATTTGAGGACCTTTTATGATGAAGCTATGCCATCAATCTGATGGGTGTGGGTAGTCAATTCAATGACATTCATTTTTAATTTCCATTCATTATGAAATAGTAAGTAGATTAACTTTAGAATACCCCTACCCCCACCATAGCCAGACCTTTATTAGATTTGTCCTTCTGGTAGGCCAAGTGACTGGTATTATATGTAAACAACAGTTTCTAGCCAGTCCTTGCAGTTCGAACTAAGTCTTTAGACACTTAAATGGTGTTCAAGCATATGGAGACCCCATAACTCCCTTCAAAATACTTGAGCAAAATTTCTTGCTGTATTTCCAATCCAGCATAAATATAAATGGCTATTGCATCATTCGTGATGTAAATAAGTATATTATCAACTAACAGTATTATCTATGACCTAGAGTATAAAATATAGATTACACTACAGCATAGTGGGGCCCCCTGACCCCATCTTCAAATTAATGACTTAGGGTCATCAATTCTGAAAGAGGACCCAAGGTCCTCTGCACAGAGGACTTTCGTATAAGCTTAAGTTTTCAGTGTATGTATACTTTAAGATGGAAAAGAAAAGAAATTGGTAGATTAAACAAATAACCTTTTATCTAGATCCATGTGAATTAAATCTAGTTTGGGGTAGTTTTGAGGGAACCATACGTGCCATATACCCTTAAGGTCCTTTTGATAGTCAAATAGCACATTAGTGAAAAAAAATATTCTCTATATATAATGTCTTCATGACATGAATTAGGAAACGATTATACCAACTACATTTGATATAAGACAGTTATAAGTGGCATGGAACCATACATGCCACATGGAACCATACATGCCACACAATCTATTATGCCTTTAACATCCAGAATTACACAATAATGTGGCTATAATAGATTACTAATGTAGAGAGACAAGGCCCAGTATCATTCATATTAGTGTTCCCAATTTTCAGGTTAGGACCCAGAATGCATCAGTAATGTACACAAAAAAAATTCAGAACATTCCAAGCATTTATAATATATATAATCTTCATAAAATGTCCCCCTGTGACCCCATTTCGGTGCATTTGACCTATATAGACCGACTGTCTTTTATCCTCTCCAGTCCCATCTGATCTAAGTAGTAAGGCTGGTTATCTTGGCTTATAGAAAGTAGAGATTATGGTACCGGCCGTGGTCCTAAGAGCCAGCCAGTAAGATGGGAAATACTGTAGGAGATATCAACTATATGAAGGCAAATCTGGGAACTATTGGTCGATTCCCTTATATACGTTATAGCTGCACGGTTAAAACCCATTCGAGCTTCTCAAATCGGTTCTAAAGTACAAGGATGTGTTGTTGTTTTTCGCTCAAGATAATGAAGTGCGTTTTTGCAATGGTGATATGTTCATTTATGAGGCCTTCGCAAGGGCTTCATTCAGGCATTCATCTAGCTTACGTGATTCTCAAGGGCTTCATTCAGGCATGCATCTACCTTACATAATTGTCAAGGGCTTCATTCAGGCATGCATCTACCTTACATAATTGTCAAGGGCTTCATTCAGGCATGCATCTACCTTACATGATTCTCTCAGAGGGTCTGCATAACATATATCGATGTAATGTGGACAGGTTATTCATCATTGATGCATTAGTGTATCACGACAAGAGAGAAATGTGAATGTGGAGGAAGATGAAGGCATCATAAGGTTAAAAGGTAAAGTTAGTTAACTATGAAGTCCCATGGTTCATTTCATAACAGGGCTGTTAAATAATGTGAAATATTGGCAACAAGGGCCATGAGGAACTACAGAATGTGTTTTCTCTTCTATTGATACATTGTCTTATAATGACCACATACGACTATTTAGGTTTACATCCAGAAGCAGTCACTTGTGGATACTTAGTAGAACATGCTCTTGTGCGCACTGAGACTAATTGCAATACAGCTACTTAGTGTTTATATTCCATGGCTAACAGAAATTCTTAACATGTGAAAAACTGAAGCATCCCTAGCTGTGACAAATCGTGATTCCTCACGTCACTGACACAGATAGCATGTGTACAATTACAACAATGAGACAAATGGAAATACAAAGGGACCAAGGCTCTGTAGGGACATGTCTATCATAGCGTTTCATCCGATGCTTCATATACACATGAGGTTCTAATAAAATATGAACCCAAACATGGCCACTCATCGCCAAGAGAGAGGGGGTGTTCATGTACTAGGTTTGGCACCATTTAATCCACTTATAGAGGAGCTCATATGTATAGGTTGGATTCCCAACCTTTCTACAAAGACATCCTCATCTTTCTGAGCATATTAAAGCTCAACGTACAGTGTATCAGAGCTAGATTATAACCATCTTAAAGCAAGCTCCCCGTTCCCAACACAGTGTTTAATGAGCATATCTCATATTGTTTTGGGTACTCTCGTCCTCATTAATCATTGGGTAGTAATGTGGCGAAGTTTTAAACCCATCTGTGAGCCACATTCTGGGAATGGAGCAATTATAGGCCTCAGACTGGAAGACTACTTCGCAGAATCCAGAAATACTTTCATCTTATTTCTTTATGTGTAATTCGGCCAAGTTAAGAAAAAAAATGATTAAGAAGGGAAATCGGGATCAGGAAGGGTGGCACTCGGGAGAGATCTCCTCCCCGGATCCCCACCATATTATAGCGCCTAGTAGAGTGATACTCAACACACGGCATTCCTGTGAATACTGGGTATCTGCATATCAATGTAAACACGTCCCATCTGACTGAGTTATTCTAGGGACAAAACACCAAAAGAAAAGGTGATTCAGTCTGATGTCACTCTCTATAACAATGCTTATCATAACAGAGTACTCACTAACAACAGGCAAGCATGAGCCGAGCGGCCAAAAGGGATGGGCGTCTGTTGTGTTTTTAGACAATGAAACGTGAGGCGCATTTAGTGAACACAAAGAGTTTGAATAAAACAAGAGATGATGGGTGACATCGTAAAAATCTATTGAGATAAAATGGGGCTTAGAGGAAGGGGGTGTGTGTGGGGGGGGGGGGGAATGGCATTTGGATTTTGGTTACTACTGTATCACTGTTACCTTATTGCCTTTCTATGCAGATTATTCAATCGTGCACATGCCTATCTTCTTTTAAATCATCTCTGTAAATATCCACACATAAGTTTTGCCAAAACTATGATAACATGAGCATACATACCCCGCACAGCTGTTTCTATCTTTGCAAAGATAATGCAGGTTCCAACTAAAAACGTAATCAAGACGACTGAATTGCTATTCCACGAAAACTGGGCCACGAAATGTGCACCTCCTTCTCTTTCCTAGTTCCCTCACACAAGTACTGTCTTCTAAATCCCCTCTGCATTCAACACATGAGATAAAGCTTATCTGGATTTAAAACACCAGAGTAGCAGAGTTGGTGATACAGACAAGGTTGATAGGTATGTGTGGGCGCTACATTACAGCCAAAATGTAGTTAGGACATACGGTTGTAAACAGTTGCGAGGATCACCAAGTATACATCCCGTTTTCAAATTGTGGATACTTAATGTAGCGGCCTACCTCAACCTATCAACACCCAAAGAAGTATTGGATACTTTATGTAGAGGCCTACCTCAACCTATCAACACCCAAAGAAGTATTGGATACTTTATGTAGAGGCCTACCTCAACCTATCAACACCCACAGAAGTATTGGGTACTTTATGTAGGCCTACCTCAACCTATCAACACCCACAGAAGTATTGGATACTTTATGTAGAGGCCTACCTCAACCTATCAACACCCACAGAAGTATACTTGTACGAAACCAAAGATACACGTATTCATACAACTTCTGGAAGCTATGTTCTCATAGCTGTCCCTCTCACTTGAAAAAAAACATCTTATAAGGGTTTCTTGTGAAAACTGGAATACAATTACTTTGATTCACTCTTATGTCTTACAAGGATCCCTGGGAGATTCAAAAGTTATTTTTACACTGAGGGCATTCGCTGAAATCAGCAACTTATGTTCGCCTTGAGTTGGATGGAACCATCTTCTAGAACCAAGGAATTAACTCCATGGAATGCAGTCAAACTAATACAGTCAGCATTAACATGAGTCTTTTCTCACATTCACTAATTCCAACGATAGGCGGATATGATGTCACGTATTGACCAACATGAATGATCCACATACAAAACACATTAGGCCTATAGTCAGTAATCAACGATTCTGCATTTACACCGGCAAAGTCCTACTAGAAATGATAACCATTGCTCTAATTGCCCATGTTTTGCAGCTTCTTATTGGCAACAGTGTCTGGATTTGTTGCCAAACACATTCTTTGTAGCCCCTATCCAACACATTCCTTATGTTCACACCATACCGAAAGCCTCCCCCAGGTAAATGCTGTAGTGGCGTGTTATCTATTCAATTCCTGAAATCTAGCACTCTGCGTATCATCCATTCATTTAGTGCTAGGTCCTTGTGGTAATGTATATAATTATTTCTGTGAATTAACAGATTATTCATTTCTTGCTACCCATTGGCCTATATCCATACATCGAGTTTTCATGACTCAGATAGCAGCGTAAATATGAATAAAGTCTTTTCACGTTGACGATAAATGAAACTGAAGCATTGAAACACCATCCGGCCCTTAGAGGCCATGATATGTGCATTTGAATCCACTGAGTGGCATGTAGTTCTCATGTGGTACCTCCTCCTGTTAATAAAGCATTAGAACCACATTTGACCCCACAAGAGTGCACTGTAAAAAATGTCGTCGAAATAACGAAGACTTCATCGTCCCACTGTTGCCAGAGACTTGCTGCTTTGTTTTCTTTGTGGGAACATATGGAAAGGCCTACACACCTTTGGACTGATTATAAATCAATCACTACCCTACACCAGTGGTTTTATGATTTACTTAGATTCCAGCCCTCTGTAGAGGTCACTAACCTTTGTATAGTGCACAATATTCACCCCACCTTCTTGTTATAATTCAAAGGGGCTGAGTCAAAAAAACTTCCGTGCGTCCAACAACAACAACAAAAGACAAATTGCACCACCCGTATTAAAGTAATACTGAATGTTTACATACTTGTTCTGGGGCGGTGTTGCTGTTGGTTGTAGGAGAGGTCAATTCCACATCATACACGGCCCAAATGAAACATTGATTTGTCTAACTTAGACAAAACCTCCCCCAATTTTAGTTGTGATCTCGTTCTGATAGTTACCAGAGCTACATCGTGGATGATGATTCCTACAACCAGAAAAGACTCCCTATGAGCAACCAGAACGTGGCTGGGGCCGGGGACTGGGGAGGAAAGGGCTGGACAGAATGGTAGTGTAGTTCGCGGTGTGCACACTAGGGGGTAGGGTGGTGCAGGTGGTGTGGAGGGCGGAGTGGTTTGTAGGACTAGTATCAGTCTCAGCGGAGTAACTGCGGCGGGCGGACCACTACTAATACAAGCCGTGCCCTTTAACACACCAATAGCTTTGTTCTCCTTCTGAACTCACAAAAAGTACCCTACAACAAACTCTAAGAGAAAGAAAAGCAGTGAGGTACACACACTGAGAGGGTAACAGGGAGTACTTTGAGGGAAGCATGTGAGAGATGTTTAAAATCGAGACTGCACTCAAAGACACGCATACAGGGGGCAGGTCAGATGGGAGCAGAGGAGGACATGATGTGTGATCGCCGAGTAAAATACCCACATACATGGACATTGATATAAGTGTTACACAAGTTCACTTATATAGGAGCAGCTCGAACGTGCTCGGACATACTCACTGGCAGCCTAAGACCGGGTAGACCCACAAAGACTGAGTGAGGTATTTCCTTCACTGCACTTCAAGATTTGACCCTGTTAGGATTTTCACACTGATCCCTCCTTTAGAAAGGCTATCCTGAGATACTCAGGAGCAGCTCGTTGTATAAGAGATTGGAATTGCTCACAAAGGAAGATATATACTTTATCGTGCTCACTAACATCACAAACATTTGTGTTGTTTTCAATATAATATCCTGACATTCATTCCGTGTTGGTTTTTGTGGATATTGTGATTGATACATATCCTAGATGTATACACTTAACATGAATCCATAACTTCTGGCTGCATGTAGACACAACTTTCACAAAGTACCTTTGAGGTCGACTCTTAATATATCGTGATTGGATGTTCAATGGACACATTATTCAATCATACAGTAAAGAAGACCTCAATATATCCACACATAATCATTGAACTTATTTACATGGAAAGTCCACGGGATAACAGTAAGTTAACAGGTACTGATACCTAATTGGCCACACTACTTCACATTAGTGAGGTGGAGGTAACCAGCTGAAGGTTAAGGTACTGGAGGAGTGTGTGCATACCTTCCTACCTCTAGTAAGGTGGCTTACCCAGGGGGTCAGACCCCAGTCTAGATGGCCAGGGAGTGGTCAGGACACTTCACCTCACAGCACCTATACTGTATGTCTGTGTACCTGTAATGGTACATCTATTCTGTATGTCTAAGCACCTAGCTGTATGTTGGCTGAAATCTATAATATATATTTAATGATCCACCCCCCACCCTCTGAATTCGGAAAGAATGTTGAATCTGACACAATAGATAATTATCAGATAAGTTGTTGATACTACCAAATAACTACTTACCAACAATTGTAAGTAATCCCTCACCTTGATCATCAGGTTGTCAACGAGGATTTATCCAGTACATCTGCTGAACAGGAGCGCTTATATTAAGTAACAGTTTTGGCACCGTTAAGTGTGCCTGTACTACAGATAAGAGACCTTATGGTGTAAGATCACAAACTTTGATACAACTTTCTCTTTGGAAACCAATCACGCAATTCACTGGCTATGTATTCAACCACCTAACAGGCAAACCCAGATTTTTCTGGTGACATTTTTTGGCTGCTGAACTTAGCATAGATCACCTTCAATCCAAGGAGCAGCAGTAACAGCAGTGGTTGTTGTAGACTGGCGGCAGTCGGGCCGCATCTCTCCTACTCTACGCTACTCTACATTGAGGAGCAGCTCGGAGAGCAGCTCAGGGAGGTGCAACAAGCTGTAGGAGCAGCTAAGGAGTCATTGAGGAGGTTACAGGAGGCACTCACTGGATAAAAACACACACAGGTAAGGGTTTACAAATCAATTTTGGTGCTCGGAGATTTATTTGAGCTTTATAAGAATGTCAAGTGGGAAAAATGAGTGGAAGTACGAAGCCTGTTCATACCTACTTCATAATGGGTTCTATGTGATTTGTTGCGACTATCCCGTCGTCGTGGATCACTATTAAGGACTTGCTCGCGCCTTCCTTATGAAAGGGACAAATTGGGCGTTTTAAAGAATAGATTCCCAGACAATTACCGGATTTATTCATATGTACACTATCGATGGTGTATGAATGGTGAGCACTGTTGGCATTAACCAAGGGTGATCCTCAAGGGAAAATGGGGTTTCATGGATTTGATTTTGCTTGACCTTTCTGTGGAATTAGATGATGGCGGGCTATTTAGGTTCAAATATATTACAATATATGTTCCTGGGTTGATTTTCTTTTAACCTTTAAGGGCAACTTAGGCTCCTAGAATAAAAGTAATTCCATCCAGAGAAGATATCTCCATCCTAACTAGAGGAAAGCATTAAAACGCTGATAACTCGGAAAGGCTATCTATTTCTTTTCAATTGTCTTTTTTTCTTGGAGGGGGGGGGGGCATTTACAATGAAAATAAGGTATAAAGAAATACTATTGATAGAGGTGGTGCTAGCTTGGGTATTAATTCCAAAAGTCTGACATCAGCACTGCCATTCACAGGCAGTAACTAGCTCCAATCTGGTCTTAGTGTAATATGGTAGTCCTGTACCTCATGCCAGAAGGCATCTGCTTGGAGAGCATGTTCGTGACCATGCTGTGGTTTACACATGGGTAAACCATCACAAAAGGGCGGGAAAAAGGTTTCCCAATGGATTGTGTATATTTCACCATTGGAGGTCCAAAGGGTCGCCTCTTTGCAATTCCACTACAACATTTTTTTAATCCACTTACTGTAGTAACATCACTGCCTCATTTTACCATCAAAGTACACATTTTCGATCTATACACATTCTACACATATTTTTCCCCAATTACAGTTCTTTCATCCTCAATTTAGCCAAAGCTTCTCCATGTCAGCCTCTTTTGGAGAACCCCCAAAAGCGTCTTAATCCATGGTGGTGCCTATAACTCTTCCAAGTTAATAAATTGATCGCCCACACTACTTACAGATTATGAGCATGGTGTCCCCTAGGGTTGATACAGGGTGTATCTAACTCCCAGATGATGGTGCGATTATTAGACACATACAGTCATGTATAAATCCAATGGAGAACAGAAGAGGGCCCCACATATCAACACCCGCCCTTGTGAACAAAACCGAATACCTTACAGCTAAGCTTGTGTTTTTAATCTATGAGAAAATGTGCACCGTGCTAGCTGAGAGTAAAGGAGCCTTGTTAAAATGATGTGATGTTGAGGAGAGTAAAAGCTGCTGCTGCAGCTACTTCTTCCTTTACCCTTTACTATGGTGAGATGATACATTAACCCTTTAAAGATAGCATCATGGCTTTATGTTTCATGGTCTTTTGTTGCCATGATGCATCAATGTGGTAATTGCTGCTCTACTCGCCAGCAATGCATTTGTGCATCATGCCAACCCTTCAGGAGTGCATCCGCACCGTGGAGTTTGCATGATGTATGGATGCAGTACAAGAGAAACTTCAGGATTGCATCATGACAAAACAAGGGCACATTGCATCAAAATAAAGAGCGGCCTTTTAAGGTTTGCAGAAAGCGTGATAACAAGCAAGGGTCTGCGTTTTGCCTTAAGCTATAGGAGCTTGGCGTTTGAATATTAAAGCCTGGTGAAAAGGGTTTGTAACGATTAATAGCGCGAGGAAGATAGGTGGAAGGTGTGTGTGTGGGGGGGGGTGCTAAAATTAAGGTGGAATTCGGGTGTATTGCTGCATAAGAAGTACACGCACGGGGAGGAGGAGGGCATTACTGAACGATCGTCCCTCTCGGCATCCCGTCCTCTAATTGACTTCGTGATGGTCAGGAGATCAATTTTTCCCAGACGGTCCACTATTCATTTTCATTATAAACAGATCGACCAAGTCATTGATCTGAGAGAACACAGGCTGAGTAGCCTCCCCATTTCACTATGTCACTATGATACCATGCAGTACGGGTCTTCAAGTGCAAGTACACAACCTCTGCTAAACCCAATACAGGGTATAGGATGCAAATTTATTTTGAGAGGTCCAACAGAGCCGGGTCGGACGGGGCGGGGTGTAAATCACTCTAGTTTCCCGAGCACATTAAAACCGAACAAAAATATCTATTTTCGTGGAGAGAGCAATCAATGTACCTGTAAGAATAGTTTGGATTTTGTGTGAGCTACATGGGGCTGTGACAATTACTGAAATTTTTAATTGGGACTGGGAGGATCTAAAGCTTAGTTAGGAGGCCAGGCTTGTTGGAGAGACTGGGCATTGAGCCCTAATACTAGTAATAGGCTAGGTCTGAGGTCACGTGACGGTCATAGAAGAATGTGATTGGTGGACGTTTAATGAAGGCTATATTCGGGCTTGAAGAAGGATTCGGGTTGATTGAAATATCTGAACATTGATATGTCCAACTTTTGGTTTGAATGGGATCCCGTGCTGGTTTCAATCATATAATCTTCCCAGTCCCTCCAAAATGACCTATAAGAGCATTTGGCATCAGGGTGTAGAAGTTGCCGCTCTCTTGAGTTGCTCGCCCAGGCTATATTCCGGCGTCTTATAATGACAATGACATTTTCTGACATGAGTAGCAACCAATGTTCAAGGAGACGTGCTGACGTTATCACTAAGAATACCTTAGCCAATGATGACTCATTTTAAAGACCTTGAGATGAACTTAGATGATGCATTTCCCTGGTTCCTTGGTTTGTCATATGTAGTTTGTGACTATAAAAAGAACGCCTGTTACAGCTCTCTGTTAACGAGGGTCGCGTTTCAGTTTATTAAGATAAATAAACTTGTTTTGAAGTTGCATCCCAATTGTTATTGGAAGTAATTCGCCAATCCTCCACTGGTTCATCATGGTGTCAAAGACTCATGACTCTGGTTACACCATGCAAATACACCATGCAAATATCAAATGATTTAATGCGACAAATGTTGGCACTTGCTGCTTCTCCAGGTGTTGAGTAGCCATAATTATTGGCAGCCGTCTTAGATTCCACATAACACTCCAAGGTGAAGCCATGTAAACAGTATTAAGCACATCGCTCCTAGAAGCAGTATGGGCCGTCATTTTGCAGCCTGAATATTTCATTAATACTTAAAGAGCCACATGGCGGCCCCGGGTTTATAGTTTCCTCTGTCATTACTGAGCACTGGCCAACACAACTCTGGTCACAAACTTGCTGATATCGCATTGCTGTGTCATGCCAACCATTCATGGCTAATATCAGAATACTGTGCCAGTTGGAATGGTCCATTCAAGTACCATGGCCTCGAGGTTTATTGTTTCAAGTAAACAGGTATTGTCAAGAAATATTTCAATAGGTTAGACCACAAGTAGAAAGTTCTAAGTACCGTAAGCTAAATCTTCGTGTACATGGCGCACCCTAAATTTGATTGGGATAATACTTCAAAGTGCCACTGGAGTCAAATTTTGAACGTATTAATTTTGTTCTATGATATAAAAAGCTCACCTATAACTTATAAGGTGCGACCTTATTCTGGGAAAATTCTATGATGCATAGCCGAAGGTAGTATCAGCCGTGTGCGTGGGTTTACTGTAAGTCCAATCAATTCATTGATTGATTGATTTGTTTAACGTTTAAAAGTTTGATCCCCACTTCATGGGACTGCCATGATTTGCTGATTATTTCGAATCTAAGTACAAATATTCACCCAGTTATAATTTCTTTCAGATTGCCACAGAGAATACTTGAAATTTAAGTGGAAAACTTAACACGGGTAAGGATTAAGCACCGATTTTAAGAATATAGTGTGGGCAGATATCAATTTATGATTGCTATCAAGCTTACGATATTACAGCAGCGCCTCAGGTTAAAAAAAAACAACTCAAATTGGTTGCTAGAGGGTGCTGGGGTGGGCTCATTGAGTGGAGGAGGCAACTTGAGTCATCTTAAGGAGAGACTGATGAAGACAATACACTCATTAATTCTTTATGGCCTGCACATTCCCTCAAGAGAACATTATTCATTTTGATACACTAATATAGTGTGGACAAGTAACTCACTAGTGTAGCATGCATGTATGCACCTCTCCCGTCAACTTGTATATTGATAACTCCGTGTTGGGCATGTATAACCAAGCCTTTCATAGGCCTGTTAGGGCTATTGCACCATTCTGACCACCATTTCAGTGGGAGAGAGAGCAGCATTCGGGCAGTCAAGAGCCCCATTTATTTCACCCAGAAATAAGTCAAGCAAGCGCAGCTAACGTTCCTATATGAACATTGTCTTTTAAAATTTGACCATCTACATTGCCTTATGTCCCAGATTACTAGTGAGTCAACTTCTTTACAACACTTCTCTCACGCTGATCCAGGGTGACAGCTTCTTTTCCATTAAGAAGACAGCGCTTTGCGTAGCATTTAGTTAAGGCTCGTCTCATTCAAAGTAAGAAAAGTATATGCATACACTCAAGCACTCGTAGAATTTACTATATCTATGATGTGTAAGTGTTGGCTTTTCTTGAACGCAAAGACACAAGACAATGGTCACTGATACACAGTCTCGTTAAGATGAAGTCGACTTTCTACATCTTTTTTTTTGTTTCTATGTCCTTTCCATCTAAAGGACCTTCTCTGGCACACTTCTGTGCTTAATGGCTAGACTATATATCCAGCATCACAGTACCAGTTTTTATACCTGTATATTTCTGAGATTCCTCTGAATTACACATATTTATTTTCCACATGGATGTAGTTCAATAATGATATCAACTCAAGGATTCACATTAGGGTGTCAACATCTTTTTACGACATATTTCATACCAATGTCCCTCATTTTACCCTACCCGTTTTCGAATTCCCTGTGTTTTCCCCAGTTTTATTGTATTTTTGTCTTTCTTATTTTCTTACATTTCCCTTTGTTTCCCTTGCGCGATTGGGACGCTAAACAACCATACTGTATGTGGTAAAACTTTCTCCTTCCTTGTGGGGGGGGGGGGCACAAAAGGTATGCCTTTCTGCTTACCTATCCTTACCTGCTCACATTTGCTCTGTGTTGGCGTATGATGAGGACCAGAGACCCTGTAGTAACGTTAGTGGTATATAAGGTCTCTGATGAGGACGAAGACACATGCATAGAGGAAGCATGCTGAGCTCAAAGGTCTGTACATGTATTAGCCTGCTCCAGCAGCTGTCACCTCCATATAGGAGCCATCCATCTATTAGAATGAAGGTCACATAGACTAATCCTACTAATGTAGGTGTGGATGTCCTATTGATTCTCAGGGCCCGGCCAAGGAGGGCATAGCCAGGGGCTGCATATATACATAGGGCCTACATCCATGGTGTAGTTTTGGATGGACATAGATACCTTTGTCTTGATATAATGGGCGCCTTAACCCTTTAATGCACCATGACCCTGAACCATGTCAAGTCATTATGAGTCTTGGATGGAGCCCGGGTGAGCTACATTCATGTGTCATGCAGACTCCAGGGAGTAGATAGACTCATTAATGGATGACATGATGCTACAATCTAGTGGTGCTGATTGACTCAATATGACTCCACATAAGTAAGTGTTTTAGTAGGGGATGCATGTCCCCGGATAGTTGCTACGCAGTGCTCAGGGAGGAAGGGACGCAGTAGTCATGACAGCGTCTTAGTGGACGGTTGCATATAAACAGCATAATTTTCGCTGAGAGTTAGTTCCGACAGGTCGAGACAACAACAGGTGCGTCTACCTCTCCAGGCTATAGCTAAGCAGTATTTGCCGAAAGAAACCCTTAGATGGTGTGGCCAAGAAGTGCCAGGAAATAAAGAAGTTCTATATTCTATGTGCGTCGGTTGTGTGCTTTGATCATCATAGAGAGAACATTACAGATTTCTATGATTAGAGATGACGGAAAAGGGCCAAGTGGGTGAGTCTTAGGCCCTGGTCTTAGGCGGACTGTCCTACATTTACCTGTTGACAGAGACTGTGTTGTACGTTGTCACCCGTTCTCATTATAGAAGCAAATCCAGTTGATAACTCGCTGTGAGTCCAGGTAAGTATTAAAGATGATAGAAAAGGGCCCTGTGGGCGAGTCATAGGTGGACTACCCTATATTTACCTCTCATTACAGAAGCAAATCCAGCCTTTGGCTATTAGTACCATAGGGTACAGGGACAACACCATTAACGTCACAGCAACACGTCCTGCACACCTATCAACAGGACGTTGTGGCACCCTTAACAATGTCAGCATCTTTGGACTAATGACGTGACGTCATGCTCATGACGTCATTGAGGGTAACTAAGGCTGTCGCTATGGTTACTAGGTGCGATACCCTGACAATAACAAGAGGCGTCAACCATGTACGCCGACTATCAAACATATAATTGAAGTTGTGAAAGGTATTAGGGACATATGCCCCACGGAATTGGGATAGTGCGCAGATCATCAACAGATAAGTCTGTATTACTTAATTGGGATCCCAAATCAAATTGGCTATTACCATATTAGAGTGACCTGGGACAGTTTGGGACTGTGGGGGAGGACACCCTAGTAGTAGTAGTATCGGGCAATGTCCCTAAGTTTCAGGCTCTCTCGTGTCATCATCATAGATTCATCGGTTTTTATCCTGATCTTAGGAATATTAAACACATGTATACAATGACAAAGAAATTCCCGAAACTTTTAAGTAATTAAAACCTAAAACTACTAGAGATTGATCAAAGTGAACACAACACAGAAAGCTATTGCTCAGTTTACCTCCTGAAAAAATAAGAGTGTTGCCACTGGTATATTTGGCCACTAAAAGTGGTATCTTTGCTGCCATGATTCAGTACGCATGAATATCAAATATATTTCTGGTGAACTTATTCATACCAGAGCAGCATAAGTGGTTGCTGCTGGTTGCTTTGATTCTAATAGCAAGCGGTATTGATAATATTTCAGAAACATCAGTAGCATACACGAACATATGAAACACGTTTAGTGCCATTGCACAGTAAGATGAATCTCCTATACACTTTTACCAGACGGGCCAGGCGGTGATAGCCTTTGACTACCACCTGACTGATGTAGAGCATTGCTGTACCAGAACGCAGCACCCTGATGTGAGCAGTGGGTGAAAAAAGGGCAGTTCTTTGATACGACACGACCCATTACTTTTCTAGACATAAAAACACTCTCCTACCAACACCAGATGTATAAGCTTGCCTTGGATGTAATCATAACTTTGTGGTCTGGTATGTCAGCTGTGCCATGTGCCATACCAGAACATCATAAACCCCCATACAACGCTCGCCAGCGTTGTATGGGGGTTTATGATGTTGAGTAGCAGGGGCCTGGGATGTCATTTAGGCTACATCTTGAGACCCAATTCGCGCTTAAAATCTGAGAGAATCAATTTTAAGTTGGTCCTCCATAGATGCAATCACTGCTGTGTCGGGCAAGCAGCATACTAGGAGGTGTGTATTTGATGGATTAAGGAAATCAGTTAAGCACGGCATAGCCATGGTGATTTATTTTGTCATGGTTAATGATAATGCTTAAAGTGTGCATCAATGTAGCAGGTCACCCATAAAGGGTTAATTGTGCATCAATGCATCATGCCATCCACAAAGGGTTAAGTGTGCATCAATGCATCATGCCATCCCTAAAGGGTTAAGTGTAAATCAATGAATCATGCCATCTTTAAAGGGTTAAGTGTGCATCAATGCATCCATGAAGGGTTAAATGTGCATCAATGCATCATGCAATCTATAAAGGGTTAAGTGTGCATCAATGCATCATGCCATCCCTCAAGGGTTAAGTGTGCATCAATGCATCATGCCATCCCTAAAGGGTTAAGTGTGCATCAATGCATCCATGAAGGGTTAAATGTGCATCAATGCAGCATGCAATCTATAAAGGGTTAAGTGTGCATCAATGCATCATGCCATCCCTCAAGGGTTAAGTGTGCATCAATGCATCATGCCATCCCTCATGGGTTAAATGTGCATCAATGCATCATGCAATCTAAAAAGGGTTAAGTGTGCATCAATACATCCCTAAAGGGTTAAGTGTGCATCAATGCATCATGCCATCTAAAAAGGGTTAAGTGTGCATCAATACATCCCTAAAGGGTTAAGTGTGCATCAATGCATCATGCCATCTATAAGGGGTTAAGTGTGCATCAATGCATCATGCTATCCATGAAGGTCTAAGTGTGCACCAATGCATCATGTTATCCATAAAGGGTTAAGTGTGCATCAATACATCCACAAAGGGTTAAGTGTGCATCAATGCATCATGCCATGTACAAAGGGTTAAGTGTGCATCAATACATCCATAAAGGGTTAAGTGTGCGTCATGCCATCCATAAAGGTTTAAATGTGCATCAATGCATCATGCCATCCATAAAGGTTTAAATGGGCATCAATGCATCATGCCATCCATAAAGGTTTAAATAGGCATCAATGCATCATGCCATCCATAAAGGTTTAAGTGTGCATCAATGCATCATGCCATCCATAAAGCTGGCGAGACATCATGACGTGCATCATGACCCCCTTAAATAGCTAATTGAGGCACTGCGCAATGTATCATGATGCACCAATGCAGTGGTAATGATTCTACTCACCAGCACTGTTTTAATGCATCATGATGCCCTTAAATAGCTAACTGAGGCCCTGCACAATGTATCATGATGCACCAATGCAGTGGTAATGATTCTACTCACCAGCACTGTTTTAGTGCATCATGATGCCCTTAAATAGCTAACTGAGGCCCTACACAATGTATCATGATGCACCAATGCAGTGGTAATGATTCTACTCACCAGCACTGTTTTAGTGCATCATGATGCCCTTAAATAGCTAACTGAGGCCCTGCACAATGTATCATGATGCACCAATGCAGTGGTAAGGATTCTACTCACCAGCACTGTTTTAGTGCATCACTGCACAGCCTAGAGGCTATAATCATATACTTGTCAGTGAGTTTGGAGTGTTTGGGAGGGATTGTTATGGTGTATAGGGACTGCACAGCCTAAAGGCTATAATCATCTACCTGTCCACAAGTTTGGAGTGTTTGTGACA
This sequence comes from Acholoe squamosa, assembly GCA_949317995.1. NCBI lineage: Eukaryota > Metazoa > Annelida > Polychaeta > Phyllodocida > Polynoidae > Acholoe > Acholoe squamosa. The sequence goes on from OX439038.1 coordinate 49,246,128, forward strand.
GATTGCCATGGTGTATAGGGACTGCAAAGCCTAGAGGCTATAATCATCTACCTGTCCACAAGTTTGGAGTGTGCCTAGGGAAAGCCAGGGGTAAGGAGGGCAGTACCACTTGTCTTGGTCAGATATAATCCATGGGCATAAAGTAGTAAGGCCAGAAAACTGCCTATGCTAAAGTCTATGGGTTCTGTATGCTGGCCCCAGATATTAGTACCTATTAAGTTGGTGCCCATGCCTAGGATTTCAGTAGATGAGCTATTGGTCAAAATTTCAACCCCTGGCTATAGGTGTAAATGATTTATTTTCATACATGAAAATAAATCAATAAATACCTGTGTACAAGCAGCTGTCCAAACTGAGAAAAAAAGGGGACTTAATGTCTGTAAACCACAGTCTCTCTGCTAAATCTTAATTACAATTAGTGCATTTATAGGACATTGAATCGTCTTTCAATGCTGAAAATATCAATTCCCCATTTCCCCTTTGTAACCTACTCTTTGCCTCCTGTATGTTCTATTCAATATTCTAGCATCCCCATCAGAATCCCTACCATCTTCCCTTATCCCTGCTAATTCCTGCCTATATGTCTCCACCATAGCCAAGCAAGGACAATGTGTTTGGTGGTGTGTCTTGTTATGTATGATCAAATCTATAATGGAGGACAGGCAGTAGTGACCCTACAGGCCCAGTGCGTAACCCGTGCCCCATCTCTTTACTCTTACCAGAGAACATGGGCTTGGCCATGTTCTCTGCTCTTACACAAGTCTAGCCGGAGAACATAGCCTCAACGCAAATGCAAGGTTACAACGGGCCTAGTATAACCCGTGCCCAGAGTGACCTTTATATCAGTGCCATAATTCTTTTGTTTCATGTGAATAACAACTCCCCATAGACATAATGTTGAAGGACCGTACGTCACATCCCCAGTGGCTTAACATGTCTCAATCCACACTGCTGGTCACATGATTTATTTACATGCTGTTTTCATGGAATTTAAGCATTTTTATATCCATATAACATTAAATAAATACAGAACTAAACTCCCAGGCGTACATTGTGGGCCATCCATCCCTCGGGGGACAGCCTCCCTCGGGGTGGATCGGCCACAATGTACACCATGGTCGTTTGGTTCTGTGTACAATATCCCGTCCATCCACCCTGACATATAAGGTTTGTCTTACACCAGGGATACATGTATACTGTAACCCATGTCCCTTTATTCCCCTCACCAAAAGCATATAGCCACAACAGTGAGCTCAGAACAGCTCATAATATCCTGGCTACACATTGTATATCCTCTCTATACAAGTACATCATTTTACACATGACCTCCTACATTATTTTGTAACGCGTAGTTAGTGTTTCAGATCACGGCTCAACTTTCCCTAAGTTTCTTTTCATTTTATTTCTTGTGCAAATATATAGCATATGATAGACTTTAATCCCGTAACGTGATTTGAGAGCACTCATTACAAAGAGATGTAATCGGTATTAATAAGCAATTAGCTATGATGTTTTTTTTTGTTTTTTGTTTTTTTTTTTGCTTTTTTATATCTCATGATCTAGCGGTAGTGCACATTATCATTATAATATATTTCAGATTGTGTTACATTCTCTCGACGTACACATTCAGCTACCCATATGTGCCAATATACCACGTGGACATAAGCCCTTCAGATGCCACATGATGCCTCCGTATACCTTGGTCGCCAAGATGCACCAATGCAGTACTGGCGAATCTACTCGCCTGTTCTACATTGGTGCATCATGTTCACCATTTTGGGTTCAACTCTATAGGGGCAAAGTGATGCATGGATGCAGCCGTGGCGAGCAGAAACAGCAGAGCTGCAGCATCAATGCATCATGACAAATCGTCATAGCACTCTAATGCACTATGCGGTATTTGGTGGTAAAAGGATTATCAAAACAGCCCTACTGTTATTAGTCACCTTATTTTTTGTCAGTTTATTTTCAGCACATATGATATAATCTCAACATCATCCTGGTATCACGAGGGCGTGGTCTCATTCCTACAAGTAAGCTGAGACGGTATTTCTACACGAGGTTGTCATCTATCTGACACTTGTTCTATATTTCTGTGCACAACCTCCCCATCCTCATCTCATGTATCTACTACATGTATCAATAACAAAACACTGAGTCATTCATCACCTCTCTATCGTACTGATGCTGGCTGACTTGAAGGTTGACTTGATAATTTGTCTACATGATCTACCAATAATATGTACTGGTATTCATGGTGTCCCAATGAGTTACTCAATGAAGGTTACCCAAGGTGTCCTAATGAAAGTTATTTATGGTGACGCAATGAATGTTACTCATGGCGTCCCAATAAAAGTTACTCATGGTGTCCCAATGAAAGTTAGGTCAGTCATGGTGTCCCATTAAAGGTTACCTATGCCCCCCCCCCGAATGAAAGATACTCATGGTGTCAATATGAAAGCTTCTCATGGTGTCCCAATGAAAGTTACTCATGGTGTCCCAATGAAAGTTACTCATGGTGTCCCACTGAAAGTTACTCATGGTGTCCCACTGAAAGTTACTCATGGTGTCCCACTGAAAGCTTCTCATGGTGTCCCACTGAAAGTTACTCATGGTGTCCCAATGAAAGTTACTCATGGTGTCCCAATGAAAGTTACTCATGGTGTCCCACTGAAAGTTACTCATGGTGTCCCAATGAAGGTTACTCAGTAGCTCTGATTTGACGCATCATTCCATCAATTGGAAAATATCAACTCTGTATGGCACATCTTGCATACTACTTTGATGAATAACTCGCCAAGTCTGCTTTCATGCAGTACGAAAAGAGGATATGGGACTGACATTATGTCGCCCCTAAAAGAATGAACTAGGGACGGGTTAGGGTGAAAAAAGGTCCAAAGCCGAGGTGACATCATTTATGGACCTTCTCGACTATTGACGTGCCTGTCCTATCCTTAGCCCTGATAAGCATTCTAGTCTTACCCTATCGTTTGTCAGGCTTAGTTAGTGCTGGGAGGTGACAAGGGGGATAGCTTCTTGTAGCAGGCAGCTGGTCGTCACCAGATCACGCTGTCTTACTCATTACCCTTGTCTGGTATCATTTTAATCGTGAGCATGTAAAATAAGACTACTACAAAATTGAACATGTGCTATCAAAAAGAACCGACAATGGTTATTTTACTTTACAATGCCTTGTCCATATTTTATTGTGCACATGTGGTAAAGTGCTGACTAGTATTAAAGCCTAATAATAATGTATTTATCAAACAACAAACACATCATGTTACATGTTTTATGGGTATTAGGTCGCATTATCACATATTGTTTACTCGTGCGAGTGCGAAAATAGTGGGATAGTGTCCTATAACTGGAATAGTTCTATAGGTGTGTGAAGAGCCATGGTTTTATCACCCCTACAAAGTCACGCACTCTCAATGATCCCTCCCTAATATTGCCTAACGGGCGTGGTGCCGACCAGCCTCCGTGGGACTATTTTACAACTGGTAGCACTGATGTGTAGCACAATGCAAGACAACACACCACCAGCGCCATACCAGACATGTCAAGACATAACACTCCCGAGCAACGAGAGGAAAACTTTCTTGTGCTCCTGCATTGACCCTTTGTTAATGAAGGGGCAGAAATTTAAAAAAAAAAAGAAAAAAAAGAGCAAAATCTTTATCCATGCATCAGATCAGTATATTTATGCATCAGATCAGTAGACATGTATTTACTGGGCACTAATTTACCCCTTAGACACTCTTGGACTTAGGCAAGGGGCTATGAATAAGGGACACTTTTGTAGGAGCAGACATTTATAGTCTCTCGTTGATTATCATATGGACTTTGTAAACAGTTGACCAAATCATTGAGGCACCCAGTGAAACTCAGTAGACAACACAATTGTGTACCTACATTCAATTAATACATCTTGCTATCTACAAGACCCACTCTGTGCCACTGCGGGTGTGCGGTCTGGGCATAACCACCCAGGTAAGTGCCAATGTGTTATTGCAGCAGAGTGGCTGCGAGTCGCTCATAGGGGACAATGACAGATCGACAAATGCAATGATGACCATGGAGTTAGTCGTGGACATGTGAAGGAGACAAATTAGAAGACATGATCAATGTTGCATAACACCCAGCTTACAATAGACTGACCATCCAATACCAGAACACGTGCTGTGCATGCTTGGGGTGGTATATTCTGTTGGGTTGGCCGAACTTACCATAGAACCCCGTGTATAAGGCGACCCCGCGTATTTAGATGAACTTCAAAATTTCCCTATTTGCAGAAATTTACGAAAATTGCCCATGCCTGTAGATGGCACGGGGAGCGATAGGCGTAGAAGGGAAAACTGGACCACAGGTAACACTCTTCAAGGACGGCGTCAAGACCAGAGGCTTCGCGTTCATAAATTTTTGTCAAGATCTTATGAATGAAGTACTCACCAGAGCTGAATTCATGCATCATGATGACAAATGGAAAGGTGCATTAATCTAGAGTACCCTTAAAGAATTTCGCTAGGGGGTTTATTTTGAATATGAGATTTTAAGAGAATTTCAGGTATTGTGAAGAACTGAGAGGTGTGCAACTGACAGTGTACCAAATCAACTTTTCCATACCAAGGAGCTAACCCAACAAAGTCCATGCTGCCCTGTCGTCAGCTTATGTTGACTCTTCAAGGGGCGAGCATAGCCTTACGATACACTGCCAGGTATGTCCTTGAGTCGCCACGATGCATTAAGGGCAGAGCAAAAATGGTTGTCTTGGCCATGGGGACGGGCCCTGAAAAAAAGTATAATTCCTAGAGGACGAGAGCCTATTTCAATTCCTTAACAAATCTTATATAATGGGCATCGACTATAGTTGATGCTAGGCAAATCCTTTATAATGGGCATTGACTATAGTCGATGCTAGGCCTATCATGGTGTCGACTATAGTCGACGCTAGGCCTACCATGGTGTCGACTATAGTCGAAACTAGGCCTACCATGGTGTCGACTATAGTCGATGCTAGGCCTATCATAGTGTTGACTATAGTGGATGCTAGTCCTATATAATGGGCATTGACTATAGTGGATGCTAGGCAAATCCTATATAATGGGCATTAACTATAGTGGATGCTAGGCCTACCATGGTGTCGACTATAGTGGATGCTAGGCCTACCATGGTGTCGACTATAGTGGATGCTAGGCCTACCATGATGTCGACTATAGTGGTACCATGGTGTCGACTATAGTCGATGCTAGGCCTATCATGGTGTCAACTATAGTCGATGCTAGGCCTACCATGGTGTTGACTATAGTCGATGCTAGGCCTATCATGGTGTCGACTATAGTCGATGCTAAGCCTACCATGGTGTCGACTATAGTAGATGCTAGGCCTACCATGGTGTCGACTATAGTCGATCCTAGGCTTATCATGGTGTCGACTATAGTCGATGCTAGCCCTATCATGGTGTTGACTATAGTCGATGCTAGGCCTACCATGGTGTTGACTATAGTCGATGCTAGCCCTCAATGGAGACCCAGGGATGGAGACCCTGATGAATGACGCCATTATGCTGAATTGGTGCATCAAGTCGACCATACACTGAATTAATAATAGTATGAACAGGCCTTTACATTAGTCCTGGTAAGTGACTTGGTAGTACTGCCTTTTTCGATAACATATGGACACATGTTGCCTGAAGGCAATTTGCCATCCTGAAAGGGTTAACACTCATATAGCATTGCCTATATCATAGGGTCCTGCATTCTCAACAGGCCTACCCTAATGATACTAGTGTCCGTTTTTATACTGACACTTAGGGTATCCTCCACTCCACTGGGAACAGCTTTTTATGCAGGCCTGAATCTGCTCTGGACACCGAGGATGTATGATTCCATAGATCCTGACAGAAAGAGGCCACTCTGGAATGCTGAATGCACACATGGGTGATATATACAGGACTGATCGAGGGCTGGAATCTGCAGCAGGCATGAAGACTGGTGGGGTAGATAGAGCTTTTATTTTATGCTAATAACTTCTTCCCATAAGATTAACGTTGAAGGGCCGATCCGCACACCCCCAGTGGCATAACATGGGCCGATCCACCACTGCAGCCTCATTCTGGGTGTATGTAAACATTCAAAATATTCGTACAGGGAGCTACAATAATTGATTAATCAAATTAACCCTCTAAAAGCATAAAATAAATAGAGAACTAAACTCCCTGGTGTACAAAATGGCTGATCCACCCCTCGTGGTGGATCGGCCACCTTGTACATCATGGTCGTTTAGTTCTCTCTATGAAGTCTGGTAGCAGAGGGGTAAGAACTCAAAGATTATATTGCCATGAGGTAGAGAGGTACTTGTAATGATAGAAAACACATCTAACATCTACTCTACTTAGCCAGATGCAAAACAGATGTGTTCTGGGATTATTGCTTAAATAGGGCCGGATAATACCACTTTACCAGTTTACTGTTTTAGCAATATTGTCCATTACGGGTTTGTCTCTTCTAGTACATTGGTATTATTTAGCAATAGAGAGAGAAATTCCAATGAGTCTTTATACAATGCAAAATCACCAATATAAGTGCCCCTTGTACTTTAGATGGCAAGGCACTGAACATCAAAGGTGCAGATTCAGGATAGGTGGGTGAGGGGTTAGAGATGTACAAATTTACGTATGAAAAATAAAAGATGCATGTCAACTACTCAGATTCTGTACACGTGTACGCCTCTGTAAAACCTACAGCAGGGAACTCCTCCCAACAAGAGGCAGAAAACTTTATCAGTTTCATGCGGTTCGCCCAGAGCAATTCTCATCCTTTTATCTCCTTGAGTGGCTGGTACGCGACGTCAGCGCCACCTGGGCACTGATGGCGGAAGCAGAGCATGTCTTCTTATTGTCAGGTCTCACTGGGCGGGGCAGGCTGCAGTGTTAAGACCTGCAGCACCAGCTAATATCACTCTTACTGGTCTCCCTCATGTAGGAAGCCATCTTGTTTCCACAGAAATAGGGGCCAGGGCATAAAAAACTATTGCGTTTGGATAGCGCTTTAAAAGAAATCTCCATAAGCACCAAAAAATTAAAATTGTTATCCAAAAGGCCCACAATTAAGGGCATGGCCAAGAAATAGGGTAGGTAGCGTTAACTGTACGCAAAAATTCTTTGGGACAGTAAACAATGAGATAAAACCACAAGGGTATATAGCTGATACGCTTGGGTAGGCAGCCATCTTGTTCCCATGCGGCAGCGATCTTGTTATGAACACCAGAGGTGATGACGCCTGCAGCCACTGAGCTAATACCACTCTAACTGGCTCGTCTATGTAGGCAGCCATTTCCCCCCTAAAGTAACGTAATTAAAGTAAGCAGCCATCTCACCTCCCCATCCACACTGCACATGATACATGTAGCCTGCAGACACTGTCTTGAAGTCTAACCTGATAATTGGCTGCTATATCATTGTCCTCCACGCAATAAACTTTAGTCACCGTAATTACCCTGCATATAAGGCACACACTGAATTCATCAACAGCCTAAAGAGGCTTCATTGGCCACTTCAGCAAGGATACTCAGTCATGTTCTATAATTCAATATATTCATCTATAAAGCACATCCCTAGGTTTGCCTACATTTATAAGGCGCATCTGGGGTCGTCGGGGGGGGGGTCGTGTTTAAGCCATAGCTCATGCAGGGTTTTACAGTAATGTTAACTAACATTGAACTCCCCCTGGAAATAAGAAAACAGTAGATGCCACGTCCTGATGAACAAAAAGTAGGAAGACTTGATATCTTGGTAGGGAAATTAGCCCAATTCAGTATAGGTCTATAGACACCCCAATGGAAATCCCTGCGGGAATAGCACAATAGTATTCTAACAATAGCGACAAATAGGGCATCTGCAATTACATAAACAAGTGGTGTCATAAGGGTAGATTTAGTTCCATATATACACCTACACTTTCAGCACTTCTATTGTGCTGCTGTCGACTAGTTCCTACCCTGCATGTATTGTATCATAACGCCAGGATCCCTTGCAGGGGCCTGAGGGCTGTTCAGCTGGAGGAGGTATCCTCCTGAGAATTATGTGCACGTTCTCTGGTATTTACTATAATATAAATCATGGGGTATTAGTACCCATATAGGTATACCCAAAGGGCCATACAGGAAAATTACATTAGCACCAGTCTTCAGCAGGGGGGAAACCCAATGGAGCTATTTGGGGCAGTATGTATCTGTGAGATTTATGAATAAATAGAAAAGATTTGTGACATGCACTGGGAATAGGGACTTTAATACACCTTACACTAAGGGCCCTTTTCGCAGATCCTGTCACAGATAATCCCTTGTTAGGAAAGCTGTATTCAAAACTAAGATAATTATGTAGGACTTTTGTTCTGGGACTTCTCTAACCCATCTTAATAATCTAATAGTCTTAACCTAATTGTGTCTGGTCCCTAACTCTGTGTACCTGCACCTATGTGCAGGCACCAACATACATTTATCTGTGAAATTGTTTGATGTAGTTTTCTCAACATGGATATGACTGTCATAATGACATTAAACAACATTAATCACTCACTCCTATTTTCTGGGTAAAGTGGCAGATTTCCTGGGTTAGATTCAGTATATCAGAAGTATCCGCTTACAATGATCATATCGATTGTATAGTACACACACACACAAGAAAAAGGCGAAATGGTGATGGTTGTTGGGAGGGGGTAGAGAGACAAACTCAATAACGGAAAGGACAAATCTGGCCTTGGCTTGGGTGACAGTGCAAATATAAAGGGGTCAGTTGTTTGCCCAGATCTAGAGTGAAATCAAGCCGCTACCTTTGTTGGCTGAGATCAATATGCCACCGAGGGGACCCTGGAGGTCCAGACCAAGCAGGCTGATAGTCACCCATAGGGCATCACCCCAGACTCCACTAGTAAAAGGGATGGCAACAGGAGGAAGCTAACATCAAACTTGTCAAGAAATAAGAAACTCAATATACCCTTTATCAAGGTTGACTTCTTGGGGTAAGGAAAGGAAATAAAAAGGTCAATCTCAAAGTCTTATATGGTGAAGCATATACAACAACAAATAGCAGTCCGTTCTTCACCTTTCCCTTATGGGAAATCTAGATAAACCACATGTATTTGACAAAATATTGAGCAATGGTTTTGATAACAAATAAAATATTAAGTTTATGTTGTTTGATATACAACTAAGTCGTCTGTCACTGAAGATGCTACATCCAATGAGAAATATTTGCTGAGAATAAAAAAAGGTATATAGGCAGTACCGATGATGAGTATGAGTGTATGGTATTGAGAACCGTAAAAGGAGACAGGATAAAGGGTGGGAGGGAAAAAAGGTAACATTTGACCATGGTCGAGTATCGATGTTTTTGGATCAGTGGTTTTCTTCCTTGCATTTTCACTTCTGTGTTTTGAGGCCCGCCTTACTCTATTCTCACGTATTATGATAGACTCTCACAAAGATCCAACTCCCAAAATAGATTTGAGAATAAGAATGAGCAGCTCACGGCCGGATCTTTCTTTTGGTGTGGTATCAGGCCTGGGGAAATGTCTAGAGGCTATCAAAACATGACCTGGTGCAAAAAGAGGTTTTCCTCCACTAATTGGTCTGTCTGTATTATGAGAGTATTAACCGTCCCCTCTGAACACATTGTAACCCGCCTCTGGCGTCAGGATCAGTGCCATAGCGATAGCATTGCAAATGAGATCAGTGCCTCATGCTAGAAGCACCTGATCTCAGAGTTGTAAACACAAACAAAACCACTGATTCACGGCCAACTGAAGGAATCACTGCACACTGGCGGCCGACTCCAGCCTCCTGCAACTGCTGCCTGTGACGTCATGACCTCATTATCTGAAAACAAGGCTCTCTGAGATCAGGTGCTTCCAGCATGAGGCACTGATCTCATTTGCAATGCTATCACTATGGCAGTGATCCCGATGCCAGAGGCACGTGATTTGTGTTCACAGGGCTGATTAATCCTTCTATAGAACGACGTACCGCTTTGAAACAGTCTGTACTTTTGATGCATGAAAAACAGCTATGGTGAATAACTTACCAAGATAGTCCTGCTGTTCAACATCATGCCAACCGGACCCTAAGGGCTCGATCAATTCCTGAGTGGTTGCCATGATGCACCATTGAAGTGCTGGTGAGTTACTCGCCGGTGCTCAATTGTGGCATAATGGTAAAAAGGAACAATAAGGGAATATGGCTTTCTGAAGGTGTTAACTACTAATTAGCGAGGAATTATGTTGACATCCATACGACCAATTTAATTACTCTGAGCTCTAGGATTGGATGGCTAAGAGCGAAATTTACGAGTAATAGCCACCCTAGATAAGAACCTTATGAACTGGGTTTAATTCAATCATTGAAACTTCCTTTCTGGGTTTGATAATCCAATAAGTTTAGATTCCAATCATTAGTCCTATATTGATTAGATTAACATGACTTCAATATTTCTAGTACAGTAATCAAATTGACTCGAGCTACGATCTCTGGGTAGCACAATCCAATAAGGAGACCTTCTCTCTATTGGCGTTATATGCCCTCTGCCATGTGATCTAATTATTGCCTACCCCCCTAACGTGGGAACGAAGGCAGTGGCTGGGATCAGGGCGTGTGTAGAATGGCATTTGGATCGTGCATGATCTCATATTGAAGTATGTCATATGGAGCTACGAGTCCCATCCCCGCCAAGGCAGACATAACTGGGGGTCAAAAACCATGAGGCCACCCTGCCAGCGCCTAATGAACTTAACCCTTTAAGGTCAACATATTGCTTTCACAGACTTTTACCGCCAGGATGCACCAGATAGTAGTAGAATTTGGAAGTGCTGCATCCAGGCAAGATGCAAACCGAAGGGGAGGTGCATTATGACGAAGTACCAACGGCTTACCCATGTGCACTACATCGGTGCATCATGATAAAAACATGGATCTTGGAGCATCGTGCCGTCCTTACAGTGTTAGCGTTCTATTAACCTGGCGCGGAATATAGACTGGTTGCAGTCCTCTATCCATCCACTATTCAATTATGAACTCCCAATACCCCTAGACTGCTAATAGACTACTAGTAATGGAGTCCTTGCCTATTGAGGCCTTCCAGGGAAAGTATGCATTTGGCGGGAGTGAGTGAGTAATAGATGTTTAACGCCATTTCGACAGCTAAGGTCATATTCATGGCGAGAACAACATTACACAATTTCACAAGGGAATGTGTCAGTGCCCGCGCATATGTGCACCACACACATCCGCATTTGGAGGGGTCTAGATCTACACATAGAGGTGCTTTCTGATAAGATATCTTATTACAGATTTCTTATCCGATCTGGATAGAGAAATTCACTACTTTGGGACAAAATATGTTCTAGATTCGCACCCTTTGATGGCTATAGAAATCCATCTCTCTGCCTCAGCAAGACTACAGCATAGGGCGGTGGGCCGACCTCCAGGCACGTGGCGCATGCGGGGCGCGTACCATGTGTTGAGTGGTTTGTCAAAGTACCTACCTCTGGAACTAACCCAAACAAAAAGAAAACTTACAACCCCCTAACCTCCACCTACAGTCCTGTCACCAACTCTTATTTCCAGTCCCTCGCAGACAGAAATAACACACACGTGGCCTTTCTCGGAGCACAGCTTTTCAACCCTGTGAGGGCCGCAGAGCCAAGGGTTCCATGATACTTCAAAGTTTTATACTCAATGTTAACCCTGCCATGTCGCATGATGCCCAGAGCTCTATGGTCCTTGAAATGGCAAAGACATCGGGACTTTGCACTTTGCAGTTACTCTAAGATGAAAACTGATTCTGTCCATGGGAGTACTGAAAGCATCACATGTTCAGGTGTGGTGCCTGAAGCCTTGTGCAGAAAAGGTAGATATATAGATATAATTAGTCTCACTACTACAGGCTTGTAGTCGTCCACATTGGCCTATGCACTTGGGTGTTGTGGGGTTTCTGAGGGTGGCATGCCCCCTATGTATCATCATTAAGTGTACGCTGGATGAAATCACCCACACCACCAACAGATCTATATTCATCCTAACCCTCTCCTCCCTCTCCACTAGGGACTTGTACCCAAATCCAGCAGGCTGAGGTGTATGTTTACAGTATACTTTCCAGCAGTTTTCTATGGCACTCTTATATTTGTTCATTTATAACATACTCATTTAAACAGCTATACTGCATGTTTTTTGTGGTTGTTGTTTTTTTTTCAGTAATAGTGAGTTACACCCAATGCGTAGCTGCAAGTATTCGTGCATTAGGATGACCAAAGGCACATAAGTCTACTACCAAGCTGTGCCAACGCATTGTGCAATCCTCAACTGTTGAACTACACTACATTGACCACACATTGAATTATAGAATTTGGTTGACAGCCCTATGATTGAGCTCATTATGACACTGGCATATACAATTATTCCGTCTACATGGACTACAATGTATGTGTACTGTCTATACTGGCTGTGAAGCCTAAACCTTTTTGTGATCTAGAATTGGTCAATTCCTAATGGGAGATGGGAGGGTTTCGCGGTGGGGACACCACTGCAATACTGAGCTCTATTCAGAGTTTTTAACGAGTGAGTGACTTTCATTTCGTGCCTACAGCAATTATAGTAATCCCAGGCAGAGCTCTCAATAAACGTGTGCAAGTCATTTTTTAACTATAAGGGCATGTTAACGAATGAGATTAGCTTATGCATAGTCTCAATCAGACCTTTGTCGTGCCATCATAATTATTCTCCTCGGCAAATTCAATCTACTCCATTGTCCATCTAATCTACGACGTCAACAGATGTGTACAGAAACCATTAGTACTATTTTTCGGCAAACTACCTTTTCAGTAATCAATGTTCTCATGGTAAAGTGATTATTGGTAACAGTAGAACGCGAACTGCATGTATATATGGCGTGTTGACCTCCAACATAATTTGGCCCAGATAAGACTGCAGTAAGGGAGTGATCATTTTTTAACAACAGGGGGGGGGGCTGGTGGGTTTGCACGTGGACATGCGAAAAAAATTTCGGCCCCCCCCTCTCGAGGGGGTAAAATATTTTTCGACCCCCCCTATAAGGGACAAAATTCGCGCACGAACTTCCCCTTTTAGCCTATAGTAACGTGCTGGGTTTTCCACTGAAAACAGGTGAAATTATTTTGACCCTCCCCCATCAGAGGTGTTGAAAAAATTCTGACCCCCCCCCCTCAAACACACCAGCCCCCCCCCCCCTGTTGTTAAAAAATGATCACTCCCTAATAGTGATGGTTCAAGGGGTGTTTCCTGACCGGGCACTAGATAAGGATCTACAGGACAAGGTATCTAGATAAAGGAAGAATACTATTACATGTACCCCTAAATTGACATGAAATGCTACTACCATTCTATGAAACCAAGAAATCTTGTTACATTTGCCAATCCACTGCAGACAATCAAGACCATTCGAGTGAAAATGTAAGAATGCCTGCAAAGGCAAGAAAAGCAGTTATGTCTGATGCATTCCACCGATGAGTCATTTTATATTCAGAGTGGGGCTGCTAAATTCGTAGTCCACACACAAAAGAGGCACCGCTACTATTAGATGAAAATCATCATTTTCTCAGTCTTATCAAATTAAGTTCGAAAAGTTTTTCGTCATTTCAAGCAGTTATTCAATTATTTGGGCAACGAAATGTTTTTAAGAAGCCATGGTAAGAAAAGCACATCTGCCTCAGGTTTCCCTCGCTCCGCTGTTAGTCTTGATTAAGTGCAAACTTTTAAGGATTTCATTTACAAGGTGAATTGCAATGGAGTAAATCATCATTTAATTCTGGAGATGGGAACAATTAAAGTTGGAAAGCAAATAGTAATTTTACAAAAAAAAGTATGGTTATTGACGTCCGTTTTACTGCAACTAGATTCCACACAAACCTGGTGCTGTGTCAATCAAATTTTACCTCAGAAAGATGGGATGATTTATAAGGAAATGGCCTCAAAATTGAATAAGTGATTCTAGCTCAAAATAGTGGCGGAATACCACCCACCACCTCCAAAGAAAAATTAGAACGAAAGAAAAACACCATCGGTCTCTACATTTGATTTCCTAAAACCTAAAAAGATACACTGTCTATTAAACTATTCTGGTATTCCCATAACAGATAGAAATAGCATCATAAGGTACACCCACGTACACCTTCTGTAAATATTGGAACCATTTACATGCACAACCCTTATATCCATCACACTCTGAAATAACCTTGGGGATAAGGGAAGACCCACAGAGGGCTATTCTTAAGATGCTTAAGCTGCGGCTGACGTGGTCCATCGTCCTTTCGATAATAAACGACCCCTTTTCACTCTACCATTTCGAAAGTGCCTTCAAACACTCCGACTTACAGGAGGGCAATTTGGGGAGTAGATATGTGTACCACCGTCACTACGTTGTGCATACAGGATCCTTGTGTACGGACCTGGTTAATACGTGATACTAAGCCTACTATAAAGCCCGCGCCCTAATCCCTTCTTTTTCCCCTTTTCTTGAAAAAAAAAACCATTTCTTTGATGATACCAGGGGGAGGAGGAAACCATTCTCTGAAAAACGGCCTTTCAGGGGGACACTAAGTGCATTAAAAAATGCTGCCCATTTGCCAGCAAGATGCATAGCCCATATAAAGCCAGCTCTGATCACGCTGACCCAACAGGATGGATACTCTCCTGAAGGATATCAATCATACATGAATGCAGCCCTAATGCGGTATTTCTTCCAGGGATGATACCAAAATGATGGACGTGATACGTTGAGGCACTCTTAAGAGTAAATTTTTCAAATGCTTAATCTTGGGATGGCGTGCTGTCTGTCAAGGCTGTAGATTATAAATGCTCAAATTGGGTTTAACCTCATTGCAGCTCGGGTTAATGTACATTCACAAAATTTACTGTATAGAGATAGTGTTGGGGTTGTAGGTTGAGGCACTTCATTCTATCACAGCTATAGGCCCTATTACTGACACAGTATGTAAGGGAACTTGTGTCAGTAATGCAATCATTTGAATAAAGGGGAAAAAAGTTCCCCACAACCATAGCTAGCCATTTAAAATATGAGTTCATTGATCGAGTTGAGCTTCAGGTAATCCTCAGTACACCCTCCTTTTATAATCGAAAAGGGTCAAGAAAACGCCTCCAGGTATTTTGTGTTTGTAAAGAATAGATTTGTTGGTTTTTTTTGGGGGGTTGTAATTTTTTTTTTTTTTGGGGGGGGGGGTGAGTGCCTTAATAAAGCTGTTTTTTTTAAGAAGGGCATAAATTTATTTCATTGACATAAAAAATGTTATGGTCGACACCTTTGCAGATGCCGACCCTATAGTGACGACATATTAGACCTAAAGGATCTGACTGATGCACCACGAAAAGCCGACAAAGGGATGCAATGCATCAAAGTGTAACGTTTTACCGTTGAGCTCCATCGATAGAAGTGTACGTAATATCCTATTTGGTACAATGTATTAAGCACTTATTTAGACTGTAAACATTTGGTTCTCTTATTTATGACACTACCATCGAAACATTATTAGATTTAGAGATCGAAGTAACTCAGCACAAAAATCCCTGAACTGCCCAATATAGACTCCCTGAAATACAGCTTTTATATAGGAAAGTATAGGTCTTTGGGACTTAAAAGTCCCTGAAATCATGGAAATCCCTGAAGACTTCCATCTCTGTCTAAGATTTGATTCAAATTATTATGACAATGGCTATCAATCTATGCTATGTACCACAGCCATGTTAGTTGCAGTCTCCTTCAAATGGATGATTGAGGGAACTGCAAAGCCACACTTGCCCTTTAAGGACCACCCATTGGGCATCATGATGGTCCAATAAAGTAGACTCGGCAGTACTTCATATTGCTGTAGTTAAATTCCTTTTAAGGTTATATTTCCTGTAAAAGAAAACACTGACACAGGGCCAGCGAGTACCTCACTAGCATTGTGTTGGAAAGCTTTAGTGGGTGCATACGCGTATAGTATGAGATCTGTATCCAGTCATAATAACAAAATGGTTTAGTGCATCAAGAGACTTCCCCATCATTGAAGGGTTCAATGGGCTGCCAGAAGCCCTAGTTGATAATTGGTGCTGTCCGTGATAAATGCTGTTTGCCTACTACAAAGTGGAGAAGCCCCTGATGATGACATATCTGTCAGCAGGACGGTAAAACTCCAGTACCTTGATGATGACATCTGCAGTCTGCTAAAACATGGGCCCTCCATTATGCACCAACAAGCTGCCTCTGTAACGTGGAGGAATGGAGGACACAATTACTCCAGTACACACAAGGACTTATCTTTGCAGATACTATTGATCAAGCTGTTTTCCAATTAAATTTTGTGGGTTCTCTGCAAGGTTCTTTATGGGTTTGTTTTTTTTTCCTGCAAGGTGGGTGCCAACATACCCTAAGCTAGACACCATGCATTCAGGGGCTATGAATATCACTTTGGTCTTGAATAATATGAGCTTCTGGTGTTGAGATTTAATGATAAGAACAACAAGTGGAAATGTTGTATTTAGAATGAATGGGAATTTCCAAAGAAAATCTTGAGTTGTCTTTAGCCACCTGGGAAAGACCTGCACGGAATCCATGTAGAGGTTTAAAGCTGGTATAAAAGCTAATATAGTGTTGTCTGATATGTATTTCAGAAGAGTATATACCCCTTTCCAAGTCATAGGGTGCCACTTATTATGGCACCATATGGCTCATTATATGCACATCATTGGACTTTAGTTTCAGCTGGTCTATCCTCTTTGGTGGGAAGGGAAACCACTTGGTTAATTAGTTCTGGTCACAGCCTCATGGCAGCAGCACTGATTGGTGTCTGCTCTCTGCTGCCAGGCATCCAAATTGAATTCACCACCATTATAGAATACTCTGCTCTATGGCTTCAGATGGAGCTACTGTGCTGGTACAATCAAGACTGCTCGTTGACATGAATAAAATACTGGAAACATTTTATTTCTACACACACATATATGCTTGAATTCGACATGGTTTGAATGCACTGAATAGATTGAGATTTTGGCAGGACACTTTCACAAGTGGGGTGATGATAGATATGCAGAATTTGGAAAATCTATATATTTCAGATCATGTCCCAGCTTTAAGCTAGCTCAGCCTGGGTATCTGAGCTAATGGGAGCACTTGTCTCTGTGTGTGGATATAACCAATCAGCTACCATGGCTTATAAGTCCAAGACTGATTATGTAATCGTGGTGACTGTAAGATTACAGTGCTATGTTGCATAATGCCCATTGCTCGTCATTATTGTTTGGGGGGGGGGGGCTGGTGCCTTACACCTCTCCTGGTTGTACGATACCTCCGGATTCATTGTTCCATGATCGTCATAATGTAATAGTTAATGCAATTCTAGGGAGACTTAAGTCGCCAGTATTACTAAGAATGGTGTATAAATGGGGTCATGGCAAGCAGACTTGCCAGGGGTGCATTCATGCAATTTGAGCAATGACATGAGTACATCATCGTATCCCACAGTATCACTATAATTATAAAGCCATTAAGGGTTAAAGTATTAAGAATCTGAAGGTCACCTAGTTGACAGATCATGCACAATCTGTACCCAGGTCAGCAATCTTGGCCCACATCTAACATGAACACCTAATGGACATACACTGTCAGTCCATAAGCTGATAAAGTCACCACTCCAATCCTGCCAACTCAACACAGCTCAAGTCACGCCCCGCGGACTTTTACTAAAAGCCCTCACCTCAAATCCTTACATTATCGACCAGGTTTGGCTTATCTACACTACCTGGTTGCTTTACGACAATCTCTATGGTCAATGTCTAACACTCCTGGTGCTAAACTTTGAGGAATTTCCATCCAACCTCCTGCTGATGTTTTGATGCCTAAAGTGTCTGCTTTGACCTTTAGTGTTCTCATTGGTTTTAACCTGTACACAACTGATATAGCCTAGGAATATAAGAACACGCATGCTCAGAAACTGAACCGAAGGGGTCTGCGTGCACAAGTCGATGATTAATATAACATTGATCAGGGCACCCCCCCCCCCGCCCACATAAACATTTCCTTACTATGCCTCTGAGACATCACGTGGATCTATAAGAGAATGGTTGGATAATCAGGATACGGCTTTTTGGTTTTCTTAAACTGATGAGTGCTGCCTAAATATCCGCTGGTCACGCCATCTGGACATGTCATGTCATCTATCATGCTAAATTAGATTGACCAAAGCAAAATGTTGTTGGTGCTTTCAACAATTCCCCATTTATGTTCCACACACATGCACAACTTAGATCTTAATCTCTGAATCATGACATTGATCTTAATCAAAAGTATGTATATAGGCCTATCCCTTATGTAATCTGTTTGCAGTAGTTGCAAATCACGCAGGCTGGAAAAGACCTGAATTATTCCCCTTTTTATTACCTGGGGCAAACAGCTTTAATAGATTTCACTTGTCCGGTGTACAATTGACGAAAACAAACTATAAGAGAAAAGATAATGCCTCAAAGTGGTACGATGCACCAATGCAGCCCCCATGTGCAACACGCCAATGCAATGTTGCATGGGTCGTGCTTACCCTTCGAGAGCCTTGAGGGCAATCTAGCTATATGTGAATCAACACGGTAAAAGGTACACCCGTGCATCCCCTTGCGGGCGTACCTTTTACCGTGTTGATCCACATATTCTTGTATCATAAGTACTGAAGAACATAGTGCGTTTAAGTAGTCTGTAACGGATTCACCATTTAAAATCTATGAGTTGGATAGCACCACTTCAATGTGAAACTTACAGCTCTACAAATCAACACACACACACACACACACACACACACACACACACACACATATATATATATATATATATATATATATATATATATATATATATATATATATATATATATATATATATATATATGATTACATTATGTCTCTACACTGTCAGCTGCGGAGTCACCTGTCGAATCTCCAACGTACCCCTGGCACTGTACCTTTTATATTATTGTGATATGTAGTGGTCCTTGAAAATGGTATGGTCGTACCAGGAATTAAACCTGCAGAAATTTGTAAAGCCTGCATGCTATAGCAAAGTCATACGACCTTACCTGACTACTCATGCCTTTCACAATATTTGGATCGGTATTGAACCTACAAGACCAGTGATGCCTAGTTCCAGAAAATGGGTCATAAAATTGAATACTTGGTCAATTTTTAAATCTTAAGATCACACTAAATGTGCCTCCTATAACAAAAGGGTAGCAATAACTGTTAGAATGTGGTTAGATGCAGTGTGGCAGGGACGAGACTATATATATTATATCATCTGAATGGCTTCCAGCTCTATGGGGTGTTTACGGTTTACAAAGGGTACATACATGTATGGGAAGAGGTTCACCCTTTAAAACCTTGAGGGACTAATGGGGAAATTCTCAACGGAAAAAAAATCCATGTATAACAATAGAATTCAAAGGGGTCAGGAAATTCTGAGACCTCTTTCATGAGAAGGGGAGGGGACCTGAAAGTTTCCTCGTTCTCACCATATAATCCCCCAACAGCCACTGGTGTTAAATAATAAGCAGTCCACCCCATACAGAGTTTAGCAGGCTGTATGTGTGCTGCTGTGAGATAAGCCGACATTAACTAGTGTAGGGAAAGCAGTAACGAATCAAGATAATGTCTTCATCACCTTATCACCTCTTAATCCTTATCTAGTATAGCCTGGATCTGGATCCCTTCCTGGTAATCCTCACAACAAGTTTGGGTTCCTATCCTATCAGGTTCATCAGCTTAACGGGAGACAGGCTTTCCTTTTCTACCCAGTAACAAGGATGGTACAGTATAAGATAGGTTACTCCATACAGTCCGATAGTGAAGGCCTAACCCCCTCTACCCCCCCCCCATGAAACTAGGCTACATTTTGTCTTCACTATTGGGCCCTATGTAGGATAAGGGGGTTTATGGAGCTATCATGTGTCTTTATGAGAGGGATATCAAATGAAACAAAGGGATCAGCTTAACCAAAAAATCCTGCTAAATCCAAAAATGATTTATTCTCAGGCTTTGACCAGAAGTACATAAAATTGAGGTTTGATGGAGGAAATGTTTTTAAAAATGTACTAAAGTGATAATTAAAAATAAGTAGAAATCTTTAAAGAAACAATGTCTCAATCAAAGTAAGTACCTGAACCCACATACACAAACGATGCCTATCTCTCAATCTGACATGTACTGTGTTTGTGCATTGCTCTGCCTATCCCACATACAGCATATCAATTAGTGTACCTATCACTCAGCCAGCCTATCACTTCAATCTAAAAGATCTAGAGATAAATATGGTTATCTCTTGAGATGTGTGGTTTCTAATACTTACCTCCCACCTTGCTTTAGCACAGAGAGCTAGGGACTGATATGCCAGTCAAATATGAGGGATGTGCACAGTTGGGGGATGGGCACAATGAGGGATAGGTAGGCTTTATGATAGGTATTATGAAGGATAGGTAGGATCAAAATAGTAGACATGATAAGCAATGTACTGTTAACCATTGATGCTTAAATAAACAGATGAACAATGCCGTTTAAACATGAGGGTCTGAGGGATAGTCACCATGAAGGATAGGTAAAATGAATGATAGGCAGATTGGGGATAGGTAAACTTTGGGAAAGTGATCACAGAAAAGGTTAGGTAAGGTAAAGAGTAAGCTTTAGTTTTTAGGCCTTTTGGGGGATAGCCTTACATGGCTCAAGATGCTTTAAATTTAAGAGATAGGCAGTATGAGTGATAGGTAGACTAAGTGATAGGCAGTATGTGGGATAGGCAGATCAATGCACAGTTAGAGAATTTGTCAGATTGAGAGATAGGCAGACATTTGGATATGTATACCAAGGTACTAACTCTGGATTACATTTATCTATCCATAAAGAGTTAAAATCATTTCAATATTATTTTTGTGTGTTTTAAAATATTTCCATCACCAAACCTCATCTTTGGGTACTTTTGGTCAATTTCTGAGAATCATGATCACAAATTCTGGATTCAGAAGAATTTTTTTGGTCTAGGTGGTTCCTTCTTCCCCTTTGGTATCACCCTGATAAAGGAATACCACAGCTCCATAAACCACCTAATTCTCTATAGAAATCAATACTGAAGACACAAGGTAGCCTAGTTTCATGGGGGGGGTAGAGGGGAGTAGCCTGTCACACTCTACCCATAGGCTATACTCCCAGTGACCCCTCCTATTGTATCTAAACTCCTTGCCAGTAAGTATATTTCATGTTGTTAAGAGTGGCTGAGGGCATCTTATATGCAAGCATCCACACAGGCTTAGCAAAAGATATAAACATGACTTCTTTTTGTCTTAATCATAAAAGAAATGCTGAATTGTCAACTTTTGTTTTCAATGATACCCCAGTATTTATAAGACTAAATCCTAACTCTCGAGATTTCAAGATTTCACTATTAGAGTACGAACTGCTGGCACTTTCAGTAAATGTGCCTACCGTCCCTTAGGCTGTCTTAAAAGATCACAGTGATTAGTGAAAAAATTGAGAATTCTCGATGTGGGGAGTGGTGCACAAGACTGATATCCATACACACTGAGGAAGTGCTACACTCTTGAATTATTGGAACAATTTGCACTCTTTCCCAATTAGTCTAAGATTTATAATACCAGAAGGCGCTAATGACGGATTATCCGGAAGTGCGCGGTTACTATGGTGAATATCAGCCAGGGACTTGTTGTTGCCATTGCTCATATCTCCTGCACAGCATACTTGATGAATATTCTTTACATACATATATATATACATAATATATATATACATATATATATACATATATGTGACCAGGCAACCAAAAACACCCCTCTGCAGGGAAATTTATTATCAAAGTCCATCTCAAGATCTTTAAAATGAGACATCATTGGGTTAAATATTCCTAGTAGTTATGTCAGAACCCCTCCTTGAACATAGGTCGTTATTCATATCTGAAATCGATGATTAAGCTCTAAATTCATTATAAACCACAAAAATGCCTAAAAATACAATAAATCAGCCTTTTTCATAAAATTACATAATAATATAGTGATTTTTATCATAGATTTTGATCTAGAAAGAATTTTCCATTTCTGTTTTCAGTTTTGGGTTTTTGGTGAGTATCCCCAAAAATTGGCATAAAAATATGTAACAATTGATTATTGGAATGGTTGCCATGGCAACCAGGAACAGGCATATAGGTTGATTTCTCATGAAAAATGTTCATTTTACCCTCCAAATATGGGCCATTTCTACCAAAAATGGTGCATTTTAAATGAAACTATTGAATTCTGCATCAAAAATTGGCGTAATGAATTTTTATATTGATTTTAGAGTAATTTTGCCCTCCAATGCCCCCTGGTGGCCAAATGGGGAATTAGAAATCCCCCGCGGAGGGGTGTTCTCCCTTGATGGGTCACATATATATACATATATATATACATATATATATACATATATATATACATATATATATACATATATATATACATATATATATACATATATATATATATATATATATATATATATATATATATATATATATATATATATATATATATATATACACACAACAAGGAAGAAGGCATTGATTTTTACACTTCAGTTCTCATAAGTGTCTTATCTATAAATAATATCTAAGACTATGACATAACATTTTAAGACATAGCTGTGGATGAATTCTCAAAAACCTATTGAGGCCTTTTCCGAGCGACCATTCCCCCTCACCGAAACCACCACAAGATCAAGAGCATACTTCAGAAATGGCAATATACTAGATCGTACCATCCTGCCCCTGTGGTCAGCTGGTCAGGGCCCCTACCCTTACAAAGCCCCCACAACCCCTAACTGGATAGCAAGCTGCTGCACAGCTTAGGCAAGGGGACGGGGCAGTGGGTTCAGAGCCAGGAGACCAGGGAGAGCTATAATTCACCGCTTTAACCCCACCCTAAGGTTATTAGCCTAATGAGGAGATCGGCCATCTTGAGGTTTATCATGGACACACAGGCTTTTTTTTACCCCCTTACACACCACAGCATGCTTAAATGTACTGCACCATTTGTTGTTACGATAAAGGAATGCAAGCCTTCTACCTGGTTGGTGAGTCAACATGATGCACCAATATGATGCGATTCAGACAAGTTATACTTACCAGCACTGCATTGTTGTGCTGATGCAGACCAATGAATATGACTCTTTGAGGTACTACACCATCCTCAAATGGTCAGGCACTGCCTCTTTTGGGTGTGATATATGGGTGTGGAGGGTAGTAAAGCATAGATGGTAAGGTTAGGGTGAGTAGGGTGTGGCTACTGCAGTGTTAGTCAGGGTATCAGGCGCACCACAGCGCCTCCAGTGACACATGGCTACTGTAATAAGGCTTTATATATATGGCTGATGAACAACTCAGCAAGCTACATACCACTGGGAGCGTTCAGAAGCATTGCTCTATCTATAAAATAAAGACCACAAAGGACCAGTACTGAATTTAGATGAAATAACTCAACACCTAATTCTACCATGTCGGAGGACAGAGACCATCTCTGTGGGCACCAGTACAATAAAAGAACAAAAATGGCTGGTTGGTCAACCATCTGTCGATGTTGATTCCATATTAACTTTCCTTTTGTGACCACTGGGTGTGAAGATTTAATTCTGCACTGCAGCGATGGTGCACCATTGATAATGTCTGGTGGAAGCTGGGTGAAATTTTAATGTCTGCTTAAGTTTGCTATTCCTAATTTACCCTTGAGAGTTGACGCCTACCATTGCCACCATGTGTTAATAGATATAATCTGGAAGTAGATATCCTGCTTGGGAATTGACGTTCTAAAGTGGTAAATCTGCAATGTGCATTTGGGGTGAGAATCCATCGTTAATTATATCTGCATGGAACGTTACAGTTGTCAGTGTTGTCTGCCTGCTACAAATATGTCTGTCTGTTACAATTATTGGCTATGTCTATATGTTAAAGGTGATCATCTCTCATTGAATTTTCATATAGTTTTCAGTATTTAATTGGTAGCGCCGTTTGCAGGTTGTGATACCTTTTAAATGTCGGCTTAGAGCGTCAATCATCTGCCAATAGTAATGTCTTCAAGGAAGCTGACATTCTCCTATTAGTAATATCTGTTTTGATGACACTCTACCATGGACTGATTGTAAAAGCCTGCTTAGAGTGGCCATTACTAATGTCCCCAAGAAAGGTGACATTCTTCAATTGGAAATGCCTGCTTTGGATGGCAATCTACCACTGCAAATGCCTGCTTATGGTGACAGTCTGCCAGTGGTAAGGTCTGCTCGGGTTTGTTCCTGCTCACCTCCTGTGCCAATAGTCCAGACCTCAGCCCATGTCCTACTGTACACAGAGCAGAATCAGCTGACCGACTAAGGTTCCCGTTAGCCATTGACAACTCGCCCTCAAAGTGATAAAAACAGGCTGAGTCCGCCCCCAATCAATACAGAGGCGAGGACTGCTTTGTCTTGGTACTCCTTACTGAGCCACTCCATCAAGCCCCACCCACCACTGACAGCCTCCAACACCAATATCTAAATTGCCTCTGGGTATCTGCAGCTGGCCGGGCGCGCCGACACGGCTCCTGTTCACAGCCTAAACTAGGCTTCAAGGGCAGGTCAGCCCAAATTGGACTTGGCCTCAGGAAATTTATGGAATTCCATACTTTTATGCCATACTTTCATGGGTATTGTACCATAAAACTGGTAAATTTACACCTGATGCTAACTATGAGTTCCAAAGTCTATGGCAGCTGTACACTTTATAGAGATGCACTTGAGGAGGGTATAATGAGTGCAATTCAAATTGAGTGGTTGGTACAGATGCAATGTACTACTAAATACATTTCATGTTGCATGGCCTAACAAGACACGTTCCTTAGGCTTTGGGTCATTGGTTAATACAGATAACAAGGTGCTATCATGAATTCTACAATAGGCACCAAGGGAAGGGAATCTTTTCATCCCATAGAGTCAAGTGTAATCAAAACAAGTCTTCTAGGGCTCAATCCCAGGATAATGCTGCACAGCTTGGGCTGCACACACTATGCCCTACATACTAGGCTCAATTTACCAGTCATACTATTCCATCACAATCCTTCGCCAAATTAGGAATAAATATCCTTAATTCTTACACCAGAAACGTTCAGAGAATATCATTTTGTTCATGGAAGTCCCCAAACTCTAACAGAGACCAATTGTGAGGAGGCAAGTTAAAAGGACCGTTTAGGGGGGTTTAGTACCAATTCTGGCCACCAGGGGGACACCACTATGGCCTAAAAATCAGAGAATGTACCAAAAATAGTTTTATACTGCTTTTTTATGTAGATTACAATAGTCCTAAAGGGAAATTCCCATTTTTGAGGAAAACCTTACAAATTTGGAATGTAAATAGAACGTTTTTATGCATTTGGGGCCAGAAATCAGTGCTTTTGTTGATATAGGTTGCCATGGAAACATGATTTTCACTCAAAATTCAGGAATAAAAAAAGCCTATTTGTAGCCACACTCACAAGGGTTGATATATAAAAGAATCTGAACAATAGGACAATTTCCCTTATTTGCAGAATTATGCTTGATTATACATATCATCTGAGATATCTTGTGAAATATACAATTAGTGAGACCTTATTTGGGATTTGGATAGGTGGGTAACCATCTAAGTTCATACAGCCGTAACTTTAAAATTAGGAGAGATATTTTCTTATCTAATACATCGTTGGAAAGTTCATGGCCTGAATTTAAAAATTGACTTTTCCCTGGGGGACCCTTATTGCTTGGCTGTACATATTACTGCCAAATGGTAGCATATCCATTTAACTAAATTCAATTAGAAATGAATTAGCTAAGACCAAATCATATTTCAACATAAAGGCTTCATTCAATGCTTTGTTGCTGAGCACATGGGCACCTGCAAAGCCCTTATGGAGACGAGACGTGGGCAAAATGGACACATGATACCTCAAACCTTCATGTGCGTTAATCATCATGATGCATTAATGCAGCACTGACGTGTAACTCATGAATTCTAAATTGGTGCATCGTGCTGACCTTGGAGTGCATCACCATAAGGTGACATAGAGGTAGAGTGGATTAGAGCAATCTGTCTCTTACCGCATTGGTTATGGTATACCGGTATGGTGTCAGTTTCCACTGGTTTCGTTTAACTCTTACTTCTAAGAACATGCCATTTAGTCAATAGCATTTAGACAGAAACATCCCTAAAAATATATGATAATATTGGAAATAGCAGTGACTGTATTAGTCTGTCTTGTCAGTGCATACTCTATGTGACTGGATAAGTGATAGTTTCAAAAATGTTTGAATGTTATATTGACATGTGTGGTGATCATGTACTACTCACTAGATGTAACACACCCCACCTCCCTCCAAGAAATCATTACAAATTGCTCACAAGTTACATATAATATACTTAAGTGGTGTGTACATCTTACCAAGACATGTAGCTCGAGTGATGCAGCCTTAGATATCCATATAATGTGAACTTGTCTTTGTATCTGAAGAATATGGCTACACGGGCACCCGTCCTTAGAGTAAAGCTTACCTGCAGGAGAAATAAGATATGAATATAGATATTTAACGAATAGACATCTCATGGATCTCTGTTATAACACGGTTTTGTTAGATCAAGCACTCGTTTCAATTTACATCATCTGAGTGAGGTAATCTTTCATCTGTTCTTTCGAACCTGCTACAATTTTACTCTCATATGAAAGTTGGAAATGTACAAACATTACAAACCTAATAAATACGAATATAGTCGACACCATCAGATGAAGCCAAATTCAATTTGAATACTATCATTTGGTCGCAGCTTTTGAAATCGACTAGCAAATTCTGACAGCGATTTACGAATCACCGATGCCAAGATTCTCTGTTGTATTGCATGCATGTCAAAGATGTGAAAACAAGCGTCACTCCAACAGCATGTTTTGACAAAGTATGTACAACATCCCCCAACGATGACCCCAAAATTGCTAGAAAGATTTTTTTTTCTTTTTGAAAGTACAAATAAAGTGCATACAAAGTAAATACAACAAGGGTAGGCCCTGTTTTCTTTTGGCCTAATCAGTGAAACTTTTCTATCTAAAACCTACATAATTGGAATGTAGTTTACAACCCTTGTTCGTTGGTAGTATTGATTTTCTCATCATAAACGTTGTTATATCCATTAGAAAATAGTTGAAAGCAGTAAGTAGCTATAGGCTTACCGATCCAAGCCTAAGGTCACTGAGACTGTTTAATGCCATGCCATCCACTGCAGCACCTTTGTAATACTACCTCCTTAAGAGCATTCAGCGCTGGTCAGAGATATTTCCTGTTTTCTGGTTTCTTTTTCAAGACAGAAAGTTGCACAGAATGCTTCTTCCAAAATGCCAACAGTCAGTCCCTAGTATAAATCAGGGACTAAAGGAGGGTAGGCTGAGGAATTGACAGACCTTTTGTGTGCCTTAACAATGGCTAGGAAAGGTATACCTTCCCTTTAATAGAAGCCCGAACCAGTCGCTAAGAGCTTTCTGGGATGCTCAGAGCTGTACTGAATGCCTAATCCTAAAGATGAGGGGAAATTGCAAAGGTCTGAATGTTGAGAATGTGATAAACACATAAGAAGTTCAGCTCTCCATGGGAATTCCTATGTGTGGCATATCAAAAACCAACTTTAACCTTTGTAACATGAAGGGGCTTCAGGAACTCGTGCTCATTTGTGGTCCTGATGCAACAAGGGATTGTCAGTGAGTCACTCGGCAGTCCTGTTTTGGGGCATGTATTAATGCTAGGCATTCATGAGTGGCTCATTCCGGTTATTTTGACATAATGCCAAAGTTCAGCCTTGTTCAGCCATGGAGCAGTGCTGCTAATCGTGCATCATGACAAAACCACATTGCGCATTAAAGAAGTATGTAACCTTTAAAGTGTTAAGAATCTGATATTAACAGAACTCTGGAAAATACTGAGGACTGGTCAATAAGACGGATGCCCCCACCATAGTTAAAATAGGTAATCAGCTAATGTAGGAGGATTTCACTGAATTGATAGACCAGAGCTCATTATGGACACGAGCAACTTTAAGTCATACGCAATCCCCTCCACGCCCTCCAGTGTGGAGGTTCCATATTTGTGATTTGTATTATGGGAGTTTCACAGTAGGGGGTCAGTCCCATTTCATTCAAGTGGAAATGAATATCACGTGGTAGAGCAAAACAGCCGATAATGGCAACTTGAAATACCAGATCGAGGTATTCATGTAGAGGAGGTGTGATTCACCGCAAACTGTTGCTGGACTCCAGATTTGAGAAATCTATGCACTAAAGTTGCCTTCTTTGTCCCTTAAAGAATCACAAGAAACATGTGTGGGCAACAGCATCATCTAAGCAGACATCGGCAGGTGGAGTACCATACTAGTAGCTAGCTCGGATTGGCTGAAATCCTTCATTAGTATGGTGGGATTGTGGGTAAGGCGTGACCTATATCTGACAAGATTTTTATTCCTACGCCACAGTGCTAGGGGAGTGGTGGAAGTAGTCCCGGTCAGCTATCCCAGTATCCCACCAAGTCAGAGAAGGATTTGCCGGAGAATACAAGCTGAGGTTAGATTGGTGGAGTACATAAGCAAGGCGTCATTGAATACGGACAGGCCTCATCGAGGTGAATATGATGTAAAAATGTTCCATGGGAGTGGACATTTGCATTTATGTCATGGCCTATGGGGTTAATTTGCTTTTAGATAAAGAAAAACAGCTCAGCTCCATTCAAATTCCAAGATGGCACACCCCATTGAATACAAGCATATTGTAATCCATACCCCCCATGGAATACGGCTGTTCTAGTACTAATCTATAGTAACGGTCGTATCTGCCATGACAAAAAAGAGTGTTGCACCTTATGCTCCACACGATTCTCAGTCAAGGAGCAGATCCAAACCTTATCCTACCTAGGATATAGCAATAGGCCTCTTTTTGTTATTTCCTATGGATATATTGCATAACAATGTCTTGAGGTCTAATTAAACACTAGAAAGTGTGATTTGGTGGAAGGGAAACTAGGTAAGCACGGGTGGTTACATTATTAGTCAGGAGGCATATATTAAGACAGGGTATTGCTTCCACAAGTTCCAGGAGAGGATCAGATTATCAAAGACTCATAGACAGCTCCAACAACGTTACACCACAGTGCAGTACTATAGTCAACAGAGCTGTGCTAATCTAATGTTACTGATGGAGGTATCCACAGGGGGAACCAGGCGGAAGGCTTTAGGAGTCCTAAGGAGGCATTCCACTGCTCAAAAACACTGATTGTTTTCTAATTCATATGTAATAACACTGCATGTTTAGTTATTGTATTTCGCATTCCTTCACAGCTGGAAAAAGAACTATGTTACTCGGCAGTGCTGTATTAATACACCAGTCTGACACCAGAGGATTACTAGGCCGAAATACCTGCCTGCGTACAGGCAGGATCCAAAGGTGTCTGTTGGTAGTCTATCTACTCTGCCAGATTGGCAGAGTGCCCAGTTCTCACAGAAGTACTTACTGTCAGGTCCAATGCTTCCACCAACACTTCCCTCAATGTATATCCAAAGATTCACAATACACAAAGCATTTGAAATACTTGTGATAATTAATAATCCAGGTGATTTTCAAATCTCCCTCCCCTCCCTCCCTTACTCCAAAACATTGTCGGCCATCTTGAAGCCAGGTGTAGCCACCTAGTGCCAAAGAGACTACACTATTCTTGGTTGGTTAGCCCTATGTTTCAAAAGGAATCTAACACCAGGTAGCACCCCTAGCATGGTGAAAATGGCGTGAACCCTTTCGGGGAGAAACGGTATGATCAGAAGTGTGTCCCTGGTTCCGGTGGTGAATATGCGAAAGTCTTTACAAGCGAAAATGGCGCAGCGTTAGCGCTTCTCCCCAAAGACGTAACCTGAAAATGGAGGCCATTGAGGTAGTGATATCTAAGCTCAAGATAAACATGTCAGATTTATTGGATATATCTCATGCTTCAGTCATTGTAAGCTGATGTACATGAAAACTAAATGTTTGTGAATAGGAGGGACAACTTCCAGGAACTGACAGTGAGTACTTAGTTCAGACTAGCCATGTGTTTGTGCCACTATAGACTTGTATACATCTTGGATCCTGCCTGTAAGCAGGTAGGAATTTTGGTCTAAGGATTATATGGTTCGCCATTGCTGCGCGGCTAAGTGCAGTGAAGGTTGGTGCATGCTGTCTTTCAGGGGTAGCTAAATGGTTCTGTAACCCTTGGTTTACAACATTTTGCAGGGTCCAATCCCACCTATAGATCAGGATTGGCTGGCCTTACAGCAAGAACTAACGACTGAAAAGTCAGACGACAGCAGCAGCAAAGGTCATGTAACATGTGACGTAAAAATGAGATCTCGCGCTGTTTGGGACAAGAGGGGGCGACAAGCACTGCTTCATCCTCCAGAACATAGTAGTCTCCAAGCAGAAGTTGGTATGTCACACGTACGGACACCCTAGCCGTGTTCTGCTGGGAGAGTGAAGCTCTGGTGTCTCTGAGCTGATCACCGCAATGCATCTTGGGATTGCCAACTGCCAGATGAAGCAGATTTGCATACAGTATTGAGGGGTATCCATCTCTGATGTTGTCAGGGCGGCAAGAGAGAGGACCGGGGAGAGGACCAGGGATATAATAAAAAAAGAAAATGACACGACATAAAGAGTCCCATTACTGATAGATCCAGTGTCTGATTTAAAGACAAACGCTACCCGGTACACAGAAGCCACCTGGTGGCAGAAATCAGAACCCATCACTTGTTCTATTTCATGATAATTCTCACCCTAAATGGACCACCTTGCATATACATATTTTTTTTCAGTTGATTTCTGATCACTACTGATACATAAAAGATACTTATGTGTCATTTGGATCCCCATAGGGCCTCACAGTTGCGAGAAAATTTTTATTTTTGAAAAATTCATAACTTTTTCATTTCAACCGTGACCCACCATTTTTCTTTTTTCAAAATGTTTGTATAGATATCATCTTTCTATCCTGTGAGCCTTGTGAAAAAAATCAGCAGTGGGTCAGTAGATATGGGACACCATATGAAAATATAGTTTTTACCATTCATTTCTATAATTAAGGCATTTCACACTTAATTTGTCATACTGGAAAAGTAAGCACTGTGACATAGGCATTTTTTTTTACATTTTATCAATCTATATATATCAAATTAATATAACCTAGAGTTATTGGCAAGGGGCTGCATTTGTCTTTAATCAGACTTAGGGAGCGTTCATTATTTATGGCCAGGGGATGGTATTTTCGTTTGGCAAATACCTGAAAATGGAGCGCCCCCCCCCCCTACGCGAATGTCCCAAAATGAAATGCCTCCCCTACGGAAATACCCAAATATGAAACACCCCCCAACTCAAATACCCAAAATGAAGTGCCTCCCCCTCGGGAATACCCTAAAATGAAGCCCCCCCCCCTTTAAGAATACCTTACTAGGGAATGTCCCTTTCAACAATTTATTCTAATAGACATTTCTCTATATAAATTGTACACTAAAATATACTGCCACACTGAGATACAGCTGTACTGCCACACTGGGACACAGCTGTACTGCCACACTGAGATACAGCTATACAATCTTTTTGTGACATAGGCCTGAACATTGTGGTTCATCAAGTACCATGTACACATAGGGGCCCTCCCAGCACAGCTGGGGACCGGGCCAAGCATCCCCCCTTCCCCACACACAAACAGTGGGCATGGAAGGACCTTGCAAAAAAAAAAATCAGCCTGATGAGTTCATATGAAACCGCACAGGACCTCACACATTTAGTGCAAGGAGCCTCAGGTACCTGAGGATAGACCCATCTATCCACCCAGAGCTGTTGCAACCTTGACCGAATAACCCACACACCACACCAGGAACCAGCTACCCCAGGGTTGCAGCTTGTTCCTCTTGTCACACTACCTTGACATGGATGAAGCATCTACAGTGCTTTTGTGGTTGCTGGTACAATTCTTAAAGCACACACCTTGCTCTGTCCTTAACATCAAGTACTGGGTATAAAGGTTAAGAAATAAAGATCTATATGAACAGGTCATCACTACTGGAAAATTCCCTTGTATAAGCTGCACCCCTTGATAAGCTGCAGCCACCATCACTTTCCTATATATGGAGAGAGGAGTGGTCAGGTGACCATCCCACTGTCATCACTGCCCTGGAGCATGTGACCAGTGTAACCTCTTCTTGCTCATGGGCCATCGTGAGGTCTGACGATGCAGTCAGTAAGGCAGTGATGATCTGTGACAAAATCAACCAAGAGTAAAAACTTATACATTGCCGACCTACAAACCATAAGTTGCGCAGGCCCATTTTAACTATTACAATGTGATTTGGGACAAAGTCTGTGGAATGCCTAAAGCCAGGCCAACCATAAATATCATGATGTAATTAGTGATATAAAACATGTCTGATGTTGTCAGGCTCGATTGGATGTGTTACTGAAGAATAAACTGTTGGTATGCCAGTTATAGTCATTGATGTTGATGAGATATAGAGACATTCCTACAACATTCATTGGTAGCAAAGCTTCATGGACTGATTTCAGCTGATTCTTACTACATGTTGGGAGTCCAAGGGCTCCAATTGCATCAGGGATTATTCCTTCAGGCCTTTTCTCCAATTCACTCATAATAATACCCACCAAAACGAATACCCAAAAACAGAGATGCCACTCAAAAGAACATAAGCCCATCATTCTGGGTCTATAGTTGTTAGAATATGTCCCAACGACCTGCTCAAAGTTTCTGAGAAACTAAAAGAAAATATCTCACTGGGTTTTGCCACCTAGATGCTGTGAATAGCAAAAAGTACCCATCATGTTACCTTTTCCTGTGTTGTGTCACAGATTCAGAGAAGAGAGAAATTGAACACGACACAGTGAGTAATGGCCGATTGGCGACATTATGGCAGCTAGGGTCATATTCATGACGAGAAAACTATAATAGACTTAAGATGAACACATGATTCAGTGTCCACGCAAATGGGCACCAAACACACAAAAGGTGGAAATGAGATGAGAGAAGAGCTTTTGAAGATAGGTAGGTAAGCCCAAGTATAATAGAATACAGGGTCCTGTGCAATAGGATATTGACCTATAGACTGGGTGTGCATATGATACATAGTACTGCCACATGAAGGCTTCCATCAGACACCCTGAGCGGCTCACACTACATACAGATGAGTATACAGACCTGGGTGTGAATGATGGCTAAGGGTGCTCACAGTGGACTTGCCCCGCACAACTTAAATACAAATCCTCTCTGTGTATTCCCAGTCTTGATATTACCTCTACATAAGAAACGCTGCCTTATGCTAGCTCCTATTGGTACAGGAGTCCCCAACTGTCAGTCTGGACACTCGTCCTTTTCCATTACGTTGTACCAGTCCGCTCTGAATCGACCAGCCAGCGAATCAGGCAGATTAGACTGGGGTTTCTGTACAAAGGTGACAGTCTGGAAGGAACCTAATTCATGTTGGTACCATTTGGGAACTTTTAAGATACACAGCACTTTGTCTGAGTGGGCAGCGTGACAAATTTAGATGCATGCTCAAACCTGTCAAGGCCGCATACGGTTAACTTATCCCCAGACATTTATGCATCAAGGTGAAAATATAATATACACGACACGTAAGATTCGATGAAACAATTAAGTGTTCAAATTCGCCAGCGCAGCAAAGTTTGGCGTCAGGAAATCGAACTCTAAAGTTTATTGACTGGAATGACGTCTAAAGGCCAAGGAAATGGCAAATAGATTGTCCCTTCTAGTACTTTGTCAGTAGGTATAAAAAGATTGATCACCTTTTATTGTCACTCTAAATGACAATGTGTCCGGTGATGTTTATTACATGTATATTATCATCATATCGATATAATCTATATGGCTGACTATCAACATAGTGTAAATTGGGGAGGTGTTAAAGCAGCAATTTTTAGGGCCTTTTTCTGAGTTGAATCAGCGCAAGGAGTATCCCTCTCAACTTTTCAGTAAGCCGTGTTTGTCTTATGTTGACGTCACAATCACGCCATAGAGGCATGACAGAGAGGACGTAACGGCAAATACAATCATGTAGATCAAAGTCTAACGCAGACAGTCTCCCTACCAAAGACTACTCCTACACTGATAAACCTGTCCCCAATATAGATGGATGTGGGAGGAAGATTGGGAGTGACTCGCAGGAGTATAGGACAAAGTATTCCAACCGCACGATGTATCTTGCTTCATATCCGGTACAATGCATTGGGGATTGGCAAAGGCATGAAGACAAAACAGTCTTTAGAGGGGATTTGGGTTTCGAATAGTGTCTTATTCTTAATCATATGTGAGCATTAAAAGTTGAAACAAGTGACCATATATGCAGAGTTGTATTAATGAAATGATGTTTTTTTCTCTTATCTAGGTACATGCACCTGCTATCTCATCTGCAA
Organism: Acholoe squamosa; assembly: GCA_949317995.1. Taxonomy (NCBI): domain Eukaryota; kingdom Metazoa; phylum Annelida; class Polychaeta; order Phyllodocida; family Polynoidae; genus Acholoe; species Acholoe squamosa. The sequence goes on from OX439038.1 coordinate 49,280,720, forward strand.
CTCTGGGCACGTTGGGGGTTGGTGAGTTTAAGTTCTAAATATTCTCCTTTTAGCTTTATCTACAAATAGATCGAAATACACGACCTGTCACTTATCGATTCTGAATTGAACGGAAATAGCTGTTTTACCACAACACGGACTCTCTTTATGGCCATATATAGCACATGATATTTTCTAATCTACCCTATCAAAATATATAGTATACATTGTACATATTTGGGGAAAATGGGCCGATTGAACTAAAGTATATTACACGGAAAGTCGGAAAGGAGCAGGGTTACCAAACACACACAAAGCAATGAAGAAGAAGACAAATGAATGGATACAGACCTTGGTTGAGAAGATCTGATAGGGCGAGGATATTCTTCTCATTTTTGCTCTTATTTAAGACAAGGAAATGAGATCAGCCCGCTCGATGCATCACACCGACATCTATTGCTATTTACTAACACAGATCGTATTGCCCTGGGTCCCCTGCACAAGCCCCTCTCTACTTGATGGATGAATTGCATAAGTCCTGTGGCAGGAATCGGGGCCTGAGATCGATCACATTCTGGACAAGTTAAACCTTTAGCAGTAGAATGCTTTACACCATTTTATTGTCGTGATACTTAAATCCCATGGCAAAACGAATTTCACAAATCATGCAGACCCTGCAGGGCCGATGTACTTCTACAATGTAGTGCAGATATACAGGCATGGAAGTCAGTGACCATGAAAATCCCTAATATCCTCGAAAAGATCTCATGAAATATAGGTTTTTTTTTATGTAAAGGAATGTATATAGGTGTTTGGTAGTTGAAAATCCCTGAAATCAGGGAAAAGTCTGAAGAGTGAGTGAGTGAGTAATAGATGTTTAACGCCATTTCGACAGCTAAGGTCATATTCATGGCGAGAACGACATTATGCAATTTCACAGAGGAATGTGTCAGTGCCCGTGCATATGTGCACCACACACATCATGAGGGGATAGGAAAGATGAGAAGTAGACCCTTTTAAGTGGGCTAGGGAAGCCCCCCCAAAAAAAGTCTGAAGACTTCCACCCCTTCCATCCCAGTGCTTTATCTATGCAGAATGCCGACAAATCAGTATGGAGCCTTGAGACATACACTGAAAACCTAGAAGTTCTGAAACTAGTCAGCGGTGACCATTTTAGGTCCTCAAGTTGACGATACCTAAAACTACAGCTTTAGGTAGTCAAAATGACGACTTTAGGTCGTCATCCTGACAACCTGAGTCATCAATATGATGACTCTGTACTGTCAGTATTGTCATCCTGATGACTCAGGTCGTCAGGATGACGACCTAAAGTCGTCATTTTGACTACCTAAAGCTGTAGTTTTAGGTATCGTCAACTTGAGGACCTAAAGTGGTCACCGCTGACTAGTTTCAGAACTTCTAGGTTTTCAGTGTAATGCTATCTTTAAAGGCCTAATTGGGCATTTCCAACCCTGCTAGACACTACCTTCCTGCCACGGTTTAACAGCGAATCGTCTCCGCTAACCAGGCATTAATAGCTAATCGCTGATAACTTGGCTGTTTGGTCTTGAGGCAGAGTTTTTGAGAGCTACAGGAACTGATGAATAGAGATAAATGGGAAGCGTAACCCAGACACATCTGTCAGGCCAATAGGAGCTCTTTATCTGGGTCCCATTGGGATAAACTGAGAGATTCATATTCCCAGGAGGAGAAAAAAGCATTGTAGTTGCGAGCAGAGCAGGGATAGAACTGGTTTCTATTCAACTGGAAAAGAGCCTTGGCGTCCAGGGCGAAGACATGAGTTGTCAAAGTGTTCAGAGGATACCCCCATTTGTGCCATCAATGTTTGTAAGTCCACTCAGAACACTCGATAAATTATATGTTTACAATATGTAATGACGTTACAGCAGCAAACACCAGCGGCTCTTCATAGAACTAAACATTCCCCAACTTAAATTCAAGGAACGTGTCTAAACACTTGCTATATCTAAACACCTTGGTATCTGAACAAGAAGTGTCATCGATACCTACCAAATCGATACATCATCATTTACAAGATCGTGATTATCGCATCGATAAAACCATTATACAATATTTTGTACCTTGATTACCAAGGCTTTGGGCTTTCCAAATTTGAAAGAATTTTGTAAAAATTCCTATTAGAACAGAAGTTATGATGAAAACTGTATTGTTATATAAAAAATATATACATTTGTATGTGTTTCACACTATTTGAATCCCCTCACAGAATTCAGTAAATTTTCAAAACAGTAGATTTTAGAGAAAGGACTCAATTATGAACAGTATATACAAATTGCTCTAATTTGGCTTCTATTTGGAGTATCTCAAAAGTTTCACTGTTAGAAAGCTCCAATCATGGTAATTATGGTCTATATAGCAATAATCGATATAATCGAAATATTGAGACCAAAATGATGATAATCAACATCAATATAAATTGGATGCCAATGACACTCCTAAATTCTGAACACACCGTGTCTAAAGCTAAACATGTTCATAACTCTTAGGTCAAAATGAAAGCGGTACTCAGTTAGTTCCTCGATAGGTCTGTGCTTCATCAACACGACAAAAGGGCATAGTTGATGTGTTGGTGTGAAAGAAGCACCAGCTTGGCTAATGTTCACTATGGTAATTACTGTTACAACAAACATTCCAATTCCCAATGGGAATCAAATGGGATCCCTTGCACCTTCAGCCCCAGAATTCAGGTATAAGGAGGTTGTTTGAACCTTGCTCCCAAGGGATAGACTAAGCTGAAAGCGCACAGTCCCCAGTGGTGCCATCAGGAATACTTGATACTCCCTGGGGCTGGCATGGGCCAAGGAAAGACAATGGGAAAATGCACCAGCAAGAGCTAACACAATTATATATGTACGTATATTGTACCTGCAAACACTGCCTTATCCTAATGTTCTCCATGGAATTCTGCTGCAGAATCTTGGTTGCTAAGTGATGCTGTAAAAACCCTAAATCGTTAGTGCATTGGGTGAAAGCACCAACCAAACCTTTATTAAATGCAACAGCTAACCCTTCCAGGGGAATGTTGCGGAAACAAAATAAATGGATGACAGAAATAATTCAATAGGAGAACGGAGTAATCAACCGTGTAGCCTTGGCGTGATGCATGAGTAGCCCCACTTAGCAAAAAAAGTTTTTCAACGTTTTTGTAACCAATTTTCAACCATATAATAACATCTTTTTGAATACATGTTTTGAGGTTAATTGACATTAAAACTTTTTTTTGGCAAACTTGGGAACCAAATAAAAAGTTTTTTTAACGTTAAAAAACCGGGTTTTTTTTTGCCAAGTGGGGCAACACCGTGCTGTAGGCCTACTGTATCTCTCATAGTGTATCATTTTGCACTTCTCCTGGTTAAATCATACAGGAATTGAAGAGCTGTTGAAGATGGAAGCAGGAAACATAAGGTATAAGAGTCCCCATCTTCAATCACGATCAATTTGCAATGGGGGGGGGGGGGGGGCACTGTAGGGCATAATGCTCAGGTGGGAGAGTAGCACAGCTTGTCACATGCCTTACACAGCATATCAACCTAACCAAAAGGTCAGAAAAAAGGCAGGGAGTACACATATACTTTGCATTGGTCATATCATATCCATCAATATATGAACTGTTTTTGTATCTAGGTCCCAGCTGTAGACAAGGAACAAAAGGAGAACCAGTCCCATTATTGAGTTGTTATTGGGCACCGCCCTTTGTGGTGCATGGTGTATTGTGCCGTTTGATATGAACTTGTTTGCGGGCACTCAATGTACCCAGTAAATGTGATCTTTGTATATGTGTATTTACTTTGGATAAATTGGTGCACTCGCGATGGGTTAGTTTGACAAACGAACCCAGTGGTATATATGTGACATGTACTGGGAGAAATGACATATGTTGTTGGTATTCCTTTGCTGATGAGCAAAGAATTAACAAAAAGAAAACTTGAGACATCCGTCCTTAAAGAGTTAATAGGTATCAGGAGAGTGTTTAGAAATGTGACGGTGGCAGGTGTGTCAGGCTCATCAGCAACATGAGACCTATTTCACAGACATCGATCTAAGTACTGATCTGCAGGGAGGCAGGTGACCATTGCAATGAGCTCTTAAAATTACAGAAGTCAAATCCATTAGGTGAGTCCTATGGAGTTTGACAATCAATAAGCCGACCGAACCTTTATTTAGAGAAAGCCTTATTGAGGCTGAAAGTGCCCGGCTACTTCATCAAGATGGACAAGTAATTAATGATGAGGATCAGGGTCAATTTGGTCCTGGCCATTAATTCGAGATGCCTTTTTACCCAAGAAGCACAGTGTCAAACCAGTCTTAGTTAAAGCCATGCTTTGATAAATATTTGCAACATGAATAACATGATGAATAAATGGGGCCCTGGCGAATCAGTCACGAGAGCTGCATTTATTCCTGGGGGAGAGGGGTCTCTGCATCCAAGAAGGAAAAAGGAGGGACAGTTTCATAAGTAGGACCTAGGGGGAAAAAGAACCAAAACATGTCATGCATTCACCCCAGGGTTGTCAAATCATTATGTTTTTACAAAAGCCCCCTATTTCAAATCACAAGGGCCCCAAACAGGAGGCGGTCAGCCCACTCTTTCATTAATGGGGTGCTGTAAAAACAGTAACTTTTAAAGGGCTGTCAACTGACCACAAGGGTGTGTAACTTTGCAGGTGGCGCCTCTCATCAAAGAAACAGTAGCTCGGGGGTAAGCGATATATGTTCATCTATGAGTTTGAGACACTTCCCAGGATTGATTGATTGATTTGTGTTTTACAGCACTTTAGCGGCACTAAGTGGCTATCCCGTGCTTCACAGGTTGATAATTTAACAGAGGAATGTGTCAGTGCCCGCGCATATGTGCACCACACACATCCTGAGGGGATAGGAAAGAGGAGATATAGACCCCTTTAAGTGGGCTAGGGAAGCCCACACACTTCCCAGGAGATGGACAAGACACCTCGGTATCTGAACACACGGTGTGTAATTTAAGGATCCTTTGACCTAAATCAACGAGTACCGGAAACCCTCTATCCACTTAATGCAATATTGTCAGCTAATTGTTAATTTACCTAATAGAATTGAGAAGAATACAGGGAGAGTAAAGATTTAACAAGGGCGTAGCAAAGGGGGGGGGCAGGGGGGGCTGTTTAAAAGGGTGTACCTTGCTCTAACAGCCACCAATTTGAAGGCTTCCACCCAGACTCCATTCCAACGTCCCTGAAGCATAGAGTGGAAATGACTACTAGTGGGTACTGTGCTGATGTGAGCATTGTCTATAGTGAGCCCAGATCTGAGGGTGTTCATTTACATTGAGGGTGTCTATCCAAATAACAACATTAATAACAGCAGCTGACGGCTGTCAACGGCTGACAACGGCTGTCAGTGGTACCATGTGTTTACCTTGGGTACTGCACACAATGTGCACTGACACTTCCATCTGATCATAAGGTTTCACTATTAGCCTTATCTAGAAGCCCTCCATGTGCCGCATGATGCCGTAATCTTCATAATCATGTTCATTTTTTGCCGTGATGTGACCATGCAGTGTTGGCGAGTAGATTACCCAGCAGACTCACCAGCACTGCATTGGTGCAACATGCAAACCCTTCTGGTGTTGGTCAGCACCATACAGATAGCAGGATGCCCCAATGTAGCCTTACTCAGAGATGTCACTCTATGGCCGACAAAAACCAGGAAAACTGGACTTTGGACACATTTGCCCAGGAATTTAACATTATTTTGATACAGAAATCTTGGAATCAAAAACCAGGAATTCCAGGTAAACCAGGAAAAGTGGCATCTCTGCTTAATGAATCAACTCACCAACGCTAGATTAGAGCAGAATTTGTAGATAAAGGAGCATTGGTATTTAGGCATCGTGTGGCCCTTCAAGTATGAGCAGCTTACACAGGGGCAGCAGCAGCAGCTGGATGCTGAAGGAAACCTCTCTTAGATAAGCAGGCCTGAGAAGAAGGGTTGGTCGCTGCCTATCTTCAGAGATGCCACTTGCCGGTCAACAAAAGCTAGAAAAATTGGATTTTGGGCACCTTTCCCTAGGAAATAAACATGCTTTAGTAGGGAAATCTTGAAAAAAGACAAAATCAGGAATTCCTGGTAAACCAGGAAGAGAAGCATCTCTGTATATCAAAATACTCATGTTTGTCCCTCATTGCAAAATGATCATGCCGATGATGAACTTTAAAAAGCCGTACTAGACAGGCCCCAAGAGAGTCATTGAGCAAGCAAGTGAGTGAGTGAGCGAGTGAGCAAGAAGCAACAGTGCAGAGACACTCAGGAAAGGGAAAAGAAAATTGAAATAAAACCATAGTGTTGTAGATTTTAATACAATAGTAGAGAATAGTCCTGTGAGACATGGCGCGGCGACTTGTAATCTTGTGTCTAGTTTCAGTTGGTGAGACAGATAGGGCATACTATTATCTGGGCTTTTGGTAGTATATAGCACAAATTCAACCTGAACTACCCACTGCAGCTAAGTACTAATAGTCTGTAGACTGTCCATTCTGCATGCACCTCACTCAGCTGCCACAGGGACCTGTCTTATTCAATGTTCAATGCCATAGTCAACAGGTGTGTCATTATGAGTGTACACTGTCTCAGATTACCAGGAGCCTGCTCTGCCTGCCCCCCCCCCCCCCACACACACACACACACCCAACTGCCAATCACTTGTAATAGTCTGTACCTCGTCACGGGCCAGTGGTCAGCAAACCGGCCAGATCACTCCACCTCTCTATAGAGGGGGAGCACAGTGTAAGTAACTCGGTGTACATACATGTTTTCAGTGTTCCACAAAATCGTTTATATAATAAAAGGAATAATCAAATTAATCTTTCATCACCAATAGTAGATACATATTCTGAGATAGCATTATTTCAATGTAAACTAAAAAATTTACACAGAAAAGAATGTAGCAGTTCCACAAGGTGGCCTTACACTTCAACCTCCTCTGATTTACAAAAATGCACATATGGCAACACACACTTTAGCACTGATTTCTCCATAGAGATCTTTGACAGTGAATACTTTGTTCAAATACAGAAAATATGATCCAATTGTACCATAACCCACTGAGATAAAACCTGTACTACATATATATAGTAGTTTCAAAACGAACAATTCTAAAACAAAGGCTACAGGGATGCATTTCTGAATCTTAAAATGCTCTAATGCTAATCTGCCATAGGGCTCCAAATGATGAAATGTCTTATCTGCGAATAAAATCAAAAGTATGAGATATATTCTGAAAATTCCTTCACTGATAAGTAAAGTACACACACTGTTGTTATTACATTAGAATAGTGAGCAGGAATAGTCCATAGCAGAGGAGCCACAAACAAAAATAGATTGCAAGGCCTCCCTATCCCTTACACCGTGGCGACTGTGAACCATACACTAGTCTACTCATCTCACGAGTAGTACTCACTAGTCACCGCGCTAATAATAGCGATAAGGAAGCCATGTAGTGAGTGAGTAATAGATGTTTAACGCCATTTCAACAGCTAAGGTCATATTCATGGCGAGAACGACATTACACTATTTCACAGAGGAATGTGTCAGTGCCCGCGCATATGTGCACCACACACATCCTGAGGGGATAGCAAAGAGAAGATACAGACCCTTTTAAGTGGGCTAGGGAAGCCCGGGAAGCCATGTAAAAAGGACGAACTAGAAAAAAAAAAAAGAAGCATGAGACAATCAGTATATATTACCCACAACATGTCATACTATAGAACCTCATTAAGTTACCACAGGATCTGCTGTATGCAGAGAACGATATCACAGTTATCCGTAGCAGAGTGACAGATTGCCGACAGCAGCAGTGGTAAATGCAGATCCTGCAGCACTTGGCGCCGACTAATCCGGATCTTCCTGTGGTCAGACAAAAACCTACTTAACTGCTCCATATCCTATCCATGCTCGCCAATTTGGCCAAACCCTGGCAAAATATTATACGTTTGGAGTATGTAGGCATGCCCCAATGTCTTTGGGCACTGCAACTAACCATGACCTACACAGTGATATCGTAAGCAACTACAGGGAAGATTAATTATAAGGTCACCAGGAAACAGATTGCTGCATGTGAACTATATTCTATGAAAGAAATATAGTACAGCATTTTGCAATGCAAATAACTCGAAAGGGCACTTAATCTCTACTTTTTGGCCCCTTCTGATACTAACCTCATGTTTTCTTTGAGCATTATCACTGTCAATGGTTAAGCCTATGGAAATTGCACCCATTATCGCTCGTATGTTTCATTGGCAAATAACTCCTCTCCTGGCAAGTTAAGCATTGCACAATATCAGCAGGTCTTGAATAATGATCCATATTAACCATGAAAATGCATGAGACAGTGTAATTCTCCTCCATTTTGTTTTAAAAGCAGTTTGCATGGCACCGTGAGTTGATCATCTCGCTGTCCGCCATTTTGGATTTTTATGTTCTGTGCGCATGCGCGACCCCTCCTTGCCGGAAGTAGCATTTTCGACAGAGACATAATATATTCTATTGCTTTAACTTGAAATTAATGGCTTTTTGAATACAATCCATGCATCTGTGGCAATATCAATCGAATCTTTTTACTGTTATAGCCCCACAAATTGATTGTCTCGCTGTTGGCCATGTTGGATTTTGGTTCTATCTGCGCATGCCAGACCCAATTTCCATGGTTAATTGGGTCAATTTGCACGACCACGGCTTTGTGATGCGAATTAACAACAGGGCGAGCACGTAATTTTTCATATTTTTAATCAAACATATCGATTCAAATCATATCCTTTTGGCATTCTTTATCATATTTCTATATTCATCAATTATCAATTATTCGCACCACTCCGGACCAAAGAGGCGCGAAAGTTTACTTTTTTGCACCACCTATGGGATTTAACATAGGGCTAAAAGCGTCTTATTTTTTTCTCTCTGTTAAGCTACTGTTAGGAGGCACTGAAACAGGGTTTATTTTTACCCGACTCTTGTAACTCGTCTTTCGAGTTAATGAACATCGATTAACAGTACCATGATCCAAAGCTTAATTTTCTGTCAAATATTGGTCTAATTGGTGAGATCGAATCTCCCACCCACACACGGGATGCCCCTTACCTCCTCCAGCTGTACAATCCCTACTACGTGAGCCACACACTCAGGGGACCTTTTATTTCTGCCCAATTTATTCAATAAATCCCCGTTCCTCCAGACCCTTACTGCAAACAGCTTGCATGCCAATAGTGGTGGAAGATACCGAAGACGCATGCTATTGGAACTAGCAGCTGCTTTGGTCAGAAACATCGTTGTTTGAAGGGAACACTGCTCCACCGGCATGCGGCTTTGTGGCAACAAGAATAACAAGTGTTCTCTGGAAACATCTCACACCTCAAATGGGCTCAACCTTTGTGTTACTTGTCTACAAAAGGATCTGGGATGATAACGTGCAATTTACTGGCTATTCTGTTGTTAAATAATCTGTATAAAATGGGTTTAAAAATGAAATCATGAAGTCCTTTGTCAACGTGAAACCACTGAATTTAACTCACAGATTGTTGAGCAACACAAGACTTTCTATACCTTGTACATGTAGTTGATTCTACTCCTACTATAGAAAGGAAGGAAGGCTTGGCATGGGCTCCCAGATATATACAGGCGGAATCAGGACTGACATGGAGGAAGGCCTCCACGTGGAGAGGCAGTTCTAACTAGCAACTCTTTGAGGACGGCTAAGTCTAGTAAATGGGCAAAACATAATTATGATATTTCATTGCAATGGTGCACAATTGTTTAATTTGTCACCACTGCATCGGTGCATTATATCGAACATATAAATGTGTGATTCACCCCCTTCAGGTTAGTGCGATACATGATGAATGCAACCGTTAACAGTCATGCAGTATATGAACGGTTATACTGCCAACTACGAGTCTTTACTACTAGCAACTATGTGGTAACCACCAACATGCAAGCACCTAGTAAGCAGGTTCCCAACAGGTACCTTTACTTATTGACCTTTAAGGACGAATTCATGCCTATGCAGCAAATACTTAGTACACCCTTAGTGCAGCCATGGCGATGGATTTGGCAAAGTTGCCTGCATCCACACATGAAACATGCACTTGATAATAGGGTAAGTAAATGACTAAGACGTCCTAAAGGTTCCCTCGACATGAACATGAAAGTGTCTGGTTCTGCGCAGATTTCTAATGTAGTTGTGTTCTTTTCCCCCTTTTTGCTAGGGGGAAAGGGATAATATAAAGACCACTCCTATACTGGTGCCGAATGAAAACCACCCCTTTCGTGTGCATTGTCCCCAGGTGGCATGATAATCCACCACTAGATATCGCCTATGAAATACTGGAACCTATAATAGAATGGGGGTATTCGGACGAAATTTATCACATGCAAGGATGGATATGGCAGCAAGGGAAGTGAAGGTCTACCATATACATGACTAAGATTAGAAAGGCAGACACCGGCTGAGATATCCAGGTGCCTTACCGAGAATGGAAAAAGAAATGAAATTGTGAAAAGGGAATGGTTATGTATAGATAAGGAAAATAAAAAGGTAGAATTATGAACTGTGTCAGAAAACAGGTGGAGTTATAGAGGTAAGGCAACGGGAAGGTTTATGGAGTAGCTAAGGGGGATGTAATTAGTACCGGCTGGACCTGATTTCAGAATACATGTTCACCCATCAACCACGTACACTGGTTCTACATCGCGCATTAAGTCATTTAAGCAGATTCTGTCTGCCCAAGTTTTTCTTTTATTTCACTGATGAAAGTATGATATTGCTAAAGTCCATGAAAAATAAGAACACAAGGTGTTTACTAGTGTAAAAGATATAATGGATCTTTAAAAAGCAGTCCAAAGGAAGTTCTCCCCAACCATCAGAATTGTGTCCATAGAAGACTACGACTAGGCATATTCATACATCTCTATTTACTGCATGTGCATTTTGAAATATTCTTTTGACGACATTGGAGTAGGAAGCAATACTTATTTAGGAAGAGGTTGGGGGGGGGCGGAGTCCAGGGGTCTTGGTAAGAGTGCCACTATACTTTTAACTTCTTCCACGTAGAAAAAACAAACTTTCAGCCTTTGGAGAAAATATCAATTTAAATCCAGGTGAAATATTGGATCCCAATTCAAATCACCATCCACCACACACATTCCATTCCAGCTCATATAGCACCACTGTGACAAGAAAGTTAGTATGAGACAGCCCAGGTACCGACGCATGGTGTCAATGTGTGGTCTGCGGTCTTGGTGACCAAAAGCTGACCCAACTGGGTGAATGGGAGTGGTCATCACTGCATGACATCATAAGCTTAGGTTTCATTTGTTTGACCCGTGAGTTTTGTGATCTCCATTTGGAACTTTAAAAGTATTAATTGTCACTTTCCTTTGTCCAGGGCCCTGTGTGTTTCAAGCACGGGAACATCAAAGGATAAAACTTATAGCCATTACGTCGAATCCCACATGGCCATTCAGGGCTCCAATATCTCTACGATTTTGTCCGTTGCGTTGTATAGCCCTTGGTGAGGCCATAAGAACGCAAGGACTACTGCAAACTGTGGGATTCAGAATTAGCTGAAAAATCCTTGCGTTCAATAGACAGATCCACAGAGATGTTGGAGCCCTGATTGTGGGATTTGACTTATTGCTGGGGCGTATGTTTCTAGCTTGAATTTCATGTTAAAATAACCCTTTGACTGATAGGTCAACTCATAATGACCCTATTAACCATTTAGCTGTAACGTTAAGGTACTATGGCCTTTGATTACTATGATGCCCGAATGCAACCAGGCCAATAATTGACTGACCTGAACGGGTGGCAAGATGTAGTAGTGCAGGAGTCTGTTTCTGCATAAACATATCCTTTACATCAACGAATGGTTACTCTAAAGAAAATGTTTTGAATTTTCAAGTATACCCATTTCTGACATTATAATCGTTGCCAATTGTCTAAGATCATTCATGAATAAGAAACCACGATCAGGTAAAAGATATTTCACGTTTACATTCAGGTTTTTATTCATTTTTCTGATGTTTTATTAGTTATTTGGACCCCCAAACCTCAAAATAAACACAACTTAAGAAACTTCCGAGGATATAACCTACTTGTTGTACAAAGGTTATATTTAAAAATACACCATTTTTGACCATGAAAACAAAGCCAAACTTTTGATAACAATCAGCCTTTTGGAAAATCTTTAAAGGTTAAATATGATTGTTAACTTCTCTTTATGACCCCTTCAGAAACACAATATTCTAATGACTTGATCTTTATCAAATCAGCAACACAACCCTCTGCAAATAGTAGGGCTTACAAAGCGTGTCACTCGCGACCAAATAACTGATGCATCGTAGTGGCTGATAAACATTATGCCTGATGCATTATGCATCGTGCCATCCTTACAGGGTTAATCGCCAACCGAATTAGATCTGTGTTAATAGTAGCCTAGATTTAGGATCAACCTAAGTATCACATCCTTGTCACATAACACTCTTGGAAGGTGGTCATACACCTAATGAGCACTCAAATCCAACGTGGCGAAATAGCCCTTCAACATCTTTTTTGTCTGTTGACTTGTATGGCCCTTGCGGATGCCATTGAATGCAAGGTTCGTTCAATTTATTCTAAATTCCATAGTGGTTTAGGGTCAAGTTTGCAGTAGTTTACAGACAAAATCGCAGAGATATTGAAGCTCTGCTTAACCATATGGGATTCGACCTAAACAGAAGGAATGCTCCCCTGGTCTATTGGGCAGTGAAATTGTATTTATGTAGCCAAGTAGGATGGATAGTCTGCACGCCCTTATAGACGCTCAAACCCATAGTCCACTTGGCCTAGTGGACTATCGATGTAAGGTTTCTGTTTGGCTGCTTATGTGTGAGAAGCGGAGGGTCCCTCCAGGCTTCGAAGCTAACAATATAGCCATGCTGTAGACTGTATTTAATGGGCCTAGGGTAGAAAGCGGAGAAATGACCAGGCATATAGTGATCAGCTGTCTTTGAAAAGAACTTCAATAGGGACAGCACACAATGTATTGAACAGTTTATTGCTCTGTTTATGACACCCACCAATAAAGTTTGTACTGAAAGCAGAATCCTCTGTAAAACATGAGCACTGTATCGATTTTCTATCGGCCGTATCCTCTCAAAGCACTCGACATCTAACACAAACAGATACTCTGTAGAAATCCCCAGACCCCTCCCCTTAGACTTTTCCTTTCATAATGCCCCCCAGAGTGTTGTAGGACAAGGGCTCAATACAAGCCCTCATCCCACTGTGTGTATTTAATAAACAATCCCTTTCCTCCTCTGTGACCCTCAGATGGCTCGATGGCGTGATCCATAGGTTGCGTGTCCATACCACTCCCCTCAGTGTAAAATATACAGCACAACCCAACCCTAAGCCCTTCATATGCACACAATGGGCAACCCACGGGGGGAAATCTACTGGAAAACAAAGGTAGGGAGGGGGCTTTCTGCTTCCATTCTATTATGGTGCTGTGATAATGCTTCCGGTGCAGTGCAGAAATTTGCCTTTCAGAAGCACAAAAGCTGCGCGATTAGAGACCACTGATCTTACCAGTATGACGGTACTGTTAACCCCTATGGGACCACACAGTACTTCCATACACTAAATCTACCATATCTTCATTAAGATATATCAATGCAGCCCTGACGAGTGCCTCGCCAAGACTGCATTCAGGCCTCACCAAAGAACTCTCACAGGATGAACAGTGCAGGCCCAATAAGCTGCTATGCACGTGTTGGTGCACCAGAGGACAACAGAAATGAACTAATGAAAAGACTTTGAAAAAAAAAAACAGTCACAAGAGGGTTCTAAGCTATGGATTATGATGCCTTCTAATACCCTTATTGTTTCCTTTCAGAGAATTTCATTTCCTTTGACCATTTTCCAGTTCTAAGGGTGTGGTTGGCGACTTTATCTTAGCAGCAGAAAGGGGAAGTCTGATTTTATTTCAATTAAGCATGGCAGCAATGCTTGGCCGCCTCCAATTTCTGTGGAGTAGCCCACTGATTAACCCTCTAGGGACTGAACTACGCCCCATGCTTCATATTCATGTCGTCATGATGCACTAGATAATTATCAGCGCTTCACTGCATCATGCAAAGTCAGCATGATGCATGGACGTAGCATTGGCGAGTTACTCCCAAGAGCAGCATTCATGTCGACGAAGGGGATATAGGCTCTGCTGAAAGGGGGATGTACCGTATTCTCCCGCGTAGAAGACGCGCTGCGCATATAGGACGCACCCCAAACTCAGCACATGCATTTTCGCGTATAGGACGCACCTCTTAGGGGTGATTTTTGTCAATCCAGTACTGTTCTATAGTAAAATTACCCATTGTATAAGACGCACCCCCAGTTTCAGTACATCCTATAAGACCCCCCAGCATTTTGTTTGGCGTAGAGGACGTGTCTTATACGCGGGAGTTTACGGTAGATGTAATAATAACTTCAATCAGAGGATGCAGTTCAGTCATTTAGCGGAAAATAGATCCACAATGTGGGCGGCTACCTGCCAAAGCCCGTGTAATTGGTTCAATGCTTTCTAGTACCTCCACAAAGGACTACCATCTAAGAACGGCAACGTTCCTCAAATGTAACGAGCACAAGGCGTAAAAGAAGTTAAAGATCATAATAGAACCTACAAAGAAAAGACATTTACTTTCAAGATATAAGAGAGCTGTAAGTTCATAAAGGCATTTTCCTTCAGATGACTTTGTAGACCACGTAACTTGCGGACTTCCAAATGAGGACATCAGTTGACCATGAAATGATAAAAGTACTGTATAACTATATAAAAGCTTGGTAACAGCGCCAGGGTAGGTACGGTATGGGGAGAACAGACAGAGGAAATTTCTAGCAAATACACGCCATAAAAAAAGCATTAAAGGCCATTGTCGATGCTGAAAAAAGCCTACCATAGTTTCAATTTCCAAACACACGAATATTCATTCTGTTGGTAACTGACATTTAAAGCCAACTACGAGTGTCTACATTCATTAAAAATTTATAAGGGTCGCTTAATGCCCCAAGACCAAGTCTCAGTTATCGGCATGATGCACCAACGCAGTGCTAGGGAATGGATGGAAAATGCATCAGTCATGTTTGAAAGGCATGATACTCAAATGCCTCATATAACAAGGCCAAGCCTTCACCATAGACTGCATCATGATTCCCAAGTGGATGTTACAAATTAAATGCCTGAACAGGTTGGCAGTATGAATGGATCGAGTGCGTGTCTACTCGCCGATGTACAAATGTCTGCACATAATTGCCATGTAAAGCAGGTGACAAATTGGTGTCATCAAAATATGGAACAAGGTCAACTGACCTATATATCAACAAAAGCACAGTAAGTGATCAAGGGCAACAAAGTTCAAGTTAACATATCCTTAATAACCCCCATGTTTCACTAGGTAATGTTAGAATGATGCCGACAGAGAGGGCGAGGTTAAAGGGCAACTCCTTATAGGCTTCACATAAGACCACGTTGATACTGCATGCATGTATAGTTCAGATCAAACCACTGGATATAAAATGGCCAGAGCTGCAGTCATGGATCAGAGGCCATTGGATACGTCTACAGTAATGGACGGGAAACCACTGGATAGAGCTGGAGTCATGAACCAGACACCTTTGGATAGAAAGTGACCAGAGCTGCACTGATTGACCAGAAACCATTCGACAGAAAGGACCAGAGCTGTAGTCATGGACAAGAAATCACTGGTTATAACCTGACCAGAGCTGTAGTCATGGACAAGAAATCACCAGTTATAAACTGACCAGAGCTGCAGTCAGGGACAAGAAATCACTGGTTATAAACTGACCAGAGCTGCAGTCATGGACAAGAAATCACTGGTTATAACCGACCAGAGCTGCAGTCATGGACAAGAAATCACTGGTTATAAACTGACCAGAGCTGTAGTCATGGACAAGAAATCACTGGTTATAAACTGACCAGAGCTCAGTCATGAACAAGAAACCACTGGTTATAAACTGACCAGAGCTGCATTCATGGACAAGAAATCACTGGTTATAAACTGACCAGAGCTGCAGTCATGGACAAGAAATCACTGGTTATAAACTGACCAGAGCTCAGTCATGGACAAGAAATCACTGGTTATAATCTGACCAGAGCTGCAGTCATGGACAAGAAATCACTGGTTATAAACTGACCAGAGCTGTAGTCATGGACAAGAAATCACTGGTTATAAACTGACCAGAGCTCAGTCATGGACAAGAAATCACTGGTTATAAACTGACCAGAGCTGCAGTCATGGACAAGAAATCACTGGTTATAAACTGACCAGAGCTGCAGTCATGGACAAGAAATCACTGGTTATAAACTGACCAGAGCTGCAGTCATGGACAAGAAATCACTGGTTATAAACTGACCAGAGCTGCAGTCATGGACAAGAAATCACTGGTTATAAACTGACCAGAGCTGCAGTCATGGACAGGAAATCACTGGTTATAAACTGACCAGAGCTGCAGTCATGGACAGGAAATCACTGGTTATAAACTGACCAGAGCTGCAGTCATGCATCCTGATGACTTTACAGGTTTGCTCCAATTGGTTTCTAGTTCAATACAGCAACACAGGAATCCAATACTGCATCATACCAACAAATGAAAATATAGGCTTGATTATACACTTACTAATGGATTAATGTGGTTAAATCCAGCTGTCAAAGTGCTTTAGATTTCCGGGCTGATGAAGCCATATCCGCATGCACTTATCATTTATGCAACAGCTGTGATTTTTAGGTTCCTGTGAAATTGCCTGATGGAGCTTTTTTTCTAGCTTTGCTAGTTAACATGCCATACACTCACTAACAATTTTTCATTCAAATACATCAATCCTATAAACAACAAGAATATGCTCATCGGTGTCTAAAATAGGAGGAACTGAAGTGGGAAACTTGACACAGTACAACAATAGATGCTACTGCATTAAAACCGCACATATATGGTCCATTCAAGCACCAGGCAGTGGCGGATCCAGGATCTGGAAAAAGAGGGGGCGCAGCCCAAAAGGAGGGGGCAGAGACCCTATTTTTGAGCAAATTTTGGGGACCAAAATATGTAATTAAACTCTGAAGTACTGGTATAGGAAAAAGGGGCGTGCGTGTGCCCCCCCCCCCCTCTCAATCCGCCACTGCCAGCTGATGCCTCCATATCACTTTGAGGTATCAATGAAGCAGTTCCTACTACACCAGGTCTGGTTGTATGCATTATGATGGTATTGTGGCGTATAGTTTATCATAGCATATTTTTATCTCACAATGTGTCCCTCAGAGGGCTAGATGACACAAAGGGGTTTGGTACTTATGATAGATGTAGGTGTGAGGGATGAGGTACAGGAATGGGTGCAATCTGAGGGGTGGTGAGGGAGGGAGAAGTTGATAATGAAGTAGAAAGGGGGCATCCCTCTTACTCAGAATGAGTGATATGTTGTCATATGGGTAACCAGGAGAATAAGGAGGGAGGAAGCTCCAAGGTTCTAAATACACCATAACTTGTACCAAAACCCAAGACATGGTGTAATTTAGGAAGGATACATGTAGTTTTCTGGGTGAGTAACACATTGTTCAGACACACATTGTTCAGACTATTTTGACACAACCTGACGTGCTTAGCTTATCCCCTTCCGTGCAATAGGATTCCCTCCTGTCGGGATACTTTGGTTTGGTTTGGTTAATAAGATCTCCACTAAATGTAATCAAAAGCTAGCAGAGAGACTCTGGTTTCCAGACTTTAAGTCTTTTATTTTCTCAGCTTGTCCAAACAGGTATACATGTATCTATACGCTGCTTGTCAGACACTGTAGTGATTGTATCTATGTATGACAGAATCTGTGAGAAGAATGATCCAATCTATGAGGAGGGGCATGGGAGAAAACCACTACTGGGGCTTCGTTTCCCTACTCTTTTACGAAAGATGGCAAGTATTCTTTTATTTGCCTGGTCCCCTAGATAGGACCAGACAAATCATGGTATTTGATCACTCGGACACTGAGGGGGAATCCCATGAAAAAAAGGGCATGTATACCTGGGCCCATGCCTATGGACAAAAGCTGCCCACACGCCCACCTCAATCCACAAGAAACCCCCAGTTTGTCGCCTTTTTATGAATCTGGTATGTCTGCTTTTAGTATGGAAGAAGGAGATTTCTCATTTGTAGACTCCTAATGAAGTTTTTCTGTTCCTTCTGTGCCATCAACAAGAAGGTCCCCACTCCACAGGGGAATTTTGGATTCACCTTAAATGCAGGATATTACAAAAGTTATAGTAATATCTCGCAAATGTCTGAAGATGATTGTTGGTGAAATTATCAAAAAAAAAGAGGATTGTCGAGATATTAGGACAGCTTATACTGTCTTCCTGTTTTACAACCTGATTGGAAGGTGAGAGTGTATCACAGGAGCGTGCAATGATAAACGATTCCAGATGTTTAAAACTATACACGACACACCAGGAGGAGATATTGACTGACAAAAGGTATATCCCACATTAATTTTATCACAACAGCTGGGCCTTTCACTAGTTGAAAAGCAGAACATAAGCATCTGCATAAACTACAAATGTTGGGTAGTGCTTAGTGCTGACACAATCGGTTTTTAGGTGGTTTCATTTTAAAATACACTTGTTTGCTGTTGCTGATGTCAATGAATAAAATCATTCCTTACTCCAGTTCTCTTTTTACTTTGGCAATATCATTATGACAACTGAACCCTACCTCTCCTTATCTTATGTTGGAATACTGTTGAATGTAGTATACCCTCAACCACTACTCTACATGGGGGAGTTGACAAGTAGAGTCCCTTACATAAAACTGAAAAGGCAAAGATTCGTTACACAGTAACACTAACTAGAAAATCCCCAAATTTTCATAATATATATATATATATATATATATATATATATATATATATATATATATATATATATATATATATATATATGAAGAATTGAGATCGAGTTTGCAATAGGTATCTCCTAGGAACTTCATCACTCGCAGTGGAAACAAAGGAAAAATACAATAGCTGGTATATCCCCAATACACTGCCATCTAACATTGTATCTAATGAATATATGTAGCATGCACCTAACCCTGTTATTGAATGTTCAGTGTTAGGAGATGGATGCGCACCGAGTACCCTCCAGGATACAAATGAATTGTTCCCTTGAGACACAAACCCTTCTGTTTCTGACGCTGAACTGTTGTAAGGTTTGATGGAGGGAACGTTGATGTTTCTACTGCAGCATCTTCTAAGGTTCGAGGAAGGCAACAAGGTGTGCCCCAGCTGTGAGTAGGCACTCGGAAAGGATTACTCCCGGGGCCCCTTCACAAGTTTTCATTTCTGCTTGTCTCCTCACATATGGGGGCTACTTTTTACCCAGAACAATCACGTAGGAGTTACTTACCAATATGATTATCTCTTACAAATCGAGCATGCAATAAAACAGGGGTTTTCAATAAGTGATGTATGGAAGTGGCATGACCCCTTTATGTCAGACAGACGCATGTAGATACAGTGCATTCATCTGCTTTTACCCTGATTAATATGTGAGCACAATAGACAACAGGTAATGATAATATGCCCTTGTCTGCTAGAATGATAGTTGCATAGTTGCAGTAACTTTGCACCAGATACAAATGTGACTGGTGCACTCCTAGGGCGATTGATCCATGAAAGCACCATCGGCATTCTACTTGCCACTGCTGCATTGGCGCATCATGACATTACGCAAATCCTAAACGCTTAAATCGATGTATGGGAAGAAGAATAGTAGGCGACTAATAGCTAGAATAGAATGGAGCATACCTGTACTATGTTACATACATGAACATTGTCTACATTGACTGGGTACCATATAGCACTGCGCCCAACCTGCCCTTGATCTTCCAGATTGCTGCCAGAGTCCAACAAATAACCTAAACAAGCACCCAGACAACCTTCATCATCGTCATGGCTAGGACGACTCACCAAATCCTCCAGTGTCTACAAATGAGCTGTGAGGTCTTCACATCCATTTGCCTCTGTGACAGTCCTTGCAGACCTAACCGATACTATCTCCTGAGTAGTATCACTCACTGCACAGAAAATATATAGCTTAAAAAGGTACTCTGTAGTGATCACTTTTTGTCACCTTCAACATGACGACTGGGAGAGAGTAACTGGTGATATTTAGGGTGATCATGTGATCACCCTGGGTGATCAGTACAGAGTACCTCTCTAACCATCATATGCAGGGATGTAAGTCAGGAATGGGCAAAAATCAGGAAGCCATACATTTACTTGATATAAAAGCTTTCTATTCTTCCAAACAACCCTCTTTACCACTTGTATAAGGAAAATAAACATCAATCAAAAATTTCAGAAATCAGGAAATCCTGATAAAACCTGAAGACTTACATCCCTGCATATGTGATCACCCTTGGTGATCACTACAGAGTACCTTTCTGACCAGATCACAGCAGAGCTTGTGGATGATTATTTTGTCATTAATTAACATATTTTAATCATCATTTTCAAAGAATTACATAATTACACCCTTCCCTCCCACAAGCAGGTGTTTATTATGGGCACTTACAACTAACCTATGCCCTAATATGCAGTATATTAAATGTTTGTATAACAAATGGAAGCTAGCCCCTATGGTTATAACTATAGTTTCAGTGGCAAAAGAGGCATCTATCATTACACATGCTTATGCCTTTGATCATTTTGCCCAAATTTATTTTTTGATGATCAACTAAATATTCCAGAGTGATACAATTCTTCACATCATCTTTCACCTGATGAAGACCCATGATCAAAAGCATTGAAGATAGGAATCAATATATCCCACAGGGTGGGTATTGTATATTCCATTGTTGTATACTAGGGCCCCCTGGTGGCAGGAAAATATCATCAAAGTGATGACCAAGGCTAATCATCATGATCACCTTGGGTCATCATTTTGATGATGTTGTATACTAGGGGCCCTGGTGCTAGAAGAGCATCGTCAAAGTGTTGACCCAAGGTGATCATGATGATCACACCTTGGATCATCAACATGGAAAGAGGACCTTAAGTCATCAATATAGGGCACCTTCATAAAGGCTTATATTTTCAGTGTGGAGGGCGCCAGACCGCCAGACTTCACGCGTATGGCGTTCAGTGAAAATGTTCATGGCCGCCAATGTGTGCTTCTCATGGTTGAACCCAACTATTGTTATGTCGCGGCCAGCCGCTTGTAAAGCCGTAACACTAATTGCCCTTCTGACAACAGGCCATGCCCTGGGGAGGGAGGATGGATAGTAGACTCTGGACGTCACCAAAGAGCACTAAAGGGGCACCTGACATCTCTTCACATATTACAGGGGAAGGGAGGCATGACATCACTACAGAGCATTGAGCTGTTCCTGACATCAATACAGAGTATGGTTCCAAAGAGGTTAGAGAGCATAGAGAGGGCTGGGTAACTACACTGTAAAAAGTGAATAATAAATTTACAGTAGAATTCGCTGTGTATTTACTTTAACTACTAACAGTGTGGAATCATCACAGAGCAGAGTTGAAATAACTGTTGGTTGGGTGTATGGTTCTTCTTCATTTTCTTAAAATGGGGACAAAGCCATGTTGCTATAGGTTGAAATATACCTCTGAGGTCTGTATTCCACTACTTTCGCTGGTGTCCTAGAATGATAAGGATTTTCTGAGAGACTGTACACTTTGGGCCATAGGAGAATAGGGGCCTGGCATGTCCCTACAAATACCCTAGGTACACATTAATGTGTTCCTATAATTCCTATCAAACACTTTTGCGTCCTTCTTTGATATTAGCAAAGATAAAATAACCCAAATATATGTCCCATAGAGGACAGTGAGTTCTAGTGAACTTTCCTTATAAATAAATGCAGGCTCTATTACAGACCAAGGGAACAATCTCATTTTAGTGGCCTGCAATATTAAGCTGTCCCTCGCCATCCAATTTGTACTTTTTCCCCATAGGAACCGCTACCATCTCTAAACCCTTCTTATTTCTTTCACCTTCTTGTTTCTTAACTCGATCGTTGTATAGTTGTGTGGTTGCTAAAACAACACTGGCAGTAGGTCTGTGTACTTCTACCATTTATGGCCTTTAACATTTATATTCATGTGCCACGCAGAGAAGGATCCTAAGCTCCTTTATGCTAGAGTAAGACCGATTATTGCAATGGGGTATTTAAACCCTTATGTCGATAGTCCACTTCGCCTCTGTCGCGCGACAGAGGCCTAGTGGACTATGGGTGTAATGACAACATAGTATTAGGTAAAAATAGCCATATCCCGTTCCTTTTATAATGAACAAATACAAAGTTGGTAGGTGCCCTCCCAATACTGTATTCATGCATTTCGTCAATGTACTCCAGGAAAGCTGAAATGATTTACCACCAAAACAAGAGTTATTCACCATTCCCTTGGTGCTGCAAGATGACAAATGAAAGATATTCATGAGGATCGAAGGTGAGGTACCATTATGATCTGTTATATATGATCAGGCCCCAATGTGTCATCATAGCCTGACAGGGAGGTTCTTTTGATAAAGGATGGTACCTCAGGGCGTGGTCAATATTTCCCGAAGGGGAAGTTTTGGAGTGGATATATTTGCATAAGCACATTGGACTTTTCAGGATCTCCCACCTCTTGAGATCTGTTAACATTTGACCCCCTCCCCTTTGTTCTTTTTTATATAGTTTATTTCATTTCATTTCTGAGAACCGTCCACCTGCCCTCACCCATTGTCAAATGATGACCAAGCCCATCTTGACCGACTGGGGCCTGCTCTACACCTAATATAAGGAACCAGATACATGGTATTGTAGATCTTATTTAGGCAACAACCAACGTGCCGCCCCACTCAGTCACATCACTTAAACTAAACAACTTCCCGGACCAGAAGGAAGTATCTACTTCTCCTATCAGTAGCTACTGAGAATATGCTGATCAACAACTGCATTTTGCAGTAGGTACTGCTGAAATACTTTCAAAACAGCTGACTCTACACTGCATTTTCAGTATAGACTCAGTAGTGTACTGACTATCAACTGAGTATGCACTGCATTTACAGGCTAGAATCAGTAGTCTACTGACTCTCAACTGAATCTTAATAGATACCAAAAATGTCACACTCTGTGCAGCAGCATAGATGCAGTAGTCTACTGACTATCTACTGGTATAGCTCTGTCCATTCATCGATTATTTATTGGGCTACTGACCTGATGCTTCTGAGACAGTCCTTAGTGTGAATGTCAGTATGGTTGTGAACAGTAATCAAAAGATTCAGTTATAAATTCTGAAACTATCCAGTGTTTGTTAAGAAAAGCATAATTATACCTTTGCATATGATTGTTATTGAGTGCCAGTAATGGATACACATGGATGTTGGGGTGTGTGAAAGCGAGGAATTAGTCACTGACTTTATGTAGGGCATAAATGTACTGAATCATCAAGTATCATTTTGGTCACCATCATGCCACTTTTTTTACATAGTATACATGTATCATTGATAATTACAAAGCTGCTGTCTTATCACCTTAACATCAATAAAATGCAAGGCATTCTACTAGAGAAGTACTTTATCAGACATGCCTACTCTTACCTTCTTGCTATGATAGAAGTTACCCAGTACTACTGAATCAATACTGCCCCCCTCCTATATGAGTTGCATGCACTACTAGGGAGTAATGACAGCTCCACATATCTGATGGGGTGGTGGCTCAGGGGGCTAATGCGTTGGTACAGTAATCAGAAGATCCCAAGTTCAAATCCAGCAAGGACCACCTAGAACGGCATTGGTAGTGCCAGTACTAAAGCAGCAGCTGCTCCTTTTATGCTTCTACCTGCCCCCAGCAGTAGTTTTCAGTAAAATGTCTAAGGATAGGGCATTGCCCTAAAATGATCTATGGGCAACTGTGTTCTATGTGCTATGCTAAACTATGCTTTAACAAATTGCTGACAAATAGTGAGTAATTACTGACATATATTGAATAGTTGCTCACAAATACTGCATTATTACCGACATAGGAGGAGGTACTGGCATATATTGACTGAATGCTGACAAAAAGTGAGTAAAATACTGACATTTATTGACTAATTGCTGACAAATTGTATGTAAATACTGACATGTGTTGACTACTTTCTGATATCTAGTGACTAAATACTGACATATCCTGAATAATTGCTGACAAAGAGTGAGTAATTACTGACATATATTGACTATTTCTGATAAATAGTGAATAATTACTGAAATATATTGACTAATTGCTGAAAAAGAGTGAGTAATTACTGACATATATTGACTAATTTCTGATAAGTTGTGAGCAATTACTGACATATATCGACTAATTGCTGACAAAAAGTGAGTAATTACTAATATATATTGAATGATTGCTGACAAATAGTGAGCAGTTACTAACATATAATGACTAAATGCTGATAAAATGTAAGTAACTACTACCATGTATTGACTAATTGCTGACAAATAGTGAACAAGAGAGCGTTTATTTTAAAACAGTTGAGTCGAGAGTATGTCTTGGAGAGACAGAAAGGAAACGAGGCAAGGGTACAGAGCCTAGGCTTGATGACTTGCCCATTACTTTCCCACTATGTCATTAAGGACACATTTAGCTGCTTGATTGTCTTCCTCCCCCTCCCAACACAACTACCAGCACAGCTCTGAGTATTGAGGCATGCCTGAGTAACCCCCGTCCCGACCCCCGTCCCGACCCCCCCATAGTCCCATAGTCCCATCCATCCATCCATCCATAGACAGTCATTGTTGATCCTACAATTAACATCACAGACAGTGTAGCCAAGGTGATGTGACCTTGTTATAATTACTTGTTACATTTCCTTCCTTTCCCATGGGAAATGATTGGAAGCCAATCTTCTTAAAGGGCCCAGCTATCTCACTGCTGATACTTACCATAGAGAAACCTACTAGGCTCCTCTATGTACTCACCTAGATTCAACTCCAATGCAAGACTAATGTTTTGTCTATGAGAGAATCTTGTAATTAAACCTATCAATAAACCAAATTGGAAGGCCTTCAAAATCAACTATATCAAAAGATATTTGCCCAGATAACCATGGCACGCACTGCCCCCATACCTACTCTATGCCCTCCTCTTCTAAAAAATCTGAAATCTGTCTATAAGTGGGGTTAAAGACAGTTTGATTACCCTTTTATTTAGGGTAAAAAGAGCCCTAAATCCCATGCATTTCTCCATAGGAAAAAAAAACCAACAGTAATTACCATGTCACAGCCATCAAAGTACACCTTAAATGTAAATTCTATTACATGGATAGCTTTGTCTTACTTTTTGTCTCACTATATGACTAATTTTTGGGGGTTCAGTTGTAACAGAAATAGGGCTAAATGACAGGTTTTGATGGTCTATGCAAATTCTTAGAATCTAAATATAAGAAAAGCATACCCCATGAAATGTTTTTTTCATCATTTATCAAAAGATTTTCATGGAAATAGAAATATGACTCATGGGGTCTTTGAAGGGTGTGATAGGGCATATGCTGTGTAATGGAATAGTTTTTTAGTGGTGCATGTAATCTGCTAGAGGCCAAAATAGCAATTGAAACTTGGTAATCATAAGAAACTCGGCTAAGGGCTAGTAGACAAGAGGTCAGAAAGGTGGTGTCAAAAGCCCTTGCCTCGTTTAATAATTACTAACATAATTATATTGACTAATTGCTGACAAATAGTCCATATAAACTGACATATTTTGACACATACCAGTCAAGGCAGGATGCACAATTGAATCAATGGCTATTTCTCTGTTATATCTTGACTAAATGCTGACAGATTGTGAGTAAATACTGACATGTATTGACAATTGCTGATATAGAGTGACTTAGTACTGACATATATTGATTAATTGCTGACAAATTGTGAGTAAAATTATACTGATATATATTGACGAATTGCTGACAAATAGTGAACAATTACTAGTGCTGACAAATAGTGAGTAAATACTGACATTTATTGATTAATTGCTGACAAATAGTGCGTAATTACTGACATATATTGACAAATTGCTGACAAATAGAGAACATTTACTAACATATTTTAACTAATTAATGACAAATAGTCCATAGATACTGACATATTTTGACTAATATCTGACAAATTGTGAGAAAGGGAGGATGCACAATTGAATCAATGGCTATTCCTTGGTTATATATTGACTAATTGCTGACATATTGTGAGTAAATACTGACATGTATTGATAATTGCTGATATAGAATGACTAAGTATTGACGTATATTGACTAATTGCTGACAAATTGTGAGTAAATACTGACATTTCGACTAATTGCTAACAAATGGTGAGTAATTACTAACATATATTGACTAATTGCTGATAAATGGCGAGTAATTACTGACATATATTGACTAATATCTGCTAAATTGTGAGTAATTACTGACATATGTGGACTAAGTGTTGTTATAAGATGGAGCAGGTTAGGTCTAAGACCTAAAAGACCCAAGTTTTTAATGCAATTTTGAATGCTATTTTCAATTCAATTTTCAATATTCAATCAGATATTGACAAATAGTGAGTGATTACTGACATATGTTGATGAACTGCTGACAAATAATGAGCAATTACTAACATGTATTGACTAATTGCTGACAAGTAGTGCATTATTACTGATATATTTTTACAACTACTGACAAATAGTGAGTAATAACTAAGATAAATTGACTAATTGCTGACAAATAGTGCATTATTACTGACATATTTGCTGACAATGCAAAATGCCATCCATAAAAGGGCTAACTGCACATCAATGCCTTGTCTATCAATAAAGGGTTGACTGTGCATCAATGCATCATGCTATCCCTAAGGGGTTAACTGTGTATCAATGCATCATGCCATCCATGAAGGGTTAAAGTGCATCAATGCATCTTGCCATTCATAAAGGGTTAAATCTGCATCGATGCATCATGCCATTCATAAATGGTTAACTGTGTATCAATGCATCATGCCACCCATAAAGGGTTAAAGTGCATCAATGCTACATGTCATACATAAAGGGTTAAAGTGAATCAATGCATCATGCCATTCATGAAGGGTTAACCATGTATCAATGCATCATGCCATTCATAAAGGGTTAAATGTGCATCAATGCATCATGCCATTCATAAAGGGTTAAAGTGCATCAATGCATCATGCTATCCATAAAGGGTTAACTGTGTATCAATGCATCATGCCATCCATAAAGGCTTAAAGTGAATCAATGCATCATGCCATTCATAAAGGGTTAACTGTGTAGCAATCCATCATGCCATCAATAAAGGGTTAAAGTACATCACTGCATCATGCCATTCATGAATGGTTAACTGTGTATCAATGCATCATGGCATCAATAAAGGCTTAAAGTGAATCAATGCATCATGCTATTCATAAAGGGTTTACTGTGTAACAATCCATCATGCCACCAATAAAGTGTAAAAGTGCATCACTGCATAATGCCATTCTTAACGGGTTAAAGTGTGTCAATGCATCATGCCTTTCATAAAGGGTTAAAGTACATCAATGCATCATGCCATTCATAAAGGGTTAACTGTGCATCAATGCATCATGCTATCCAAGAAGGGTTAACTGTGCATTAATACATCATGCCATCCATAAAGGGTTAAAGTGCATCAATGCATCATGCCATCCATAAAGGGTAAAACTGTGTCAATGCATCATGCCTTTCATAAAGGGTTAAAGTGCATCAATGCATCATGCCATTCATAAAGGGTTGACTGTGCATCAATGCATCATGCTATCTATAAAGGGTTAACTGTGCATCACCGCATCATGCCACCCATAAAGGTTAAATGTGCATCAATTCTTTGTGAAATCCATAAAGGGTTAACTGTGCATCAATGCATCATGCTATCCAAGAAGGGTCAACTGTGCATCAATGCATCATGCCATCCATAAAGGGTTAAAGTGCATCAATGCATCAAGTCATTCATAAAGGGTTAACTGTGCCTCACTGCATCATGCCATTCATAATGGGTTGACTGTGAATCAATGCACCATGCCATTCATAAAGTGTTAAATGTGCATCACTGCATCTTGCCATCCATGAAGGGTTAAATGTGCATTAATGCATCATGCTATCTATAAAAGGTTACATGTGCATCAATGCATCATGCATTCATAAAGGGTTAACTGTGTATCAATACATCATGCCACCCATAAAGGGTTAACTGCACATCAATCCATCATGCCTTCAATGAAGGGTTAAAGTGCATCAATTCATCATGTCATTCATAAAGGGTTAACCGTGCATCAATGCATCATGCCATTCATAACGGGTGAACTGTGCATCAATGCATCATGCCATTCATAAAGGCTTAAAGTGCATCAATGCATCATGCCATTCTTAAAGGGTTAAAGTGGATCAATACATCATGCCATTCATAACGGGTTAACTGTGCATCAATGCATCATGCTATCCATAAAGGGTTAAATGTGCCTCAATGCATCATGCTATCTATAAAGGGTCAGATGTGCATCAATGCATCATGCCATTCATAAAAAGTTAAATGTGCATCAATGCATCATGCTATCCATAAAGGGTTAAATGTGCATCATGCTATCTATAAAGGCTTAAAGTGAATCAATGCATCATGCCATTCATAAAGGGTTGACTGTGTATCAATGCATCATGCCATCCATAAAGGGTTAAAGTGCATCAATGCATCATAGAGAAGTATGTGCGGCCCCTGGACAGCCTGCTAATCCTGTAAGGATCACAGTGTGAATCAATGCATCATAAACCCTATGTACTACCCTATGTATACCCCTATAGAAACAGACACCAGTGCATTAAAGGGTTAAAATGGGTTTTCACAGCTATATCCAGGGTGAGTAGACTTTCTTTGTCCAAGCACTAACAGCCAATATTAAAAGGATAGGTTGGTCCCTGTGCAACCCTATGTGTAATCCTATGAGTAAAAAAAGGGCAATATGTGGCAAGGCTATAGCAAGTCTACACTAGAAGGGCGATTCAACATCGGTGAACATG